>CM042838.1:92373818-93573818 GCA_023653725.1 Bungarus multicinctus | reverse complement strand
AATTTGTCACCTCCCCTGTATATAAAGCAAAATAGGTTTTATATATTTTATAACTGTTGCTGGTTGCAGTCAACCTAATGGAGAAAATCTTAAAACTAATGACCTGTTATATCTAATTGCTGTGAACAAATTGCTGTGAACTATCATGCCTGCATCACCACACAGATGGGGTGCTTCGTCTATTTGGACCCCCTGGATCTTGATGTATTCCATAATTGTCTGGGGTTGCATTTCCCCATTCAACAGTTATCCACAATCTGGGAATTTTCTTTAACTCTCAATTTCTCCTTGTAAAATAGACAGAAGCTGTGTTCAAGATGACTTTGCACAGGTATATCAACTGTACCCTTTCCTGGGGGAGAGGTGGAGGCTTCAAACCCTCACTCATGCCCTAGTCATCTCAGAACTAGATTGTTGTGATGGACTTTATATAGGGCTGCCCTTGAAGAGCTTACACTAGTCTAGAATTAGGCCATATGGGAATGATAGAGGCTCTGCATTATATGTGTATGTGACCCCACTGCTTTGTGAGCTACTGTTGTCAATTGGCACCTGAGTTCAATTCAAGTTGCTAGTTATCAAAGATTTTCATAGCATAGGGCTTGGCTTATCTTAGGTACCATTTATCTCTACTTATTTCTGTCCATCTAGTTTGTTCAGCCATGTGGGTGTGTTTCAAGTTTCATCATTTTAAAAGATGACACCTTTCAAGAGTACATTAGATATGCATATCTTATTTTTATCTCTGCTTTCCAGCCAAAGATTTGTATGCTTCTGATTCTTAGGCCAATCAAGAAATTATTGAAGACCTAGTTGTTCCCCAAACAGGGTGATTGGGGCAACCTTTTTGATCTGGATTTCTTTTTCATTTTCTTTGGTTTGTGTTTGTGTGTCTTTGTGTTGTTGGGTTTTTTTAAATTAGTTTTTGCACTTTACTCTTTTAGTCTTTCAAAGTTTTATTTTAATATTTTATTTTAATAAATTTATTTTAATAAATATTTACTTATAAATCAGTAATTGGAATTAGTTGGCCTGTACATTAAATAAATAAATAGTATCCTTCCCACCAGGATTTAGGTCACCTTAACCAGGGCTCCTGCAACTATCAGCAGCATTATAAGAACAGAGAAATATTGTCGCTTGGCTGCACTGTAATGAATAATCCCCGATATGGACTTATTTGTATTTGTTTGGTTCTTCCAAGTCTATGTCCAATAATATCCTATCTCCTTTTGCACTTTACCTCCACTGATCCTGGTCCGGATCTTGATCTTTGGCCACTGCACTGATTCTAATACTACCACCAATTCGTTTCTGCTCTCTTGTTATTTTTGGTCCTGCCTATCTCTGCAAGCTGCCTTTTCTCTCTAATGTCTCTATTAATAACATCCAGGTATCCAGTGGTGTCTGAGATTGCAAAGACTTTTCAAGGGTCAATAAAAGAGCAATAGCATTTAGACTTATATACTGCTTCACTGTGCTTTACAGCCCTCTCTGAACAGTTTATGGAGTCAGCATATTGCCTCCAACAATCTGGGTCCTCATTTTACTGACCTTGGAAGGATGGAAGTCCGAGTTATCCTTGAGCCTGGTGAGATTCGAACTGACAAATTGCAGGCAGTTGGTAGTCAGCAGAAGTAGCCTGCAGTACTGCATTCTAACCACTTTGCCACCATTGGCTCTCTTTACACAGTAGTGTAAAAGCTACACTAGCAGCCTCTGTACTCTGTAAGGCATTCCTAGGTATCCTCAAAACACTCCATCTATCCCCACCAATAACTCTCAAAAATCTCAAACTCCATACCTAATTCTGGCTGCCATTTTAGTTCTATGTTGAATGTAATCATGTTTAAAATCCTTATAAATTCATCACTATCACCCTTACTTGGATCAGCCTGAGCTCTGAGATTCCAGCCTGTTGAATGTGTACATACTAAGGTATCTGTTTGGTTGCTGAACAGGAATAGTCTCAATAGAGCACAGATGCGCTTATGAAGACATTTCCATACATTTGATGGCCATTTCCTTTTTTTAAAGGTTCATTGGTATATCCTGCATATTATACAGTAGATTTCCCTCTGTGCCTGCAATACAATTGAGTATGGTAAAAGTTAAAAATTAGGTCTTCAGACTTTAGGATGAATTGAGATGCAGATCACAACATCAGAGCTGACCTTATGTAGACTGAATCAAATTGATCTGACCTCATTGCCTTGGGCTTTTCTCTACTGTCTAAATAATATAAATAGGTTGCCATACTGCACACTATTCTGTGATATAACCATCATCTGTCTTCCAGCCTCCTACAGCTCCTCTTTTGTCTGTGGGATTTATAACAGCTTTTCCTGCTTTTTAAAGTATCACAGTAAATTAACAAAAAAGGCCACCCTGTGAAATTTTAGAACAAAGAAAACTGCAAACAAGGAGACAGACAAGAAAGTCAAAACTGTTCTTCATAAAAGTTAAGTAACAAAGTTTCCTTTTGTCACTTTTTGTTTCTTTATTTAACCAATTTATATAGCCTCATTATGCTTGCATATTTTGATTTTCTGATATGCTTAAATATTGTATTTATGGCCATAGTTCAATTAATTTTTTTTCTCAAATAAATACACATAGGGTTACATTCCTAAATTTAAATTTAAAAACAAATACATTAGAAAAAGAAAAAAATCTCAATTTCAAAGATTTTTTGGGGGGGTTCTTTCATATTATTATACACATATATGCACACATTTGCTATATTTCATGTTTCCTTCATTTTATATACAAGTATAGATAATTTCAGTATGTTCTACTGAAATGTCCCTACAATGTATATATTTTGAAATAGGACATAATTACATTTAACACTCTAAGATTACTTTTGTCTGGTTGATGATTTATGATTTCTTTTATTGTATCAAATAATTTAGTTATGTCATGTTCTACTTATATATAGAGAGAGAGAGATAAATGAAAATAAAATAAAATAAAGGAGTGGATTTCATTTCTTTATTTTTTTTTACTGGTTCCTAATGCTCCAAGAAATTAGAAAGACATTTTGTGATGGCATTAATCCATTGCTTAGTCTTTGAAACTATCTGTTACTTCAAGGCTGGGGAAATATGTGACTTCTGAAATTGTTCAATTTATAACTGCATGACTATTCAGTGATTGAACAATAATTCCCAACCATTTATTGCTGTTGTTTCTCTTAGGAGATGATAGGAAACTGATACATTTCAACTATGTTGTGTATGGCTTGGCCTCCTTCCTCCTGTGTGATATGTAGAATTACAACAGAAGTACAGTTCTACTGACTTTCCAGAATTTAGAATTTCCAGCAATCCTTACCAGCATGGCCAGTGCTAAATATTACATTTCAGATATTGAAGAATACTTGAAATTAACCTGTAGACAAGACAAGCTAAGCAAACATAGGATGATGTTTAAGGTTTTGGTACTTCTAAACTAGAGGTTGGATGACTTGTGGAGTCACAAAAGAGCCATGGTTCCCTACCCCTGCTCTAGGCAAACTACAAAGATGATGTGATCACCATGGAAAAACTAACTTTCAAAATGCTTCAGTGAAATTTGAAATGTTTTTATTTATATCATAATGTGGATAGACTCAGAGAGAGTAGAAAGGATGATAAATGAACTTGAAGTTTTTTATGAATTGAAATCTTTAGTAACACTGACTTTTTAATTTTAGCAATTTGTCCTCTTGTTCCCAAACCCCACAATGATTCACTAGCTGAGATCCCCAAATCTTAGATTATATTTCCTGTTATTCCATAGACAATGGCCATAATAGAATTACAGATAGATTTTCTCAAACCGCTCTATATGTCAATTGTTCAGACTAAAGAAAATACCACAGCTCCATTGGATTTGTAAACGAAAAACAGGGTTTAATATTCTTCATCTGCAAGGACTATACGAAAATGGCTCAATCAATACAGTTAAAGTCAGCTTTAATCTGACGGAAACAGCAACCGGTATTTATAATCAAATACGTTTCATTACCCACGATTACCCATTATTACCTAGTCATATTATCATAGTGAATTACGATAAAATAAAATATGTCCATAATAAGCATTTATGCTACATCCATGGTTAGTCTGTTTTCTTGACATGGATAATGTGATGTCGCGATTCCTCTTGTATATTCCACCACCAATCTGCCATCTGTTGCGTGGTCGCAACAGATTCTTTAGGTATCCTTTGTAGGTCGCATCCAATGGAATAACAATACTCCTAAATTGTTGCTCAGTTTGTATTTATGGTAGATGACCATGTGAGGTAGATGACCATGTGCTTTTTCAATTTTCACACAGTTCCTGGTAGCAACCAATAGCCATTTGGAGGCAGGGAATTGGTATTTGCTCTATAAATTGCTATTATCCAGTGCTGGTGGTTGCACAATATGTATCAGTTGGGTGAACTACATTAAAACTTTTTTCCTTGAGAGCTTGCTGGCTGAAGTTTCTATAGATGAATGGGTTTATGGGATCTTTTAAATAAAGCATTCAGCAAAATAGGATTTTCCAATTTTTAGATATATGGACCTAGGGAGGTTAATATCCGGAAAAGGATTTTTTTTTAAACTAGTTTTATTTACAGTTGTTCACATGTGGATTGTACGAAGCTGAATGTAGCAGTATAGAAATACACTGCAAAATATACTATATTGTCATTTAGCAAAAAACCCAAACATCGGTCCTCGTGTGAGAGGACTGTTATGTAAAAAACTTCATAATGCTTATAATCTATATATATTTTTTTTTTTACTTTTGAGCCAAGTAAAATTTGTCACGTTTTTACCATATGGGTTCACATTATTTAGGGCTTTGCTGAGCTTTGAAGGTGCACTTCAGTTCAATAAAAAAATAATAATAAGTGAAACCCTTTCAAAATAGACCTTGGAATAAAACATCATTTTCTTCAAAGCACTGGGTTATACAGGTTGTACAGCTTGAATTATGATACTTATAAAGGAGTAGTGTTTATGCACTGGGCAGGCCCAGAGGTCGCTCCACCAGCCCAAATGGCCAACTGAATTGAATCAGCCTGTTTATTTCAACCCTGTTTTTTCTTCCACTATCTGACTGATGAAGTTGTCAATAAGAGAAAACAAAAAATGGTTGGACTTTTGACTCCTGGCAAAATAAGATTTTCAGCATTTGTCAATACCTCTTTGAACATTTGGTCGTTAGATATAAAAAGCCCTCCTCCATATCTTCTGGTTGTCCAGGTGGGTCTGTAAATAACTCCCTTAATGATGCCATATTTGTTTCTTCTCTTTTATTCTTACCCAAACACTCTCAACAGGATGTCCATACTCTGTTTTCTGAATTTCTGTGCAGCACATGGTTTCTTTATATATACAGTGCAGCATTCCCACCCTTTCTGCTAAATCTGTTCCTTCCAAGTAAGTTGTAGCCTTCCAGGTTCCTTCAGCACCCTGAGATGCATGCCATCTGGACTTGAATTCGTTTAAATTAGCTAAGTTTTCTCTTGCCTTCTTTCTCAATTCCTTCTTTTCCCCAGTGGCCAGCCATGGTCAACTAGAGCTTTATTTCCCTTCTGAGGAATATGGTGTCAAAATAAAGATGAGAATTCTACTTCTTGACCATCACCTGTTGTTAATTCACCATATTTTCTTCACAGTAGCTTTACCATCTTTTTGAATTTCTGTTTATTTCTAACATACCCACATGCCTGTGTTTCATCATATTTTTCAGGGCTGTTTTTTCAGGGGAAGGTTAATTTTGGATAACTAATATAGGATAATTTTGGATAGCTAATATAGGTTCAAGGGAGTTGTGCAAGAGCTCTTGAAGACCCTCCCCATTTTTTATCACTGTTGTTGTGAAAATAATGTAATTACACTGAGAATAATACCATTAATTCTAATGGTAGAACTGGAACATTTACATTAATTTTGAGAAGGTTGTTATTCATGGATGATTATGAAATCATTCAGATTTAACCCGGGAGAGGTGTTTTTGGAATGTTCAAACCTGGAACAGACATGGTTATTTTCACCACCACCCCTTCCCTTCTTTGGCAATTTATATGACAATGGACATAACATAAACATGTCATTAGGTGAACACTGGGGACAGGGAAAATGGAGTGAGGATATTGCTCTTCCAGACAGCAGCATTTTGGTTTTACTTCCAGTTGAAAATTAATGGCCATGAGAAACCTACAGGAATAAATTAGCCTTGGTTGTATCTTCAAACATTGTGTTAGTCTAAAATTAAAAGCTAAGTTAAGCTGAATTTTGGAATGGCATAGCTTCTTTCCTACACATAGTTTTCTGTGATTTAATCTACCCTCTCTTAAACTATTTACCTGATGCTGGAAGTACATGGCACAACATTTCATTTTATTCAGTACCTTTAGGCAACTTCAAACAGTGAGTTTCGCAAGTGTGATTATGGCCATGATTAAATGAAGAAAATATCGATGTGAAAACACTAGAAATGATATCAGTATTATGGATGTTTTGCAGGCATATTAAAATTACTATCATAGATAACAAAATAGCCCTGTGCACTAATATGCTCATGGACCACATCTTTAATATCTACACAGTTGTCTAACCCACTATTTATATTAACTAATTTTTTCTTAAAAACAAATCAAGAAACAAACACGACTAAATGGGACCTGAAAAATTGGAAAGCAAAATCCCAGTCTTTCATAATATTCTTTTGAATTTATTTCTTAACTGCCTATATCTGCTGGATCAGCCATTTTAAGAAGAGACAAAATGCACACTTGGCAGCCATTTTTTAAAATAGTACCCACGAAATGATCTCAAGATTTCAAAAAGGCCACAGGCGTTAGTGGTTACTAGCTTTTGCTATATAGTTCAATTCATATAACATTTCCCTGAGTGATTTAATTCATCAGGCTCCTTGAGAAAAGGAAAAAGGTCCTGTGTAGGTAGACTATTATTTTCCCAGTATGATGGGTGTGGATTGACAATGTTTACAAATGGATACCTAGTTTAATCACATATCTTTCATCTCCTTTAAATTGAAAGAAATTTTTAAAAAAGAAGGAAGGAAGGGAAGGGGAAAGGGAAGGGAAGGGAAAGGAAAGGGGAAAGGAAAGGAAAGATAGCTGATCTAAGGATCTATGTCTGTTCTAAGTACCTGCAATTATACACCTCCAAGAAAAGAAAAAGCTGCATCACAATTCCCTTGGCAACAGCAGTCTTCCTTACAAAACTGGTGCTACCTCATTTTGAGCCACAAGAGTTCTATTCAGGATAAAACAATGAAGGATAAAACAATGGGTTCTTTACATTAAAAGAAACTATAAGGAAATTGTTTCTGAAACGTATAACCTCTTAAACTTCACATCGTCTGGAAAAAGCCCATTTTAGGACATGAACCCATTTTTATTAAAAATTTAGAATGAGATGGGGAAATGTATTGCAGATATTTAATATAATATTTATATCAAGTTCTGTTAAAAACCAAATGTTCCTGCAACAGACAAGAATATTAAAATAGCAGAAATGTCGAACTAGTTTACATCGAGAACAGTCTTCTTTCCCTAGAACATTGATTTTTGACAAGTTTAGATATTAGCTACTTACAAAAATAATATCAAGAGAATTACTAGAAAAAGATGAAGAGCAAAGCCAACATGGGGCAGGTCCTTATTATGACTTTCCTTGTGGCAGAAGAATGGCATAGCAAGCCTTTAAGATGTCTGAATGACTGGTGGCCCTATTCTACTGTGAGGAATATTCATGGGGACAAAGTCATGTCCATTTAGAGTTCAAGTCCAGCTAGGCAGATCTTTTACAAGTGACTGAGGAATATCTGAACTTAGTTATCTGCAAGACTTTAAACTGGTGAATCCAAAAGAACTGGATGGGGTCCCTGTGGCTGTGAGTTGAACATAATTGTGTGATGGGCCATTTGGTTAAGATCTCCTGGGAATTGGCATATGTTTGACCTCAAGCTATAATTAATGCCCCTTTACAAGAGGGGTCTTGCTGCCTATCCTGAAGCAGATTGTAGCATATTCCCTTCTCAAAAAGCCATTTTTGCACTGGACATAACTTTCTGTCAAATCTTTTTTAGAGAGTGATTGGATCTCAGCTTCAGAAAGACCTGGATAGATTATCTGGACTCAATTCAGTCAAGTTGTAGGATCTGTTTTAGTACTGAGGCAGTATGTTTCACACTTGTAGATAACCTCTGAGAGCTTGGGATGGGGGATAGTGCAATTGTTCTGGCCCTCTGACTTTCAATCTAATCAACCATTATATCTTTTGGACTAGGTTTGGGAATTAAGAGTGGGGGCAGTATTCTGCAGTGGTTCTCTCCCATCCTCTATGTCCAGTCAGTGTTTGGGGGGAAAAAAGAGGTACAAAACTCAGTCCCTGCAATATGGGCTTCAGAGTACAGTGTTAATTAGTATTCTGTCTGTCTGTCTGTCTGTCCATCCGTCTGTCTGTCCGTCCATCCATCCCTCCATCCCTCCGTCCATCCATCCATCCATTGCCAGAAAAATCAGGAGACTCAGGCAATTCAAATAAGCATAACCATTTATTGCAAGCTTCAGCTCTCTACAAGAATCTGAACTACTAATGGTCAAGGGAAATTAGCAGAGATAAGAAAGGTGTTCAAAGTAGGCTGGATTTAGATCTCTTATGGGCATGCAGGGACTCATGATGCATTTCACCTCTTCTTCAGGCTCAGCCTGGTCATCTCTTACCCCACCCATCCATCCCTGGAGTAGCAAATAGTGCCATTCAAGTGCCTGGAAGTTGTAAGAGTCTGAATGTGGAAGAACTGACTCTAACTCAGTCATAGCTTTGGAGGTTTTGCCCCCCTCTCCAGTTCCAGAAGTCAAAGAAGCCATCTTTGACTTCAGATGAGATAGCACTCCTCTGGATGCAGCTGATACACAATCTGAGAAACCTCTTGGATCTAAAGCTTGTTTTCAAGGAACAGATCCCAGCCATGTAGAGAGGGGCATAGATCCATCTTGTGTGCCGGTTGCAACTATTCCTGGGCTGAGAAGAAAACAAATTATTCTGCTTGGCATATAACAACTGCCTGAGAAATATGGACCTGAATGAAGCTTGGAATGTCAGCACATCGGAATTAATATAGTGATGAGATGTTCTCTTCCTGCTCCTTTTCAATTCTTTAAAAATAACAGGGTAAATAAGATCTATTCGTTTTCTGAAAAAGCTATACTGCCCGGCTTTTAAAGCTGTTACTGAAAGATGAATTATTTGCTTTTCTATGATATGGGTACTCATGGTTATTGAAATGGAGCAATCACAGGCATTTTGAGGATAGAGCTCAACAATTTTGAGTGCAGTTTTATGGACCAGTAACTTCAAGGGATGGGAAACCTGGATTTCTATACTTTTGTCAGCCAAATGACAAATATGGTTAATTTTACATAAGTGTACAGTGATATAATATTGAGGTAAGGAATCCCATAACTACCCAACTAATCCCCTAACTCAAAGATTGTTGAGATCTGAGCTATCTGTCACTAAAAGGGGGAAAGATCTTGGTATCATAATAGATAACTCCAGGAAAAAAAATTCAGCATGTGACAACACTTAACAGAGTCACATTTCATAAGTGATTTGATTATGAATGGAGACTGAAAATAAAATGTATTTTATCACAATCATTTAAGAGATTTATAAATTCTCAGTATTTTCACTTAAAAGATGTATCCACACCTAGAATACTGTGTACTATAGATACTGGAAAATAATACAGTATAATAGAGATGAAAAAAGGTACATAATCAAAATAAGGTAAGTATTCAAACATCTTCCATGGAGAAAAAAAGAGAAACTTTTAACATTCTTTCATTTTTAGGGGTGGGAAAAGGATTGATGGGATACATGATATCTCATGAACAAGAAGTAATTTTATATCCTGTCTCAAAATACTAGGATCAGAAACATCCAATGAAACTGAGTGGAAGGTGTTTTAGAATAGACAAATGGCTGCACTTTCCTCTTACAGCATACAATTAACCTGTGGAATTTGTTAGTGTCTGATTGTGCGAAACAAAATTAAGTATAAGGTGGATCTGGGCTTCAGTCAGTAGGGTTAAACTTATGTTCGTCCGTGATTTGACACTGAGTAAAACTCCTTGAAGTGGTGAATAATCTTGTTTTATTTGTTATTTTACTTATTCTTTTCCTGATGCCTCTCTTCCTTCCTTCATTTCTTATTTTGGAAGCCTTCTCTGCCTCATTTTAAACTATGTCCTGAATCCTCTTTCTGTACAGTGAAGACCGTGTAATCACTGGGCAATACAAAAGGATTTAGATCACATGGAGTTCTTAATGTAATACTTCATATTTTTAATTCTTATCTCCTGAACAATAAAAATCTCTTTTTAATACTCTGCAGCAGGTTTTGCAGAGATGTGGAAATTCTAAAGTACAGAATTGTTAGTAGATAATATATTTCCAGTTACCATAATAGAAGGTCCACCTTAAAAAGTGTATTTTATGTTAGGCTAAAATAATAAAACTCTCTTTGCCATGTGCTAATAGGTATAAGCGGGATTAAGCTTTGTAAAGCAGAGATTATCTTGCTTCAGGATGACATACAAAAGTAAAAAAAAAGATAAAGAGATTTGCATACTAAAAAAGTAGGAACATCTCCTATTCTTGTTCGCTATTACACAATGAAGATGTCACTAATAACTAATTTAGTCAAAACTAATACTTTCAAATGAATGTATTTGATTGATATGTCACTATTTCCCCAAATCTATGATTTGGCCTTTTAGTTTGTCATACCTGATCTGAGATACAGATGAGACAAAATCTTTTACAGAAGTTTCACTGATCAATGAGAAACTGAATGTAGATTTCTAGCAATTATACAGAATCCTGCTTTGGTTAAATAAATAAGATCTATACCAGGGGTGTCAAACTCACATCATCAGGGCAGCATCACATGACATATTGGGACTTTTTTCTCCTTCACTAAACTGGATGTGGGTGTGGTCAGCGCGTGACGCATCCAGCCGGCAGACCAGGAGCTTGACAGCTCTGATCTATACTATAATTTAAGTTAACCAAACAAGCAACCTTGAATATATAAATATATTTGTTCAGAACACTTCCATATATTTAACATTTATTCTAAAGAGAGAATAATTATTTCATTTTATTCAGTAAAGATCCTTGGAGTTCAGATTTTTTTTATCCCTGCTGCAGAGCAAAACAATCTGTTCCTTACTGCTTGAACTTAAGGTATGCATAACTCTGTTAAAAAAGATACAATAAGATATGAGGTGTAGAATTTCCTATGGGCAGCCTGTGTCCAGTTCTCTGTGTTTTGTTGTGTACATTGTACATTTACTTCCCTCCTTGCTCTAGGGATCCTGCTGGTTAGAAGATATTTGCGCAGTGTAATGGTTCGACATGGAGTAACACATATTATATATAGAAGGGAGAAACCTCAATGTAAGAATGCCATTTTGAATGGCACTGTTTCCGATTTCATGTACAGTTTAGTTCTTTGCTAAAAGATTCATATACTATTTAATTTGTTCAGACTATGTATTGGTTAAAATCAGCAGCTTGAATCACTCATGTAAGGTCAACTCTGAAAAGTTCACCCTTTCCTTATTTCTTGCTTAGCACTAACTATGCCAAACATTTGGTAAATGGATACATATTCAATGTTTGATTTCTTCCTTCATTCTGCCTTATACCAAATAGGCCAAAAACTCACTCTAATGAGATCTAATCAGGTCATCCAGGAGACTGACTAGTCAACTTCAATTTTTTTTTTGGCCTAATATTTTAGTATTTATTTGATTTGTCAATTGCTTACAAGATACAGGTATAGAATAAATATAGTTTTGAATACATGAAATAGATACTTATAAGAAAAATAAAAAACAACAGGACAGGGACGGTAGGCATGATTGGTGCCCTTATGCACGCCCCCTACAGGTGTCTTAGGAAGGGTGAGGTCAATAGTAGACAATCTAAGGTTAAAGTTTTTGGGGTTTGGGGAAGAAACCACAGAGTTAGGTAGAGTATTCCAGACATTGACCACTCTATTGCTAAAGTCGTATTTTCTGCAGTCAAGTTTGGTGCGGTTAACCTTGAGTTTGTATCTATTGTGTTCTGTTGTATTGTTATGATTGAAGCTGAAGTATTCATTTGCAGGTAGGATATTGCAATGTATGATTTTTATATACTATATTTTGATTGGACTGGAGGCGACGTAGTTCTAGGTTTTCTAGGTCTAGAGTTTCAAGTCTGGTGGTATAAGGTATTCTGCAATGAGTAGAGGAGTGGAGAACTCTTCTTGTGAAATATTTCTGGACTTTTTCAATTGAGTTAATATCAGATACATGATATGGGTTCCAGACTGATGAGCTGTATTCAAGTATAGATCTAGCAAACGTTTTGTATGCTCTAGTTAGTGTGATATTACCAGAGAAGAAACTACGTAGGATTAGATTAATAACTCTTAATGCCTTTTTGGCTCTGTAGTTACAGTGGGCTCTAGCACTTAGATCATTTGAGACGAGTACTCCAAGGTCCTTGACATTTGAATTTACCATAGAAAATATGATGGAACAGACTAATTTTAAAATGTATGGCATTCCTATACAGAACATTTTCAAAATAACCTGCAGAAATCTATTTGGTTTTTCCAGACCTTGTAAATTATAACTCAGAATACCTGAGCTCCCTGCCTAGCTTCATTTAAGCAAACTTTGGTAGCTCCCAGAGTTAATACAGTTAATACATATGGTGAATATCTTTGATTTTTAGGCTGAGGAGGCTGATAAGATTATGGGTGGTATTCTCCTTTTGTTTTTGAGTATTTGCATTCTAAACTTTCTTCTAAACACAATAAATGTTTTTTTTTTGAAATAAAAATAAAAAATACTCTGTAAAAATATGTTCTTTAAAAAACAGATGGAAAATTGATATAAAGAGGCTGGAGAGGAAAATTATATAACAGAATTGGCAGACATGAGAGAATTTTTAAATTTCCTTAATTTCTAATAGGTTGCATGGCATATATCCCAGATGGTGCTATGGCAGCATTTCTCTAAACTAGTTGGACCGGAAAGCTAGAATCCTTCTGCCACTGAACCTTCCCACTGTGATGCCAATTTGCAAGGTGGTGTTGGTGGAGGGATGATGATGATGATGATGATGATGATGTAGGAAAGGTGCTCATCTTTATTTCTGGTGCGAAGCTAGCTTGGCCCCCTGTGACGCACATTAGGAAGTGTGTGAGCATGACCCAAACAGAGCTAGCAATCTTAGGCAGCCAATCCACTGATCTGCATTAGCATGCTAGTTTCCTAGCTAATGTACTGTAATAATGCCATACACTAAATAAAATACTTGGATAGGATGCTACAAACAGTCCCAGTAAACCAGACTGAGGATGTTTAAAAAGAAAAAAAACTTTAGAAGATATATGGCCTGTGGTTCAAATCACTCCCAGACTGATGCCAAGAAACAATATGCATATGTTCCTGAAGTCACCAAAACCAAGGTCAAGTCTAAGGAAATTTTACTTCTATTAATTCTTAAATCACTATGCAGTTGTACAGTTAGCAAATTTATAACATATTAATATTCAAGGGATTAACTGGAATTATTAATTTCATTCTATTTTTAACAACTTTATCTTAAAAAAAACTTTGCCTTCTGAGTTACATTCAGATAAATCCACAAGATAGATAGATATAGGAAAAGAGATTGAGATAAATAGATATTATGCTATGCACTGCTAAGCAACATTTTCCCAATAAATAAATTACATATACTGTCCTTTTAATATTTTCACATAGCTTTTCAACATTTACCAATTAATGTAACCTTTGTGGAATTTAATGTTTTTGATATTTGAATGACATTTAGTTTCAACTTGCCAAACTGTGGTTACCTTCAAACTGTAGTCCAAATTGGAAATGAAAGATATATAAGTAACTACAAGAGTATTTCTGAGTTTTTGAGAAAGTAAGAGAAAATATACATAACATCTCTCTTATTTATTTGTTGTTTGTTTGTTTATTTATTTATTATTCATGTTCTTTATAATATGCTGCTTTTACATTCCATCTCACAATCTTCAATAAACCATGAACATCATCATTAGAGCCCCTGGATATTAACCTCCACCTTCCATCATGACTTTTGTAAATTGAAATTTTGACTTCAAACTTCTGACTAAAATTGAACCAGTATTTTTTATTTTATCCTGAGTAAGATAGAGAAGGTGTAAACTAGGTTGCCAGTTTGATCAAGTCAGTGTCACACAGCACTGTTTACTACCATGTTTCTCCAACAATACTCCCTCCCATAGCATGTTTTCTAAGCATAAAATGAAATTAAGCCCCTCCCCCAAATTTAGGCCTATTTTAAAACATGCAAAATGGGCAAAGGGCGGGGGGCTTGCTGTTAGGAGCACCCCATGGGCAGACATGTCTTGCCACCAGCTGCTCCTAACGGGTGATCATGGAGCCCCATTTGGAGCTGCCGCTTCTGCGTTTGGAGCATGTTTGGAGCAGCGGCAGCTGTGGCGCTCCAAATGGTGGTTGTGCTGCAAACGTGGTGACAGCTCCAAATATGAAAGCAGCAGCTCCAAATGTGGCGGTGGTGCTCCCAATGCAGCAGCAGCTCCAAACGCAGAATCAGCAGCTTCAAATGTGCGGCAGCACTCCAAACGGCGGCAATACTTCAAAAGCGAAAGCGGCAGCTCCAAACAGGGCAGTGACACAGGCAGAAGGGAAATCAATGGCTGTGAAGGAAGCATCAGTGGCAGGCGCCGAAGGTCTTTGGTCTGCAGCAAAGGTGCTTGGCAGGAGTAGGGAGCTCTCCGCGCTCCACCATGATCTCCCATTAGTAGTGGGTGGTGGTGAGGCATGGCTGCCCATGGGATGCTCAAGGCAAGGATCAAGGAGGGGCAATTAAGTCACCCCCAAAAAGATAGCCTAGCCATTTTTTCGGAGCTCAAAAAAAAAAAAAAAAAAGACCCGGCCTTATTTTATGAGAAACATGGTAGCTATAAAGTTCTGTCATAATTTGGCCAGAATGCTACATGTGAAACCAAAACCCAGCTTTAAGCAGTACATGCTCATGCTATTCAGTGCAGACTTGGATTTCTATTGTGGCCATAACCTGGCTTACTCAGAGCAACTAATCACTTTGAAGATAAAACACCATTTTATTTACATGCATGCAAGCAATAATACAGAGTACACTGGACCAGTAGAAAAACTGGTATACTTTGCTGAGTAGCCATTCCTTGCAGGGATATACATCCTTCCATTGCCCACTATCCTGTGAGAGCTGAAACTTCTTGGATGAGAAGCAAAATGTCTTCAAAGAAAAGCAAGAAATCTATTGCCTCCTGAAAAAGGCACCTTTGGGAGAACCATGAGCTGGATGACTGAGAATTTCTACAGACTCATGACTAGTCATTATATAACTTTGGTCTCCTATATTGCAAAGCAAAGACAAAACAAAGCCAACACATTGTAAATTACAGAATGACATTAGAACATTTTAGATAAACCTTCCTTGTGAACATATTATATTTATTCCTTCCTACTAATAGTATGCTAGCTATATTACAGTGGTGGTATGCTACCAGTTCAGACCGCTTGGGCCAAACCGATAGTAAAAAAAGCTGCTGATCAGCTGAGAGGAGGAAGAAAAATCCTCTGACAATCAGCTGAAAGGAAAAAGAAAAGAAAAGCAGATGATCGGCCCCCACCTGCCCCTGCACTTTTCTCTTCTTTCTCTTTTTAGCTGATTGGTGCCACAGGTGTCAGCTAGTGTGGGGAAAGCTGCGCATAGGGATTAGGCAAAGCACGCCCATCAAGCCATGCCCACCAAGCCACACCCACCAAGCCATGCCCACTGAACTGGTGGTAAAACAATTTGAATCCCCCCACTGCTATATTATGTGTGAAATATGGTCAGAGAATTGAAACAATCTGATTTATAGGGCCACAAGATGCTAACTGAATCTTCTCTCTATAGCCACTCAGAATACTTTTACCTCCACACTTCCACACCAATCTAAAAATTGTTTTGTGGCATAGTACCTGGTTCCCATTAACTAAGTGGAATATGCAATGAACAAACACATGCTAAGGATGGAAAGTATTGTTTGTTTGTCTTGAGTGTACTGTTCTGCTTTCCAAAGAGTTCAAAGCAGCTTTAACATTAAAAAAATAAAATGGAAAGTGGGTAGAGACTAGTAATAGTTATCAACCCTTCTCAATAAAAATAGTTACAAAAAATCCTTTAAAAATCCTGTTTGTTAATAGGAGGTGGAGATAACAAATAACATCTCAGATGCTTTCGTTGCTACAACCTCTAGTGGAACTATAATCCTAAAGAAAAAAGCTTTGTACCAGTTGGGGAGGGGGAAACCCACCAGAAAGGATACTCCACACTTTTTTGAACAGCCAGTAAAAAGACCCTGATCTTTGTCACCATAAGAGTAGACGTTATTTTAACTTAGAATGAAAATGTTACTCTGAAAAATGTAAACATTCTTCTCTTTCTTAAGAGATGTGGAAATGTTAATTTGTCACACTACTCATTCTTTCACTGTTATGTGAGAGTTATTTTGAACAAATAGTGCCAAAAGTTATCTACTGTGAACCCCTGCTTTTTAAAATAGTTTACTGGGGCCTTCTTAATTAAATAGCAATTAAAATTCTTTGTACAACAACTATCATTAAAAAAATCCTCTTATAATACATAAAGGGCATACCTATAAAATTTGAATGCTTCATGACAGGAATTTGATAAACATCCTTTGTCATGTCTGTCACTTGCCAAAAAAGGAGGATACTGTGATAATGGTGCTTAGCCCTCTCCCCTTCACTTCTCCTTCTAAGCCTTCCTTATGTAGAGCTATAGGGATGCAGAAAGGGGACTGAATGGTCTTCAGAGATGAATGGATCTGTCTTCAAATCAGAAAATTGCTTGCAAAATTGTCTTTCCATCATAGCCTTTGGGGTTGGTGATGAGATTCTGAGGAGAACAGATGGAAAAGAGCAATGACTACTGGTATGCTGATTTCATCACAAGTATACCTAGTTGTCAGCTAGGCTCTCTTTTTCCATAGCCATATATCTAACAGTTTCTTTTTAAAACAAACAACAAATTTACCTTTTCTGTTCATGATCCCCATTCCCATCTTGCAATTAAGTCCCCTCCCCCATTAGTTAAGAGAAGGGAACTGAAAGGAGAGTGTTCAGTTTGCTCATTTCATGCTCCAGAATTTGGGATGATGAAGTCTAAGAAAAATGTAATTAAGGTAGGACTTCTTCCAGAACTGAAGATACATATGCAATTAATCAGTCCTTCCATAGGCTTACCATTATTATATGTCTAGGTTTTTTATATATATTGATTCAAAAAAAGTTGATCTTATTCCTGTCGTAACTACCTAACTATTGCTTTTATAGTTTAAACACAGACCAGCCAGTCACTTTGAGTTGCCCATTGAGTATCAGACAACAATAATTTTTGATCATTGCTCCATCTTTTCACTGAACTGTAAACAAAGAAAAAGATTTACAGGTAGTCCTTGAGTTATAAGGGCCATTTAACAACTGTTTCAAGTTATGAACGCCCTCCAAAAGTGTACAGATAACCCCCAGGTTAGGAATGTTCATTTAGCATCCATTCAAAGTTACGAGATAAGCGCCCCATAGTATTTATGACAAGTCCCAAAATTACGAATATTGGAGCACCATGGCAGGTCTGCAACATTCCCCCTATTTTCCTCCCCTTCCCATCCTGCCATGCCAGACTCACTTATCTTGCAAAGATCTGTAACCTCTGCTGCAGTTTCTTTGCCTATGAGGGAGAAGAAAATGCCCTTTGTCACCTGTGGTTTTGAGTTGGTGTAGTTTTTCTTCCTTGTCACATTACCAGTTAAGATCAATCCTTTGCAAGTGTCCTGCTTTTTTTCCTGCTTATTGCTTCCCATTGTAGGACTAGAGGAGTGAATCTGTTATTGCTACCCTGCTGCTTGTTTTGTTGTTGTTGCCTTAAAGACTGGAGTACTGTAGGTGCATTTGTAAGTACTTTATGTAAGTATTATTATAGTACTGTGTTGTAAGTACTTTATGAACTACTGTTCTTGTTTCTAAGTACTTTGCACAATACTGTGCTTTACAACAATATTTTTTTAAATAACACTGTTTGTTTATGGTTGTCTTGCAATTCCTTTCAGAACTATGAGCCAGTGTCTACAGAAAGCAGATTTAGTACTGTAAATTTCCTTTGTATTCTATTGTAGTTTGTTTGCATGTAGTTTGCAGAAAGGATACTTTGCAATTCTCTTCTCTACTGTTTGTTTTTGCTGTGAGGAGTAATATGTACTATTGTAGAGTGCTTATAGAACAGCTAATAGACAGCTGGCAGTGGCTCCTTCCAGAGGCTCCACTGGAACCCTACAAATTCACCCACCCACCCCCTGCCCCAATCCAGGCAGAGGCATTGTGGTTTGAGGCTGGAGGGCTACTAGCCTTATAAGAACAGCCAATGGATGGGCAATAAGAGTTCCTTCCAGAGGCTTCAGTTAGAGAGCCCTGCAAATTCTCTTAGCCTCTTGGTTTCTTAACAATGGCAAAGGCTATTTAACAACTGAAGGAAACATAAAACCAGTCTATTCATTTAACCACCCAGTTCATTCGTATAACAAGCGTAGTAAAAAAAAAAAATCATAAAAATGAATCTGATTCATTTACAAAGATTTGAATTATGACTCTAATGGGTAGGCTCTAGTAGGATCATACTTCACGGATCTCCTCTATATTTCAATAAGTGAAATTTTATCAGAAGGTGAAATTTCTCAAAACTATTCGTCACCAGCTTAAAAAGTAAAACAATAAACAATTTCTCATCTTATTTGCAGAAGCCAAAATCATGGAAAATGTTCAGGTTCTTTCCATATTCACTATCCTAAATCTGTATCACATAACGACATTTAATTTGAAATTCCATTGCTGAAATCCTGCGGACATTGATCTGATCACCTTGGGTATTTAGGGACTTCTGAAACATTGAAGGAAGGAGCTCTGAGGACTTTGAAATGCTTTCCACTCTCAGAATGTGACTGTAATGCTCAGTCTGACCTGAATTTGTTATGAGCTTTTTAGAGCCTTGCTTATCAACGTGAGCATTAATTTCTGAAGCAAAATACAAGCAGCAAGAAATAGTACAGGATAATGTTCCCAGTGGTGCTTTGCATGCTTTGCTACTACTTAATCTAAGCATGCCAACAATATTATTTAATAACTAACACTGAATACAAAGGCTATTCAAGCATAAAATTCCAAATAGTTTTTGCTTTTTTTTTTTGAGATAGCATTTTAGATTCATGCACTTGTAGCTGTATTTCTAGACAAAATATTAAAGAATACTGACAACAAAGGGGCATGTTATCAAGGCGATAATTTTTCCAATTGTAACATATAGCTGTGAAACCTGGACCAGCAAAAAAGGTTGAACAAAAACATGTTGATGCTTTTAAATTGTGATATAGAAGAAAAAAAAATTAAAAATACCTTGGCCTGCAAGAAGACCAGATCATTTAATAATGATGTAAAAAAGAACAGTTTACTGGAAGCACTAAAGCTGAAATATTTGGAATGCATAATATGAAGGAAATTGTTGCTGGGGTAGAATTGGTTGCTTGGAAAGGTTGAAAAACCAACAAAAATAAAGACTAGCAGAAGAGAAAGTAGGTAGAAAAAGTATCACTGACAGTATAACTATGAACACATGAGAACTCAAAGCAGTTCTTAACAGACAGTTCCGGTGAAAAGATATCCTTTAGATCACAAAAAGTTAAAGTAACTTAACAGTCAACAGCAACCTCTGTGTCTTACTCCCAAATAAAGGCATGTTTAGAATAAATTAGATTTTGTAAATGCTCTGTCCATCTTGATCGTCTGTGAACTTCTAACAGATGATGAAAGGATAGCTAGTTAAGCAAGAACAAATAGGTCCTGCATAGTTGCAAACTCTCTTCATCTAATGTAATCACCATTGTCCACGTCGTTCATATTGCATTTACTTCCATGAAGTTTATATTAAGAAAAACAAGGAAATTACAAGGAAAAAAACATTGCACATATCAAAGTATGCAGCTGACCCTGTGCAAGGTGGCTTTGATTTGCTTTCACAAGGCATTTCATGCAAAAAATAGATAATATGATTGACAGCATTCGCAACACTTTGTTATCTAGAAGAGACACAATGACCGTCACTGAAATGAAAAGGGCAACACTGTTTGACTGGTTATTGCAAGGGCAAGAGAAGGGAGTTAAAGTAGATGAAGTGGATCAACATAGCTCAGTTACTTCCTTTTTCACATATAAGCAGATAACATTGCATTTTTGAAGCAGCTTCAAGAGTAGGTTTCTCTTGAGGCTTCATGAAAGAAAATGTCACATCAAAGATTTTCACAGTCCTAATATGCAAGCTTGGGCTTTAGGAACTATTCCTCATGTCCACAATAATGTGCTTTTCCATTATTAAGACAGAAGGAATGTATATCTGTATGGAAACTGCTAGCATCACAACCTAACTTTGCCAAGCATTACATGTTAACAATTAACAACATCGATGTTTCTGCATAGACACTCTGAAACACAGGCAGTTACAGAGGCAGAGATTAATGAAGTTATCCTTTCCTCTCCCATTTAATTGCCATCTATTGTAGAAAAACAAACCATCAGTTAATGCCTTTGAATCTCTGCCCTAGCTAGCTAGGTATACAGTGATTAGAATGCAGTATTGCAGCCAAACTCTGCCCACAGCCTGAAGTTCAATCCTGACGGGGCTCAAAGTTGACTCAACCTTTCTTGCTTCCAAGATCAGTAAAATAAGATCCCAGATTGTTGAGGGCAATGTGCTAACATTATAAACCACCTGGAGAATGCAGTAAAGGACTGTGAAACAGTATATAAGTCTAAGTACTATTGTTATTGCTATTTTGCTTTAGAAGCAATTCAGAGTTTCTCTGAAAAGCTATGAATGGAGTCTCATGTTTCATATAGTGCTGGACATTTAACAGACCAAACTGCAGCCCTTTGATCCTGATCTGGACAATGAAAAGCATGCAATGCTTTCCCAAAAATTTAAATCACATAAAACCAGATTTTCAATATTTCTATAGACAAACCTCTTTTTTAAGTATATGATTTCCAGTCCTCAACAGAGAGAGAAGTACCTTAATTAACATCAATTCTTGTGTATGACAGGGGAGGGAAATGTGAGTTTTCTTGAGCTTTTAGTTTTGTGTCCCAATAGCAGCATCAATATCGTGGAAGACACATAAATGGTCTTTCTCAAGGTCAATATTGTTGCCTAAGCAACAACATAATGCAAAGTAACTGCTGGTATCACTGAAATGTCTGGTTCTGTCAGGCAATCATAGCAAGAATGACTATAGAGACTTAAAGTTCATGCAAGGAAATTGTTGTCAAGCAATCATTGAGATCCAAGACATGCATCTCCATATGATTAGGATGTAGTCCATTTCCATTAGGATATATGCATGGGAGAGATGAGGATAGATTCTTGCAATAATGCAATTTTTAATAGGGTAGCCAGCATTAAAACAAATTATGGGTGTGCTTGAACAAACAGATGGGTTTAAATTATTGCTAGAAAAATCTAATCTCAGTTGGGAATACCACAGCAATATTATTAGATGAACATCCTTACTATTGGTATGAAGTCATACTGCAAGAAATTTGATTTATTCCACAGTATAAATGTAATGTAAGCAAGCATATAAGCAAGCAAGCAACCAAGTTACTGAATAAATAAATAAGTCTTAAGTAAGAAGGATTGTCAGTAGAAGTTGGGTTCTTAGATTCTCAGATAAACTGGTCACAAGCAATTTAGGACTTATAGACCTGTAATAATATTTGAATATGATTGATAAGTAGGTGACAAATGTTTCAACTCAAATGTGTGCAGTTAGAAACCCTGACTAAACAACCTAGCTGTATATTTTGAATTTATCAGATCCACCCTACATTTATCACATTCATCTGAACACTGTTCATGTCATGCCATCAATAAACAATTTGATTTGTCTCAATATGTCTTTGAATGCAACATCCTTTTAAAAAGAGTTAGATGAAAACAGGAATACCTTTCAAAGAACTCGACCATTTTTTGCTTGATGTTGGAATTTATGTTCTGAAATAGTGGAAAACACTAGTTATTTGTTTTTAAGCACAGAAACAAACCAATAACAACAGTATTGCCATTCATCATTTTCTGGTTTACTGCTTTCTAACTATTTTCTTTTATATGAAAGAGCATTACATCCTATAAATCCATGCTATTAGTATTATTTATTCATTTATTCTATTTCTCTTCCTCCCAAAATAAGTGATCCAGCCCAGACACAGATTTTCTTCTTCAGTGTTACCCTGGAATAATGTCTCCCACATATCCCTTTTCTTTCTGTTATTCCAAGAACTGATCACAGGAAGATAGTTCTTAAATGGGTTTTCAACATATGTTTATAGCTTCGAGTCATTAACAGAATTTGTTCCAATATTTCAGGTTCCAGTTAAATGAATATGAACTAGTCTGCAGAAGATCAATGAAAAGCTTATTTTCTAGAGGCCGTTTAAGTAAATAACATTTGGTGTATGTGGAGGAAAAAAACCCTCAAACATTTGTTTGTTTAAGCAACAGAAATTGTCCTGTTCTTCTTTCACAAAGATATAGCTGATGATCCAAAACTAAAGAAACAAAAATTACTTTTCTCCTCTACTTGTTTTCATCAACAAAGACTATCGCACCGAACTAAATCTTTTTGTTCATTTTCTTTCTCTGTATCTATTGAACTTTTAAAAGAATCCACCTTTAAATGTTGTTTTTATTAGGGCATCTCATGATGCCTATATATTTTTTTCTTTGTTTTCTCTATTTTCATCTTGTTAAGATGAAATTGTTATAAATAGATATAAAAGCAATATTGTATAATGGATATTTTTATACGGCAAGATGCAACTCTTATTAACAAGTGTGTGTGTGTGTGTGTGTGTGTGTGAGAGAGAGAGAGAGAGAAAGAGAGAGAGAGAGAGAGGGAGAGGGAGGGAGGGAGGGAGGGAGAATATAGCAGTAGAAATAACTAAGGTCCTTCTTAGTAATAGCCCCATTTTTGAGTTATACTGCCTGTAGGGGTACGTTTGCAGTACTGCAGGCTACTTCTGCTGACTGCCAGCTACCAGCAGTTTGGCAGTTCGAATCTCACCAGCTCAAGGTTGAATCAGTCTTCCATCCTTCTGAGGTTGGTAAAATGAGGACCCAGATTATTGGGGGCAATATGCTGACTCTGTAAACCACTTAGAGAGGGCTGTAAAGCACTGTGAAGTGGTATATAAGTCTAAGTATTATTGCTATATATAGTGTGTATTTTGTGTGTGTGTGAGAGAGAGGGGGGAGGGAGGGGGAAAGAGAGAGAGGGAGAGGGAGAGAGGGAGAGAGAGAGAGAAGTTAAAACTGGACTTTTTTAAAAAATCCTTGTTTCATAATGTTCTCTATTGTTTTTATGCCTTTCTTGGTCACATTTGAAGTTGAATAAAAATTAATGTCTGCTCCTTCCCTATAAGTTTAAATAGAGGTTTAAAAAAATTGTATGTCTTATGAGATGTGAGGTTTAGCATTGCAATATTGAATTTTTTTTCCCAAAAATCATTGCTTAGCCCTACAGAAGGAAGCTGGATGGTGATTTGAAGGACCTTTCTTGCTTCCATCCTCCCACATAACCCTAACTAGTTGTAGTCCTTTCCATTCACTAGTGTAGGGAAATGTCAAGAACAGTCAAGCCACATCCAATTTGAATTTTATGGGCTACTGGATTTTATTTTCAGAATTTGTTTTAAAACCATATAGTGAGTCATTCATTCCTTCATTTCACTTGTGGACATAGCCCACAAATCATGAGGCTTAATAAGCATTGTAATATTGACATAATTTATTGAAATTTGGGCAAGGAAGAAGGCAAACATGTTCAAAATCTCAAATTGTTCCAAGAATCAGTTTACTGTACAAACAGTACAGTATGCGTGTTTTCAATTTATCCAATATTGATGGATAAAAATCTGATAAAAAGTAATAGTCCATTGTTGCAATTTCCCTCCCCCAAATTTTATTATTTTTTAGACAAACATACATAAACCCAACATAAAAACTTCAAGCCATCTTCCACTTACGTACATACAGTGTGTCAGTTGGTTTACTAATTGTTTTGTGCATCCACTTCATAGTCATCACTTACAATTACTTGTATATGTTCTCATATTATCTATCAAATATTCCTAAATACATTAATATCATTGTTAATCATTTGACTATACTATTATTTGTTCATGTTATGCAAAATAATCCATATTTTAATTGATTTATTTTATGACAATTCATATTATGATCCCAAATCTATCCCATAATTATGTTATGATAATACATCTTTATATATTCTTTATATTCTAAATAGTTGCAATTATTTTTTACGGAAACCTGAACAAGGGATCCCTTCATATTCACATTGTCTCTTCAGAAGAGCAATGTTCTTGTTGAGAATGATTTCTTTTTCTTTAAATAGATTCATGTTGAGACAAATGTCTGGGACCCTTAGCTATCTCTTTCTTTTCTATAGCAAAAATACTGCTATAAACAATGCTCAGAACAACAAGGGTCATTATGATCAATATAAAATATTGAAGGTAACCAATGCATCTAGTTCAGTAGCAGAGTTCTTTGTAATGAACTATTTCTTTCAGCAAGTCTGTATAATAGAACATATAAATAGAACATAGGATAATAGAGTTGAAGGGACCTAAGGGATCTTCTAGACCAACCCCCCCGAGACCTTATCTGATGGAAAAAAGTTTGACCCCATTGTTTTTGTAGGAGCCCCTCAAATATTTGAAAAATGCTACCATGTCCCGCCTACTCCTTCTTGTCATTAGACTAGACATACCCAATTTCTGTAACTGTTCTTTGTACATTTTAGTCTCCAGCCCCCCCAATAATTTTTGTTGCTCTTCTCTGCACTCTATCCAGATTCTCAATGTCTTTTTGTATTGTGATGACCAGAACTGAATGCAGTATTCCAAGTGTGGCTTTACTAAAGCTTTGTAAAGCTAGTACTAGAACTTCACATGATCTTGATTTTATCACTCTATTCATGCAGCCTAGAATTGCATTGGATTTTTTTAACACTGTGAATCTAATCTTCTTGGTTGTGAATAGGTTTAAGAAGCTTGACATTGTAGGAAGTCAGCACCCTCCCCTCTCCTAGAAAATGAAATATCCTAGGAAATATTAAAAAGGCATATTTCCCCTAAAAAGAGTACAATCTCAAGAGCAGAAACACCCCAGAAGCAGAAGCTCACCCCCGTCTTTGTTAATGGGTGGGCCATTAAGGCCTAGGCAAGAATACTTTACATAACAAAGATCTCCAGGTAAAGGTATAGCAATTGCTCAAGAGCCCTTTCAGTGCATCATCATCCAGCAAGGCTCAATCAAGCCTGGAACTCAGGAAAGCCTACAAAGTTAGCTTGGGAGTCTGACAGCCAATGGGATACATTTCTTGCACAGGAACAGGAAACATTAAGGTAGGGCCCAAAGGGTGTATAAGGGTCTCTCAGCATCTTGGCCGGCCCTTCTTGATCTCCTCCTTCACCTTGAAGCATGTGATCATCCTTCCTTTTCACTCTAGAGCTCCAGGCCATGTGGTCCTGTCCACCATTAAACCTTCCAAACAGCCTCCATGTTTCCAGTGTCTTTTTTCCCCACTTGGAACTGAACCCAGAAGGATAATTCTTCCAGCAACATAAATGTATGGACTTATTCCATCTTCTTCATGTTACATTCATATACTTTCCATCATAAATTCACCCGACAGGTGTTCCATGGGAGGATTGGCTTGGAAAACTATTTGTGAAAGAAACAAGCACCCATCTCATTTATCCCACATTGTCATTGGTGCAAAATGGCTCCCTGTCCATTCTTGAATGGAAAGAATCCTTCATCACAGATAACCAAGTCTAAATTCCATTGTTTCTGACTTTCTCAATAGATCTGATGATACCTTCTGTGGTCACAGAAGCTACCAACAGAATAAGAAATAGTGGAAAAAAATTGAATTCACATTCCTAACAGTTTCTACTGTTTTCAGAGAATAGAAAGAAAGAAAGAAAGAAAGAAAGAAAGAAAGAAAGAAAGAAAGAAAGAAAGAAAGAAAGAAAGAAAGAAAGAAAGAAAGAAAGAAAGAAAGAAAGAAAGAAAGAAATAGCACAGTCCATATTAGAAACTATTAGCTGATCACATGTCAATGTTTCATTTTTTTCTAGAGTAAACCATTAAGGACAGGATCTTTTGTAAAGTCTCAATCTTGTTTAATTTGACATAGATTTCCAATGAACTATGATAACCGAAGACCAGTTATGTGTTTTTTTTTAAAGATCAAATACTTTTTTTAAAAAAAAAATCAACAGCTACATTCCCCAAATGATGGTCATTTCACACTTAGTTTGGTAAAAGCGTTGACTGGGATTCATTTTATGGCCAAAAAAAAAATCATTATTCTTCTTACAGTTGCTGTTCTGTGACATTTTCCATTTGCTTTCCTTATAAAATGACTGGGCGATAGGTGCAGTACATTATTAAAAATGGTATCTTTGTTCAATCTTTTGGGCTCATAATTCCACCAGTCTGCTCTGTCAAGAGCTACAAAGAAACCAAATCCTACTGTTATAGGCTCAGAGAAATTACAAGTAGGAGGAAAAAATAGCAAGGGCTATTCAGGAGGCTATTTTTGGTTTGTGATTAAGCAGCCCCCTGCTGATCCGATGTCTTGCACATCTCTCATGTGATTTCACAGTGCAAACCTTTTGTTTTCTTCAAAAAGACAATGTCCTCCTGGGTTATGAAATAATCTACAAGCACACATATTTTAGGCCCATAATCCTTCACATAATGCACAGATAGGATATAAGTAGGGCACCATATAAACAGAATCACCACTGTTGGATTCCGCTGAACAGAATGAATAAAACTATTTTTTAAACAATGTTAAATAGAAACAGTACTTTTATTTAAAACAATGGATGGAAACTAATCCAGGAGAGAAGCAACCTGGAATTAAGGAGAAACTTCCTAAGAGTGAGGATAATTAACTCTTAGGAGAATGGGTTGCCTCTAGAAGTTGTCAGTGCTTCATCACTGGAGGTTTTTAAGAAAAAAAACAGGGTAGCCTCTTGTCTGAAATGATACAGGGTCAGGGGTGGGATTCTACCAGTTCACACCTATTCGCTAGAACCGGCTGTTAACATTCTAAGCAGTTCAGAGAACTGGTTGTTAGAAGAAATTACTGACCTAATCCTGTAAGGAAGGCAGGAAGGAAAAATTCTGGTGTTGCTTACAGAAACTGCCTCTCCGTTAACCCTGATTACATTCTTGGCAGGACTAGACTTTCTGTCTCTGGAACTTCTCTGGAGTTTTTTTCCTCCTTTGCTGGTACTTTGCTTGTGTGGAGTGACCATTCAAAGTTACAATGGCACTGGAAAAAGTGACTTATGACCATTTTTCACACTTACGACTGTTGCAGCATCCCCACAGTCATGAGAGGCCAGGCAAGGAAATGCATGCCTCAATGTGAGTGATATTGAGTTGGCCACACCCAGTCAATAACATGATCACCAAGCCATGCCCATACCTAAGCCACGCCCACAGAACCAGTTGTTAAAATTTTGAATTCCATCCCTGTATAGGGTCAACTACAGTACTTGAGCAGGAGGTTGTATAGAAGACCTCCAAGGTCCCTTCCAGTTCTATTCTGAATTAATTACTTCATTGCAATCTTTTAGAAATAGGATTAGAAAATGCTCAGTATCATCTGATTTTTTTTAAAAAAAATTCTTTAAGTACCATCATTGTTATACAGGTAATCCTTGATTTACAATTGCAATTGGGGCCAAAGATCCCAACTGATAAACTAGATGGTTAAGAGAGTCACACACAATTTTATCTTATTTTTTTTGCCATGGTTGTTAAGTGAATCACCATTACTTAGACTTAGAATAACTTTATTGTTACTTTAAATGTACGCTAATCAGCATACATTAAAATGCAATTTTACAGCATGCAGCTCTCAAAGGATCACCACTTTCAATATACACTATGTAAACATGACAAAAAATATAAGTAAGTAAGTAAGGAAAGAAGGAAGGATGGATGGATGGAAGGAAGGAAGGAAGGAAGGAAGGAAGGAAGGAAGGAAGGAAGGAAGGAAGGAAGGAAGGAAGGAAGGAAAGAAGGAAGGATATTATACCCACATATATTATATGACACAGAGAAACAATCCAGTCTAGTTCAGATATCATACAGTAGTAGTAGATTATGTTGTTGTTAAACTAAATCAGCTTCCTGTTCAGTTTGCTTGGCAGAAGCTGGCTGGGAAAGTTGCAAATGATGCTCTCACAATCTGAGGATGCTGCAAACATTGTAAATGCATGCTGGTTGCCAACCTCCCAGGTTTGATCATGAGATTGTGTGGACTCTGTGATAGTCATAAGAGTGAGGATTGCTTGTAAGCCACATTGCTAGCACTGTTGGGAACTAAATGTTGTGGAAATAATTAGTGCATTGACAAATGCTCTGAGATGAGCCTTCTCTTAATAACATAGCTAGCTATTTCTATACAGTATTCAAAAGAAACATTTCATGTTAAAAAGGCAAATGCAACATGTCTTTTTGTGTTCAGAAATTTTCTTCCCTTCTTTCTTTTCCCTTATTTTGTATCCCTTCTTTATTAACAAAAAATATGAAACAGTTGTCACAAATGGAATGTACATCAATTTTCAACTGGAAGATTTCCCCCTCTTTCTAAAGAAAAAAAAAACATCTTAAAAAGAAAAAGCAACTCTTTCCCCCCCCCCCAAAAAAAAAGCACTTTAAGAAGTTTATTTTCTTTAAAGCAGGCACCCCCAAACTTGACAACTTTAAGACTTGTGAACTTCAACTCCCAGAATTGTCATAGCTAGCTGGAGAATTCTGGGAGTTGAAGTCCACAAGTCTTAAAGTTGCCAAGTTTGGAGACCTCTGCTCTAAAGAGTCAAATCTGAAGATGTGAAGTGAAATGAATGAAATTTCCTTGCACTACATTGTTTTAACCAGAACTATGTGAGCGTTTACCTGCCAGGTCTCTAAATTACAAATTCACTTCTTTATATAAAGCTGGTTAACCTTCTCAGAGATATTATAACTTCTGATGATGTATTCACATCCACAATTCAGCATGCAAAGAGAACCATATCTCCTACTGGGGATATCAATGTGCATCTACATTAGGAAACTTTTCATGTACACTTACAAGTTAGGCTGTAATCTTCAACTTGAAAGGTTTTTAGGAATCTTAGCAAGTCTCAAAGGACTCTGCTATAATACTCTACTTCAGCAAATTCAGATGTATTTTCTCTCTTTCATATGTACAAATTTTCCCCAATTTGCAATCCAAACTATAAGTGTAATGGGGAAAAAGATGATTGAGAACCCAATTACATAGAAATCCAGTCTCCCAATGTGAGTTCGTGTAGTGCTCTTGGTAGTAGCCAATACATTCTCCTTTACCAGTCAAGCAAAACAATCCTGAAATTAGCATTTGAGAATTATTTCCATTTAAAATGTAGCATGAGAATCAGCAGGGCACAGGGGAAGAAAGAATCAAACAGCTTTCACAACATCTTCATATCACTGCCAAATTTAAAATAATCCATTGATTAAAAATATATTAGCCAGATATTGTTCAAACTAGATTTAGCTCACTTTCTGCACTTGCAGAGGATCTGTGATTGTGAAATTCCTTTCCCAACTATTCAGAACCTAACATTTTTATATGGGAACTTTGACCAGTTTAGGTTTTCTATTTAATTTCTTGACTCAGCAGAAATATGGTTGTGGGTAATTTTCTAGCAGTAAACATCATAGAAATATACATCTCTCACAGGATTTGTCTGTCTGATAATTGAGTCTCATTTTGACTTGCTGTAGTTTCATCCCTTTTTAATTTGTTGCAGTGACAAGTGTGCTCCTTTACCAGGGCTATTATATTATCTCTGGATTCCAACTTTCTGTTTCATATTTGCAGGTTTATCTCTTTAATTTTTTTTCATTGAAGTGCCTAAATGGAAAAATAAAGTGCTTGAAATACATTGTTACTGTAGCTGTTTCTCTCCATTATTGTTTGGACTGATGTGGTGCATTAAGTTTCATATGTATTTCCCATTGCTGTCATCCCAACATTGATAAATATAATTTATTTTGCATATTAAATTATGAATGTATATATGTTTTAGATGTGCGGGTGATCAGTTAATACAGTCCATCTCTCATTTAGTCTGAAGACAAGCAGATGGCAAGCAGTTATAATTAGCAATCATGAAATGAACAAATGCTATAGGATATATACTTTTATTATTATTATTTAAATAAGTACACCACCAAATAAGTACATCATCTCTGCTATGCTACAGAATGTTTAGTTAAGTTAGAGACTGTTTCGTTTGCCTCCAGGGCTTACACAATCTTCTGCTTTTGTTAAAGATCTGGTTTTTGTTTGTTTGTTTTCTTGCTTGCTTGTTTTTTATTCTGTCCAACTGTTTACCGCTTCTTTCTTCTTTTGTCTTTCTGTCTCTCTAGGAATATAATGATACCTTGGTATTCATCTTTAATTGGCTCTGGGAGGTATGATGAATATCAAAAACAATGAGTACCAAATATAGTCAGACACGAGGCAGCTGACATTGTCAAGTTCTAGGTTGTATACTGAGTACCAAACAAACAATGAGTAGTGGGACAAATTTTTCACAACAAAATGCATTGAGTACCAAATTCAATGAGTTTCAAAGCAGTTGAGTACCAAGGTACCATTGTACTCCACATTTCTTGCTGTCTTCCTGTCGAAGGATGTGGACAGCTTACTTGTTGCTTGCATTCTAAGCGAAGAACAAGATACTTCTGGCATGTCCAGTTACCAAAGGGGCTTTCGGCTCAATAATCAAAGAAAACATCCACTATTATTGAGATACAGGTGTCATTCAGAAACACAAAAACTCTTCTTATAGAAGAGGCAGGAGATCATGAACTAGAAAGCAATGAATGATGATATTGTGAAGAGCACCAACTTTCATCTTTTGGCACAAAGTCAATGATAAAACATGTGGTGTAAGTTGAAGAATGAAAGGCCACACATCCTAAAAAAAAAGTTTCTCCTATCCCATGTTTGTTATCAGCATTGCAGTTGTATCCCATGACATTTCATTTTGCTTGATGAGAAAGATTCCTCAGTGGCTGAGAGAATGAAGTCAACTTGACATTTAGAGTATCTCTCTTTATATAAGCAATCTAACTAAGCTCTTGTATCACAGATAACATAGTCAGGGAAGACATTATCTATCATCTATCTATCTATATAACTCTATATACAATCTATTTATCATATATCACCATTCTATTCTATTCTATTCTTTTCTAATATATGTATATAATCTTGAACGCTATCATAAATTTAATAGAAAACATTTCCCCTTCCCATCAATTCTCCATCAGTTTCTTGATTTCTTTCTACAAGCCTACCGTATTTTCCGGCGTATAAGATGACCGGGCGTATAAGACGACCCCCGATTTTCGGTTGACTTTTTTCGTTTCAAAAGTCGTCTTATACGCCGGAAAATACGGTACATCACATAATTACTGTGAATTAATAATCTCTGGAGATATCAGAAAAATGATAGAATGCAGAATCCTTAATCCTATTTTATGTTTGATAGTACACAATCATGTTCTGGGAAATACTTGCTACTATGACTTAAAGTGACTTAAAGAATGATGATTCCAGACATTTCAAAGGTCATAATTGCAAGAAAGATGTCATAGGTCATAGATTCATAGGTCTGGTGCTGTGGCCTTTGAATCCCCTTCTACTTGTTAATTTTGCTACTGCTTTGCACAAATATATTGTAATTTTTCCCTGCTAGATAAAGCAGACACAGTTATAGTTTCTGCTGTTCTTAAACATTGTACAGTATATTAATACAATATTTTTTATGTTATATATTCCTCAATAGTTCCTCTGAGAGAGTTGCTTTTTTTGCTGCTTGTACACAATTAACAAAGAAGGATAATTTATTTGTTCTTTTCTTTGAATATGTTAAATCCTGAATGGTTGTGTTCATATAAACCACATAAATATATTATTAAATGAATATAAAATTAGTGATGCATTGAGTGTATGTGAATGAAGCATATCCATAAATGAACATATTATACTTCTTAATGGAATTATTCAGTCATCTGTTTAGTAGTAATCATATCAAGAAACCAAGTATTTGCATGTATATTTGAACTAATCTGAAATATTTTCTAGAAATGGAATTAGGATGTGTTTGTTATAATCTATTGACTGAGCATGAAGCAATATACATTTTATTAGGTGTTTTTTTAAATTTCTTGACATATGGTAAATTAGATATCTAGTTATAGTTAATACACAAATTCCAGATTAATTGAAAGAATCCTGGCATAGTTACTCTAGCGGATTAGAAAGAAATGCTAAATATATTATTAAATGAAGGCCTGACTAATTCCCAATGCCATGCTTATAGCCAAGTTTTATCAGTAAGAACCTTGGTATTCTGAGAGAAAATGGAGGAGCTTTGTCATTAATCTGCAATTTTTCAAATGTTTGTAAAGCGAGAGCCTGTCTTTACAACAGATTCCAACAGCTTTTCACTTTCATTCTGTGTTTCATTTTCTGGGCAATTCATTTTGCTGGCTCAGGTACAGATTTTAAATTAAGGTTCACGACTCATTTGTTTGAATAATTCATAATTAATTGAGTTGCTAATTTTGCCATTTGCTAAAGTACCCTGGGATGAATGGCATTAAAGGTTCTATTGAAGTATGGGCTGATTAACTGATTTCTAGATTTTGTTTTTAGCAGTACATCTTGCAGATGTGAACAAAATAATGTTTCATCTTTTTGCTTTGGTCTCTTTGTTTTATACCAACATGACATAACAACACAGAATGAATAGCTGGTTCAAAAAACCAGCCGTGAAGACAAAGACAACCTAGGACTTACCTCTCCTTTATCAGACTCTGTAGTGAACTAATTTTTATCATCATGAGCAATTACCACAAACACACTGTGGCTTGGAATTCAGGAACTTGGAGACACTCTATATAGAAAATATATTAGCCCATAGACCTCAACTAATCAGTAGCATCCACATTTTTACTGAGGAGCTCTATTTTACACAGGAAATATCAAAGGAAGAGGAACAAACAATTGTGATAAAAACGGCATAAAGAAACCTAGTTTTGTTTTTTTCATTGTAATGTATGTATGGAAATATAAAATTTCCAGAAAAGTTTTTTCCACCTTCTTCCATGTTGAGATGGAAATGATTTTCTCTTCTTTCCTACTTTGGCAATTGGTTTGAAAGTAGCATGCGTCACTGAAGTATCCCTGAGGAAGAAACCTGAAAAATTCATAGTGCTGGATGTAAGGAATTATGGTGAGTGGAAATGTTTAAAGCTTTTGATGTTATCATTATCAGTTCAACTGATTTAAAAGGATCTACAATAGAACATATGTTTATGAAGTACACAGATCGCTGACAGAAGCAGAAGACTAACCGAGCCCTTGATTTTAAACTCTTCCAGCTCTCACAGCCTTTACTAAAGCTTTTTTAAAAATTGTTATTAAAAAGTATATATTCTTGCTCTTGGGATAGAAAACTAGTAATTTACAATGAAATATTTCTACAATGAAATATTTCTACAATATATTAGTTCATCCCATCCCCCAAAGCACTGTGAACAGGGATGTTACGTGAATAAGTTCACCTCTGCTATCCCTACTTGTCACCATCCTCTGCCTTGAGATTTTCTGATGTGGAAAATGTAGAGAGAAAATAAGTGTTTTTGCAGACACATCGTCCATGTCTCTGGGTCTTGCAGAATCATGAACCAAGTTTGCTGAGAATTCGGATTTTTACCTGAAGCACCTTAGAGGAACCCAGCTTTGTATCAGAAAAAAACAGAACATATTAGAATCAGATTATGGATATGGTTCATTTGCATACACTCTCATTCTAGATAGACACATTATTAACAGGTCATGCCTTCAAGATAGCAATTATATGACTTTATAGCTCACTAGACAATCCATGTCCCATTGGGTCATTTTTTCAGAGATATTTCCTTACCTAAGCAGGTAAGATCTTGCAGGATGGTAGTTTCAGCAGCATGAATGACAAGGAACAAACATGCCAGCCTTTGTTGACTAGTAAGTGGTAAAAATACTACAGTAGTATTGTAAATTTCTATAGTGAGATAAGTATCAGGCATATTTAATATATATTCCCAGCTGTATTAAAAACTTTTTAGAACAAGTTAAACATATCTCAGCTTCAACTTTTTTGACTTTGCTTCTTGTTTTTTTTCAATATCAACTGGTCTCAGATTTTGGCTGACCTTGGGACCACATATTTCTTTTATGCTAATACAGCTCCATTTCTCATCTTACCTCTGACTTTATATTTTTGTACAGATGCTTTTGTGTCACCAGGATCTATCCATATAATGAATCATGTTTATGGGCATCTCCATCTCAAAATTCCTGTTGAAGAGGATCATTGTTGTTTTCATTCCCAAAAGACATGAAAAGTAGTAGGATTATTGTGATATTGAGCTCTTTGAGCTAACCTGATGAATAAGATGATTAGACATTGTGTTTGAATTTTGATAAAGTTCATTAACCAATGAAGAGAGCTAGATCTCTTTATGGATGGATAATTGCTTAAAGATAAGTAGGAGCAGAAAAAAATGACATTTTTTTCATAATGGAAATATGTCCCATAAAGGACCTCTTTGGAGGCTGCAATTTTTGTTTTATGTATAAATGACCTTCAATTAGGAGTGAGCAGTGAACTGACAATGTTTGCTGGTGGTTCCAAGTTATTGAAATCATCAATCCTCCTCATAATTCTCCTCAAATGGATTACTTCAACGAGAGGGAACTGGATTTTAAAATAGTATGCGCAATTCAATATAATCAAGTACAAAATAATGCATATTAAAACAACAAATTCTCTGTGTTTTTTTCTCTCAATACACGCTCACACACATAGATTGAGAAAGTTCACTGAAATGTCAGCTGAAAAATAAAGGTGAATTCCAATCTAAGAATTTTCAGGCAGGAAGATATAAATAAAACTGCCTGTAAGTATTAACCTATGGGATACTGCACTTAGAATAATTGTAAAGTTTTGATCACTGAACCTTATAAAGGTTATTGCAGAGCTGAAATTATTAGCTACAGCAATTCATCTCAAAGCAATTAATAAATGCTTTTGAGAATTTTTTTTTACTTGCAAAAGGAATAGAAACTAGTAAGGTTTAATATCCCCCTCCCATTTCTCATAATAGCATTACCAAAAGGAAGTACTTTACAAAACTTGCAATACAAATGTGTAATATATCAGAATTTCTGATCACATTATTAAAATACTTTGTTCAAACTTTAACCTCGCTCTAGATAGTAATAAATAAATGCATGTATTTTAATATTGCAATTCTACATATACATATTGAGAAATACATTTTACTATTATCAGTCAGATTTATTGTTTTATCAGTCCTTCAAGGTAGTCAAAACAGGTAACTAAAGCCATTACTACTAAATGTACTAACACATTTATCGTAAGGCTACAGCAACAGAATCTTGCAAGTCTGAAAGCATTTCTCCCCTCTTTTAATTTTACTCTCCAAAAAAAACCTAGTGATAATCCATTCTAAAATGCTTCTCATGCCCTGTTTCCTTTTATGGGCTGCAATATCTCTTGCCTGACCATTGTCTAGGCTGCAACTCTTCCCATTGGCTCCAAATGTTATTATCATAGCCCATTAAAAGTCCATATAGTATAGTACAGTATAGTCTGCAAATTATCAATAGCATAAACTGTGAAAAGACTTGACATTTTAAAGTAATTGTAACATACATTTTCCAAATAAACTTTATTCCTCATGAATGAAGGTGAATATATGTGTCTCAGGATAATATTGAAGGATCCAATCCAGAGGTTTTGTCCAGGACCAGAGGTTTTGTCTTCCAAACTTTCAAGCTCATGCTATAGCCCATCCTCAGGGAATATTTCCGTGTTCTTTATTCTTCATTCCTTTTTTAATATTAGCTTTTGGCATATAGATAATTCAAAGTACTACTACAAACATTTACTTCTGACAGTTTTGGATGCTACTGAGTTCCAAGTAGCTCATAAGGGGAAGCCAACTCCCTTCAGGGATAAGTTAATCCAAAATGAGGTGGGGCAAGGTATGCATGTGAAGATCTGATTTTTCTGCCACATTTTCTCATTCCAAAGGATGAGGCCCAAAATAATAGATGAGTTGCTTCCACCTGCAGCAGGCAGTCCTGAAAGAAGGAAGGCCCCACATTAAACATGCTTTATATTTACAAACTGACAGGAATAGCCAACATCCCACAAAACAAGCTCAGGATCCAAAAAGATATTGACAGACTTGAACAATGAGGTCTATCCAGCAAATTAAATGTGGAGTAAAGCAAAGTTTTGGCTGAAAAAACAAAAGATTAAAAAAAAAGTACAGATTAGGCGAAACCTGGCTCCAAAACACAAACTGTGAGAGGGACCTTGGAACCTTAGTGCATGATCACTTAAACATAAGTCAGAAGTGTACAGCAGCAGCCAAAAAAGCTAATACAATCCTTGGTTGTGTAAAAGAGGCATAGAATCAAAATCACATGAAGTATTAGTACCACTTTATAAAGCCTTCGTAAGACCACATCTGGAATCCTGCATTCAGTTTTGGTCACCACATTACAAAAAAGATGTTGAGATTTTGGAAAAAGTGCAAAGAGAAGCAATTCAGATGATTAAAGGCCTGAAGGCTAAAACATATGAAGAACAGTTGGAGGATTAGAGTTTAGCTACTTTAGAAAAAAGAAATAGGAGGGACATGATAGCAATATTTCAAAAAGTATTTGAGAGGTTGCCACCAAGAAGAGGAGGTCAATTTATTTTCCAAAGTACCAGAGGGCAGAACAAGAACAATGGATGGAAAATAATCAAGGAAACAAGCAACCTGGAACTGGAGAGAAACTTCCTAACAGTCAATTAATGGAGCAGCTTGTCTTCAGACGTTGTGGGTGCTTCATCACTGGAGGTTTTAAGAAGAGACTGCACAGTCACTTACCTGAAATGGTATAGGATCTCCTGCTTGAGCAGAAGTCTGGACTAAAAGACCTCCAAGGTACCTTCCAGCTCTATTCTGATAATTCTGATATAACCAGCATTTTGAATTGACTACTTGTCCAGTCTATCTCCTACAGAATCACATTATTTTATTCTGCTGAAACTACCCTGCCTCTCACCTACAGGTGGATAGTGAACATTTTGAGTAGTTCGGAGAACTGGCAAATACCACCCCTGTCTGGAGATTTTACAGTATCCTTCCCCTGCCATGCCCACCAAGCCATGCCCATAGAACCAGTAGTAAAAACATTTGAATCCCACCACTGCTTTCACCTATAAATCAGCATGAAGATATTTTTATATAAGTTGTAGCACCTTCCAGGCAGCATCTCATAAAGCAATCTAATGTAATTACAACAATAATGTGATTCTTGAAAAGGAAGATTTTCTTTATAGTATGCACACAGACATATCCTTTTTCCTTTCTATCTTTTTTAAGCACCTCAGTTTTTCATGCAATTTATTATGAGATATTGACATAAAAGTTAACTTAAAAAGAAGGAAAGAAAAACATACAGTTGGCTTTTGCTGTGATAATTGCAATGTAGCATTTGGATTATAATGGAGGTAAAGGTGAGTAACTCTGTGGGAGTTGGGGAAGGGGGGAGATCCTTCAAATCTAAACACACCCTTTCCTAAAATATTAAACTGAATCACTGCAGGGTGAGTTATAATGATCTTATTCTTGGCATTATTATGATTAAATTGGGTATATTTAACTAAGCAATGATAAATTAAAAGCACAGTGGAAATCTGGGTGGGTGTGAGCAGATGAGTAATCTTAATTAGAAATATAATATCCCCATTATTCTGTGCTGCAGTTGAACTTTTATATTATACATGATAGAGATAAAGGCTTTTTGTGCAGTGTATTTCCATGTTGACTAGAGATAAAAGAGAAGTGAAAAGGGTAAAGAATGCATGGATAATTAATTTCAAGATGCAACATCAAATATCCTACGTAAGTATAATACTCACTTTATGGATATCAGAGAAAAAGTTTACTACTTAGTTAATCAAAGAAAAAAGCTGAACTATATTAAACTGGGATCATTTTAAGAAGTTGCCTGTCACCAAGGATTTAAAAAAAAATAATCTGAGAAGAATTTATGGAAGTGTATATAAAAACAGTTAAGACATTTCTACTGCATTTATTCATAAAATTCTCAGGGAGTTTTAAATAGAGAGAAGCTGAAAGAATAATGATAAAATAAAGAAAAATCACATGAACCTTTGCATTTCTGAAGATTCTCTGTCTCAGAAGAAAAGATTCAGTGATCCATCCATATGGAAACTGAAGTCATAAACAAGTGGAAGTTCTCACAGAATTGTATCTGCGTACGAAGTGTTGCCAGTTTAATCATTAAGATGTAGCCTTCTTGCTGTTGATCCAAGCATACATAAAGCAACATACTTTGACTATAATAATCAACCTCCTTTTTTATACGATAGGAATTTTGTTGTGCCTTAAAGAATGTTCTATGACTTACAGTAGACTACAGACCACCATAGTTTTTACCATGGAACATAGCAGTGGTAGGATTCAATTTTTTTTACTACTGGTTCTGTGGGCGTGGCTTGGTGGGCATGGCAGGGTAAGGATACTGTAAAATCTTCAGTCAGAGGTGATCTTTGCTGGTTCTCCAAACTACTCAAAATTTCCTCTACTGGTTCTCCAGAACTGGGCAGAACCTGCTGAATACCACCTCTGGAACATAGTTATGTAAATTATTGTTGTTTTGTTTTAAGTTTCTGTACACTGTCCAGAGTCATCACTATAATGACTCTGGTGGGAGGGCATATTAATTATTTAGATAAATAAACATGATATATAGAGAAAAACAAGGATTGTTACAGTAGTACTTGGATAATCCTAATATATCCTAGCTTTAAATTTCATGTCAATGATTCCAAACAATTGGCCTGCAGATCACTGGTTATTGAAGAACATACTGCAACCTTTTCTTGGCCAGTGTGTGTGTCTGTGTGTGTCTGCATCTTTATATATCTGTGTATCCAAAATTTTGGATTATTGCCAAACTTAGAAAGTCTTCGTTCCCCACACCCCAAATTTTGCAAGTAGCAATATTAATATTTCTGGAAAGGAGTTGATTGCAGGCAATTAGATTATTTTATTTATGTAATTATTTGTTTAGTTGTTTATTTATAACTTACAATAATGTCACCTGGAAGAGTCACATATGTAGTCTTATGCACTACATAGCTTGCTGTCTTGTTAAATTGTACTTAAAAAGCTATAGTGATGTGCTAATGACCCATATAAAGCAAAAAAGCTGACAAACAGTTGCCAGCTTACACCCATGTTTCCCTTTGCACAATGACACTTTGTTTGCTGAACCTTCTTCTGAATCCCATATCTTCTCAAATCTCCCCTGGAGGTTTTCCACCACTCCAGATCAGGTATGGAAAACGTGTGTCTGGGATATATGTAACAAAACAACTGGAAATCATGCTATTCATTTAAAAATGCTATTCCATGGTTTGAATAGGTTTTTTTGTGGGGGAGATATTCTACGTCTTTAATTATGTGGTTTTGAGATTTCTAAAATTCTCAGATTCTAGGATAACAAAGCAATAAGGATTCACTTATTGGAATCCTTAGGGATTCATAAGTAATCAATGTAACCTGTAATAATCTCTGTAACAAGTGACTTTCATTTTCCAGTGGAATCTTGGTGATCATAGCATAGCAAAGTAAAATTAAAAAAAAAATCACTATTAGTTTATACTAGTTTATAATAATAGTTTACTTTCATTTCTTTACATTCTTTCTTCATTCAGAATTACTTTGAACTCTAGGCTCTGTTTATAGAGAAATCCCACCTTATCCTTTGGGCTATATTTGTATATCAAAATCCCCAAAGAAAAGAAAGCAATGATATCATGATTATTGACTGCTGATTTTAGAAGTAATTTCTTTAAGGAGATTGTCACAGTGCCACAGCTGGGGAGGGTGACAGCCAGTTCCCCCCTCCATTTCCAACAAATGCTGTGATAAATAACATTCAACTCATTTTTTTCTTTTGAATTTAGCAAATTCAAATTACTTCTTGTAATTTCTTCTCTTGTACACCCACCATGCCATCTCCTGAATGTACACCTGCCAGCTAATTACCATGCTGTTAACCCGAGTGACACTAATGTCAAACCTTTACACCACAGCTCTTAACAGAGATTGCACTGAAACTGATTTTTCTCACCAGGCACAACTATTTCTCTGTAAGAAAGCTAAACATTTTTTAATCCTTTCTTTCTGCTTTCTTTACTGCTAAATCCAGGTTCTTCTGACTAAATTAAGGTCACTCTATTACCTCTAGATTGTATGGTAACATTAAAAACGTACTGCTAGAAAACTATTTCACTCATTCAGTATGTGAACAAATAAGCCATTATGACTCAAACGTCACAGGACAAAATTTGAGGTTACAGCTTATTCTTTCAAACCAAATGTTCTTTGATGAAAATAATCCACACACCTTGGAAGGACAACTGATCAGCAATATGAGTTTTTTTTCAGATATTTTAACAACCATCCAGTGATTGTACAAATAGATTTTTTGCAGAGGTGGTATTGAGGAGGTCTGACCAGTTCTGGAGAACCGGTAGCGGAAATTTTGAGTAGTTCGGAGAACTGCAAATACCACCTCTGACTGGAGATTTTACATTATCCTTCCCCTGCCATGCCCACCAAGCCATGCCCACAGAACCAGTAGTAAAAAAATTTGAATCCCACCACTGATGTTTTGCCATGTTAACATGTTATATAAAGAATCATTCATTCATCCATCCATCCATCCATCCATCCATCCATTCAAACTAAAGAACATATGAAAGGCTGACAGTTTTGGGTCTAGAATATTCTGATCCCCCAGGTGGATGATGTTCCAAACAGAAGATGCCATTACTGAAAAACTGTCTTCCTGGGTTCTACCTGATGGCTTAATAGATATGACCCTTAACATCTCTCTCCTGCTTGATCAGATAGGGCAGGTAGCCACAGATGATGAGAGATAAACTGGTGAGAGATAAACTGGCCCCATGCTATGAACTACCAGCAACTGGAACATTGTTATTTTTTAATGTCTTCCTACCTGTTGTAATGTCAGTAAGCAAGAAAGCTGAAATCTTGTAAAGAGGATATATACAGATATATTCAATAAATGTATAATGATGGTGTGAAGGAAGAAGCCCAAGAAGGGCCACCTACTTTCTAAATGACAATACAATGACATAGATATTGACTCAGAAGAAAGACCTTACTGAGAATGGCAGCATAAGATCACCTCTACCACTCTATAAAATACAGTGGTAATATTATGATATTATTACATGATTTTTACATAGTGATCTTATGTGTCTTCTCAGCCCATTTGAAAAAGAAATATGCCCCAGTTCTGAAATATAAGTAGCTATCTTTACAGTGCTGAGAGGTTACCCTGCTTAGTGTGGTTGTGAGAATCAAGGCTCCAAATTTGCTCTGACTTCTCTGCTATTTAGAATGTCACAGGTTTTCTACCAATAGCTCTTGGTCTGCCCTGATAATTCTTGATAACTTCTTGATGATACATGAATCTTCCTTAGACAGTTACCTGATCACATGGAAGATTCAAAGTGAGTAGAGTATGGAGCCAAGGTTTATTTGGTTGGTTGTTGTTTGTTATCAATTTTCTAAATCTCCCCTGCATGACTCTGGGTGGTTTCATTTAAAGATTGCTTTGTCTCTGACTCTGTACATTCAGCAGGCAGTCTGAAAGAAAATTGCAATGTTCTTCTTTTCCTTTTCCTTCTTCTTTCCTTCCTCTTTTACTGCTTTGGGTATTAAGGGAGATACAATTTTCTTTCAGGATCTTGCTTTTCTTGCAGTCTCAACTATTGTTATTTGATAATGTTGTAGTCTCTCTTTGATGTTGCCTCTCCTTCTTCTTCTGGGTCTGCCTTGTCTTCTTTGGCCTTCTCCTGTTTTTGTAAATGCCTTGGACAGTATGTTCAGCATGTTGTACTATTTGGGGGACTACATGTTATAAAGATCTCAAAACCTATAAGGCAATATTTAGGTTCTAATGTGTGTGTGTGTGTATATATATATATATATATATATATAAAATGAAGGCATGGAACCAGAGAGAGTAAGGAATGAAGTCAGCATGTATGGCCAAGGGCTGATGAATGTCTGTAGAATAGCATAAAATAGCATCATTTTATTTTAGCATAGTTTTTCATCTAGTGGGTATGCTCTCAGTTAATTAAACACCTGGCTTTCAGCTGATTTTCCTCTAGTAATCAACGGTTGCCTTTTATTTATGTTGTTCTTATGTCTGCTACTGAAGCTTTTGTTTGTTTATTCTTTTGAAAAAACGTTCTTGTAAGCCATCTTAAGAAACAATTTTCAGGGTAAGAGAAATCAAAGGACAGGATATAAATCTTTGCAATATCAAAGAAAAAAAAGTATTTTCACTTTAGGAAGGCTCTAGTAAATGTTGCTGTAACAACATTTATGGTCTGTTTGTATTAATGTTTCAATCATTAATTGTATTTATTGAGAACTACATAAAAAGATTCAATTCAGTCATTTTGAATTTATAGTTTTGATTTCTTTGGAAAATACTCCAAACGCAATTGTTGTTTCAATTGAATAATGTATGATGTAATTAATACATATCATTTTGGAAATACAGAATTATATCACATTATTTAAAATTCAGTACATGATTACTACATTCATTTCTACTTGTCCCTAAGCTCCATTCAATCTCTCACACAAAAAGAGTTGCATCAGAACACTGTATGGCAGGGTAAGAACTGACTGTAGTACCCAGAAGTCCAAACAGCTGAAGACCAGGCACCAATATGAACAATTCAAGTTGAATGGGTACTCACAATCACTTGTTACATGATGTCTGTGCAACAGGGTGGGAGAGAAAGGAGGAAACAAGATATAAAACCAACCACATGGCACACCCTGGCATACATCAAGGAATGTATTGGAAGCTGTAAAATGCAGCTTCTGATATCTACAAGTGGGCATTACCCAAAGGCTATCATACAAGGACAAATTATGCATTGTAAAGATTGCTCAAGGTAGGAGATACAATGTAATTTACTGAACCCCATGCATGGATTGCCCCTGTGACTATGTAGGAAGCTAATAATCAGATTGCAAGAACACAAGTGAGTGCTCAAATGAGGAGACCTGATCTCATTGGTAGCCTCACAATGCAATGAACAAGAACATGCATTCAATTTTGCAGATACTAAGATAAGCAGGTACAAAAAAGCAGCAAGGGAAGTGACTGAAGCCTGGGAAACAGTCAGTTAGTCAACAGGAATGCTGACTTACAATCAGCTCATCAAATATTTATTTATTTATTTATTTACTTACTTATTTGGTTTGTCAATTGTTTACAAGATAAAAACATAGTTATGAATACATGGGTACATATAAGAAAAATAAAAAAAAATAAAAGAAACAATAGGACAGGGACGGTAGGCACATTGGTCCGCTTATGCATGCCCCGCTACAGACCTTTTAGGAAAGGGGTGAGTTCAATAGTAGACAGTCTAAGATTAAAGTTTTTGGGGTATGGGGAAGAAACCACAGGGTCAGTAAAGTATTCCAGACATTGACCACTCTGTTGCTGAAGTTGTATTTCCTGCAATCAAGTTTGGTGCAATTAACCTTGAGTCTGTATCTATTGTTTGCTCTTGTATTGTTATGGTTGGAGCTGAAGTATTCATTGACAGGTAGGACATTGCAATGTATGATTTTATATACTATACTTAGATCGGACTGAAGGGGGCATAGTTCTAGGTTTTCTAGGTCTAGAATTTCAAGTCTGGTGACATAAGCTATTCTGCAACGAGTAGAGGAGTGGAGTAATCTTCTTGTGAAATATTTCTGGACTTTCTCAACTGTGTTAATATCAGATATGTAATGTGGGTTCCAGACTGATGACCTGTATTCGAGTATTGGTCTAGGAAATGTTTTGTATGTATAGTTAGTAATGTAATATTACCAGACAAAAAGCTACGTAAGATTAGGTTAACAACTCTTAACACCTTTTTATCTATGTAGTTACAGTGGGCTCTTAGATCATTAGAGATGAGTACTCCAAGATCCTTGACAGAGTTTGGATCATCAACAAGGTTTTGACTATTCAGTCTGTATTTTATTTTCTGATTTTTTTTACCAATATGTAAGACAGAGCATTTATTTGTTGAGATTTGAAGTTGCCATTTGTTTGACTATTCTGACTATTCAAGGTCTTTTTGAAGGGTAGCAGTATTGTCTGTGGTGTTGAATAGCTTTACATCATCAGTGAAAAGAACACAGTTTCTCTTAATATGATCACAAAAATCATTTATGTAGACTTTGAAAAGAGTCGGTTCTAGAACACTGCCTTGGGGGACACCACTGTTGACAGGTACAGAATTTGATAGGATGCTCCCAATTTTGACCATTTGTTGTCTGTTTGACAGGAATGCTTCTATCCAGTTATGCAGGTGTCCAGAGATACCATAAGATTTTAGTTTTAGGAGTAGTTTGTCATGTACCACTGAATCAAAGGCTTTACAGAAGTCTATGTAGATTGTGTCTATTGCTTTGCCCTGATTGAGTTGTGTAGTACATATGTTTTTGCAGTGTAAGTGTTGCAGATTACAGGATAGTTTTTTTCTGAAACCAAATTGTTTATTAAAGAGTAAGTTGTTTGTCTCTAAGTGGAGGATGATGGATTGGTTAATAATTGATTCCATGACTTTACAGGTGACACAGCATAAAGAGATTGGTCTGTACTTTTCAACTAGGTGGGGTCTCCTTTTTTGAAGATGGGGATGACTATGGCTTGTGACCATAGTTTTGGCAAGGAACTGGTCCTGAAAGATTTATCAAAGATTATGCTTAGAGGTTCTGCTATGGCAGTGGATAGCATTTTTAAGAAGTAGGCACATATTCCATCCGGTCCAATAGATAGAGATGGTTTTAGATTGTGTAGTGCTTTTTCAACATTGTCTTCTGTAAAATCAATATGTATTAGATCATTGCAGTTGTCTGTGGTTTGACTAGAAAATATTGGGCATGATCTATTGCTGTTTACAAATACTGAGCCAAAGAACGTGTTAAAGAGGTTGGCTTTAATGGTGTCATCATTGCAGTCTTTACCATTATGTCCTTTCAGGGGTGGGATGGACCTTGAGTCTTTTAGTTTGTTGTTTACAAAATTGTAGAAAGTGCGGGTGGAATTGGTGTGTAGAAGGATTTCCTCTTGTTTAATGTGATAATTGGTGTATTCAGGCTTTATCTGGTGGCATAAATATTTGTATCGGCTTTTGAAGTTGGCAACATGACCAGATTTGTTTTTATTGTAGTGATTTATTTTTGAATTGAAGCTTCCTTACTGTTATGAGTAATTTGTTTTCTTTTTTTTTTGTTTGGGAGTTGTTATTAGTACATATAGTTTGGTGACTCTTTTATCTTCAAGTAAAAATATGTTGTAATGGTCTTCTACAATATTGCATCCAGTGAATAGAAATTGCCAATCAAGAGAAGAGAGATCGTTGTTTATAAGATCATAGTTGCCTTTTTTGAAGTTATAATTGGGGATTCCATCATTGTGATGATTTTTGTGTGGACGTATATTGAGACAAAAGTCAATCATGTTGTGGTCACTGTTGTATTCCGTAAATTAAATTCAAACTATTGCAGAAGATGAGATCGAGGCAGTTGTTAAGTCTAGTGTTGTTGGTTACTAGTTATTCTAGTCCCAGATTTGTTACTGCAGTATAGAAGGTTGCATGTGTGGGTTTAGTTGTACATTCATTTAGGGTCCAGTTAATATGAGGTAGATTGAAGTCACCAAGAAAGTTAAAAGTGTGTGAGCAGGATGCTGCCCATGTTAGTAGTGTATTTAGCTTGTATGCATGTTTGATATCATAATTGGGGCTCTGTAACATAGTAAGAACTGAAATGTGATATTTAAGGATAATTCACAGACGATGGTCTCAGGAAGAGCAAGCTCCTGGATAAGTTGGATGTTTTTTAGATGTAGGGAAGATAGCAACACCACCTCTCTATGGATTTCACGATCTGATCGGTAAACAGGATAGTCTATTACTGTGGTAATGGAGTCAATGAGAGATGCATTGAGCCATTTTCACAGACAAATATAATGTTGAATTTAGCTGTATTTAGTAAGAGGAGAAATTCAGGTATTTTATTTACAAGGCTTCTTGCATTGAGTAGCTTGCATTTAAGGCCAGTTGTGGTTGGAATAGAGGTAGTTAGGTGCGTGCGTGCCTAGTTTTGAGTGATGTTGGATTGGATGGGGTGGGGTTGGATGTGGAGTTTGGGCAGCACAAACAAATGACAGCCAACAACTTAAGAGCCAGCCATCTACACACCCCAATCAACATCTAAAAAGCCACATACAAAAGGCACTACATAATTATTACACACAGAGCACAGAGAGAACTCTGAAGATGGGCACCAGTGTGAACTCAAAAGCTCAGAAGACAAAACTTCTGGTTCAGTCTCTGCTGAATTCACAATACTCATAGGCTTTCCCTTATTGTATAAGCCATAACATTGATATTAGGATGTTGTCCTTCCTTAAAAAGGTTAAAAGATACAGCCATTTTAGTAACAGTATCAGCAATTTGATATGTGTTTTCCCCCTCATACCAAATAAGTATTATTATAAGTCTTATGTCATGTATTTTAAATTGAATTGCCAATTCCTATTTTTTAGATTTATAGACTATGACAGAATCTTTATTACGTTTCAATTGCTCTGTGTTACGGTTTTTTCCAAACTCCAGGATGTCCTGGAATCATGTCAAATTCTTATTTCTGGGCTCCAGGGCGTCATATGTTTTTTCTTTGTTACATCTATATGTCTATTGGTTATTCAGCTCCTACTCTTAAAAAGGCACATTATATCCTGTCTTTATTCTCACTTCTATCTCAAAGCTGCAATAAGTAAAACAGATGTATTCATTTCAAGAAAACTGCTTTGAGATTAGTACAGTCTGAGAAAACTTTCATTTCTACTACTAATGATGAACTTTTGGTAAGAATGAAAAATTGGTCAAATTTATAGAGCTGCCAATCCAATATTATTCTTTCACTAATTAAGGAAATAAGCAATACACATTTGGAAAATTAAAAGGAAACTAACAATACAGGTTTCACTTGGCTAAATAACAAAGGTTTGCTAGTTATCTTCTAAAACTCCATTAGGTATATTCTTCATCCCATACACAAAACCTAATGTTGTTTTCTATTACGTATTTCTCATCTATGAAAAAATGTTACTGAATTGGTTTTCAAGGGCTAATAACCAGTTTGAACAAAGGTAATTGATTATCTCGTAACTGCACAGCTGAAATGTGAATTGAAAGAAATATGAGCAAATAAAGCTATGATCCAGCTGTTATTAACTAATAACTGAGAACTGGACTTTAGACATAGGACAGAAAGACACTGATCATAAGAAAAAAACATTAAAAATAGAGGAAAGTATTGTTACATTAAGATCTTTAACACAAATCTGACATTCATTCCAGAATCACTCAGAGTCAGGTGGCTTAGTTATTCTTATTTTTTATTCCCAAACTAATTTCTATCATAAAGCCTCCTGATTCCTTCCTGGATGACCTAGCCTTACAGTTATATTGTAAAATATTATATATTATATGTTTGCATTACCCATTGGCTATTATTTGTAAGCTTCATCCACAATTTATTAAATCAAAATAATTTTATTTACATTCATTGTCACAGATTAATGTCAATGTGATTAAATCATTTTGAGTCTTCTTCCTTTAGAACAACAATGTGGATTTGGATATACTTTTTGAGTTCAGTTCTTTTAATGTTACAGAGAGAAATGGGTATAAAGAACCTCAAAGGTGACCTTAGAGAAGGAATGTGAAAGTTAACAAAACATGACTTAAGCCAGGGAAAGAAGAGAACATTTAGGTGAGAGGAAAAAAAACTTTAAACTGTCTCTCTCTTAAACTGTCTTTGGTGGAAAAGGAAGGGATAGAGAGAAAATGCTATCAAGGTTTCAAGATTCTGCTACTATATTTTATATCAGTGTTTCTTAAACATTTTGCTATCACGATTCCTTCCCACTTTTAAAATTATAGAGTATTGCAAAATAGCTTTTTAATATTTATTTTAATTTTAAAGACTAAAATGTAAATTGACACATTTGTAGAATATATATATTTATTGGGTCATGTAATGAATAGCAATATGAACCATAAGATATTAACATAAATACCCCACTTTTCATGAAAAACACTTATTTTTTTTAAAGTACCAAAAATAATAGTAGGTATTTTTATCTTTTTCCAAATATTTTCAATACTTGGCAAATAGTTTTAATAAGACTCTGAGAGAACAATGGAGCCATCCAGGTCATGGTTATCCCAAAGGCACTTTTTCAAAGGGCAACTGGACTTTCTTTGTTTTTCCTTAAAGGTCTCAGTCAAGAATTGAAGAAGCTTCTTAGATGAGAATGAAACATCTTCAAGGAAAAACAAAGAAAATCGAGTTGCCTCTTGAAAAAGCACCTTTGGGAAGAATGTCTGACAGGATTTAGGGCCCCCCTCCCCCAGTGGTTTTTGGATCATATTTTAAGAATCATTGGCATACATTATCAAAGCAAAGATCCACCATTTCTTATGGAGTTGTTTCTTGACTTGACCTACTATAAAGGCTGACATGGGTGCTTGTAGATGTTTCAGAACAAAAGTATAGTTTCTTCTAATTAGCGGAGTGATTTCAGGCTACAGAAGCTTTTTACTCTCCATCTCAGTAGACCTGGTGGCTAAAAACAGTTATCCAGAAACTAAGCACTGATCATTACTAACTGCTGTACAGCCTTGCCCGGACAGCCCACTTTCAACCCTATCTCTAATTTAAAATGAACCTACAATTTGATCTCACCTTTCTCAGTTCTTATTTATACTTTAGAGTTCTCATAGTTCTTGCATAGATTTCTATGTGGCTTACTTTTATATATACATTAAATGATAATATATATATTATGTATATGTAACCAAGTGGCAGTAAAGGGTGAAATTTGTAAAACGAATTTAAAAAGTATTAAACGTAGCTTCTTAGCAAACAGCAATTCATTAAAACATTTACAATTATAGTAGGTATAATCAATCTATAGATATCACAACTCTTTGGTCACATGTGGCCAATTAGACCCTTTTCTATTGCTTCTAGACATCTCCTGATTTAACCACAAAAGTTTAGTATTAAAAGCAATTTTCAGTGGAATATTTGTCTGTCTTTTTTTTTTTTTTTTGCCTCCAGAAGGTGCAGAATACTACCATGCAGCTAGCACTTTCTGTACCATCATGGATCATTTATATTATATTGCTTATTTTAATTTGCCTATAGTTTATATTGTGCCTGTTTCATTTATAATGACTTGCACTAGTATTACTGTATCACTGAATTTGATGGATGATGAATGACAGACAGACAGGCAGACAGACAGGCCTCTTCCCTTCTTACTCCTATGGATGGTATGTAACTTTCTCAATCTAAGGTCCTCTACCAGAGACCTGAAGTTTGAGTTTTGTATTTTAACTGTTCCTAGCACCGTGCTTTTCTGGACAGAAAGTTCTGATGTTCCTGGGACATATTGGAGAAATTCTCAGTTTAGGAACCATAACCCTAAGTATTGTTGCTACCATAGGGATCATTTTGGCCTTTGCTTTCCATATTCTCTGTAGCACCTCCTTCAGGCCCTAATTCTTCTCCAACTTCTAATACTCCTTCTTTCTCCTTCTTAATATTGCTGTTATTTGGTACAGTTACATCTATCATCACCACTTGTTATTACCTTGTTTATTACCATAATGTCTGGTTGATTGGCCAGTACCTATCTGCCACCTGGATTTAGAAGCCTTACAGCATCATAATCCTATTATTCACCACAACCTTTTGTGGAGTGTCCCATCTAGATTTTGAAGAATCTAGTCTATATGCTGTATAGATGTTCCAGGTTCTTGGTTGTATTGTTCAGTGTATGTACCTCTCTCTCTCTTTCTCTCTCTCTCTCCCTCCCTCTTTCCCTCCCTCCCTCTCCTATTTATGGTCATGTTTTACACAATTTTTGTAAGTTACAAGATCACATTAACATATACACATTTTCTAGAACATCAATAGAATTAAAAATGTTTCAGGTTGTAAAACATAAATACAAATAGAATGCTAAAAAATCTAAATACTTAAAACTAATTAACTAAATTATAATCTACTTTATGAATAGAATGTTAAGTTGCTATGGAGAGCCCTGCTTAATAGAGTGGATTAAATCTCCAAATAGTAGAACATCAATATTGAAAGCAGCCAATCTAGTTATGAGCTCATAGATTGTTATGATACAGAGACACAAAAGAGTATAAAAACTTAAAAGGGCACATTATAAGATTAAGTTCGATAAAAGTATGGAACTCCATGATGAAAATAATCAGTCCAACAATTTCACATTAGCCTTTTCTGTAAATGGTTTTCATATTGGGCATAATTATAGTAGGAAAAGTTTAATTATATATGCAAATAGTCCCCATGAATAGATTAAAGCTAAAGCAAGACTTACTTAGCAAAACCCAGAATACCATGGCTGATATACCTACAAATTGCTAAAAAATAAAATAAAATGTGATTTCAAAAATAAGAGAGGGAAATTAAGAAAAAGATAGATTTGAAATGCTGATATAGAATCAAGACCATCAATTAGACCATATATATACAAATACAGTACAATAAATTTCTACATAAATATGATATAGATAACAGAATAATAAGAGTTGGAAGGGACCTTGGAGGTCCTCTTGTCCAAACAGGAAACCTTATAACATTTCAGACAAATACTTGTCCAATCTCTTCTTATAAACTTCCAGTGTTGGAGCACTCCCAATTTCTGGAGGCAAGTCATTCCACTGAGTTATTGTTCTAGCTGCCAGAAATTTTCTCCTTAGTTTTAGGTTTGTTCTCTTTTTGATCACTTCTTGTCCTGCCTCCACATACTTTTGAAAATAGATAGACCTCCTCTTCTTTGTAACACTGCTATCATGTCACCCCTAGTCTTTTCATTAAACTAAAGATAACCAATTCATGTAACTGTTTTTCACATGTTTTAGCCTTCAGACTCCTAATTATTTTTGCTGCTCTTCTCTATACTTTTACAATAATGCTTGCAGTATTCCAAGTGTGGTCTTACTAAGGCATTGTAAAGTGATTTTTCACTTGATCTTGATTCTATCTCTCTGTTAATGCAACCTAGCATTGTGTTGGCTTTTTTGGCAGCTGCACACACTGCTGGGTCTACATTATCAAATGCCTTACATTTTGCATTTTGAAGTCCAAGTCCAAGTTACAGAACAAATAAAAACATGATTGATAAATTGGATGCAAAACTTTAAAGAAATGCAATTAATGCATTTATTGAGAGGATCTTAGGGATCAAGTTCCAAATGAAACCAAAATTTTTAATTAGCTTTAATTCCATAACATATCAATAAAATGTTATAATTTAAGATATGTGGTTATAGTAACGAGGACAAATCTTATTCAATACTGGAAAAAATAGTGCAGATAAAATATTATTGGCAACTTAAACTTAGACAAAGTGCAGTAATGTAAAGCAAATAGTATACATATATAATAAACATTTAATTAAATTCAAGCAAGAATGGAGTCAATAAATATTATACAAATAACAGGAACTGATTAATTGAGCCAAAAGAATTACTTCAAAATCATTACAGTGATAGAAAGGCAAGGATTGGGGGCGGGGGAATCAACCATTAAAAATCATGGATTTATTAACAGAGACCAGCATAAATCAAATAGTTAGCATTTATAGAAAAAGAAATATTTTCATATTGAATTTGTATTTCAAAAAATCTGTCTGAAATATATTAGAAAAATCCCATAAGGCAACACTGCTGACATTGATTATATTTTATCCATTAATCGACCCATTTGTATAGTGGCTGCAATTCTCTATCAATTTAATAATTTTGGTTTAGTAGTAGTGATGAATTTTATTAATCAATTTCCCACAAGAGAAAAAAAAGAGAAAATTGCCACAAGGTTCAGCAATTGCATCAACCATCAAATATTTAAGAGCCACAATAATGCATTTGAATTGAAATGATCAGTTTATCAGAATAAACACTACATGAATTATACAATATGTTATCTGAAACTACCTGTTTCATCATTGAAACTCTGTTGTGGACAATTAATGAAATTGGTGATACCAGAAACTGTAGAAAAAGCAAAAAGTCAGACCAGACCAAGCAGATGATGCAGAGACAATGACAATAGAAACATGAACAGTCAGAAACACTACATGATATATTGTAGTAATCAACACCATTGAAAACAATTGAAAGAAGATATTGTAAAATAAAATTGTCTGCTTATGCAATCAATCATTCAAACAATCTTTGATGTAATGCTAATTGACTTAAAAAAAAATCAGAAAATACTCAAAGAAGCAACCAACAAGATGTAATTCATTCAATTGAATTAGTTATTGCGTGTTAAAGCAGTTGAGAAGCAGTTAGAAAGCTCTTCATCTTGCAATGGGTTGAATTTAGGAAGATGTTGATAATATTATCCCAGTTTTTAAATGAAGTGCTATGTTCAAAATATTAAAAGAGATAATCTTTATTGTCATTTTTTACTATGGGCATACTAGCACACATTAAAATGAAATTCTGTTGCCTGCGCTCAAAAGTGTACACATACATAACACATATATAGACATGCTATATATACATATATGTATATACCTATACACAGGTGGGATTCAAAAATCCCAGAAACCGATTCACTTCCTGGTTGTTGGGTGGGCATGTCTATGGTGGGCATGGCATACTGGAACTTCCAGGAGGCCCATTTTTGCCTTCCCAGGGTCCAGAGACTTCCCTTGGGCTTCTGGGAGAGCAAAAATGGTTTCCCTTGGGGTCCAGAAGCCCTCCGGAAGCCGGAAACAAGCCTATTTCTGAACTTCCAGAACTTATGGGAGGGTCATTTTTCACCTTCTCCAGGGTCTGGAGGCTTCTCTAGGGCCTCTGGGAAGGCAAAAACAGTCTCCCCTGGGTCCAGAGGCCCTCCGGAAGCCGGAAACAAGCCTATTTCTGGATTTCCAGAACTTATGGGAGGGTCATTTTTTACCTTCTCCAGGTTCGGAAGCTTCTCTCGGGCTCTGGGAGGGCAAAAATGGATCCCCCAGGGTTAGGAGTCCCTCTGGAAGCCAGAAACAGGCCTGTTTCTGGACTTCCGGAAGACCCTTTTTTTGCCCTCCCAGGGCCTCCATATGGACCTTGCACTTACCTGCGTCCAAAATGGGCTGTGTGGAGACTCCTGGGAGGGAAGGGGTGTGCAGGGCCAGCTGGTCAGTTCAACTACTGGTTCAGAAAACCAGGTGTAAATTAACATCTGGTTCGCCCAAACCAGTCCGAACTGGTAGAATCCCACTCCTGCCTATCCCTGTCCTATTCTAAGTCTATACTTAGACTTAGAATAACTTTATTGTCATTTTGAATGTGCACTAATTGGAATACATTAAAATGAAATTTCATTGCATACAGCTCTCAAAGGGTCACCACCTCCAAAATACACTACATATCCATGACAAAATAAATAATAAATACAAATTATGCATATACCCAAATATATTATATGACACAGAAGAACATGTAAATACATATAAATGTTAATCACTGTTCATCTTTAATTCATAGTGGAAAGAGGAAACTTGAAATATATCAATATAGTAATAATAATAATCAATATAGTAATAATAATAATAGTAATCATAATGATTTTAAGAAGATACTTGATTGACAGCTAGGATGCTGACAGCAACCCATATCAACCATCAGCGCCACCAATGATATTTGTGATACATTTTTAAATGTTCAGTTCACAGTTTCATGTTTAATGAATAAAAGATAATAATAAATAATATTGTAAAAATATGGCATAGAATTCTTAAGAATCTAGACTGGGTAACTAAGGACTTTAAATTATTATGAACATTTGGAAACCATGTAATATTTGTGGAAATATTAGTGAACAGTATGGTGGATGAAATGGATTTGTTATCTCTTGCCATTCAATGTGAAATGGTTGAAATGGCTGAAATTTGCAAGCAAAAAGGCATGCAAATGTGATGGGTTGCATAGAAATTTGATAGACAAACAAACAAACAAAACCATTGGGGTCACCTGGAGTTGGTTGGACTATATATGTTCATGCATATGTAGATACATACATAATAATACCAGTCTGCTTCGATGCTTCCCTTCATGTAGCAGAAATGAACTGTGCACCTCAGGATATCAAGTTCATCTGCAGACATATCCACTCCATTCTAATTCTTCATTTTGTATGTCAGAAGAGAAGTTTCAAATGTGACGCTGATTTAACTTGACATCAGTTAAAGGCCTTGCTTCAAAGACAGAAGCTTCTCTACATATGCTACACTTCTGCAGAAGCCACTGTTGTTGTTGTTTTTTACAAGCAAAACAAAATAGTGTGACCATTCTGCCCCACTGCTTACAACCAGGAGGAGGGAAGTCAATTTTCTTTGTGAGTTTGCTTCAAGGGAATATTTTTGCTTAGAGCTTCATGAAACTGAAACACCCCTTTGAACCTCTAAACATCCCTACAAAATGTCACCTTCTTCCAATTATATTGTTTTTCTTAGCCTGCAACAGTGTACAGTATTGCTCAACACCCCTCCCTTCTCTTTTAGTTTTGAACAGTTGAAGAATTATTCACCAAAGTAGCTGAGGAGATAATGTCTATGGCTAAAATTGTGTTTAAATAATCTTTTAAAGATTAATTCTAATGCATTTTCTTTCCTTGTCCTTAGGAATTGTTTTAATGATCCTGTCATTTGAAAATCCTAGTAGCTGACCTCAGAGCGATATAGATTATTCCTTTTTTATGTTAATTTCACAATATATGCAGCTTGAATATTCAGGAGGAATGTAGGCAGAATATTTGAAGTGTGTTTCACTTATAATACCTCAAGTAGTAGAGAAAAAATATTTTCAACTGGCTGTCCTCAAAATATGCATATAGACAATATCTAAAGGTTCTTTACATAAATCGTTGTGTACAACAACAAGAGGCATGCTTGTATGTCATACATAATGGTATATTAATGTTAGACATTAAAATTCTGTGATTATACGTCAACCTGATATGAATTTTCAGTGTTTTTAGACTTTCTATGCTTTCAGATTTTAACAGATACTATATATTTTTTCAATTGCCAGGTCCCAGCCAAGAGACAAGACAGTGAGATCGAATTGAATCGAATCCCTTATTTGTTTACATCTAATAGAGTGTCTTGCCAAACTAAAGCTATAATGTTCTAAGATATAAGATATGTCTTGAGATATTCTAGGATATGGTTACCCTGAAAGTCTTCCCTCCTCATCTATCCAGCTTGAACCTCTTGATCTGGGGATGTTTTGGGGAAAGCTCTAAGTTGGCAAAATACCTTCCCTGGTCCTGGTAGGTGCACATTCCATCACAATAATATATGTATATGTGGGATTAGTTAAAATTATTTTTCTAGCAAATGACATATGTCACACAATGCTTCTAAGAAGTATTGCTCATTTATTGGTGGACATAACCATAGCTAATCCAAAGTACTGTTGAGAAACAGTTACTTAAATAAATGGTGACAAATCATATACTAATTGAAAGATCTATATACAATTTTGGATATTGCTATAAGCATAAATCAAGTTGGGGGGAGAATGCAGCAACTGAACAATAAGTCATTGTGTAAGACAACTCAATACAAGCATAAAAGCACAAAAAGATAGAAATGTTAAGGTGCATGTTTCTTTTTTTTTTTAGAATTATCATGGTTACATATAAATATATATGATCACTATACTTCAGTAGGAAACTATAGTGATGGAGGAAAATGCAGAAAAGAGCTGCCAAAATAATCAACAGGTTAGAATTATTTTCCCATAATGAAAGTCTACAGTGTCAAAAAGAGTGGTTTAGGGGGGGAAAGTGTAAAAGGTATGTAATATTTTACCCAAACGTCAATGGATTATAAAGGAAGATGGGAGATTCAGAACAGAGAGAAAAAATGTCTACTCCATATGTACAAAATATGAGAGCTGACAATCTGGATAGCTTAAAAAGAATTAAGAAAGATTCCTGGTGGACAAGATAATGAATGATAGTTATATATTATCTCCAGTATCAGAAGCAGTAGGAGTCTGAATGGCAGTTGCTGGGATACATGAGCAGAAGGCCAAATAACATTTTTGAGTTTCTCATAGGGATCTAGTTAGTAGCAGTGAGGAATATGCAAGTTCTCAAAGATGAATTGCCATCCATCTAACATCCTCAGATCCAACAGTGAAGAATATTCAAGATCTCAAAGAAGAATTGCCATCCATCTAGACATTCCTTCACCTCTAGAGAAGGGTTAGAAAATGAGTTACTTGGGCTTAGAATAAACCCAAGACTGTGTGAAGGACGAAATGAGATATATAATGCAGAAACTGACAGAAATATAGTTGAATTTTGTTTTATTTTTATATTCTAAGATCTGCTAAGCCATATTTCAAAACTAAATAGTTCTCCCACATAGCCAAAAAAGACATTGAATATAACACTAAATAATATTAAGTAATATCACATTAAATTGCTTAACATTTGATAAATAAAAAGCACAATATAACAAAATGACAAATATGAATGTATACACACACCATGTATGTGTTTGTGTAGGTGTATTGTCTCCAGTTGTTAAATGTGCATACATACAGTGTGTGTGTGTGTGTGTGTGTGTGTGTGCGTGCGTGTGCGTGTGTGTGTGTGTGTGTGTGAGAGAGAGAGAGAGAGAGCACAGCTTGATGGCATAGTGCTTAAAGCAGGGGTATAAAACTTGCATTGTCATGGCATTGTCACATGACATATGATAACAATCTCCTCACACATTAAGCCAATGGTATAAAAAGGAAAAGAAAAGAAGTCTAATTTTGAACATTTGCTCAACAGTAGAAGGCTTTGCATTTTTTCCATTTGGCACCCCATGAAAACACTGTATGTTGTCAACCTGCCCATTCATTCCCAGCTGCCAGCCTGGCCTTTCTCTTTGAAAAATCAGGAGAATACCACATTAATTAGTTGTATGAAAGTCTATGCTGATATGTGCAAAAGATCCACTCCTTGGAAAATCTCTTTGAAATAACTACTGCTTGAAATGGCTGAAGAAGGGTGTGTGAAGCATTTCAATATCATTAGAATTGATAATTACAGCAATAATTCAGATGTAATACTATCAGAACAGAAATATACAGATGAAACTTAGAAAAAATTAGAATATCGTGCAAAAGTTCATTATTTCAGTAATGCAACTTAAAAGGTGAAACTAATATATGAGATAGACTTATTACATGCAAAGCAAGATAGTTCAAGCCGTGATTTGTCATAATTGAGATGATTATGGCTTACAGCTCATGAAAACCCCAAATCCACAATCTCAGAAAATTAGAATATTACATGCAATCAATACAAGGATAGAACAATATCGGACCTCTGAAAAGTATAAACATGCATATGTACTCAGTACTTGGTTTGAGTCCCTTTTGCAACAATTACTGCCTCAATGTGGCGTGGCATGAAAGCTATCAGCCTGTGGCACTGCTGAAGTGTTATGGAAGACCAGGATGCTTCAATAGCGGCCTTCAGCTCTTCTGCATTGTTCGGTCTCATGTCTCTCTTCTTTCTCTTCGCAATGCCCCATAGATTTCCTATAGGGGTTCAGGTCAGGTGAGTTTGCTGGCCAATCAAGCACTGTAATCCCACGGTCATTGAACCAGGTTTTAGTGCTTTTGGCAGTGTGGGCAGGTGCCAAGTCCTGCTGAAAAATGAAGTCAGCATCCTCATAAAGCTCGTCTGCGGAAGGAAGCATGAAGTGCTCCAAAATCTCCTGGTAGACAGTTGTGTTGACCCTGGACTTAATGAAGCACAATGGACCAACACCAGCAGATGACATGGCTCCCCAAATCAACACAGACAGTGGAAACTTCACACTGGACTTCAAGCATCTTGCAGTGTGTGCCTCTCCATTCTTCCTCCAAACTCTGGGTCCTGGTTTCCAAATGAGATGCAAACTTACTCTCCTCAGAAAAGAGGACTTTGGACCACTGAGAACAGACCAGGTCTGTTTTTCTTCAGCCCAGGTAAGACGCTTTTGATGTTGTTTGTTTTTCAGGAGTGGCTTGACAAGAGGAATATGACATTTGAAGCCCATGTCCAGGATCTGTCTGTGTGTGGTGGCTCTTGATGCACTGACTCCTGCCTCAGTCCACTCCTTGTTAAAGTCCCCAACACTTTTGAATGGCCATTTCCTGGACAATCCTCTCCAGGCTGCGGTCATCCCTGCTGCTTGTGCATCTTTTTCTTCCACACATTTCCCTTCCACATAACTTTCTATCAATGTGCTTTGATACAGCACTTTGAGAACATCCAACTTCTTCTGCAATTACCTTTTGAGGCTTTCCCTCCTTATGGAGGGTGTCAATGATGGTTTTCTGCACAACTGTCAGGTCAGCAGTCTTTCCCATGATTGTGCTTCCTACTGAACCAGACTGTGAGACCATTTAAAGGCTCAGGAACCCTTTGCATGTGATGTGTCATAATTGAAATGATTATGGCTTAATTAGCTGATTAGAGTGGGACACTTTGGGCCTAGAATATTAAACCTTTTCATAATATTCTAATTTTCTGAGATTGTGGATTTGGGGTTTTCATGAGCTGTAAGCCATAATCATACCAATTATGACACATCACGGCTTGAACTATCTTGCTTTGCATGTCATGAGTCTATCTCATATATTAGGTTTACCTTTTAAGTTGCATTACTGAAATAAATGAACTTTTGCATGATATTCTAATTTTTCGAGTTTCACCTGTGGTCACTGGAAATTCTGGGCAAAGTACTCCAAATGCATTAGGAGAGTGCTAGGTTAGGGAAAGTTGTTTTGTATAGATATGGTTTCAAAGGGAATGATATCTGTTCTTAAAGAGAGTTCAGAGATTTCTAAATAGCCCTACATATATTTAATTTGATTATGGTTTGAAATATTTAAAAAAGTTAAAATTAAAAAAGGAAATATTTAATACCAATCCTTAAGTCTAGGAGATTTCTTTTGATATCTAAACACCAATAATAGATAATTATAGATATCCAGTGGTTAGTCCAGATTGGTTTCAAAATAATGGCTGACCATTTAGACTACAACTGATCTTTGAGAAGTAGAGACAGTGAGACAATTGATGTTGCATGCCCACTTGATGTGGGAATTTTTTTTCCAGATGCTTCTTCCCAATTATTGTGAAAGTACTTCTTTGAATACTACTGATGAAAATCATAACTCATCTGCTGGGGAAAAAAAATTCTAAATCTGTTTTTTTGTGGGTTGGATTGTGCCCCCCCCCCCCAAAGGGGATCTATAATCCTAAATTGGAAGGCTTTTCATGCAGTTTTCACTTCTTCAAATTGGTTGAGTATTATTTTGCCAATGAATAGCTCACATATTTTTTCTTTTCTTACTTGCTGCTATTCTGTATTTACAAAACCTAGGAACTATATTGTTGTTTGATCAATTTAATAAAAAATGAATACAGTCGGTATGTAGATGGTAGAATTATGCGGAATTCTAGACAAATAATAAAAAAAAAGACTAGCTCTTATCAGAAAACTGACAATCTCAGGAGGCAGAGTGAATTATGAATTCAATTTTGCTTGGGATAATTTTTTGGAAATGACAATGTTTGCCTTGACATTTATGCAGAACATGGCTGTGTTTGTTTTAAAAAAAAACACCTGCCTGGCTTTGGATGGAAGACTACATTTGATTCAATGAATCAACCAAAAACACAAACAAATAGAACTTCTCTTTTTGTGTATGAATTTTTACTAAAGATTATGCCCATTATGTGCATAATATTAGATAATTTTGCACTTGATGAAATCTATGGTAGTATTCAGTGGGGAAATTAGTTGTTTGCCAACATCTGTCTTCAAACTCCACATTTTGGATAAATAAATTCCACATTTTGTATTTATTTATACATTTACAACTATTTATAGAGTAGACTATCCACTCCACCATATACTGAAAGAGGCCAATGGGTGGATGTCACCCTTGTATGGCAGGAAAACCCACACAATCTCAGTCTAGCACGCATAATTTTCCTTGTTTCCATCCCCCTAAGAAGCAGAAAAAACAACACTTCAAGAACTTTAAATAACCAGCTGGAAGCAGATTTTCCTTCATTGACAGGAGAGGAAGCAGGAACAAATTAATGCTTCTTGCATAAAGAGACATGCACAGAATGATTGCACAGAAGGGGACGCTTAAGCAAATTGCTATTCCATCCCCCCCCCCCTCCAATAGCAGTAGAATATATTAAGTGGACGTCAGCATCCAAACCATTGTTTGTTTATTCCTGCAAAACAGAGAGAACAGGAGTTTTGTGGCACTTATTGATTGTACACTGGAACATACAATAATTTGAATTTCTGAATATTTTGTTATACAGCACTATTCAGGAATGCTGTTTTAATAAATTCAATATTTCTTATTAAAGTAATTTTCCAGCAAAGGTATTTTATTTCCTGTAATTTAATTTTTTTAGACAGTATGCCTCATTACCAAAATATATACCCAAACTTGGAATTTCTCTATAGGAATCCACCTCTCATGCATTGTTTTGTATCTCCACTGTTCCAGGGGTCAGTTCAACACAGATAAATCATGCAATTCTCAGACTCTATGGTGTGAGAGAAGCTGTGTCTCAGTCACCAGATCTCATTCCCCAACCCAGAAACTGAGAAGATACTTGGCAAAACAACGCAAAATATTGTTGAGAAAATTTATATTGATTTATATTGACTTATATACTACTTCACAGTGCTTCACAGTCCTCTCTAAGCAGTTTAAGAGTCAGCATATTGCCCAACAATCTGGGTCCTCATTTTACTGAGTCAACCTTGAGCCTGGTGAGACTCAAACTATCAAATTGCTGGCAGCCAGCAGTCAGCAGAAGTAGCCTGCAGGACTACCTTCTAACCACTGCACCACCATGGCTCTTAACAAAGCCCCTGTATGCAGCAGCACAATAGAGCTCTGCCAGCAGCCAGCTGTACTGGTTTGATATCCAAAACTTCTGATCAGTAGCCTTGGCTCTGATATTAAAGGAAGACACTGGTGAGTTGGCAGCAAATCAGTAGAATGATAATGGGATCTCTGCCCACACTTTACTTTCAGCATCAGAATATTTTAAACATGGCTTTGAAAGTGGCATGGCCTTATTCTGCTAACAGATTTCATAGCAAATAAATTTCCTTTCTTCAAAAACCTGATTCTGCACTGTACCTTCAGAGACATGGCATTGTTTAGCTGGTAGCTTTTATAATTCACATGAAAGAAATTGTATATCTGCAGAAGATCAGCCTATTGCAAAGTACAGAAATCAAACATGTACATTTGTGTGTGTGAAAGGGAGAAAATGTGAGTGACATAGACACATTAAATCCTAAGTCTTCCTTAGAACTTTTATAATTCGTTGATTTTTCAAACTTTTTGGTCCCATCCTTGAAGATCAACATTTGTTCCCTACTTCCCCTGTCTGGCCTGAAATCCTGCTGCACTTGCTTCAATCCATACGGAAAGACTTGATCTCGTGACTGGGCTTTTGCCACTGCTCCAAGGAGGCCTCTGTCTCTTGAAGAGGAGATATCCCCAGAATCCTATCAAGGATAGAAATATGCTAAGACAAGAATCCAATATTAATAGTAACATTGAATAGAAATTATTCCTTCTTCTCTCAGTGTGGCAAAAATGCCTTTGTCAGCACATTTGAGCTTACATGAAGACAACTTGATATAAATTATGTAATGTGATATGTCTGTGAAAGAAATTTAACTTTGCTTTTTTTTAATTGTGTGAATTTAAATAATATTATTAGGAAGTTACAGATATGAACAAGTAGGTCAAAGTAATACTACCAAATTAAGGCCAAGATGATACTACCCGACCTTTATATATTAGTTGATGAAACTTTGGATTAGTTTGCTGTATTATTATATTGTTTTGATTGCCTCTTGTAAGAAAGTTTGAGGGCCAATTCTAGCTCATTATTTTGCATTTTTTAAAGAGTGGGCATTGAAGAAAGAAGCCTCTGGGAAGCAAATCGCTAAAATCCTCAACCTTAAACCCTCCAGGCTTTTACTTACTATAAAAGTACTGTATATCAATCCAGATTGTATTTTATAAACCAGTGTAGACTCTAATCAGTGTAATCATGAGACTTGAGCATCTGAAATGTTAATTGTGGTTATTACATTAGTTGAAGAAGTGAAAATTGAAGGAATACTGGGGTGAAGTAGCCATGTAATGTAGTTCTTGTTTGTAAGGTCAATTAAAGCTGAGTGAAACCTAAGGGATATCTTCAAAATTTAAAAAATAAGTAGGATTATGTGGCAGGAGAAGCTAATGCTGATGATGTAAAGCTATTCCACACCACAGACAATACTGCTACCCTTCAAAAAGACCCCGACTATGTATCAGAATGGTCAAACAAATGGCAACTTCAAATCTCAACAAATAAATGCTCTGTCCTACATATTGGCAAAAAAAATCAGAAAATAAAATACAAGCTGAACAGTCAAGACCTTGTTGATGATCCAAACTCTGTCAAGGACTTTGGAATACTCATCTCTAATGATCTAAGTGCTAGAGCCCACTGTAACTACATAGCCAAAGAGGCATTAAGAGTTGTTAACCCATCCTACATAGCTTTTTCTCTGGTAATATCACACTAATAACTGGAGCATACAAAATATTTGCTAGACCAATACTCGAATACAGCTCATCAGTCTGGAACCCGCATTATGTATCTGATATTAACACAGTTGAGAAAGTCCAGAAATATTTCACAAGAAGAGTTCTCCACTCCTCTACTCATTGCAGAATATAGCTTATGCCACCAGACTTGAAACTCTAGACCTAGAAAATCTAGAACTACGCCGCCTTCAGTCCGATCTAAGTATAGTATATAAAATCATACATTGCAATGTCCTACCTGTCAATGAATACTTCAGCTTCAACCATAACAATACAAGAGCATACAATAGATACAAACTCAAGGTAAACAGCACCAAACTTGATTGCAGGAAATACAACTTCAGCAACAGAGTGGTCAATGTCTGGAATACTCTACCTGACTCTGTGGTTTCTTCCCCAAATAAAATTTAACCTTAGACTGTCTACTATTGACCTCACCCCTTTCCTGAGAGGTCTGTAGGGAGCATGCATAACAGATAACAGATAATCAGAGTTGGAAGGGACCTTGTAGATCATCTAGTCCAACCCCCCACCAAACCCTACACCATTTCTGACAAATGGCAGTCCAATCTCTTCTTGAAAGTCTCAAGTGATGGCACTCCCACAACTTCCAAGGGCAAAGTTGATTGGTTCCATTGGTTGATTGTTCTCACTGTCAGAAAGTTTCTTCTTATTTCCAGGTTAAATATCTCCTTGGTCAGTTTCCATCCATTATTCCTTGTCTGACCTACAAGCACTTTAGAAAATAGCTTGACCCCTTCCTCTCTGTGGCAGCCCCTCAGATATTGGAACACTGCTATCATGTCTCCCCTGGTCCTTCTCTTTACTAGACTAGCCAAGCCCAGTTCTTGTAACCGTTCTTCATATGTTTTAGTTTCCGGTTCCCTAATCATCCTGGTTACTCTTCTCTGTACTTTTTCTAGAGTCTCAACATCTTTTTTGTAATGTGGTGAACAAAACTGGATGCAGTACTCTAGGTGTGGTCTTACTAAGCCTTTATAGAGTGGTATTAGTACCTCCCTTGATCTTGATTGTATCCCTCTGTTAATACAATTTAGGATTGCATTAGCTTTTTAAGCTGCTGCTGCAAACTGCTGGTTCATATTTAGACACTGCTGGCTCGTAAGCACATCAATGTGCCTACCGTCATTGTCCTATTGATTATTTTTATTTTTCTTATATGTATCCATTTCATATATTCATAACTATGTTTATATTTATACCTATTATCTTGTAAGTGATTGACAAATAAAATAAATAAATAAATAAATAAATAAATAAATAAATGTGAAATAAATGGTTCCTGTAGAGTTCCTATAAAATCTGACTTCCTTAGAGTTCCTATAAAAGAATACACTAAAAGCACAATTGCAAACAATTCAAACTGGGGGTGCATAGAGAAGGAAACAGCACAGCATGAGAGTTAAGTGAATATACAATTGAGTGAAAATCCATAAAACTGAAAAGTAGAGCTAGTCAAAGGTATTAGTAATAGTCATAATTTGTAGGTTAGAAAATAATAGGCTGAAATTGAATAGAGACCAATTTGCATTCTGCCCAGAGTTGCTGGATATGAGATAGGTGGCAAATAAATTTCATAATAAAATTAATGATAAATAAAAAGGTCTTCAATTGGGAAATAGAAATTGAATGCAGAGTTATGGGATGGGGGAGACCTGGCTTGGTAACCGATTTGTAAAAATGGTGATGGAATAGTAGCTGACTACAAAAAGAGCAGGATCAGAGAGGAGCAGTGAAAATGATAATGGGATTACAAACTAAAATTTATAAACTGAGATAAAGGAAACAGAAATGCAAAACAAGACCAAGGGAGGGGTAAAATATTATTCTTCAAATATATCAGATACTGTAAAACAGGGTCTCAAAATCAATTTCATAGAGGGTCACATCAGAGCTGTGGTTGACCTTGGTGGACTGGACAGGTGTGGGCGACTGGGTGGGTGTGGCCAGCTGGGTGGGCATGGCCAGCTTAACGCCACTCTCCAAACTGCTGGCCCGATGTTTCCTTTTTGCATTGGATAGACCAGGCCAAAGCCACATTGGCTGGCTTCTTACATTTTCCTGGATGGCCCTATGGGCCAAATCCAACTACATCACAGACTGGATGTGGGCTGTGGGCTTTGTGTTTGACACCGTTGCTGTAATACATTGTGTTGGGATCTGTTCTCCCTCATTCTAGAATAAAAGACATGGAACAACATTAGAGGACAAATTCAAATTCAAATTTTGAAATATCTTCTAAGCAAGAAAAGCAGGTTGACATTGCAATTAATTGCCAATATCTTCCACATCAGATATTTTCAGATGGAGGCTAGACAGTCATCTATCATGGTTGCTTCAGTTTGGGTTCCTACACTGACCATGGTTTGGACTCTATAATTTAACAGCCTATTCTTATTTAGAACTTCTATAATTTCTCTGGCAGGGCGTATAAATTCAACTATGTGTATCACCCTAATTACAATTCAAGGGAATATTATTCATATACAGCCAACCAAAAACAAAAACACAAATTTCTCTTTACTTTTCCAACAGCAGAGACAAATGTGGCTATCTGTTTAAAGAAATCTTATCCCTCAACAAAAATGATGGGGTACTTATATGATCACTAGTAACATAACTCTAGAACACCTGACAGTATAAAGAAAATGCAGAATAGGGGTTTCTTGAGAATAGCTGCATTCACAGAACCAAGAACTCTCCTTATATATATCCTCAGTACACACTACTCTGAACCATTTGAACAGAAATGTCTGTGTAAAGCAAGCAGATCTAATATTAATTTTAAAATGTATATAATATATAGATTTATATAACTGGATAATGCTAGTTTTCTACTTATAGAGCAGTGTGAAATTTTAGATCAAGAAATGTATTGAAACACAGTTCCATTGAACTGCCACTTCAAATTTGATTGTCACAATGAGTCAGTGTGATTCATTTAATTGAATCTGATACATTAAGATCTTTCTATTTGATGCACATTTGCACATACATAAATAGAGCAACAGCACTTACACTTATATACCTCTCCATAGTGCTTTACAGCACTGAACGGTTGACATATTTGTATATTTGGCATGTACCTAATTTATATTAAAACAAATATGATTATAAATAATTATTTATCTATATTTTCCAAAATAAAATTTAAACCATGCCAGTTTATAACGCTTTGTATATCCACATAATTAGCACATATGTATGGATGAGAGTTTTATTTGGACTCCATATTAATAGTATATTGATATTAATAGTATTTGAATTTTATATATATATATATATATATATATATATATATATATATATATATATATATATATATGAATCTTTGGTTCTTCGGGTTTTCTCCCGCGTAGAATTGGAAATATCTAGGCGACATTTCGATGAAGTCTCATTCATCATCTTCAGGCTTGTGTCTTCGGCCTTGTGCTTCTCAGAGTAATGTGAGCTTGCAGCTGCTTCTTCCTTTTAACTACTAGTGGTGGTGTGACTTGATTGGGTGGGGGCTTGGCTGTGTTCTGATTGGGTGAGGGGTGTTCTCATTGATTGGCGGTTTGGCTGTGTTCTGATTGGTTGGGGGGTTGGCTGTGTTCTGATTGGCTGGGGGTGTGTTGTGTTCTGGTGGGGGTTTGGTTGTACTCAGAACACACCCCCAGCCAATCAGAACACAGCCAACCCCCCAACCAATCAGAACACCCACCACCCAATCAGAAAACAGCCAAGCCCCCACCCAATCAAGTCACACCCCACTAGTAGTTAAAAGGAAGAAGCAGCTGCAAGCTCACATTACTCTGAGAAGCACAAGGCCGAAGACACAAGCCTGAAGATGATGAATGAGACTTCATCGAAACGTCGCCTAGATATTTCCAATGCTACGCGGGAGAAAACCCGAAGAACCAAAGATCCACATACAAATACCCGCGAAAACCTCTGAAAACATATATATATGTGTGTTTGTGTGTGTGTATACACTGTATATTAAAAGAAGCTTTTGTTTGAAACTCTTATCTTATATATCTGAGTCAGTAAAAACTAAGCATATTTTATCAAGCATTTAACAAGATCTAGTTTCTATTCTGAATTTGCTGAGAGCAGGTAAAATATCTTCATTACTTGGCAGTTTTGCCTCTTGCATTTCTTTATATTTTTCTTTTTATGTGCCATAAATATATGTCCAATATGTAATGTGTTTCTGAGATTATAGCTACATTAAATATAAACAAATTTCAAACTTTAATATGATTGAAATGTTTTGGAAAAACAATTCATAACCTCTTCTATTATAGTCATTTTTATCTTCCCTGTACTTTCAAAATGGAAATTTATTTTCAGCTTTATCTCTCCACTACAGCACATGCTTCTTAGCGCTTAATGATTGTGCGCAGGTCCAAATATTTTCTATGAGGACACCCACTTTGGTAGACATTAGAAGTAAATGACATCAGTTCATGTCCGTCCAGGGTTAGTCATTTCTTCTCAAACTTTCTTCTGTGGAAAGTATTTTTTTAAGAACCATAATTAGGTAGGTTCAGGAAAGTTTTAAAACTCCATTTTACATATACATAACAAGACAAATTTAATAGAGAGGACATAAAGTATAGACCACACTGAAGTGCATTCCATGCTCAGAGGCCACCACCCCAAAAAAGTTGCTTATAGCCAACAACTTGCTATGCCCTAAATAAGCCACAGAAGATTTTTGAAGAGATTTTTTTAAAGGTCCTTTGTGAAACAACATGGCCTCCTTGCTTCTAAGAGTGAAACAGCTACATTGCTTCCCTTCAGATATATTATTTCTCCTATTGACATCTTGGTGATGATAACGGATATTGCACATCTTGGTGATATTTATAGTGAAGTTGATAAGTTTTCTTGAGACACTTGATATCAGTACTTCATCTTTGGGAGAAGAATTACATTGCTTCCCTGGCATGAAGAGCATCAAGGAGTTAAATCAAATCAACTTCACATTCAGGCTTAAATCTGATGCCCTTTGGACTGCAGGGCTATTTTTAGCATTTGTTGAATTGTTTTAGTAGGTAATATTTAGTAATATTGATTTCCTGTTGGTGAAGAAGTTATATTATGTGGTTTTACTAAAATCTTTTTGAATTGTTTCAAATACTAGTCTAGGAACATTCTCTCTATCTCCCTCCCTCCCTCTCCCTCCTCTCTCTCCTTGAAGATTAAAAGTTATGAAAGTGATGTCCATGATGACGATTTTTTAAATTACAAGAACAGGATTAAATTTGGATGTCCTTTCTCTTTGTATGTTTCTCTATGTGCTTGAATATTGACAATGCAGCACATGAAAAACAATGGAGACACCAGAAACACTGGGTTCTTTCCTTTCACACTTCAAGTTAAGAATTGCCTCCTCAATTGGAGCCATTTCCTTGAGAAGAAGAATGGCTATCTTAGTGGGAGCTTAATGTATTTGCAAGGAGAATTAGAGGAGTGAAGCTGAAGACAGAAGAACATCAAAAATGCTAAATAGCAAAGAACAAGAAAAAACAAAAAGCTGGAGAAAGCAGAGTGGGAAAAAAAAATCAAGGTACTGTTAGAGAAAGAAACCTGAAGCCAGTAGTATTTCTTAGCATGTGTATAAATATATGTGCTGTGCAAGGCCACTAAATAACTTTGCAATAACAGCAAGCTGAGAATAGAAAGACTGTGGTTGTTGGAGAAGTTCCAGGTAGCACCATTCCAAAAGGAGAGAGGATGATGGCTACTCTTCCTCTTTGGAGTGCCACAGTACATGATGCCCAGGAGGTTTATCAAAAGAGCTGCAGGAAAAGTCTGGAAGGTTGCTAGTGCAACAATGACAGTACCAGCAGCCAGCCACACCAAGAGCTACAAGATTTAGTGATGCATCAGTTGCCAGAAATCTGTCCCCCCAGTACAGATAACCAAGGGAAAATCAGAAATAGGGCTGGGAAAGATAGATTGATCTATTTATTTATTTTTTTAATTTTTATTTGTCAAGCAATTATAAGATAACAGGTATAAGTATAAACATAGTTATGAATACATGAAATGGATACATATAAGAAAAATAAAAAGAAACAATAGGACAGGGATGGTAGGCACATTGGTGTGCTTATCCATGTCCCCTAATTAACTAGATCTGAAAATTAAAATTCTGTACACAGATGATACATTATAAGAAAACAAAGTCTAAGAACATTAGTTATAAATAGAAATAATGGTAAAGACATAGTTAGAACTTGGATAAAGTATAGGATAATGGAGATTAGATAAAATAGAAAATAGAATAAGTTTAATAAGGAAAATAGAATATACATATTGTTTACTGACTAAAATTGTGATCAGCAACCCAATCATTAAGCAACGTGGGTGCTAAATGAAATCATAAGTGTGCTTGTGATCTTACTTCAGCTTTCCTTTGCTTTACACACTTGCAATAGTCATAAATATGAGGTTAGGACACAAAGTTACTTTTCATTATCATCATAACCGTGAATGGATGCTAAAAGAGGCTTTTATAAACAAGGACAACTTACATATTAAGACAACCTATTAAATATTAGATGTAGGGGAATTGCAAATAAGAAAGCAAAAGAATTGTGGTTCTTTTTAAAACCAACATTTGTTTAAAAATACTTTTTATTATAACATTGCTGGATTGTTGTTTGCCTGAGTCTGTACTAACTTTGAACTAATCACACAGTGCATTTTTCTGCCTGACAACTTGATTCACCTGCAGATGTTAGAAAGTGTGGGTCTGATTTGCAGTGCAAATCATATATATTCATATTAATTGCATAATTCTATTTTGGCTTTTACATTGAAATAGACAGGAGTAATCCCCAAATATATATTTCAGTACACATTAGCAATTCAGATATATATGTATTTTTCTTTCTTAAAACAGATGTTTTCATATATTACAAATACAATACAAATATGTACTTCTCATATGCATATCACTGAATTTTTGAAAAATCAAATTCGTGTGTAAAGGCATATTTAATATTTAATATTTTCATTTTCAAATATGAAAATAACCACCTAATATTCAGATGTCCATACAGGACTTTTCTAAAAAAAGAAAAAAGAAATCAGGTATAAGAATTAATGATGTTCCATCTTTAACATTGTTCACTATAGACACTATTATATTTGAGAAGTAATTGAAATAAGAAATTATTATTCATAGGAGTTTGGTAATAAAAACCTCTTTTTTAAAAATGACAACTGAACACGGGCATACAGAATAACTGAATGGTAATCCATTGAAATAATTACTGTATACATGTGTATAATGTATTGATTTAAATTATATCAGTTCCCTGTCAAAGTGCAAATATATTGTATGTTGAGAACAGTAAAAATTTCAGTAAAAATAGATATGACCAACAAGCAAGCAAAACCTAACCAAATAGATGTCCAGTTCCTAGTTGGCACATTTATCTTTGTTTTACAGTATATGAAGACTGTTAAAAACTACATGCTAAGTCTGCAGTATTTGTATATGGCAATTTCTGATGTAAGCAGGATAATCTCCCAGTTTTCCAGTGCTAAATGGTAATAAAATAATTGTTGACATTGATAATCAATGCTGAAAACCAATGCTCTCACTTTTCTCACCATATAGAAATTCTACTGGCTTCTGATGACAAATCTCTTAAATGTCCATTATTCTTCTTTACCAACATCATCATAAACCTGTTCAACTCACAATCCTATGCATATTTGCTAAGAGGTAAGTTAATAGAGTTTACTTCTATGTAAACCTGCACATGACTGTATTCTCTGAGTGAGTGCTTGGCTATATTAAGTTACAGGAAGAATCTCAATAAGAGGCTGGAACAATAACATCTTGTCCAGTGGTTGACTTCTGGTTGGACTCCCTCACTGATGGACCAAAGCCCGTTATCATCCACAGTTTAGGTTCATGCTCTTCCGTTGGAGGGCCCCAATCATCCTGATTGGGGGCTGTAGCCACCCTGGAGGGGTGGTGAAGAAGGGGGAGACCACCAGCTGGGTCGAGGGGAGCCGCATCTCCTCTCCTTGGCTTGGCAAATACTCCCCTCTGAAGATGGCTGTAGTGGTGGCCAATATGGCCACCCTGAAGAAGTAAGCTGACCAGGATAAGATTGTGCAGGGGCGGTGAAGAAGAGGATGGCACAAAACTAGGAGAATCATGGAACAATTTTTAAATACAAGGTACCCCAGAATTAAATCATAATTTTTTTAAGAGAGTTAATTGGAGTGGCAAATAAAGAAGTGAAGAAAGAAATTTTTGACAGCTTAAAGTGCCTTTGAATCCTAAAAGGAAGAAGCCGGAAGAAGATTCTTGTTTAAACTAGATAAATATATAACTCTGACCCTAAACAGGCATAATTAAAGCTATACTTGAATGTATCAAGGGAAAAAAAAAAGAATAATTGATACTTGGACTTATTGGAACTTTTGAACTTTAAAAGCCCAAAATAGAGAGAAAAGTAAGAAAAAAAAGTTGATTTTGGACAAAATGGAGAGTGCCATCTAGTGGCAAAAGGAATTGCTTGTCCCCTCCCCTTTTTTAAAAAAAAAAAAAGCCTGGTTCTTTTAAGGATTCAGTTGATACAAAGTAATTGAAATTATGATACAATAAAACAGAAGCCCTGGAAAATGAAAGTGGAATATTGAACATTAAAACAAAGAAAAAAGCAGGAAGAAACTATCTTGGGATTGTTTGGTAATCTTGGTATAAAATTTAATCTATGGATACTGAACTATGAGATGAATCTGGAAAACCTAAAAGAGGAATTAATAAAAGCTGATTGTTGGAAATCAATTTTACAGACATTGGTTGAATCAAGTTACTGGATAGAAGTGGAAAAATGGCAGAATTGCTCTTGGAATTAAAACTGGAACTTAGAAACATGAAAGGAATGTTACAAGAAGAAGGCAAATAGCTTTGCCCTGCCTTACAATTTTTAGAAATGGTGACCTTAGAGCATGAAGAATAACGAGGAATGCATGAAGAAGAGGAGTTGACTAAAGAAGAGGCCATATTTAATTAACATGTGAAACAATGAGAGTTAAAGCAAAGGGGGAAAGAAAGGCAAATTAAAAATAAATTTGAAATGGTAATTAAAAAGGGGTTTATTTTGAAAACTAAACAAAGTAAAAGGAAACAGCAGAAAAGGAATTGCAGAAGGGAATTTTTTAAAAGGAGGGGGACAAAATTGGAATAAATAAAAGAGGGGAAGAATGAAGGGAAAAAGAGAATAAGAAACAGGACCAGGAAACAAAGAAATATGGAAATTGAATAAAAATGAAAAGAAATTGTTTGTTTAAAAGACATAGAGATAATGGTTAATTAATAATTAAGAAAGGGGACTCTGCAAGTTCATGAGGTGCAATATAAATGAATTAGAAGTAATAAATTAATTAGAAAATAGTGTAATACAGATCATTAAAATGAGAGATTGGAACAAATATTTTTTGTTATTGCAATGTTTGTTTTTCTTTTTTATGGAATTATATACAGAGTTAAATGGAATAATTGTGGAAAAAGGGGAAATTATGATAAGTTTATTAACTATGTTTAATGAATTTATAAATCACAGCTGAAATGAAATATGAGGAATGTGATTGAGATAATAATATCAGTATTTATGATGAATTGAATATATTAATTTTTCTTTTTAAAATTATAAATATTTTTATATAATTAAAGGGGAATCTTGCGGACCCTGACTTGAAAGGTATATATGCAATGTAGTAATTATTAGAAAATTACTATTATTAATTTTAGGTGACAATTAAAAGTTAAATAATAAATGGGATTTAAAGGGGGATTAATTACATGATATGTAAGCTATGGGGTGGCACATTCAGATTGGCAATGGGAAACTTTCTTTTTGAAATGTTTGAATTGAGATTGAACTTTTGGAATGATGAATTAAGTATATACGATGAAATTTCAAACCTGACAGAGAAAACCATAAAGTATAAAATATGAAAATATGAGACTCATTTAAAGTTTAAGGAACTAATTAAGTAATGAGTTGAAAAATATATAAAATAAGCTGGAGGAAAGTATATGATAAAAATGATAGAAAATATGAAAAGTAATGATAAGATATGAAATTAAATGTGAAAGATGAGTATGAAATTAAAGCCATGTTTATATAGAAATGTAGTAACCTGGAATCATGTTGTTTACTGAAAAAAACATGTTTTTAATATGTGGAAAACTGAATAATTTTTTTATATAAAAATAATATCTTGTCTAGTGTGGATCCTCAAAAAGTCTCTAAGATAGGTGACGTATTTCAAGGTATCTATGATCTCAATTGCTTCCTAATGAAGAGAAAAATGAGAAAGTTGAATACAAACATAATAATTCTTCAATTGTTTCAATCTACATTCTGGTTTGTTTTGTGCCTAGACTATATGTCTTTCACTTTGATGGAGATATCAAAGTGCCCTCAATCAAGAAACATCACTTTATTACTTTAGGAATCATAGTAAACTTTCCATTAATTTTATATAATAAAGTATTTTATTTTTCAAGATGCTGCTTTTTTTTAAAAAAACCTATCCCTTTCCTTTTTTATTTACAGTTTCTCTATCCTCTCAGTATAAACTAAAAGCTCCACTGATCTCCTCACTGTCTCATTTAATGTCCAATTTCCGTGTTGCTGCTGTGTTTCTTATTTGGTTGTCTTTATGCATGACTCCAGTTTGCCAGATGTAGATTAAAAAAGAGAAGCAGAAGCAAGGGAGAAAAGACTCCTGTTCAATTAGTTTAATTACTTCAAGTGCTGAAGTCTGACAGAACATGTTAATTATGAAGTCTTGCTCAATAATCTACATTATCTGCTTTCAATTTCACAGGGCAAAAATGTAGATTTTGTTTTTGTGCCTCCTGAAAAATATACTCCTGCTTAATATAGTCATGGTTTTAGTCTATCCAAAGAAAACATTGGATATGTCTTATATCCTTGAAAACTTTTTTCCCAGTATAAGTTTTTAAATGAAGCAGTAAATAAATTTAAATTATTCATTTTCCATTAACAGAACAGGAAAGTGGCACGGGTACAATGCAGGACAGTCTTTCAAGAAATGCTGTTTATTTATTTGTTAGATTTCTATCTCATCTTTTCTCCAATAAATTGAGGCAATATGAATAACCTTTCCTTTTCCTGTTTAAAAAAATGTTGTGAAATTGGCTGGACCAAGAGACAGTGAATGGTCCAAAGTCATTCAAAGAATTTCCATGTTTGAAGATAAACTTCAGCTTTGCTTTCCTCTATCATATTTCAATATTTTAACCATTGGCCTTAGAAATTTCAGTGCAGCTGGTAGAATTTTTGGTTATGGTAGTTGTGGTAGACAACCATTAAAATCTCTTGAATCATAGGATCAATGTAAAATACTACTTTTGATCATTTTGATTGATTGATAGTGTCCCATCAAGTCAGTTTCAACTCTAGTGATCTGATAAATAGATTTCCACCATGACAATATATCTGTTCTGACCCAGCCTTTACGAGCCCCAGATCAACAGCAAAAGGAGAAACCCCTTTTTATTTAGAAAGGCAAGAATATATGGCATTCACTGACAAAGCTCCAGGTCACACATCCTTAGGAGATTCGCAAGCCTTAGAAGTCTCTGAGTTCTCTTCAGGGAGCCTCAATTAGCACTTCAAGCCCAACACAAATGCACACATATGTGCACTTCTCTGCACATACGTGCATCTGGGACAGGCCCCAGCTGTTCCTCCCCCTCGCTCAACTCAGGCCCCCAAAACAACTGTCTCTCTGCCTGAGTATGAGTAGATGAGGCCTGCTCTACATCTGGCTCTGAGACCTCCTGCTCCTCAGAGACTTCTACAGGCCTGATGGTAACCCAGGCACCCACTCCATTTCCTCTTGGCTCATCTGATTGTAACTGGTAGTCAACAAACCACAACAATATCACCATGATAGTCTATCCTTACCATGACCCTTTAAGTCTTCCAATGGTTCACTGAAATTGAGTACATAATCATCCTTGCTGCTGGCCATCCTCTCCTTCTCTTTTCTTCCTCCTTTCCTAGCACTACAGCCTTCTTCAGTGACATAGGTATTTACATAATATGTCCTAAATAAAAGCTTGTTTAACAATTTGGAACCAGAATATTTGAAGGACAGCATAAAAATATATTGAACCTGATTCAAGATTGAACACCTGAGTCCTTATATTTGTTGCAATAAGATAAACTGTTATATTAGTAGGTACAACAACAATAACAACAACAACAATATTATTATTATTATTATTATTATTATTATTATTATTATTTATATACCGCTCCTCTCCCGAAGGACTCAGAGTGGTGCACAGCCATACAATTAAAAACATTAAATATATAAAAGTTAAAACTAAATTAAATTAAAGACCCTGGCTGTAAAAACAATTAAAACCCCTCCCTTAAACCCTAAAATTTGATATAAAAATTAAAATACCCAAATCTAAAATCAGCCCAAGCTGGCCTGGTCAAAGAGCCAGGTTTTCAAGGCACGCCTGAAGGTTCCCAGGTCCGTGGCTGTACATAATTCCGAAGGCAACCCATTCCAGAGGGCAGACGCCCCTACAGAGAAGGCACTATTCCTCAGGGCATATAGATGCCGACAGGACCCTCAAAAGACCCTCCCTGTGGGAGCGCACCGGACAGTGAAAGGAAAATGGCAGAATGCAGTCTTGTAAATATCCTGGTCTGATGCCATGGAACGCTTTAAAAGTTAACACTAAAATCTTAAAGCGCACCCGAGAGGCCACTGGCAACCAATGCAGCTCGCGCAGGAGGGGCGTCACATGAGAGAACCTTGATGTCCCATAACCACCTGCGCGGCCGCATTCTGTACCAGTTGAAGCCTCTGGATGCTCCCATTCGGGAGCCCCATGTAGAGGGTGTTACAGTAGTCTAGTTGGGAGGTGACCAGGGCATGAATGACCGTGCGTAAGGCATCCCAATCCAGAAAGTGATCTTCCAAGGACAACCGTACATCCAGGAGGACACCCAGATTGCGAGCCCTCTCTGAAGGGGCAAAATCTCACCCCCAATAGCCAGCGAAGGAACTACCTGGCTATATTGGGACGCCAGAAACCACAGCCACTCAGTCTTGGAAGGGTTGAGTCAGAGCCTGTTCCCACCCATCCAGTTCTGCATGGCCTCCAGACAATGGGACATGACCTCCATGGCTTCATTGGGGTGGCTTGAGGTGGAGATGTACAGCTGAGTATCATCAGCGTACAGATGACACTTCACCCCAAAGCCACGGATGATCTCCCCAGTGGCTTCACATAAATGTTGAACAAGAGAGGAGAGAGGACCAACCCCTGAGGCACCCCACAGTCGAGGGGCCTAGAGGTGGACCTCCCCCCCGCCAACACAAATTGCAGACGGTCAGAGAGGAAGGATGCGAACCACCGCAAAATGGTGCCCCAAACCCCCAACCCCCCCAACCGTCGCAATAGGATACTATGGTCGATAGTATCAAAAGCCGCTGATAGGTCTAATAGGACCAGGACAGAGGAATAACCCCTGTCACGGGCCCTCCAGAGATCATCAACCAACACGACCAATGCCGTTTCAGTACTATGTCCGGGCCTGAAGCCCGATTGGAAGGGATTCAGGTACGTATCTTCATCCAGGTATTGGGGAAGCTGACCTGCCACCACACTCTCAACAACCTTCGCCACAAAGGGAAGGTTGGAGACAGGACGATAGTTGTTCAAAAGATTTGAGTCCAGGGAGGGCTTTTTGAGGAGGGGTTGCACCACTGCCGTTTTCAAGGCGGTGGGCAGCGAGCCCTCCATCAAAGAGGCGTTAACAATTCCCTGGAGCCAACCCCACGTCACCTCTCTGGCGGTAGAAACTAGCCAGGAGGGGCAAGGGTCCAATAAACATGTGGTGTCATTCAGCCGCCCCAGCAACCTGTCTATACCCTCGGAGGTCACAGGGTCAAACTCATCCCAGATAACTGTCTCAAGACTCGCCGCGGTCACCTCCCCTGGGACCTCCCAACTAGAGTCCAGCCCAGCCCGAATCTGAGCGATTTTATCATGCAGAAATCGAGAAAACTTCTCCGCCCTTCCCTGCAAGAGATCCTCCCGCACTTCCGGCCCAAGCAGGGAGCGGGTTACTGTAAACAGGGCGTCGGGTCGATATTCTGCCGATGCAATAAGGGCGGAGAAGTGAGAACGCTTCGCCACCTCTATTGCCACTAGGTAGGTCCTAATATAGGACCTAACCTGTGTTCGGTCGGACTTGGCACGACTGGCCCTCCAGACGCCCTCCAGACATCTTTTCCGGCATTTCATCTCCCTTAGCTCCTCCGTAAACCATGGAGCCGAGTGAGATCTCTGCCGGGTCAGAGGTCACAAAGGCACAACTCGGTCCAGAGCCTCAGCAGCCAGCCTATCCCAGGCGGCTACCAAGTCTGTGGCCGAGTTATGAGCCAGAATTACAGGTAATGGCCCAAGCTCTGTCTGGAACCGTTCAGGATCCATCAGGCGCCTGGGGTGGAACTATCTCCTCAGCTCCGCCTCCCTGTGGTGCGGATTGGCGGTACAGAAGTCTAGTCTAAGGAGAGAATGATCAGACCATGACAAGGGTTTAACAGCTATATCCTCTAATGATCATTCAACCCCTGTCCAGAGACAAAAATCAGGTCCAGCATGTGTCCTCCCATATGAGTGGGTCCAGAAACTAATTGGGTCAGGTCCAAGGCCATCATGAAGATCAAGAACTCTCAGGCCACCCCAGAGGATTCACCGAGTTGAAGTCACCCATAACTAACAGTCTGGATGTCTCCACCGCCAGCTCGGCTATTACCCCGAGGAGCCCGGGCAGGGCCGATGATACATAGCAGGGAGCCAGGTACATTATCAAAAGACCCATCTGCCCACCCTGACCCCACTTCACAAAGAGGGACTCACAGCCAGCCATTTGAGGTACAGTGGCCTCCCAAGGACAGAGATCTTCCCTAATAATTACCACCACACCACCACCCCTACACTGAGCCCTTGGCCGATGAAATGCCTGAAAACCTGGTGGGCACATTGTTACCAGGGGGAGACCCCCCTCTGGGCCCAACCAGGTTTCAGTGAACCCTGCCAGGTCCACGCCCTCATCCTGAATCAGATCAAAAATCAGTGGGGCCTTATTTATAACAGACCTGGCATTGCATAACATCAGCTGGGTGCTCAGGGCCTAAGACTCTGCACAACCAGGCCTGCAAGACGGGTCGAGAAGGTCGGAGTGTGTTACCGCTTGGAGATAGCGGGCACGCAATCCCCTAACCTGATATGGCCTCTACCCACACTATATCTGCCCCTCCCACTTACGGTGCCAATAAGGTCCACCCTCGGTCGTTCTAACCGTGGTCGCCTCCCCAACCCCTGGTCCCCCGGGTCCCCCCAGGTGTACCCATCGGCTTGGCTGACCCCAAACCCCCAACCCACTAATCCCACTAAAAATCTGTCCCTCACCCTCCTCCCAACCTCCCTTCCCAAACCCTTAGCATCCCTCCCTAACCCCATTAAAAATTGAAAAATAAAAGAAAACAGTTGAGTACCCCTCCCACTCCCCCTCCCCAAGCGTTTCATAGAATAACCATGCCACCTCTCTGGATCCCAAGACCCGTCCTTGAGGTGAACTTTCAACAGCCCCATTGGCCATGTCAGGGAGAGGGGCACTCTCTCTAGGGCGTAAAGTTTGGCCCGTGGATACTTCCGCGGGCCAACTGGTCCCGCCTCAGATGTTTGATGTCGGGTCCAGCCGGCTCCAGACAAGACTTGCCGGCCGCCCCCAGTCCTCCCCCACCACTGCCACTGGCGGGGGGAACCAGGGGGAACAAAGAGTCCGTCCGCAGCTGTTGTCACCGCTGTCGCCCGATCCTGCCGTGGCCGCCCAGCATGGACGTGGTCTCTGCTTTCGCTTGCCCTGCAGTCCCGACCGCCCCTCCAACCGGATCCAGATGAAACTCGCCGGTCTCCCTCAGTCCTCCCCTACTTCTGCCACCGGTGGGGGGACCCAAGGGGAACGAAGGGACCGTCCATGGCCATCGTCACCGCTGCCGCCCAATGCCACCACGGCCGTCCAACACCGCTGTAGCTGCCGCTGATGTACTATGTACATCAATGTACATAGTATTTCAATGATTGTCCTACATTCTCTATGTTAAATATTATGTAGGAGTTATTGCTCAGAGAGATTCCATCTTTTCATTACTGCCATTTTAGTTGTTATGGTATTATTACTATTTTAATGTATCTTGTCTAAGAATAATTTATTTTGTTCTGCTTTATTGTTGTTGAGAGATCAGTCTTTTCACATTTTTTTTAAGTTTTAAAAAATAAAAAGAGAAAAAAGTCTTCTTTGACAACCTGTTAGAGATTTCCTATATATTGCATACAGAAACTTTAGAGAGTCACTTTTGGTTTAAGGCACCAGGCTAGAAAGTAGGCCATTAGTTCTGATACTGTCTTCTGTACAAACCAATTGGGTGACATTGGGCCAGTCTCTCTGTCTTAGTCCCAGAAAGCAGGCAACGACAAACCATTTCTAAAAACATTGCTAAGAAAACTGCAGATACTAGGACAGGCTGTCTCCAGGAGTTGAAATTGAACACCATTCATTATCCTCAGTTACTAAGCAAAATAGATTTAGAAAGGAGAGCAATGTAAAGTATTGCAGCATAATATTATGCTGCTTCAAGGACCTGAGGAAAGCACCTTAATACAGTCACAAGGAAAATCCTAACATTCTATAAAAAGGATTAAAGGAACTGGAATATTTAACCTAGAGTAGAGTACTTAAAATAATGTTATGCAGAAAGTGAATTATTGCTCTCCGTTTCTCCAAGTCACAGGGATTTTAAGATTGAGCTTTGACTGAATAGTCTATATAAGTCTGTCCCCAAATTCAAAATGCTGAGAGCTGCCAGTATAACTGGAACTAAAACATCCATTAACTCAAGAGAGAGTAAAGGCTTGTTAAAATAGTAGCTCATCACTGAGAACATAAATGAACTCCCAAGCAATTAGCTTCACCACCTGAAAAGACCAGAGTTCAATAATATGATATCACTCATGGGACAATTATTCATTTCTGTGTCAGAAAACATAAGAACGTGAATGTCTTTCCTTTTTCAGTTAATTGGAATAAATCAAACAGTGATATTTTGTGAAGATATTTAACATATTTTAGCTGGTTTGTGGCTTTGCCATTTTTCCAATGTTTCCAATTCTATTGACTCAGGCCCAAAGCTGAGATCAGTAGATACAGCTCAGCCTGAAGATTCAAAGGAAGAGCCAAGTGGGAATAAAGATTTCAGTTTTTTATCCCAGTACTCTCTGATCCTGCATCACAAATAAAGCACATTTCAGTTAGGCAGAGATTGAATTTTATAGTGTAGCAGAAAAGATGAATCACACAGAATAATAGCAAAATAGAAGAAGCTCTGTAAGAGAACTTTAGCATTTCTTCCTTTAACTATTGGGTAATAAAGAGATTTTTCCATTGGGCTATGTATGCCCAATATTGGGCTATGTATGCTCAAGCCATTATTTAGCCCTAGGCAAAAGTTCTACACTGTCTATTATGGTAAAGCTCTAACCCCAGTGTAACAAACCATGTAATTCAAATATTAATGAATGTGGTACAGCCCTGGTAATAGTAGAAAAGGAAGAAAGGAAAAGAAAGCAAATGAAACTCTGAAAAAAAGAAGCAAATTAAAACAGTTCTACATTGTCCCTTCTTAAGCTATTAAAGAGTGCTGATGACAATGGATTTAACTAATAATCAAATATTTGCTTTAAGCAGCTCTTAAACACTCACAGTGATGAATAGACACTGTACCCCATCAATATTTATAGAATTAACAGTGATGATACATATTAACAATTGTCTTTGGAATGATTAACTTTTCGTGGAAGGAGTAATGATTTCATTGACTTCATTATAAAGTATGAAATATTTTAGAGTTCTGTTGAAAAACTATGTTGCATATTTAACTGTTTTTGCTTAAACTAAAATTAATTGTAATTTATCCTTTCCTCCCCTGAGAAGAACATTGTGTCGAAATTTTTATTGGTAAGGTAGATATCATTTTCATTAGTTTGGGATAATTGACAGATATGAGTGAATGTCCACTTTTTCATTCACATAATCCTTGCTTACCTAGGAAAAATGCTGGTATTTCCTAGGGTATTTCTATTGACATCACTTGTTCAGGACTGGCTTTGAGAAAGAGAAGATCCATGAATCAAGTAAAAGATCTAAGCGGAATTATTATGTGAATAATAGTCAGAAGATCCTACTTCCTCTATAATACTGTGTAATCCCTAGCATATCTAACAAAAACACAATGCACGATTTACAAATGAATAAATAACCAAAACAGATTAGATCCTCTATCTTTGTATCTACCTTCTTTAATTCCAAAAAGGGACAGATATGGGGTGGTTATTTGAAAAAAAGACTTGTTGGCATTTTATTATGTTACTATTTCTTAGAGATGATAACTGGACATTTTTCAAGACTATATAAAATTATGAGATTAACAGCCTATAAAAGATTAAGCCTACATGGAAATCATCAAAAGCCACATATTTTCAGTCATTTTCCTTTCTTGAAAGCAAGGGAGAAAAGAGAGAGGGGAGGGAGAGAATTTTTCCTGTAAAGTGTTAGCAAAGCAAATAAAAGGAGCTGAAATTGTTTTTGGCTTGATTTCTTGAAGGATAAAATCATAATTCAATAGCATGTATGAAAATTGGAAAATGACCACATAACTTGACTAATGAAAGATAAAGTAAACTGAGTGCCCACCAAGTCGGTTCCAATGTCTTAACACCATATCCATATAGTTTGCATGGCAACATATATTTTTCTACAGGAATAATTTTTCAATTTCCTAATCCAGACTGCAGACCTGAGATTTGTGATGATCATGTAACTAAGTACTGGTCAAAAAATATTGACTTTTTAAATTAACCAAGATAGGCACCAAACTCATCATGTTCTTCAATATACTTAGCCATTACACATATTCTTGGCCAATTATCTGATTAGGGAGTATGGGACCATTCCCAGATAGTCTGGGAATGTCAGGGCTATAAACTATATCAGGAAATAAAACAAAATTCTGAAAGAAGACAAGAAAAACACTTCTACATTATTCCAAAACACTGCAGAGGTATGTCTATATACTGTAAGTTACCAAACATTAATCACTTCTTACTTACTTTTTCTAAATTTTACTTTCCATTCCCTATGAATAAGGAAATCATTTTCCTTATTTTACTTTTTATTTGGTATCCTAATAATTTGAGAATAAAAATTTAATACTACAAAATTAATGCAATTTTCCAAAAAGAAAGTTCAAACAAGTTCAAAAGTGACTTAGATGAGCTAGAATAATCAATTAGTTATGTATTTATTCCATTTATAACTTCTAACAATTGCATAGTTTACAATGACTCATAGGATACCGTACATACAAAGATTAATAATGACCAAATTCTATGGGTACTTATGCAGAACAGTATAGGCAGTTACAAATTTCTCTGTGTGGGGTTTGTTTTGCTTTTAGTTCATTCATCAATATTTATCTCACCTTGGCTGATTTCTAAATGTAAAATAGGGTTGGATCTGTCTAGTATGTTATTTATTTATTCATAAAATTTCTAGAGCATCAATCTCACCTAAGTGACCCAGGGTGATTTAAAAGTAAATATATATATATATATAAAGAGAAATAATTAGAAAAACAATATTGAAAACAGAGTTGAAAAGAGTTAACTAAGTAAGGATTACAAAAGTTAAAAAGGCAGAAGGGTACCTCCCCCTCCCTCAGTTACCAATTACCTGCAGAGTTGCATGCCATTCTTGGATCCCATGCCATTTCTCAGAGCAAGGTCTTGACAGTCTTCTGAAAGGCTAGAAATGTAGCTATCCAGCTCTGGAATCAAGATGTTCCATAGAGTGGGAGCAATGGCTCAAATATTTTAATCATTAATATGGATATATTGGTGCCAGTTTGGTGTAGTGATGGAGGCATTGGGCTAGAAAGTGTTGAGTTCTTGTCCCATGTTGGACATCAACCTAACTGGATGACATTAGTCCGGTCGCTCTCATTCTGCCCTAGGAAGCAGAAAATGGCAAACAGTTTTGAAAAACCTTGCCAAGAAGACTGCACAGATTAGTTCATACACTCACTAGGAATCAAGACTCAAGTTAAAAACACAAAACTATAACATCTCTATCATCTATCCAAACACAAACAGACACACACACACAGAGAGACACAAACATAAACAAAAATTGCACAGAACATTTCTGTGATATAAAGAACGTGCAGGATTCTGTACTTTAATACACTAGGATGTATGAATAAACTGAGACCACATCGGGCTTAGCAAATCTTTGCTAATATTAACTTCCTTAATAAATAAATGAAGAAAATATATGAGATAACCAATATGATTTATATTTATCCTTCATAATTGCTGCAAGAAGTTTAAATGCTGCAACATTTTAATGCTGTATGTTTAAAGGAAAGCATCTTGAAAAGCCATATGCAATGCTGCCTTGTTTGCTTGTATTACTCTGAGCTTTGAGTCAGCACATGCAGAGGTACAATTTTCTTCTGTGGTTAAATATTAATAGTGTATTAAAAAGATCACATTTTTTTCAGTGGTGATGGAAATTGTTTGCTTTTCATTTAGAAAAATACAAACTGCCATCAGTTCTGCCAATGTTACATGTTACATACTATAACTTGCACAATCACTAGATGAACTTAAGGAGCTTATGATTTAGAGTAGTGGTTTATCGATAGACATGGTAATGTAAATAAATGTGTCTGTGTGTGTGTGTGTGTGTGTGTGTGTGTGTGTGTGTGTGTGCAAGAGAGAGAGAAAGAGAGAGAAGAAAACAAGAAAGAGAAAAAAGAAAATGAGTGTGTGTGTGTGTGTGTGAGAGAGAGAGAGAGAGAGAGAGAGAAAGAGAGAGAAAGAGAGAGAGAGGGAGAAAATCAGTTTTCTGGACAGAAAATCTAGGGCTATGAATTTCTCAATAGCGACATTAACACTACTACTGGAAAAGCCCAATGGGGGGAATTTCATCATATATTTTTTCCCTTGAGGTTTAATTGAAGCAGCAGAAGACAGGAAGAATACCAACTGCTGCATAGATGATTACACAATGAGGGACAGGGCTTTCACATCATACTCTAACAGTCCTGTGCTCTAATATGTATGTGGAGGTGATTATCTATCATCTCTCTTTCTTTCTGTCTTTCAATCAGATTTAAATGGTGAAATGTTTTGTGTGTCTCATACTTCTAACATTGTCACCATTACTAATTGGGAAATCTATAGTGATTGTGGCATTTCTGGGTTCAGTATACAGAAGGTTTATCTCTCTGTAGATATAGATGTAGATGATATAGATATATACATATAGCTATACATTAGATGACGTAGATATAGATAGATAGATAGATAGATAGATAGATAGATAGATAGATAGATAGATAGATAGATAGATAGATAGACAGACAGATAGATATTAGCCACAGTTTCTGAATAGTTGCACCACTAATAATAATTTAATTATAAATTGTTTTTTTTATATATATATTTGGTAAACAAATCCCTTTTGCTCTTATGTAATTCTATGATTTGTAGGATAACCTTGAATTTGAAGAAAATATTCTTACATCTTGTGCAGTTAGTACACTAGCATACAGTATTTTCTACACGGAATATAGATTTATGCAAATATTATTCAGTTGGGCAGAGGCTTAAAATTATTTTGATAGTTTTAGATGGTTTTAGACATTAAGGTTAAAGACTTCATTGAGGCGAGGCTATATGTATATACCTATGTAATTTTCTTTGACAATAATACAGCAGTGGTTTGTCATTACTTTATTCTGAATTTTTTTTTACTGTACTTCCCAGTTTAATTTACAACCATGTGATTTATTGGAAACATTCTAAAACAGAATTACAGAAATGCATTGTGCTCAGAACAGATATTTGAAATATATAGATTATTTAAAAAAAACAATAAAAACTATTACTTTGGAAGAAAATTGTCAATAGCAGGGTTCTTTTGTTATTGTGTAACAAAAGGTAACAAAAGCCAGACCTAATTTTTATTTATCTTCTTATTATGGAACTCCTCCAAAGTTTCTGGTTAGTCACCAAGGAAAAGTGGATGCTGGATTCAATAGGCCATTAGTTTAATACAATCAAAGTTCTTTCTATATTTTTACATTGGTCAACTTTAAATAAACTAAAGTCCCTCAGTCATTATTTAAAAACTATTTACTATGAAGATTTACTTTTCTAGACATGGAGCATTTACAGCCCACTCTACTTAAATAGGAGAAAGCAGAATGATTAAAACAAAATAATAACTGTATATAACTTTTATAAATCTAACAACAAAGGGAAACACCTTTTAAAAATTGATTAATGTTTATTTTTATAGTTTATTATTTGCTTTATCTGGAAATTGATTGGTTTGCAAAAAATAATTTTAAACAATCATTAATAACTTTTACTTCAGTCATAATATTTTTCAGACTATCAACTTTCTTCTGGATGTCTTCTAACATGTTCTGTAATGTGCACACTGAAAATATAATAATGGTTCACTGCATGGATTTTGGTATTGTTATTCAGTTATATTAAGTCTTACCTATGTGATTTCAATATATTCCACTATATAAATTCAAATTTATCTTACAAATAAAATGAAGTTTAAAAAAGAAGAATTTGTTAAGGAAATTGTTTTTTACATGTGCACTTTCCTCTTGTGATACAGTTTGCTTGCTGAAAGGTAATATTAGAAATTAGTGTTTCTGTTCTCAAAGGAAGAATGTCTGGGAAACATTCTATGTCATAATTAAGAAGTCATCATTTGAATATCTGAGAAACTATTTTCTCTCAAGAACATCTGCCTATGTTGGGCCGGCTCTTCCGAGATCCCCTTGCTTAACAATCTTCTACATCACTGCACTGTCCTTTAGTTTAGAAAACAATTTTGCAGCCATTGGAAATGTCCTTTTCCTTTCAATATAGGATTATTAAGTCCAGGTTCTGAAGTTGTTTTCCTTCATGAGCAATTGGAAGTTGCTATTTTGCTAAGAATGGCTCATTTTCAAGTTTTATATAGATGATTTTATTGATCACGCTGCATGATAGTATATGAACTTCTTGTTTTAATCCCAATTTATAGAATGCAAATTGTATTCTACTTAGAATAGGTTCTGATTGGAGTGGTCTATACATGCTCTAAACTGATTAAGCTGGTTAACTAATTAATTAACTAAATGTTGAGTCTTTTTGCTATCAAGGGACAATATGACTTCAAACCTGTACTCTAAAAAAAGAAAACTATAAGGAGCAACAGTAGGTACACTTCATGAACTAGCTAAGGAAAGAACTGAAATGCAGGTCCTCAAATCTTAAATGTGAGGTTTAGAAAGGAGAAACTTAAAATGTACATAAAATGTAGAATTAGGAATAGGGATTTTCACATTGCTTTTGGTCTAGAGTGGATGACAACAAGCATTTTTATTTCTCAGTATGTTTATTGTTGAAGACTGTCACAGGCTACTGTATACCCAGTGAAAGATATCAGAAGTTTCCAAGGTTAAGTAAGGAAAGCATGCAAATAGTTGCTGATTACATATAAATACTCAGAAGCAAATTCTATGTGCATCATGGCTTTCAAGATGATCTGTTGACTATTCCATCCCCTTACTGAATGTTCCCCAGTTCTTTCTCCGTTATGATTTCTTTTTCTGTGTGCACCACTCTTCCTCCTGTCAAACCTTTTTTAGCTACTGTTTCTGTTTAGATAATTAAAGCTTCTCTTTGGCTTCAGCAGTATTTTTCATTTCTTTCCTTTTTTATTATCTACTTGGACTATCTTTTGTGTAGTTGTAGCTGACTAGAAGTCCAAAACTGCTGATCATGGGAAGATAACCTTTTTTGTATTCCTGAGAATATGAAAGATTTTTTTTTAAAATAAGGGATGTGTTTAGTGGACCCTATTACAGCACCTTTATTCATTTGTTTGCTCTTAAATTCCAATATTGTGGCACTGGAGAGTTGAAGCTGTATGGAGCATGAACAATCCTGTCCTGTTCTCTTCATCTGATTTGTTGTATTTTATTTTGCTGAATTAGGAAGGGACACATATTTATTTACTTGGTTCACTAAAGAAATTGTGCATTTCATTATGGCAGGGGGTTCCTTTCACTGATGTGTCAACCCTGCCAGCATCATCCAGTATATGAACAGCCACTTCCAACTGGCAAGAATAATACTCTGGTTGCTCTGTGTACTGCATTTTTTTTAAAAAAATCTCATTACACCATTGACCATATGAGCTTTTAAAAAATTTCCTTGAAATGATGGATCTACCAAGCAACTCTGTAACTGTTGACCCAAGATTTCGGGAAGGAGAGAGACAGATTGAGAGAAGGAGGGAGGGAGAGATGACAAGTCACTAACAAATGGGCATGTGGATATGGGCATCTAGGAAAAACTGGAGTTTGAGAAGTATGTTTGGCCATATAGATTGGTATGGGAGTTTCAAACTACGTTAAGAGTACAATTCAAGAAGAAGCAAATAGCTAGAGCTTCCCTGGCAACAAATTCCAACCACACAGAGTGCATAAATAGAATTGATCTACTTCAATTACACTTTCAACAATGCATGTTAAGACAGGAATAACTAGTCAATTTCAAATTTCTCGCCTTTGGAATATTAGGGGAAAGAAAATACAAGGTTTTAATTTACTTGCTCACCTACTTACTTCTTGGCTGCTATTTTGTAGTTTGTGTAGCCCAGTTGCAGCTGCTGGATAATTGTTACTGAAAAGCTAAATTTAGGAAAGAAGTTTAGCTGTGAATATTATTGTGAGAGCTGGGAATATTATATTATTATTTATTTATTTATTTATTTTTCTATTTCTATACCGCTCCCTCTCCCAAAAAGGGACTCGGGGCGGTGTACAGACTAAACACATAAAATAGATACAGTTAAATAGAATTTAAAGCCAAATTAAATATATATATGGTTGCGTCCCGTCCGACTATAATTAAATATTAAAAATCCGGGATAAAGAGATTAAAAATCAGATAAAAAATTAAAACCCTTATTAAATTTAAAAACCCCAAAGACCCTTACTGGGCCAGGCCGGCCTGTTTAAAAAATAAGGTCTTAACTGCGCGCCGGAAGGTCAGGATGTCTGACATGACTCGTATCTCCGGGGGGAGATCATTCCACAGGGAGGGGGCTCCCACAGAGAAAACACGTACCCTCGGGGCCGTCAGCCAACAGCGATCAGGCGGCGGTACCCCAAGTAGGGCGACCCTGTGGGAGCATACTGGGCGGTGGGAGGTTGTTGGTGGCAGCAGGCGGTCCCGTAAGTACCCAGGTCCCGAGCCATGGAGCACTTTAAATACCATCAGTACCACCTTGAATCGAATCCGGAAGGCCACAGGAAGCCAGTGCAGTCTGCGGAGAAGTGGTGTTACGTGGGCGTTCCGAGGGGCGCCCACGATCACCCGCGCGGCTGCATTCTGAACTAACTGCAACCTCCGGAGACTCTTCAAGGGGAGCCCCATGTAGACAGCATTGCAATAATCCAAGCGGGAGATGACAAGGGCGGAAGTGACTGTGTGAAGTGCGTCCATATCCAGAAAGGGCCGCAACTGGTAGATCAGACGAATCTGATAAAAAGCCCCCCTGGCGACAGCCGCAATATGTTCTTCCAAAGACAGCCGCACGTCCAGGAGGACACCCAAATTGCGCGCCCTTTCCACAGGGGTCAATACCTCTCCCCCCACGGTCAGTGAAGGAACAAGCTGGCTGTATCTGGGAGCAGGAAACCACAGCCACTCGGTTTTGGTCGGGTTGAGACGAAGCCTGTTACGACCCATCCAACCCCGCATGGCCTCCAGGCACCGGGTCATCACTTTGACGGCTTCGTTGGGGTGGCCCGGGGTGGAGATGTACAGCTGAGTATCATCAGCGTACTGATGGAACTCCACCCCAAAGCCACGGATGATCTCACCCAGTGGCTTCACATAAATGTTGAACAGCAGGGGCAAGAGTACCGACCCCTGAGGCACCCCACAAAGCAGGGGCCTTGGGGTCGATCTCTGCCCCCCTGTCAACACAAATTGCGAACGGTCAGAGAGGAAGGAGGAGAACCACCACAACACGGTGCCTCCAACCCCCAACCCCTCCAATCGCCGCAACAAGATACTGTGGTCGACAGTATCAAAAGCTGCTGAGAGATCAAACAGGACCAAGACAGAGGAACACCCTCTGTCCTGCGCCCTCCAGAGATCATCCACCAATGCGACCAACGCCGTCTCCGTGCTGTGCTCGGGCCTGAAGCCCGATTGGAGGGGGTCGAGATAACTCGCTTCATCCAGGTACTGCGGGAGTTGATGTGCCACCACACTCTCTACAACCTTCGCAATAAAGCGAAGGTTGGAGACAGGACGATAATTTGATAATAATGCTGGGTCCAGGGATGGTTTCTTGAGGCGGGGCCGCACCACCGCCTCCTTCAAGGCGGCGGGTAAAAGCCCCTCTCTCAAGGAAGTGTTTATAATACCCTGGAACCAGCCTCGTGTCACCTCCCGAGTGGCCAAGACCAGCCAGGAGGGACATGGGTCCAACAAACAGGTGGTGGCATTCAGTCCCCCTAGTATCCTGTCCACGTCCTCCACGGTAACAGGATCGAACTCAACCCAGTTGACCTCACCGATATCTACCCTCGCCCTCCCGCCCGGAGATGCCCAGTCGGAGTCCAGCTCATCCCGAATCTGAGCGATTTTGTCCTGCAGAAACCTAGAAAACTCCTCAGCCCGTCCCTGCAAGGGATCGTCCCGCGCCTCCACCTCCAAAAGGGAGCGGGTCACCTTAAACAGGACGGCTGGGCAGTTTTCTGCGGACGCAATAAGGGTGGAGAGGTAGGTCCTCCTCGCCATCCTTATCGCCACTAAGTACGTCTTAATATAAAATCGTAATAGTGTTCGGTCAGACTCAGAGCGGCTAGCCCTCCAACTACTCTCTAGACGTCTTTTCCAGCGCTTCATCTCCCTTAGCTCCTCAGAAAACCAAGGAGCCACTTGGGATCAGTGCCGGGTCAGAGGCCGCAAGGGCACGATCCGGTCAAGGGCCCCAGCAGCCACCCTATCCCAGGTGGCGCCCAAGCCCTCAACCGAGTCGTGTGTGTGAGCTTCGGGAAATGGCCCAAGCTCCATCAGGAACCTATCTGGGTCCATCAGGCGCCTGGGGCGGTACCATTTTAACGGTCCCGCCTCCCTGCGGTCGGGGGGTGCGGAACGGAAGTCGAGCCTCAGGAGCATGTGATCCGTCCATGACAGGGGTTCTATAGCTATAGCCCCTACACCCAGATCACTCTGCCATTGATCAGAGACAAAAACTAAATCCAGGGTGTGACCTCCCACGTGAGTAGGGTCCCGAATTAACTGGGTCAGGCCCATGGCTGTCATGGAAGCCATGAACTCCTGAGCAATTCCTGAGGCACCGCCAGCAGAGGGCAGGTTGAAATCCCCCATGACCATAAGCCTGGGGGTTCCAACTGCCACGCTGGCTATAACCTCAAGGAGCTCAAGCAGGGCAGATGACGCATAGCAGGGAGCTAGGTATGCGACCAACAAGCCCACCTGTACCATGGAACCGAACTTCACGAAAAGAGACTCACATCCGGTCGTCTGAGAAACAGTGGATTCCCTCGGACATAGATCTTCCTTAATAACCACCGCAACACCCCCACCCCTCCCCTGGTTCCTCGGTCGATGAAAGACTCGAAACCCGGCTGGGCACATCTCCACCAGAGGGACTCCCCCCTCTGGGCCCAGCCAGGTCTCGGTAATACCCACCAGGTCCGCTCCCCCCTCACAGATCAAATCATGAATGAGGGGGGCCTTATTAATGACAGACCTGGCGTTACATAACATCAGCCGAAGGCCCAGGGCCCGATCGCTCAAACCACCTGGGGAACGGGAAGAAGGAAGGGATATTAAGTGAAGAAGGAAGGGATCAGGGCTTCTCTGGGAGCATTGACCAACGCCAAAGCATTTATGAAGCCTAGAGAAGAATAACATTAAGCCTTTCAATTAACTTTTAGTTACATGTATTAAGCCAGACATCAACTGATTGAATTTTGAATTCTCTAACTCTGCTGATCAGTTAATGTATGTATGTATGTATGTATGCATGTATGCATGTATGTATGTATGTATGTATGTGCAAATGTGTGTATGTGTGTATATATGTAAAAATACTGTAGATATCAGAGCTTCCATTTCCCTTGCAGTCAAGAAAGGCAAAGATTCAGCAGAATTAGCCTGCAATACTGCATTCTAAACACTATGCCATCACAAAATGCAAGCAAAAGCATACGGACATGTGCTTAGGAAAGATATAGTAAGCACATTGGGAGCATGTGGATTTTTACTAGGTGGGCCCACAAATGGACAGTGATCAGCAGTGTTCAAGAAATAGTCATCACCAACAGTCAGTAGTCAACTTCTATCACCCAAGTTTTGTTTTACTTTCTTGTTCCTATTTCTTCCTTTCCACCCTTCCTGTTTGTTCTCCCTGTTTGTTCACTCATGTTTAGTTTATTCTAGATGCAAAAAGGCTGCTTATCTTTATGTTGTATCACCGATGTAACACTCAGTCTATCATTTCCAATCTAATTTCATTTGTTGAAAAATCTGATGCTCATAAAGCAATAAACCGGGTATATTATAAGGTGTATGCGTCATGGCCTAGTTAGTTTTCTAAACCCCAAAATACATTTCTTTACTATAGATCAAAATGAATGTGATATTCTTGTCAAGATTTGTTTGTCTTATAATTAGATTGCAAAATAAGATCATCTTTACAACTACATGAAATTGTTCTCTTCTGCTCTCTCTTTACAATTCTAATTTGCTTAATATTATTTTGTGCATGTGCATCTTCATCCTGCCACTTGAATTATTGTATTGGAGGGGGAAATACTGTTTCCTAGGCAACCTTGGAACACTTGCTTTCATTCTGCATACAAAATGTCAAAGGGATCAGATCTCTCATCACCGTTTGTGAATCACAACTTCCCTGTGGCTTTATTCATCTGCTTTGCCAAGAGGGTCAGTTCAATTGAAAATATCTCGTCTCCTTCTAGTCAAGGCAAATGGATCCAACCATCAAATTAAGATGGATAAACCATATAGACTCAAATGTAGAAGACAAAAAAAGTCACAAAGATGCATTCATAGAAACAATGCATCCCTTTAATTTGCTTCATTCAAAATTAAAGAAGCAAGAAGCAGGTAAAATGTCTCAAAAGAGTGTTATCCATAACCCCATCCATCCATCCATTGCTAATTATCCATTTCAAAGTGAAATTGAAAAGAAAATTTTAGAGCTCTGCAAATATCTTTGCACTCATGGTAAAGTCAAGATGTTGCAAGCACTCTATGTCCATGTCCTACTTGTATTTTAGTCTAATGCCACAATCATTCCTTGATTAGTGAAATTTCTTCCCCTATCTCATATCATATCTTATTCCTAGGCCATTAATGAAATAGCCATGAGTCATTATTAGCTGTACTGATACTGTGGTAATGTTTGCAACTGACTCACATGATGGAGGGCTGCTATTTTGATTCAGCAGTGGGAAAAGATGGTCATACAAATCTGAGTCTTTTTCTAATGCAATTTTGATACCAAATATTGAAACATTCGAGAAAACCAAATCTCATCTTGACTTTGCTATTATACTATTTTTTCAATTCTCTTCTTCCATCTCTACTTCATTGAAAGGTCACTGAATATATAGCATGGAATGGGGTAACAATGGAAATTCCAAAAGTCACGGAAAAGAATATTTTTCTATTGGGGGTAGAGTTGAAGCTGTAGGATGCAAGTTTTTCCATCCATAATTTGTACTCTGCTCAACTTGCTTTTATGTTGTGGAAAATACATCTATAGAAAGAATTTAATGCCAGGAAAAAGATAATTGTAGTCCTGATGAATAAAAAAAGACTTGCTATTATGATTTGAGGAAAGTTTTATTTTGTCCTTTCTCTATATGCCAAATATCAGCACTATGGGAAATAAGTATTTTCCCCGTTACCAATTCTTTAAAAAAAACTTTTTCAAAGTGGTATGTGGAATTGAGTTTGGAAGCATAAAATGTTGTGCATCCCAAGGTTCCAACAAGAATTGTCCAAGTATTTTAGAGATAAGTTATCCTGTGTTCCAGAATTTTAAGATTGTTTCTTTGTATTTGTATTCATTTGATTCAAATCGATTAACAACAAAAGCAAAATTGCTGTTTTAAATTTGAATGGAAGTGGGAAAGAACAGGACAGGAAGAAAAATCTATCTAGTTTTATTGACCATAGCCTAGAGCATGGCTATAGGTTTATTGAACATTCTCAGCTTGTTTCCCATTCCATTCACTCTGCTGTTGGGTCTATTGATGTCTAGCTGAAACTGTAGTAGAGCATAACATACTTGCAACAGCATTCAACATGGGGGAGTGGTTTTATTTATTTATTTTGATTATTGCCAAGATATTCACAATATGGTCCAAACTAGACATTCTCTGGGTAGAGCTATTTCAACATGCGTTTGAAAGAAAAAGGCAGCACAGGTCTTAAGTGTTGCTGACTTTTCAATGACATATTCTGTTTTCTTTGGTTCTATTTAAATTAAAACTTGCAATTGTTCATGCTGATTTTGTTCCTCTGAGAACAACCTCTGTTGAAATGGAGTTTATATTTCTCCTTCAAGGCCAACATTCTTATTCTCTACAGATTCCACAGGTTGGTACACTTCATTTAAAATCTATGTTAAACTATTAGTTTAATTTATTAGATTTTTATACCGCCCCCTCTCCCAAAAAAGGGACTTGGGGCAGTGTACAGCCAGATAAAATAGAAACAGAATATGAAGTTATAAAGTTAAAAACAATTTAAAATGATTAAATTAGTGGAGATTGTCTGCTGACGTGTTCCAGTATCATTATTATATACATCTTGACCCAGGACAAACAGGAAATATGCTCAAAGTATCATCCTAGTGCCTAGGGTTGTTACACTCTAGATGAAGAATAACAGGTCTAGGTTTAATCTCAACAAGAAAGAGTGTCTGTGGCTTCCAGAACCCTTCTGGTATCAGAATTATACTGTTAGTTCTAGACTGGATTGTGCTACTTCAGCAGAATTGTCTCTAATCATTGTTCCTTCTAGGCTTTCAGAAGTTCTCACAAAGCAGTTGACAGCTGTGATTAAGAGGGTCTTTTGCAAAATTACATTTTATGCATTAGTTACAAGCTTACCTGGATAGTGAAGGCCCTATCTACTCACCCATGACTTAGTCACCTCTCATTTAATCTATTGTAATGTATTCTATATGGTTTGCCCTTGGAGACCACCTGGAAACTTAATAGGTCCGAAGTGTGTGGTGAAGAATGCCTTTAATTATTGCCATGACTTTGCTTCAAGAGCAGCAATAGTTAGCAATTACTTTCCAGATGCATTCAAGATGATGGTTATCCCCTATAAAGCCTTACATAATATGAGAACTGATTGTTATTAGGACTGCTTATAAAGCCTTACATAATGTGAGAACTGATTGTCATTAGGACTGCTTAACTTCCCATTAGTTTCTGCCTGTCCAATGAAATCGAGAAGAATGGGCTCTTATCAAATCTTCTCTTCAAAAGAATGTCATCTGCAGGAATCCCAAAGGGCTTACACAACAACCTCATTCCCATCCAACCCTAATTAAGTTCCTTGTTTGTTAATATTCAAGAAAGCCATAGAAATCTGTCTATTGCATAGGATTTGGGGTGGGAAATTGTTGTGAAATGAAAATCCATGCTATTTGTTGATCTTAATATATTCCTTTTTTTGCAATTATAATTATTTCCTTTGTTATTTTATATAATGTTTTAATCCTCTCAGGGGGAATGATTTTTGAAACTGTGCTGGGTATCCATGGATTAAAGCACCCTATAAGCCGAAATAAGAAATAAAACAAGGAAATAAAGCTATAAAATAGTGGGGAAAGGCAATGATGGGGAAACATCTTTAAACCTGACCACATTTTATCAACTGTTATTTAAATATTTTGTCAAGAATCCTAGAAAAATAATCTTTTTAAAGCTGCTTATGGGTATTAATTTTATTTGTATTGAGTTAAGCAATCTCTAATGTGTCTTTAGCACATTGAAGTGTAGCTGCAAGATGTCAATTAGTATGCATATAGAGGATGACATACTGATGGAAGAAGGAAACAAAACTTTTATCCTCCATAAGGAGGAATCAAGCACAGTTTCAAAAATTGATTAAAATGAATACAAGCTTAATTGATTGAGCTTGAACTTTTTCCTGCTCTTCTTGTCTTGGATAAATTCTAAAGTATCTAGGCATGGTGAATGAGAAGGGCAAGAGAAGGCATGTCACTTGGAAGGAAAAAGGCAAAACACAAGAATTATTTCAGCAGTGAATTTGAACACTTTCTACCTGCAGATTATTTGGAAGAAAAACTAAACATGAGATAATGCTTAATTATTGTCATGCCCCAAAGAACTGTTGTTTGACAAGCATTTGAATAAGATTTATTTGTGAATGACAACAATATTTGATGGATTGACAGTAGGAGCAGAGGACATGGAACCACTTAATTTTGTCTATGAAATGACAAATATCTGTGATGAAACACAGAAAGTTAAACATTGGCATTTTAAGAGCCTTTGCCAATATGATAAATAGTGTTTTGACTAAGTCAAGACTCATTTTATATTGTTATTATCATCCTTTTTAAATCCTAAAAGGTCAACTGTCAGAAGGAGTCAAAGTTTTTTTCCTGTCTTTAAGTTTCTATTTACAAACATATGTAGAAAGGGAGAGAAGAAAAAAGGAAGAAAAAGAAAACATGTAATTTCCAGTCTTTTTTTTAATTGGAATTTGGAATGGTGCATGTATGTATATGTATGTATGTATGTATGTATGTATGTATGTATGTATGTATTGAATGGCATACAATTTCGGGAAAATCAACTCATGCTAGGCACACAATGAAATCCTGACAGCCTAGAATGTTAGTTCATTTTGATCAGCGCTTATGCACCTATCTTTGTTGCATGCTTTGGACTGCTGGGATTTAGTGATGGGAGCTCACTCCTTTCACAGAATCACTCTTGAACCAGAGTGCAGACTATTTCTGGTTGGCCATTGTGGTTGGTAGTTCCAGCATCATTAATCCTCTGTGCCACTACTTTCCTTTAATGAATTGTCTTTTTATGTGTCAAGAGAGAAATAAGTGTATATATAGAATAACAACAACAACAACAACAATAACAACAACAATAATAATAATAATAATATTTATTTATATACCGCTCCTCTCCTGAAGGACTCAGAGTGGTGCACAGCTATACAATTGAAACAATAAATATGTGAAAAGTTAAAACTAAATTAAACTAAAGGCCCTGGCTGAAAACAATTAAAACCCCTCCCTAAAACCCTAAAATTTAATATAAAAATTAAAACACCCAAATCTAAAATTAGCCCAAGCCGGCCTGATAAAAAAGCCAGGTTTTCAAGGCACGCCTGAAGGTCCCCAGGTCCGTGGCTATACGTAACTTCCAGAGGGCAGACGCCGCCACAGAGAAGGCCCTATTCCTCGGGGTCACCAGCCGTCACATAGATACCGACAAGACCTGCAGGAGACCCCCCTGTGGGAGCGCACCGGACAGTGAGAGGAAACTGGCAGAATGCGGTCTTGTAAATATCCTGGTCCGATGCCATGGAGCGCTTTAAAAGTTAACACTAAAATCTTAAAGCGCACCCGAGAGGCCACTGGCAACCAATGCAGCTCGTGCAGGAGGGGCGTCACATGAGAGAACCTTGATGCCCCCATAACCCCCCGCGTGGCCGCATTCTGTACCAGTTGAAGCCTCCGGATGCTCCCATTCAGGAGCCCCATGTAGAGGGTGTTACAGTAGTCCAGTCGGGAGGTGACCAGGGCATGAGTGACCGTGTGTAAGGCATCCCGATCCAGAAAGGGCCGCATCTGACGGATCAGGTGAACCTGATGAAATGCCCCCCTGGAGACGGCCGTAATGTGGTCTTCCAAAGACAGCCGTACATCCAGGAGGGCACCCAGATTGCGAGCCCTTTCTGAAGGGGACAAAATCTCACCCCCAATAGCCAGCGATGGAACTACTTGGCTATATCGGGACGCCGGAAACCACAGCCACTCAGTCTTGGAAGGGTTGAGTTGGAGCCTGTTCCCGCCCATCCAGTTCTGCATGGCCTCCAGACAACGGGACAAGCAAAACAAGCAGAAGTGGAACAGGTTGGTGGTGATATATAGATATTGCTCATAATATCCAACCTTATTCTTTAAATGCTATCTGCAGTTTAAAATGCTGGAAAAAAGGTAACTTGTCCACTTCTAAATAATGAATCTGATAGTATTAAGTGTTATAGCGTATCTCTGAACTTCTTGAGTTCCACAATTATCTTTCAAGATCTAGTAGTGAAAATAAAACTCAAAATCAGAGGTTTTACATTGAAAGGACAAGATGTACCAGTGTATATAAAGAAGTGGCAAAGGTTTTAATGAGGCAATGGAAGAATTGATCTTTGAAAGCAAAGCAAATGTCGAACAGTTGTTAAAGAAAAGAGCTTATGTTCATCATCTCAACAGAAGAATTGGAGGTCTTCCTGGAACTTACAAAATACTTCTTTTGAATTCTTTTATTATATTGTTGCTATTAACAGTAAATTTTGGGAACTTTAAGTCTATGTGAGTCTAAAGTTCACAAGACCCAATCCAAAATTAAGGTAGTGTCAATCAGAAGCAAGGAAGGAATCACAACTACCAGGAAACCTGCAGTTAGAAAATGAGCACATTTTTCCTAGCATCGTCTCCATCTTTGTGTTGTATTAAATAGTCATCCTCTAGTGCAGCCCATCAAGAGGGATGAATCTGTCTCCTCATGAGTAGTCAGGCTGACCTTCGCTGGTCCTGTCTTTCCTCTGCTCTACTGTGTTCTTGGGTCCTCATCACTAACTGTCTGGAGCTGAATATTTTCCCATCTGAAACATCAGCTGTGCTTCAGCCAAACCACCCTCAGCTGGCTGCTCGGAACCATTGACCAACTCACTTCCTGATATGCCTGGAACTTATTCATCCTCCTCTGAACTGACATCTGGAAAGGTATCTGGGGAATATTGAGGTATTTATTTGTTAGAAGTATAGACTTTTTTCTCTAAGCATTCAGTCTCCAACCTTCAATTTTATAGCTACAACAACTCTATCTAGTATGTTTGGTTGAGATGTAGAAATTAGTCCAGGGACTTACAGTCAGCTTTTCTGGCTAAAAATGGATTTGAATTTTAATCTCTCAGATTCTAGTCCATCACTGTTATCACAACAGCTCACTGACTCTTTGGCTACAGGTCCCATAAGACCTTTTAATGTACACATTACTCATGTGCGGAAAGTACCTTTAGTGGAACTGCAAGGCTAGAAAATGTTAAATGAAGCAAAATTTAGGTGGTTGCATTATATCAAAAGAAGTAACCCTATTATGAGTGCCTATAGGAGGAAAAAGGGATAAACAATGTAAAGTATCATCATATTGCCTCAACTAACCTGTCTGTGTATGGTATCAGGAATATCGCACGTAAGCATAGGATTGGCAGAATGGTATTACCTTGTCATAATACGTTTTGCATTATTGTGGTTTTCTATAGAGGCCACTGATTCCTACCAAAATAATTTAATAAATAAAAAATGCTGAGATCCTGTGGTAATTCAGAGAAAAATCCAGTTGATAAATAGAAAGTTAATTTCTCTGGGAATAATTTTGTGAACATTTAAATGAAATATATTAGAAAAGGAAAATTTGGCACCTTTTACTGAATCACTTCTATTTCCTATACATTTATGAGATTCATGACCTCTGGAATATTTTTCAAGCACAGAGCAAAACAGCCATAGATAAATTGTATGAGTTTATGGATCTTGACTTGGCATTTTCTTTCATTGGCATCTTTTTAAGATAGAAGTTCTCTTTGAAGCTAAATAATTCTTCAGAAATATTAATGTAATCACCCTGTTGGTTTTAAATATTGGTGATGTAGATAATGCTTACTGCACCTTCAGTTCTCTGGAAATACCAGCTAAATAACTGAGAATACAGTCAGAAATATAGGAAATATCACCAGACTATAAATATCAGCAGGATCTTCAGTTATTAGATGAACATAATTGTTACAAGGATGATAGACTTAAAGGTTGAGATTGCATTTCTATGAAATATAAACTTACTTACTTCCTCCCTCTCTCCCTGCCTGCCTCTCCCTCTCCCCATTTTCTCTCCCCCATCTCTCATCTCTCCCTCCCCCCTCCCCCCCCCTCAATCTCCTTTTGTTTTTTCATTTGTATTAAAATAAGGAAAAATAGAAGAGAAAGAGAAGGAAGGAAATTCAAGTTTGATTTTTTCTCTCTTTCCAATAACAAAATTCAATTATTAGAAATGTTTTTTTTCCTGTGCCTACAATTTATTTAAATATGTATGCATTAAGAAGTCCTTAGAAACATGTGGACTTATTTTACATAAATCATAGTAAATCACAGTAAAAGCCTGCAGTCAAATATTTTCTGTAAACCAAATTACATGAAAACCATAATCCCTCCCCTTTTTATGTTTTACCTCTCTGCTCTCCAGGATTAGCAGGACAGAAGTGGGAAGAGGTCAAAGCTAGCAAGATTCTTTTGTCAGAAAATGCATTGTCTGAGCCAACCATGATGATTATAACATGGGGTAATGACTTCATCATGCAAATGTAGTCTTTCAATAGTTGCATCCTAACCCAATTATGTAAACCATGAGATTAGCATTACATTATGTTGAATGTTTCATTACTTGCCTCTGTGTCAAAACTAATGATCCAAATTTAAATCTGAACATTTTGTTCATAGTTTCCCAATTCTTCAGGTCTGTCCACATGGATTTGTTGCATTCTTACAAATATAATACATACATTTAGTCATTAAGTAGTCCCTTTTCTTCTTCTTCAACTTCATATAAAAGTCATCACAAATTTTCTCAGGTTTTTGCCATTTGGGTTTTTATTTATTTTCTTCATTTATCCTTCCGTGTTACCATGGAGAATTCAGTAGAAGTGCCCCAGAGTCTGGTTGTATATTAGTGACATCTGTAGCAAACCACAATGATGTCAAAATAATAATGCACATCCCACTGTTCAGTGCAAACATACAAGTACCATCATTTAAGAACAATTCTGCTTGAACAATTTTATCCCAGTTTTAAAGTGTTTTTGTTAGATTGTTTACAGATATTATTTTGAGAAGATTATTGGATTCCCTTGTAATAAACATACATGCCTACTTTGTAGAATTATTGACCCAAAAGCCAGGCAACCAGTAAAAATTATCAATAAAGGAGAATATTGGTAGTTTGGGGTTGAAATGATGAGCCCTTAGTACTCCAATTTTTTTTTCTTTTTGCATATGTGCAGTGCAGAGTTACTAGCACTGATGATATTACATAGTTTGGGTGATAAAACATCTGGAACAAAACAACAAAGCTCTTCCTGACAGTAGAGTTGGCTGTGAATGCCTCAGGATCAATCCATATATGTACTATGATATAGACCAAAATTTCCTTCTATAAGCATAATCTTGCTCTTTGGTGGCATGGAAACATTATGGTAGCCATATATTATTTTTCAGTGCCATATAAATCATGTTACTTGGAACCATAAAACAGCTGAAAGTTAATCTTGGAACCACATCTTTCATAATATAAATGATAAAACATAGTAAAATACCTGTTGTAAGTTTTCTTTCTCCATATCTTCTTTGATATATCAAAATAGAGTGGTCTAGATAAAACTTTCTCTGCATTCTGACTAATCACCCATTAAATTTAACAGAATGTGAAGGAGTGGGGGAGAGAATTTCCAGGTGATCTTAACAAGAAGCAAACTTTTATGAGCTTTTACATCAATTTATTTTTAATGTTTTCTTGTAAAGTGATAAGGTTTTATATTTCTTTTGCTTCATAAATTGGTGTGAGGTTTATTATTTTAAAATTTTGTTGTGAGACATTATAAACATGTTCTTAATCAGTAGGAAGGCAAATTTTACCAAGTTAATTAAATAAATATTATTTGTTTTAGAGTTACTCAGAGAAGAAGTGATACTAAAAGGTGAGGCAAATGTAAAGTATTTACAGGTAAGATGAGCAAACAATCAACACACATAATAAGGTGAAATGACACTATTGTTGCTAGGACCAATTTCCTTGGAAACATGCAGAGGTGTTCAGAACAGTCTAAATCTAATCTGTGTTTTCATTTATTATTCAATTTCCTCAAGCATTTTATAGCTACTAGTCTGACATTCATGTTATAAAATCTATACTTGCTAGCATTTGTAGTGTCCCTGATTTACTTTAAAAAGGAAATGGTTTCATATACACTTTAGGAGCCACAATGCTTCTTTCTCCAACATATACCTTTTTTAACTGAAATGTTTGAGCTAAGAGTGATAGACAGAAGTAGACTTCATTCATTGTAATAGAAACTGAGTCCCTTTTCTATGAAATCACACCCATAGAAACCCATTGTGGATTTCTTTTCCATCCCCAATCATCATGAAATTACCTTTGCAATGGTAATGAACTGAAGTACTTCAATAAAAATGACTGCTATTAAATATTGAGTACAAATATGATCTGATAAAACTGTGAGGAACAGAGCAAATGGCTCTGTTTAGATCAAACAACAATTGGGTGTATTCAAACAGTACTTCCAGCCCTATGATTCTATAATGGCAACTACTTATTCAGTTGCTTAGCAATGATTATTCATATTTTTATAGTACTTCCATGAGGTTCATATGATATTTGGGCTTAATATACAGACACATCTGACAGGGATGCAGAAGTTTTGTGAAGTATTGCTATGGCAGTTAAGTAGATCTCAGGATGGTCATACAAGTTGAAGTCAGCATGAAGTTTCTGTAAAACAAGTAAAAATGCATTTTCAGGTGAGGATAAAATATAATGAAAGTTTAATTGCTGTAATTGGATTTGGAAAAAAAAGTGATGCTTCACCATAAAGTTTGATTAACTAATGCAACAATGCATCCCAAAACTTTTATAAGAGTTATGCAGATTCTGCAGTTGATTGTTTGGAGGTACACTGTCCTAACAATCTTAGCAATAGTCCTGCATGTATGCGATAATAATATAATTTTATCATGAATAGTTCTCATATATTGCATTTCTCATAAGATTTTCACTGAGTGAATTAACAGGGATTACTAATCAGAGGAGTTCAGCAGGAAGTACTGAAAGAGTGACCACAGAAGGATGTGACCTGAATTGTAAAGGATAAAAGGTTTTCTCCTGATTAGCTGATTATTGCAGGGGTGTTTCCTAAGATTTATTAATTGTTAGCATGGGTGATTAAATGATTTTGTCTTTATAAGTAAGCATAAAGTTTAAGGGGTGATCATGAGCAAGTTTTCTAAGATAAGAATTTGTACTTGGCTACTATGAAAGCTTGTATAAACAAAACAAAAGAAATAAGAGCTGTTGTAGTGATACTGTAAGAAGCAATAGCAAAGATGAAGCAATAGAGATTTGCAATGTTTATAGTATTTTTATCCTTCTTCCTGGCATATATTTATTACAAGTACTAGCTCGTAGAGATCCTTGAAAAACACTCCAGTGATTATAAATCAGCTGATGGAATATAAAGGCATTTATTAATTCAAAGAAAAATTACTCTACAATAGAAAGCAACAATAGAAACAACTCTCCATACAGAAGCAAGAACAATAGGTGAGAATAGCAAGCAGAAGCAAAAATGGTAGAAGATATTTGCAAATATTCTGAAATAACATGAAGCCCATTCATATGAAATAAGCTCTGAATGTTATGGGGAAGAGACAGAAATTCTGAGAAGGAAGACAGGCCTGTGGACAGAGATCACACAACTATAGCATACTGTAAAAGAATCTTTTACAGTACAAGAGTTAGTACAAAGGAGGAATACAAATACAAAGGATATCAGTTCTATCCATATATCTTCCCTTTTTTCACCTCCTACATTTTCTGATCACATGATCATTCCATGGAATGCTTCAGAGGTATCACTGAACAAGAGTTTTAAATTACCTATAGTCAGAACTTGATTTAAAAAATGAACCAATAAAGAGATACATGAATGTGAAAGAGGCTTACATTGCTTTCTCTCTGGTTCCTGCATGACAGTGTTACATAATTTATTGGGTGACCAATGTAGGTAGGAAGCATTGTTAATTTTTTATATTGTAATAAAGTGCCATTGTTACTCTGCTGTTTTGACATATCTCTAAGACCACAGGTGTAGTAGTAATTTGTATATTGAGGTTCTGTAGATGGTGCTAGGTGCTAGCAGCAAACTGCAGCATTTAGAATCTATAGGCCTCTTTGTTCTTGGCATGATCTCATTCCCTATATCTTGGTGAAGGTAGAAAGTCCCAGACTTTCTGGACTTATAGGTGACCTCATTTCACTAACGTCACCACTAGTCTTAAGGATTGGTTGGGAGGTTTCACCCACGTGATGTCTATTTCTCCAATCCAAATACTGTATCTATGTTACTCTTCCTTGCTTGTAAAAATGGTATAAAAGAATAAATGCTCCCTAGGCAATCAGACATCTTGGCACCCTGCACAATGACTGATCTTTGAAATCCATCATATTGGCACCTGACCAGGGACGTTCTCAACTCCACATGGTTGCAACTCCCAACATTCTTACCACCATCTGGCACAGACCCCTAAGGTGCACACCTTCATCCCAAGGGACCCCTCAGTGGTAAGTATGGGTTGCAATCTATCTCATCACCAGTATAAACATGTTCAGGAATTCAGATTCCTACTACATAAATCAGGTGCTACAGCCTGGAGGCTGCAATTAGGAAGCTGGTGGGAGATAGGGAAATGGTATTCTAAGTGCAAACACTCAGGTTAAAGGATTGGAACCCAGGGCTTCAGTCCAAATATTACATCGATGGTATCACTGCTGTCAATCAGTGGAAACATCTGGCTCTGAAGTCTCAGTAAACAATTGACTATAAACCCACCTCCTGATTATGATCAGGTAAAAACTGTCACTCCAAAATCTTCTCCAATTGGATTTTCAGCTCCTTCTGAGCAGGCTAAATTTTTTGATTCTCCAAGGCCATTGTACACCCCCATAAGGTAAGTATTAGAGGAACAATTAGAAAAAGGGAGAGATTTAAGTTAGAAACCCAGGACAGACACACATAAATGTATTGGTTTAAAATTTTTGTGTTTAATCTTTTTAATTATTTAATGCTTAAGAAAATAGAACAATGGATGTAACTAGAATGCAGGCAACTGCTCTCTTCTGATGCACTGGATGACAGAATTGAATGTGGAAGGCATGCCCCATTGAATTCAATGGTCCACAGTTAGCTCTGCTGTTCAGAAGCATGTACCGAGACACAGAGCCGTGTTTAAAATAGAGCCCCTCCATAAAGTACATTGGGGCTGATCAAAGAAGATATGGTTAACATATGCTGTTATATATGTGTTAGGAAGAACTAAGAGAAGAAGATGTTAGTGTTCTTTTCAGGATGTGATTTCCATTAAAACTTCTTAGATGTGTACCGTATGTATAATCATCTATAATAATTGCATGCAGCATAGAACTTAGTTGTGTATGTATAATACTGTAAAATAATTGTATGCAGAATTGAATAGGATTGAAGAAAATATCCTTTACCTGTGTATATTGGAATTGCTGCAATTCAAAATAAATTAATTGTAACATGTTTGGCAGCCAGAGAAGTCAATTGGTTTTTTTGGATTGGGCTTAGAGTTGTGGGAGACACATAGGCAGTGATTCGGGCCCACAGTCGCCTTTGTGATTGGAACCACTCCTTGAGTTATCCCAATGCTCTGAAAACAAACTATAGATTGTCCAAAAAAAGAAAATGTGGAAATTTAAAAGGACAAAACCTTCCCAGGTCTGGAAATGTTGTGCATGAGAATGTGTCTGTATGTAATCATTTCCAGCCCTGGAGGATGAGATCTCTACAATGGAGCTTATTGGCTCCCAGAAAAGAATTTCTAAGTATGCAAGCAGTATGATTACAGTGTAAACTTGTGAGTATGTGGATGGTAAAAAAGTTGTATAAATGTTTGTGTGTTGACCCCTATCGCAGATTGAAAGGAGAGTGAGAAATAGCATGTGCAAGGAAATGAGAAAACTCCGGACAAAATGTATGTGATTTACTGGAATGAGAGGATTATTTGTGTGTGATTTATTGTTGAAAGAATGTTGAGTGAAAAAAATGGGTGAGATTTCTGTGTAATATTTTAAAAATCCCCCCCCTTCGCTGTGTCAACTTTTTGCCTTGTAAAGGCGGAAGCAGGAGAAGGGGGGGGGGGAGTGATCATTTTAACAATTGTTTTTCCTCTGCTTTGAGTTTTTGCCTTGAAAAAGGTGAGGTTGAAAAATAACTTTTTTATAGGTTACATAGCTTCATCTCCTGATTTTTTTTAGTGATTTTCACACAACGGAGCCTCAGATAGATAGACTGAGATTGGCAAATTGCCTGGGACATTATCTGTAAAGGTGGCTCAGTTCCCAGGTTGGCAGTTGGCCTGGAACAATTACCTTTGAAGATGGCTCAATTCCCAGTTTCAGCAAGGGGAATAAAAATTCAAGCTAGCTGCACTTTGTACATGCTCTTCATCCATATTTTGATTACAGCAGAGAATTGACACTAAAATTTGACTCCATCTGGAGGGTTTACAACAAGAATATGAAGAATGCATGGCTAGTGTCCAATGGCACAGTGTCCAATCCAGGCTCATTTATTTATGCTTGATTGTTTAAAGCTGTTATTTGGCAACAATGGCTGTTATTCCACCCACTCACTCACTTAAACGAATGAAGTAAAACTTATGGGTGCAATTGGCTAACATCACACAGAATGTCTTTTGCTTATCTGAAACTTCAGGATTTGCTGCCTATTATGCAATTGCTTTAAACACCTCAATGGTAGCAATCCCTGTAAATGTAACTTGTGCAAACTTGTAGTTAATTGTACATATTCATGTAAATAACCTCACTGTCATTGCATTAGCTCACCTACTTTGAACTGCACAGCTTTTGAAGAGACTTTCTTTCACTTTGCCCATGTTTGGCTGCTGCATGGATGATTTTTTACATGTGGTCAAGAAACTTTTAATTATATTCCTGCTAATCTTAGTGAAGCAAAATGCTGCCTCAGCTGGCTGATTTCTGTTTTGCTTTCTAAACAACAAATTCATCAATTGAATTGTTCTCGATGTGGGGTCATGCTAGATAGCACTTGTGACTCTGAAATAATCTTACTTAATAAAAGCAGAATACGTAGTGCTAGCTTTGTCTATAGTGGGCATGCCAGCAATTGCTGCTTGTGCTCACCTTAACATTAACTCTGTTGCATGTAATTTAGCAAAAACAATTAATGTTACTTCTTCAGCTATCTCAACAATCAATCACAAGATATAAGCGTTAAGGAAGGCTATTCTACAAAATCTATATTGTTTTAATTTGTTTGATAGGTCACGAACCATCCAGCACCAGCTTAATATTTTTACACAATTTGGCCTTGGGTTTGAAAATTGATAATTTAGAATCTTGGTGGGAAAGCTTTGGCCTTGATTGCCCACAGGCTTAATGGGAAAAATTTTATGCTATGTAGTCATTATTTGTGCTTTAATTAGTGGGTGCTGCTTTGTTCAATGTCTCCCTTCTCTTTGCAACATATGTAACACAGCTTTTCACCCTAAACCCTCTCCTACATTACTTCAGGGTCAGGTATATGCCCTGTATAGACAACTGCAAGTGTGCTCTTCTACAGAATATTATAAGCCCCTTACTAACCTCTCTTATGACTATTCTTTGTTGAAACAAAATAAAAAAGAGTGATATGTAGTAGTAATTTGTATATTGAGGTCCTGTAGATGGCACTAGATGCTAGCAGCAAATTGCAACATTTAGAATCTATATAGGCCTCTTTGTTCTTGGCATGATCTCATTCCCTATATCTTGGTGAAAGTAGAAAGCCCCAGACTTTCTGGACTTATAGGTGACCTCATTTTACTAACATCACCACTAGTCTTAAGGATTGGTTGGGAGGTTTCACCCATGTGATATCTATTCCTCCAATCCAAATACTGTATCCATGTTACTCTTCCTTGCTTGTAAAAATGGTATAAAAGAATAAATGCTGCCCAGGTGGTCAGACATCTTGGCACCCTGCACAATGACTGATCTTTGAAACCCATCACACAGCTATTAGAATAGCTGTTAAGTATACAAATGTGAAATAATTTAAAAAGACTACTGATTTTTGAGATTAGCGAAAATATACCCTAAAATGAGTTCCATATGTTGGAAATGTAAAAAAAAAAAAAGAGGGAACATATTATCATATGTGGTGATCTTGCCCAGAGACTCGAAAATATTGGCTCAAAATTCAAAATTGGCTTCAGGAAATCACCAATGAACAACTAGACCTAGAACCAGAACTTTTCCTACTGGGGAACTTAAAAAAAATACGTAAAGAGTACAAAATACTTATTATTACACATACTGACTGCTGCCAGGATTGCCTTTGCTCAGTGTTGGAAACAGCCATATACACCTATAGAGGAACCTGTTATACAAAAAGTTATGAATTGTGCTGAAATGGATAAATTAATGCTAAGTTTAAAAGATAAGGAATCTTCAATATTTTATAAGGTATGGGAACAATGATATAGCTGAATTGATCGGAGACAGATTAAGGATAAGTAATTATTAAATATAGATAGAATAAGAATAATGCACAAATTAATATTTGTAAATATTGCACAAATGATTGTTACATGATAAGCACCACAGCTGTTATTGAATTATATATTTTTTATGTTTTTAATGTAATAAAATTTGATAAAGTTTATTAAAAATAAAAAGACTACTGAGTGTCTACATCCACAAATTTTAAAAGAAACATGTACTTAAAAAAGAAAAATATTCTATTGTCTGGGCATCTATCAGTAATTCTTAACTACAGCTAAAGAAAGACAATTGCTGGAGGACCACATAAAAATAACTTGAGTTAAAATAAATGGAAATCTCAAAGTATTAATCAACATTACACACTTGACTTATGGTGAGAATTCATGGCAAACTAGAAATCTGTGAAGGAGTGGACAGAGCATTGCTGTAAGATTGGTAACCAAACAGTTTTTTTCTGGCCAGTCACACCTCTCTGGATAAAGGACAAATTGTGAGATTGATACTTGCACCTCAGACAACAGCTCCTCCAGTTTCTCATTAATGGAGCAGCTGGAGTCAAGTGATTTCCACCAAGATCACAGCTGCAGTCATAAGTCATAAAGTTCTGCTGAACTTCATTTCTTAATTGCTTTTAGAAATTGCTTCTGTTTTTCAGCTAGGAAGTACCTTTCAATTGACTAGTCTGTTAACATGCATTGGGTGGATTCACTTTAATCCTTTATGAAATAAAGTTCTAAATATGAGCTTAATAATATAAGAAGTACCCTTCCCATCTCCCTCTTTCTTGATGATGATGATTGATCATCACACAGTCAGCCAGATGTTCAGACTGGAATTGGCATTTTTGTCTACCTATCGAGTACTTACCAAAGACCTGGCCTAGGCAGATCTGGATATTTAATGGTGTTACAGATATCATTGCAGGATAGAAGCTGTTCCCAGTAAAGCCATCTTTTGCAATTGACTGATGGCAAATTTGCCAATGCCAATTGTGTTCAAGTGGTTCTCCAGTTGTTTTGGGATTGTACTCAAGGTACCTATTGCTATTGGTACTACCCTTGCTTGCCTTTGCAACAGTCTTTCTATTTCTATTTGTAGATCTTTGTATTTTGTTATCTTCTCCAATTCTTTCTCTTCTATTCTGCTGTCTCCAGGCACAGCCACATCCACTATTCAGACATTTTTGTTTTTCTTATCAACAATTATTAAATCTGGGATGTTATATGGCAGGTTTCTGTCAGTTTGAATTCCAAAATCCTAGAGCAATTTAACTTCTTTATTTTCTATTACTTTCTCTATTTTATGAGCCCACCAGTTCTTGCTTGCAAGCAAATGATAATTCTTGCAGATCTTTGTTTATGCTTATTGTGATATAGCTAATTTATCACAAGAAGTTAATTTTTATATGTGTATTTTCTTTCTCTTTGGTATATTCTTACTTTTTTTCTGTTTTGTTTTTCTTTGTCTATTTTTTTCTTTGCACTTTATATCTTTATTTTCTTTTTTGCAGTTTGCCTTTATTTGTATAAGTGTAATCCTTAATACCAATATAATAAATAATATAGTAAATTATTAAAATATTGCATGCTTGGTACGGTTCTTATCGTAGGCTGATTTCATTTATAAATGATTTAATTTCCTTGCATTATTATTATTACACATTCATTTAAAAGTTACAAAAATATTTCATATTCTTATACAAAGAAAGGAGACCAGCAACACATCAAAAGTTGAAAAGGAAAAATTTTCCTTTGGGATCAGCAGATTAGCTAGATTCAAGGTTGATTTAACATTAACAGCAGCCTACTGACTTTATCTGTGGGAGGAAAAAAGAATCCTTGTCTTATACATATAAGAGATAAAGCCGATATACTAATAAGCTGTTTAGCTGGGATTTTGGAGTAGAATAAAGGAAGAATCATGATATTCCAGATTATCTCCATAAGAATCATGGAAAGTTAGCTGAAAGCTGGTGACTTTCCTGATTGTATGAAGATCAGGGCACAACAGCTCTGGTGGATCAATAGAAAAGTTCATCTAGTCCAGCATCATATGAAAAAGATACTCCTGGAAAGTCCGTAAGCAGGAGATGGAAGCATAGGCTTTTCATAGCTTGGTTCCCTAGCAACTGCTATGAAGGTAAAATTGTTGCTTAACCAGACCTCAACTTGTTTAGACTAGCAGGAAACTAACAGCAAAGCATGATCACAATAACATCTCTCCTATCACAAGTATCTATCACAGTATTCAAAAATAAATTCTTTCAGTGTTGCATATTATTATATATTTATTTCATCAAGCCAGTCTGGCCTAGGGGTTTTTAGTATTTTAACCTGGTTTTTATCTAGTTGGCTTTTAAACTTCTTATAAATTTCAGCCTTTTATATTTGGTCTTTTAACTGTTCTTAATTTTGTATTGTCCTCTGTATTTTAATTTGGCTGTGCACCGCGCTGAGTCCTGTCAGGGAAATAGGGCGGTATATAAGTAGAATAAATACATAAATAAATAAATAAATAACTTATATATGTGCTGCCTTTTCCAAATAATTTAGATCACACATTTGTGATAACAATTCCTTGACTACTAGAATAATATCATTATTTCCATTTCTTAATATAATTATTCCTCCCCCCCCTCATTAAGTTGTTTTAACTTTCTAAAGGTATCCAGATTGTAAATTAAGAATGTTTTGTTTTACAGAATTCCAAATTAACAATGCACTGTGAGAATAACACACACACCCCTTTTGTCCTCTACCTCCCATAGTGCAGATACTCCAATAACTCTAGAGTGGGCTGTCACATAGCTAACAATGTCTTTTTATATCTTTTCCTCCTATCTTGCATATTTTTGACATTTCTCACATGTCCCTTACTTACCTTTCTTTCTTTACAGAACTTTACATAATAAAAGTGTTGGAAGGAACCTTGGAGATCCAATCCTCTGCTCAAGCAGGAAACCCCCTACTACTCCAGACAAGTTATTGTTCAATCTCTCTTCTTAAAAACCTCCAATGATGGAGCTCAAATAACTTCTGAAGACACTCTATTCCACTAGTTAATTGTTCTCACTGTTAGGAGATTTCTCCTTAGTTCTAGGTTGCTTCTCTCCTTGGTTAGTTTCCATACATTGTTTTTGTCTTGCCTTCTGGCGCTTTGAAAAAAAGGTTGACCCCTGTCTTCTTTCTGGCAATCCCTTACATATTTGAACTCTTGCTATATCATGTCACCCTTAGTCCTTCTTTTCATCAGACTAGACAAATCCAATTCCTGCAACCATTCTTCATATGAAAACCCCCAATTCTGCACTATTTCCTTGTGATGAAAGTGGTTGCTTTTCTTACCTGATATGTTTACTCCCAATTGTATCCAAATTATAACCTCATATGTTTTCTCCAGTGTTTATACAGATTGATTATGTGTCATCAATTTGTTGTCGAATCTTAATGATCACGTAGATGATTTTCTCTATTGCAATCCATCCCTAACCTGGTCTTTCAGATCCCAACAGTGCACTCATTGTCACTTTAACTAAGTCTATCCATCTTGCTACTTGTGATCTTTTTATTTTTTCTTCTATCTTTCCAAGCCTTAGAGCCTTCTCTAGAGTGTAAGAGTTTCATGATTGGGTGATTGATTTTAATTTATTAGCTGCCCAATTCCAATTTGTAATGTGTCATAGTAGGATAATTTGAGCTTTGTCATTGTATATATACAGTACTATGATTTAGTGAAAACAAAACACTGATGGGAAAGAACAATTCCATTCTATAGTAGTAATGCAGAAGATTAGTTATTGGTATTAATACTAATCATAAGGAATCTTATAGGCATGTCTTGCTGGGGAAAAGTGTTGTAGGTTTTTTTTTTTTTTCAAATTGTGCTTTCAACAGCTCTATGACCCTACTTAGGTATAGCAATTCTGGAAGCAACAAGAAATAAAAAATATTATTTGTTGCTGTCTCTCTTTTTGCCTTCTCCTTGTATAGCTGAGCAGTGTTTGAAATCTCCTCCATTTTCCCTTCCATTCTAAGCTGTTGCTCCCAATTAATTGGTCCAACTTGTAATCTGGTAATTGTTCTCTGAATACATACACAGACACACATTAAATTGCATGGGTTAATCTCCAAACAGCTTTTCTCTTTTCTAGCTGAATCAGATATGTTATTTTTATTCATAGATTATAAATGGATTTTTTTTAAATTTTGTATTGTTTCATCTAAATATTCTTTCAACTCTATTCACAATAAATTGGGCTTATTATCTGATTGCCTTTCCATCATTAGTCTCATACATTAGTTAATCAATTGCATTGATTCATTCTTAATTGTAGTTCCATTTATAGACTTAAAGGACACATAGATCTGTCTAACGCTTTAATATCATGTCAAGGTTGGTAAAAATTGGTACTGTTATAGATCCAAAACTGTACTATCCTTTTCTGAATATATACTTACATACATATCAGTCAGGTAGTAACATGTGGCTGCTCTTGACTGGTCTGAAAAATGTATGCAAGGCCTGATTATAGCTTAAATGGGAGATTACCTTGAAATATTAGGAGAATAAACACTCAAATAACAATATATTTGAAAAGAAAGCAGTGACAAATCTTTTCCATATTTTTTCACCCTAAATTGCATGTGTGGAATCATGAATTTATCAGTAGTTTGACCCTGTCTCCAAGGTTTCTGTCTCACTACATTTATACCTATAGAAATATGTTATAGATAAACTTGTATCCTCTTCCTCTTTCCCTCTTCCTCTTCCTCCTCCTCCTCCTCTTCCTCCTTCTCATCATCTACATCATTGTCATCATCATCGTAATCCATTATTCATCATCAATCAAAAATGAAAGCTTCTTCATTGAAGATTATGGTCCATAATCCACCTCACTAGCTCAGTGATATTTTTCAACTTCCAAGTGTAATGTTTTAAAACATAAATTGATTTCTTTATCTCAAAATCTTGGACTACCTGCATCTACCTTTTCCTAGCTATCAATTTAACTCCCTCACCATCCTGAGTAACTCTTACATGTAAATACATGGGTATCTATATTTATTTATATCTATTATCTAAATAATCCACTCACTAATCATCATGGGTGAATACTATAATTAGTGGCCCTTATCCAGATTTAAATATATTCTATTAAATCTAATAAAAAAAGTTCTATCAAAAGCTAAAAAGGCAATTGCTTTCAGTGGGGTTCGTTGTGACCACTATACAATAACTAGTGGCTTCTTTAGGACCTTTATTCTTGGCAGAAGCTAAAGCATTATGTACACATATAAAAAGCTTTTGCTTAGAAATACCAGTCTTTTGTAAAGGATTATAATGAATAATATGCTTCCATATTGTCCTGGGTCTGAAATTCAGGATTGACTTAGAGAATTCCTGCAATCTTTTTATCCCTTCAAACCTAAGAAAAAGTGGCAAAGAAATTATAAAAAGGAGTTGGGACTTTGTTTATCAGCAGGACAACTCTCCTCAAACAGAATGGAATGGGACCAAATTTGGTATGGTGTGAGAAACCACCCAAAAAAGAGAAATGAGTTTAAAGTGGGCTGCATCTGGCTGAGACTTGCAGAGAAAAAAATTCAGATGGGAGAAACAGTTCAACAATATGGCTAATGGACTGATGCCCTCAATATCTTCAGTCACATATCTCCAGAAGAACATATTTTATTCATTAGGCTTGTATTTTGCCTTTATTTTGTACAACTCAAGGTGGTATATCTAATACTTTCTCTTTATAGCTATCCCAGGACAGCAACCCTTTGAAATGGGTTGAGTTGAGAGAAAGTATGATGGCCAAAAACACCAGGTGGTTTCTGTGCCTGGGAGGCCTAAAACACATGGTCTCCTTGTTTCTAATCCAGCACTCAATACATATACTATACCATACTACATTAAACTTTTCAGTTAAAACATCAAAGCAAGAACAGAGAGCAAACACAGAAAAATGTGGTGCGTGTACACACACACACACACACACACACACACACCTACTCTGATTTGTTCCCCCTCTCCCACATACACAGGTACACTGCATATACCTTGAATAGTCGTTGGAGACAAATTGCATACTCTTATAATAAACAACTAATCACACCAAAGAAAACATTTCAGCTAAATAAAAAAAAAAAAGACTGGAAGTTCTTTCAGAGCAATGGGATGTTAAGAGACATCAAGATTATGAATGACTATCCATTTGTTAGCATAACTTTTGAAAAAGCAGAACTAGATTAATTCTGATGGTAAGAGAAGCCAGCAGAATAATTAAGGTTGAAAATGAGTTAGATCTCTCCAGGGATCATGTAGAGGGAAAAGTCCTGTGCCTAAGCATATAACAAGAGGCAACAACCTGGAAAGCTGTTTGTTGATTTCCCTTAATCACATTTTAGGATAGAGAGATATTAAGGGGTTGGAAAAAACTGTAAACCTTCCAGCGTTTTTGGGAGATGAGTAGCACATAAATTTTAGTAGTAGTAGTAGTAGTAGTAGTAGTTGCATAGTTTTATCCACCTACAGAGTCCTCCCCAAGTATTTGGACTGAGCGGATGATGATGACGACAATGATGATGACTATGATAATGATGATGACAACTATGATGATGACTATGATGATTCTAGAAGCCACCCACTGCAGACTTTCCTATCCTGATAGGATTTTTGGGGAATTTTTTGGAAAAAAATAAATGTTCAGGATTTAGACCATCAGTGGAATAATCCTCTGAAAACAGAACTGGATTGAATTTGGCATGATGGGGCAAACTGGTCAAAGAACAAACAATTTTTAAATTAGGTTAATCCAACCATGAGCAAGAGAGAAAAAAAAATAACTTTAAAAAGTGCTCAATATATCCTTTCAGCAATGGCAGATAGGCACAACTTGAAATGTTGCCTTGAACATCAATTTACCAACCCCTTCTTTTTCCTTCTAGTCACATGGCCAAAAATGAAGCTATTACTAAAGAAATGGAGGGAATTTCACTGAGTATGCTATCCCTACCTTGTTTATTTAGACTGTGAAGATATTTGCTCTCTACTGAAAAAAGACACAGTAGGCTTTCTAACTGGCAAGGTTTATTTCAATATATTTAGCTATTTCATAGCAAATTAATCAGTTAAAATATTTAATTCTCCTTAGCCCACATCAACATGCATATTTATCTGGAAGAATTCTGAAAAGCTAGAGAATTGCAGTTGTAAATTTAAGTCCAATGTTATTTTGCCTGGCTGAGCAAGAACAAAGTATCTGCTTTTGATAATTGTAGAGGCAACAGATCTAGAATATTAAGAAGTGTTGGCAGCTACAATACATTAACACAGTTGCCATCTCTGGATAAACCATCTCTGGATAAATGTTTTCATTGGTCAATGTTAGTAAATGCTCCTAATGTTTTGGATTTTTTTTTCCCTGCAAGTTTTGGGAGAAAAAAAAATGAAAGGAATTAAGCAGGGTGTGAATTAAAGTGGAGTATATTTTCAAGTAATGTCAATCTTCGGAGAAAGGCTGAGTTGTCAATGTCTTACACTAAGTATCATAAATGGAAAATTAATCTTGGATAACAGAAAATAAAGCCTTGTTTCATTGTTACAAGGCTTCTTAGTTTTTTAAGTGAACAGAAAGTCAAATCCTTCTTGTGTTTCTTGAGTACCATAGAAACTGGTATATTACTACAGTAATTGCTTTTCTTTTTCTTTTTACAAATTTGAAAGATAACTATATCATTGCCACTATATGCTTCCTAAAATTCAAGCTGAAAAAAGAATCTGTTGACATGTTTCAGCTGGTCATTAAAGGGACCTTTAATAAAATATTGAAAGTACTGAAACACCATCAAGTAGATGTGCAGGTACAATCTTCCATGGACAGTTAGGAGCAACTCTGGATGCAATTGCACCAAGTATTCTGTAGAGATGGCCCCTTTGAAATGTTTACCAATGCACTTTACAAAGCACACTCTTTGTTTTGCACATCCCTCTTCATTGTATAATAATGAAATCCATGCAAAACTCTAAAAGAGTGGTAGCACCTAAATTGGATAAATAGATAATAATAAATATAGTAAACAAATCCAATAAAAATATGTAATTTTACATATCCACTGGAATGGTAAAAAACCCATCTAGTTCACCTTACTGATCTCATAACATCTTACAGGAGCCTGTACATAATTGCCTAGCCTTTTTTTTTTTTTTTTTGATATTGGCCAACATCAGTATCTTTTAAAATAGTAAAAGGAGTCCCTGCAGATTTTATTCCGCTAGTGATTGTTGACTATAGAGATGGTGCTCATCTCCGTTTCAAGCCCATTGAGCCAGCACTGTCCAACAACATCTGGACAGCACGGCATCATGGAGTATTGTTAATTTCCCACCGAATTATATTTATTTATCTACTTGCATTTGTATGCTTTCAAACTGCAAGGTTGGCAGTAGTTGGGGCGAGGATGGGAGCTCACCTGTCATGTGAAGCCCAGTCTCAAATCTGCGTCTTAACTTCTGAGTCACTTTGCCACCCTTCTTATAATAATAAATGCCACAAATTAATTATTTGTTCTATGAAGAATTTCCTTTCCCCCCTTTATTACCAGATAGCTAGGTTCTAATATTTTGATAGAATGGACAGGGGGGAAAGCAACTTTCCTTTTTAATACCATGCAGGCCATAAATGTTGGCCATGGGTTTTCTGCATGGTTTTCTGTGTTAAACCATATCTGCAAACCACCTGGACAAATCAATTGTACAACTACTTTCATAAATCTGAAAAAAAGAATTCTGACATTTATGCATTGGTCACTTCTTGTTCAGCATTTTATTTCACAGAGAAATGTCCATAGCACCTGCTCTATTTATGATATAATCTTATTAATTCACTTCTTATTCTGCTGCAACCTTCAAGAAAAATCACCTTGATGGCACTTCTAAAAATTTTTAATGGAAGTTTTCTAATGAATGGGTGTCCAACTTTAACCACTTTAGTATATGTTATTTTACCACCCTAATGCTAAGTTTAAAAATGGGCAGTTTGATTATTCTTCCATTGGTTTGTATTAATTTCCATTTTTCTCATTCTTTCATCAAATTCCAGAAATTTCAGTTTTCTACCTAACCAGTAGAAGGTTTGGAAGAAGAGCTTCAGTTTTCCAAATGTCACATCAGCTAACCTATAGTAGAGGAGTTCACATATTCTAATGGTAGCTCTTGTTTTAATAAAATATATGGTCCTAAGTTCAATAAGTTGATTTCCCAGGAATCTCCCTTCAGCTTCTATCCAATACATTTTAAACAAGCCTGCTATCAGCTTATCTAGAAACAAGAGGCTCTAAGGGACAATTTCCCCCCCTACATATACATATACGTATACGTATACGTACACATACACATACACATGCTGTACATATACATATTTTTTGTTGTTAGTCACAAAGTCATGTCCGACCAATTGCAACCCCATGGACAACGTTCCTCCAGGCCTTCCTGTGGTCTACTATCCCCAAAGTCTATTTAAGCTCATATATATACATATACATATATGTGTGTAATACAAAGTATATACATATATATATACACATACAGATACATATACATATATACAGCCTGTAGTTATGAACAGCTAAACATAGATTTACTTTTCCTTCTATAAGAAACCAATGAATGAGCATACATGCATGCATGCATAGATAGTGTTGCAGAAACACCAAATTAACTGTGAACAAGAAACTCCATGGAAAGAAGCCCTTCTGCATACCTTGAAAGGCTGCTTCAGCAATGAGTTTCTTTGCAACAGACTTAAGCAATCTCATTAAAGATGAAACATATTTTAAAGGCCCAGAATGTATATTGCCAAAATGCCCATTATATCTATAGGATTGTAGTAGCTGTTTTTTCTCTAATTGTTTGGTACCTCAATCCTTCTTTCATGGATTGCTGTAGATGTCTTCCATCCTGGCCCACCTGAATCCAGCATGTTTTCTCCTGTCTTGGCTCTGTAAGCCATATTCTTCCTCCAGATGAAAACTACTGAGTGCTTGTTCATGATGAAACTGTCAAGTTTGATCAAGCTGCCAGTAAATTTGAATCTTTGCATTTTCTAAGCTGTCAATTTCCCTTGTAACTGAGAAGCTGGGCACCCTACTGCAGGGAGAAAAACATCACCTTGATTCCTTTTACTTTTTCATAAAGATTTTTTTTCTGTTTTAAAGATTTGCCCTTTATTCCTTGCATCTCTGTAGGCTCCCTCCTGCTGAACTAACCATTCCCATTGCTTTATCTTTTCCTAGACATTGACTTTGGGTTGAACTTATGCGACTTCTTTTTTTTTCTTTCCTCCTCCATGCATGTGTCTGCTGTCCCCTATGTCTGAGGCCTTTTTCCTCCCACAAACTCCAGAGATTTGTATACATTTTCTGAGTTCTACTTCTTTTCTCTTTATTTCCTTGCAAGTTCCATACTGCCTTCCAAGGAGTCTCCTATCTCCTATCTCTCCCTTTGACTTTTACCCATTTACAATAATGAGGGAGATGAGTAGTTTGAATGAATGAATAAATAAAAAATAGTAAATAAATAAATAGTTAATTTGTTTTCTCTGTTTCTGACTTGTGCAAACAAAATTCCTAGCAGTGTTCATTTCCTTGCTTCTGACAGTTTACAGTTTACAATCTATTTCTATGACTTTACAATCTATTCCTATGATTCCATAGGAATCTAGAATAGATCAAGTTATGTAGCTGTTTGGACTCCTGGATTAGATTTGGTTGTACCTTAAAAAATCTAGTCAGTTTTCTATCTTCCTTGAGCATATTTAGTCCTCACTGCTTTAGCTTTTTATCCAGGTTTTGGTTTTGTTACATATTTTGGCTACTTAAAAAAGTGATGAAAATAAATGATGGTTTTCCTCCCCTCTAAAATCTGCTAAATAAAACTTCATCTTATGCATAAATGATGCCCATTTGGATACGAGAATATAGAATTTTCAATAGTTTGCTTTTAAAATATAGACTATTTATCTAATAGTTGCTGGCCATTATGTTAAAAGATTTCAGTTCATGTAATTTATGTACTCTGCAGATATTATTATGGTGTTCCTTTCCTTGATATTATATACTTCCAGAAATGTGAACAAGTATAATTACTATTGATTAAGTTCCATAATTTTAACTTCACCCTCTTCCTAAATCTATGAAATACAATAACATTCATTTTGTTGATTTTATATAGCATTATGCTAATAATTTAAAAACCAAATAAACCCAAAACATTGTGAGAGCCCTTTACAGTTGGGTTTGCAGTCTAACAATATAATTTGCACACATATTTTTTCCAATGGGAAAAAAGAAAGTTAATTAAATAAGCTAGCACATAAAGCTTGAACTTGTTTTTCCAGCAGGGTTTCGGTTTGAAATTGATCTGATCAGATAAGTTTTATAGACAGATAATATCAAGTCAAATGGCAATGGAGCAGACAATGCGTACTAATTAGTTTCAGAGCTTTAAGCAGTCAGATAACTACTCACCTCTGGGAGAGAGCTACTCAATTTTGTTCACACTATTCAACACTTTTATATCCCATTGAAAGTAGAAAACATTTAAATAATCCTCAGGATCTGACTTATATATCTTACCATATGTTTAGCCATTTGCAACTGCATCTGAATGTTCTAATTTTATTTCCTTTACTCATAAACAGGAAATGCATCAGGAAGTTTATCATTTTAACAGAAGAGGAATAGCTGGCTAATGCTCAGATGCGCCGATAAGAACAAATAGTTAGTATCCTGCATTTTCTCACTTGAGCATAACCATTTGGGAATGGCTATCTATGCTTTTTAGATACTTTCTTGCTAATTAAGTTCATAACACTGCTTTTTTAAAAAAAAAATCTTTCTTAAATAACAGCACAGCACTCCTACTGTTTCAAACATTAAAATTACCTAATGGTTATTCATAACTTTATACCTAGAAGAAATGACCAAAGTTATTAATAATACTATTTCAGTTAGTAGACTAATTAAATCTGCATGAATAATAGAATTTGATATGCTGAAACACTATGCCTTACAGAAATAAACTACATGAATATTCCAATTATTTTAAACTTATGTGTCAACGCAGTTGGTGTTTCTTCCACCGACTCCACAAAGCCAAATTATTTCATTGCCAACAAAATGAGAAGAGATTACATTTGAGAGCAATCCCAACTCTTGCCTGTATGACTTCCTCAATCAAAGTTTTGGCACTGGGCAACTCTTTGGAGCGAATTTTGATAAAGGACTGGGGTTCACCTGTCTCATACTTTGCTATACCTGGAAGACTGTACCTGATCAACAGGAAGGAAGTAACTGAATCTGCCATATAATAATAATAATAAACCTTTGTTATTCCTTAGTTCAGAAGGCTAATTCTATTTCATACTAATTTTGAATAGCATCAGTATATATTCACCATTCTGATCTTCAACTATCTTTTTATGTTGTGTATATAATATCATTAGCATTGTATAAATATACACCTGCATCATGTTTATAAATTTAGAAACTATAATAATGTAATAGGATATAGAAATCAAAACTGTTGCATTAAAATAGTCATATTATCAATAATATATCAATAGCAATATTTCATATTATTTTGTACAAAATTTATTCTATCAATTAGCCCACTATAATTAATCTATTATTTTCTAACTTCATTGTTCTGCAAATTATTCTGGCATCTGGTTCTTGGTATTGCCAAGGTGATTAGACTGTTACTTCTTAAAATTTTCTACTAGAGAACATTATAAACATTATGTTCATAAGGTGCTAATTGCTGAGTCTGTAATGTTCTATGTTTTGTGTTTAATTTTTTTTCAAGAGAATTCCAATATGAGAGATTGAGCAAAAAGTACAATTTGAAATACAATTTTATCTTTCTTGTGCCATGATCTCCATCGAACTCCATAGATTATATTACTAGAATGTGTGCCTGGTTGTTCAGCTTGCAGGGTTTTTTTAAAAAAAATTGCTATGTATTCAGTGGAGTAGGAGTAGGCAGAAGGAGGAAGTAAATGTATAGTTGGTACCTGTCACCAAACATTGGACTGGATCCAGTTAATTCATTCTGTGGCTGGAATGTCTTTTTTTTCCATTCACAGAAGGGACTAGAAGACAGCAGAGACTCCCAATAGAAGAGGAGGCAATGTAAATAAATATTAAAAATTATGCAGTCAGTTGCAAAGCTTCTTATGTTGCTCCACTGAATTCTTCAGTATTTTACAGTGGCTTTTAAAAAAGGAATATAGAGAACCATAAGGAGAAGGAGGGGAAATCACATATTGTATTTCCCCCTCTTTCCTTTAATATAAATAGAACTATGCTTCTCAGAGAACTCCTGCACGTTTGAAAGTCTGTAGAGATTCTTAGTCATACAGGGCATGGTTGTCCCAAAGGTGCTTTTTCAGGAGGCAACTGGACTTTCTTGTGTTTTTTACTTCTCATCCAAGAAGCTCCTTCAGCTCTGACAGGATAGTGAGGAATGGAAGGATTTATATTCCTTGCAGACAGCTGGTTATTTGCATCCTTTTAGAGAGTCATTGAAACACTTGGAGGTTTATCTATATCCTCAGGATCACCTGAGTAGTGCTCCTGGTTCCTATGTCTGTGTGTCAACCTGCTTTATAAATACCATATTTTTAGGAGATTGTCAGAAGACTGCCTGGATAAATCCCTACAGTTTTCTTGGCAAAGTTTTCCTGGAATGATTTTCTGTTTCCTCCTTCCTAGGGTTGACAGACAATACCTGGCTCAAAGTCATTCAGTTGGGTTTATGACTAAAGAGGGATTAGATCTCACATTTTGCCAGTTTGTAGCTTGTTGCCTTCATCTCTATACTAAACTGGCTCTTCTGCTAAGATTATTAAACATTACACTGAACAGCATCCAAAAGGGAACTCATGTATTAAGACAACATTTGAAGCATTTGCATGGTGAGCAGAAGGTAGAAAAAGTTTCACAGTTGCAAGAGTTCGGAGAGATTAAACAATGCTAAAAAAACTTATACACACACAGAATAACAGAATAACAGAGTTAGAATGGATCTTATATTCTAGTCTAATTGCCTTTATAAGCAGGAAACCCTATACCATTTCAGACAAATGTTTGCCGAATCTCTTCTTCAAAACATCCCCTACTATAGACAGTCATTTTTTAAAACAACAACAACAGCAATGAAATTCTAGCATCTAGCTAAACTAGATGAAATGTTCACATTCTTTCCAAAGGAAGTCCTGCTTGGAGTATATTAGTCAGAATGGAATAGTAGAGACTAGCCTGAGGGTATCTAACATGGTGGGATTCATGTGGGCATAAAAAAGTAATCAACAATGATCTCATCACAATCTTTACAAACATGAAGGAATAAAAGATTATTGCAAAAGGTTATTTTCTATTATTATTTACCCATGTAAAGAACAATTAATGGTGACCAAGTTAGAGAAGTTTGATACTCAGTGTTAAGAATAGTCAGAAGCACATGAACTCAGATTTACTATCCTAGAGTTACCAGAGAAAACTTTAACTCATAGAATGAACCCTCAGAATACTTCCTGATGCCTTGGACCTTTCCAACATTACAGTTTGCTGCCAAACCAACACCTGAGCAATACACAGAATATTAATTCTTTTCCTGTCTGTGATTCAAAACCTGCCCATCCTATATAGAAGTAAGCACTTTCTAAATACAGGTAGTATTATGACAGCAAGTGGAATCAGAATTTCCATCCTTAAAAGATGCATTCATAAAAGTGCAACTTCACATAACCACATCCCTTAATGATCACAATTCTGGCAATCCTGATTACCATTATCTCAGGACCATGTGGGTCATTAAGCAAGGACTTCATGTGATCACAACATGGGAAGTCTCTATCAGTAAGAGCTACATTTGGGTTGGCAGATGACACAGGTGGGTGCTATGAAGTATGGGCAAGTGCTTTGGAGTATAGGCAGGTAGATGTGTGCTGCAGGTTGCATTACAAAACTTAAGGTTGGATGCTCTGGGCAGCTACTATTGAACATGGGCAAGTGGGCAAAAATGTGATGGTTATGGCATGGAAGAGTAGGCTGCCTTGCAAATTTGTAGGCTGCTTGGCAAATTTGCAGGCACTTACAAAGGCTGCCTTCTTTTCCTCCCATTTCAGTCTTTCCACCAGTATCCACATGGCAAAGTTGCCAATAAAACTCTAACATTAACACAGGGAAGATGGGAGAAGATGCATATTTTTGGAGTTCTACAACCACAAGTAAACTGAGTATAACAGCCAAACCAAAAAAAGGTATTTTTCCTTCTGAAGGAGAGAACACTCCAAAAAGAGTGCAGAAGCCCAGGAACACAAAGCAATATAAAAAAAATACAACTCTCCATGTTGGTCATTAACAGAAAAAGAAGAAATCTGAAAAAAATGTTGATACTTGCAAGAGTATATAGAAATAGCACATAGGGTAATTGCAATTGTCAGGCTCCAAAAACCAAAAACCCTCTCCTTTATGTTGCTCACTTATAGATAGAAATCTAACTATTCGTATCATTAGAGATATACTCTGAGAACTCTAGAGAGGAGCTATCTTGACATTCTTCCTCCCAACCAAATTATCTAATGTTGCTAAATGTCTATGGAAATTCTCAGTCATCCAGGTCCTGGTTGTCCCAAAGAGGCTTTTTTAAGAGGCAACTGAACTTTCTGGTTTTTATTTGAAGATGTTTTGCTTTTCATCCAAAAAGCTTGTAAACTTTGCTGTCTTTCTTTTCTTTGGAAGGCTACTCCTCCCTCCTTGAAATCTGGACTATATTCCATCACAGTAATAGAGATAATAGTAATTGAGTCTAGTATATTGAGTAGTAATAGTAAAAAGTATGGTAATTGTCTTGATAATAATTATTGTAAAAATTGTCATAGTAACAGTATAGAGCTAGCGATAGGACAAAGTAAGGGAATCACTCGTATAATGTTTGGATGTTTCTTTCTACAAAATAAAACATCTCTTCAATTCTTATATAAAGATATAAAGAAGCAAAGTGCAGTGCTTTTGTGTTTCTTTTGAGTCTGAATCAACCTAACTGGGTATGATTTAAAAATGACCTGTAACAAGAAAGAATGACTTCCTGCCACCTTCTCCCTTGACTTTGCTGGAAGGAACCAGAAGAAAGGTCACAAAACATGTTCATGTGACACAGGACACTGCAATCATTATATAAATGAGAAGATGTTGGAACATGGAACATAGAATCCTAGGTCTGGAAGGGACTTCAGAAGAGAATAAGTTGATCTCCTCTTCTCCATGACTGCCTGATATGTCCTGGAAGACAGTTATCCTGTCCCCACAATTCTTCTCTTCAATAGGCTAGACCAGGGGTCTCCAACCTTGGCAACTTTAAACCTGGCTGGAGAATTCTGGGAGTTGAAGTCCACCTGGCTTAAAGTTGCCAAGGTTGGAGATCCCTGGGCTAGACACATCTAGCTTCCTCAACCATTCATCCTACAATTTAGCCACCAGACCCTTATACAGGGTCAGTTGCTCTCAGAAATATGTTAATGATTATATTTGGAGAGAGAGAAAAATCAACATAAAGAGCAAAGTGGAGGGGGAGCAATGTAAAGTTTACTATGTATATACTGCATATATGTGTATGTGTGTGTGTGTGTGTGTGTGTGTGTGTGTGTGTGTGTGAGGTTTTTGAGCTGATAAATAATTAAACAAGGGAGACCAGTATAGATCTATTTCGAGCTACTTAGCTCTCGTCAGCTAGCCATACCCTTACTGGGATTCGAACCAGGAAAGTATTACATATGAAGCAGTTGTAATTGCCATTAGGCCACTGGTTCTCATCCAGATCAGCGATACAGGGGAATGAGTATATATACTTGTGTTACAACACCCTGGTAAGCCCCAATCAAGGGAGGAAGCATATATATATACATATGTGTGTGTGTGTGTGTGTGTGTGTCAAGCACTTCTGTTTCATAAGTTATAAAGGAACATAAATTCTGTTTTGATATTTATGGCGGAAGGTTTGCTGATTCATGTGGCACAATTAATGGAAATGTCCTAAATTTGTGCAGAAAGACAACATCAGCATTTTTTTAGTCAGGAGATTTGACAACAATATATAAAAGCAAAGTACAGGAGTAAAGAGAAAAATAAATACTCACATAAGCAAAATCTATTCAGGACCATAAAGCTGCTGGCACATTAAGTAGCCCGATATAGTCATACTGTTCATTAGGCTTACTACTAAGATTACTTCCTCTTGCCTCAGGAGTAGTTGACATTAGCTATATAGATTGAGATTATAGAGTTGAGACATGCTCACATATTTTGTTTTTTTTTTCTTGCTATATTACATTTCTTATGCAAACAAGCACTTATAGTTATTAAATATATTATACACTTTTTTACAATGGGCCGATTTTACTCTTCCATATATTTTGTATATCGATGTCTCTGACAAACAATCTTGTGTTTTTTGCTTATATGAAAATGTGAACCATAATTACAGTTTTAGCCTGGAATAACATAATGCATTTTGTTCAGGAATTAGGGAAAAAAAAACCTGTAAAGTTTATTTATTGATTTTAAATAAAAACTCGCATTATTACATACTATTAAGACAATAATTATATTGGCAGAAAATCTGGAGTTTAATCTTCTTATGCATTTAGAAAGTCCCCAAATTGGGCAAGGTTCTCAGAAAGTATAGTTAAATTTATAGCTAAAATGTATGGCAATAGTTATATCAACAGGTATCATTCCCAGGTACACTGATGCATACTAAATGGTGTCTGATGTGGAAAAGTAATAATTCATACATTATCCTGGGCATATAAATCCAGGGAGAGATAGCAATTTCAAGCATCTAGGTACTGAATAATGGAAGTTAGACAAAGAGATAATCCTACTCTTATAATGTAATGACAGCATAATGGTACATGGGAATCACCTTGGAAAACAACAGGAAAAAATACAGATTAGGCAATAGTTAAATAAGAGGAAGCTGAACTTACAAAAGGAATGGTATGGCAAACATATCAGATGGAACTTACAGTGGTGGGATTCAAATAATTTAGCAACCAGTTTTCTGCCCTAATGATTTCTTCCAACAACCAGTTCACCAAACTGCTCAGAAAGTTAACATTCTCCTGAAGTGGTGTGAACTGGCTGAATCCCACCATTGGGACCTTCCCTAGTTTCTTGGGACTGTAAAGAGGAAGAATCAGGAGAGATGTACTTTTAGACTTACAAGACTATGTTATGTAACCTCACAATAACGTTACAGCTAATATTTCTGGGCACGCTTCTGGTCTAAACTATCTTACAAGGATGACATGTATTTTTAACTAACTGGAACAGAATAATCTTCTGCTAATTAGTTTCTAAGCTTTTGCCTATGATAGTGCAGACATCAATAAAGGAAAATATTTGTAGTCCAGAGTTGACATGAGCGGTTTTTGGTGCTCTCTGAGCTTGCTTGCTTTCTTGAAGACATTGAAAGCACCTCTTCACCAGCAATAAACACCCAGATCAGCTTAGATTAACTATGGGTAATGAAATGTCTGCAAGAAAACAAGCAAAGGCCAGAGACTACCAAGGACCCCTTAATGCAGACATTGTTGGCATTCCCAGTCACATTACTGGCATGTTGAGTTAGGGACAGGAATTGGAATGAAACTTTCAGTGTTTACATTTTCTGGCTTTCCCTAGAAAAACTTCCCAGTTCTCAAATATTGTAATGCTGCTCATAATAATCTTCTGTCCTTCATGAATATTTACAATATCGGGCATCATCATGCTTCCCAGTTTAGGTATGGATCAGTTTAGAGAAATAGTGTCCATTGAGTATGGGTAGCTTTGCTGAGCAATTAATTACTAGATCAAGTTAAGGGTTCCATACAGTTGAATGGTTCTTGAAGTTCAAGAGCACATAGGGAAAAATAATTGGAATATATCCAGTATTGGCAACATTTGTCCCATTGACAGATTCATTTTAGGTGCTTTACACCTAAATACAATGTACAAATCAACAATCAGCAAATCTTGTGAAGGGTCCCTGGGGCACAAAAGAGTTGCTGGCATTGTGCAAACTAAGTTCAGTGAACTTGCCTTAGTCTGTTTTGCTCCTGAATATGTTAATATCCTTCTCTTTTACAGATTTTTTTTTGAGATACCTTTAGAGGCTTTTTTGTGAAATGAAAAAAATGAGGAAAGATGGATTTCCTCTGATGGGAGCAATTTGTAGATCCTCTTCTGGATTACAGGACCATTGAACTTGAACTTGAAATGGTGATGACTTGCATTCCATGTGTAGGTGAAAGAAGCAAAGTCATTGCTAAGCTAGAACTATGACCTGTATTTTCTCTTTTTTTCTCATTATCAACAACTTCTTCATTAATTTGGGCATATCTGAAGTCCTTTTAGATTCTCCCAAGAAATACCACAATGACAGTTATGCTGACTACTAAATTCTTTATTTACGTCTTATGTTTTGTTTGGTAATTAATCATTTTTGCACACTTCAATCTATTCATCAGTTATCTAAATTTCCTTTTAATCTAAAGTGGATTGTCCCATGACAAACCCAAATAGTAACTAATGAAGTCCAATGGGGTGTCTCATCTGTACTAAAAACATCATACCAATAACTGTGAGTGTATTCAAACTGAACAGATTATTAGTAGAGGCAATGAAGTGTATATTAGAGAAAGTTTACATTATATATTAGGAAAAGTTGTGAATGTCAGTGAACATAGATTTCCTACAGTTACAAGCAAATAAATGAAAAAAAAATTTCATATAACAATCTGAAAGATGATTCTTAATCTAAATAAATTCTACACTAACTTTTCCTAATTCTTCCTACTATCCTAAGCAACTTCTGTGATTTAGATACGACATTCCTATTCTGTCCCAGTTGCATTATACTGAATGTCTTCTGTGCTTTATCTTTGACACAGTCCTTAACATGCTCCAAGCAAGACATCTGCACCAGGGGCAACACAAGTGTCTAAAACTATAAGCTAAAACCATACCAGTGGTAATGAAGCAGCATGTCCAAAGAAAATTTGTGTTTGTTCATGTAATTATGGAATGTGTACATTCTATTGGCATTACAATAGTTCTAGATTCCCAAAAGGAGCCTGGTTATAAAATTAATTTCTTGTATTTGATATTTAATGTATTTTTAAGGTTTTCTTAATCCAATTCTTTGAGCTTATAAATGCTTATTTACATATCATAGACAAGGCTAACACAATCAGACTTTGGACTTGCAGTGTCTGTATTAGGCAGTCACGAAAAATGTGCCCCTACAAATCTTTCTAAAACACGGGAACCTCGAGAATATGGTTAAATGCAACTTAAGAGAATTATTAGCAGGTATATATTGATCAGTGTAAGACAAGCAATGTGATTCAGTATCTAAGTTTTCCTTCAGTCTTTAAATCGTTGATATCAGAGGGTTTTTCCCCCCAAAGATGACAACTTTAAGATGTGTTAAGTTCATATAACTTAAAATTGCCAAGTTTGAAAAACATTGACTTGGGAATAAAGAATTACAGAAAAAAAAAAAAGTTAGACAAACGAACAGTGGAAGTGGAGGTTAAAAATAAGTTTTTTTTTAATTGAAAAAGTTTGTTGACATTAATGTCATATAAATGATATGAAAAAGCAGAACTCCAAAAAGGAACTAAAAAGGTTAAAGTGAAGATTCCCATTCAATTTGGTCATTTTTTTTTATTCTTAGGGTGGGAGAGTCATGGATTCTGGATTCACAAACTCTCATTAGTAAACCTCAAAATGTCATGAAGTACCATGAATAAATGCCCAGATTTTGGTAATCTCCAACTCTGTGCCATATATAATTGTTTGGGGAAGGGTTTTTTTTTTGAGAGGGATGGGCAGAGGAAAATACTATCACTGAGATTTTTCTCCTGTTTTTTTTCCCTTTGTACAGCTACCAGCTTAGAGATTTTCTATTGGATTTGTTAGGAATCTGTCCACCAATTAGTTGGGTTGGCAATATATAAACCATCAATGTATGTTTGTAGCTTTAAGACAAAATCAGTGTAATATTCCAATTGGTTGATTGTATTGTGAATTGCCATAAGAGGGACCTAGAGATCACGGTTTCCTCTCTCTGACATTCTGTTTCTCTGACATTCTATATCTCTGACATTTTGTTGCTATCTCTGTTGTAGTTATGCTGTGCTTATACTTTGATATCTTTGTTTACTGTAAATGACAAAGGCAACCGGTAAGAAGACTTTGTAATTGAATATTCTTTGGACTGTAAAACATATATGACCTGGACCATTTATTGGACTGTGCTATTTCTTAAAGTATACTTTAACCCAATTTAGTGTAGCTGTGTGTGACTGGATAATTATTCATAACTTCTCTCATAAATGTTTCTATGTGCATATCCTTGTTACCCAAGGGTTATTCTGTACATATCATAACATTGGTTACAGGCCCAGAGAGATATTGAGAATCAATGTGAATATACAGTTTCATATTTAGCCAGCTGACTGAAGTTTATTGTTAAACTACCAATGGCACAAGAACAGTCAACCAGTATATCCCTGATAACCCAGTTGGATGGAACAAACTATGTTTCCTGGTCTATGAAGTGCAGCCTACTTCTGCGTAAAGATGGATTATGAAGTGTAGTTAATTGTCCACTGGATGTAACAACTTGATGAAGATAAAAAGAAAATAGATTACTTTAACCGGGATAATGAAAAGGCTCTTAGTATAATTGGATTGACACTGAGTGATCAGCAGTTAGTCCATATTCGTGGTGAAGAATCTGCTGCTAGGTGTTGGGACATTTTGAACAGGATTTTTGTTCGAGATAGTGTGAGTGCACACATCCACCTTACATGTAAACTATTTAGAGCCCATCTTATTTAAAAGGTGGCAATATGTTAGCTCATTTGGAGTTTATGAAAAGACTTTGCAAGAGCTACAAGAACAGGAGCTGATTTTCTCAGAGTTGCATCAAGTTACATCATTCTTTCTTCTTTGGATGAAACTTATGATGATTATGTGTCTTCACTGGAAGTTTTAAACAGAGATGAACTTACATTGACTGGCATAATTGGAAGACTGTTAGAAGAGTCAAGAAGAAGGCAAGATAGAAATCAACTGAGAGAAAGACAACTGCAGGAAGAAAAACTGTCTTCAACTGCCTATATTGTTAGGAAATGTTTTTTCTGTGGGTCTAAAGGTCAAAAAGCCAGATACTGTAGAAAGGGTAAGAAACAGAATGTTGTTAATATACAGAGAGCTTATAAAGATGTTAGTTTAACCATATCAAGTACAATTACAACTGTATACCATGATATATGGGTAGTTGACAGTGGAGCATTGCAGTGTATAACTAAAAGTAAAGAGAGGTTTGTTCCATCATTAGCTAATGGATGGAAATTGAGAGCAGCTGGAGAAGGTACTGCATATGTTCATGTATTAATGTACATTTACCGATGTTACATGTACCTAGAATGATATTTAACTTGCTATCTGTAAGAGCAATGGTAAAAGCAGGATTTGTTGTAACTTTTCTAGGAGATTTAATTGAAAAACAGGGTAAAAGTGTTACTGCAAGATTGGATAATGGTTTATTTATTATACATGATAACCCATTAATTAATGCTAACTCAGTTTATGAGAATAAAAAGCCTCATGATGAATGTATTCATCTGCTCCATAGAAATATGGGACATATAAATTTCAAAATGCTAAAGAAAACTGTTGAGTTATCTAATGGTATAAAATTAAAACCTTTTACAAAGTATTTAAATTGCAATGTTTGCAATCAGAAAAAAGCAAGGTAACTCCTGCAAATAGGATAAATGGATTCAAAACCAGTGAACCATTAAAGGTTGTTTTTGCTGATATTATTGGACCTAAGAAACCTAGTTTAGGTGGAGCCTGTTACATATTAAGTATAATTGATCATTTTTCCAGATATTGTTTCTGTTATTTAATGAAAACGAAGACAGAAACATACCAGCATTTTGTAAACTGACTAAAATTTGCTGAAAGGAAAAAGAAACAGAAAATTATTAGCTTAGTAACAGATAATGGTACTGAATTTACCAATAGAAAATTTGAAGCCATGTTACAGAAAGCTGGCGTTGAACATAAGCGTTCTGCTCCTTATACACCACAACATAACTCATATATTGAACGTAGATGACAAATATTACAGACTAGGGCTAGGACTATGATTTTGGATTCTGGTTTATCAGAGAAACTTTGGGGTGAAGCAATAATATGTGCTAATGTGTGCTAACCATGTTTTGAATAATGTAGTGAATTCAACGACTGGTGAATTACCATTTAAAGGATGATGGAAAAACTGATTATTGGAAATTTAAAAAAAGTCTTTATGGTCTAAAGCAATCTGATTATGGATGGAATAAATATATTGTAAAGGAATTAGTTTCAATAGGTTTTTGAAGCTGGTACAGCTGATCCTTGTTTGTTCCGAAGAGAAAAAGATGGTTTAATTTCTCTATTATTGTATTTATGGCTGACATAGCAATTATTACTAAAACTGAACAAGAAGCAAATGATATTGTTTATAGATTACAGAAAAAGTTCAGGATTAGAAATTAGGGGAGATTAAGCATTATTTGGCTCTCGATATAGTGAAAACGAATAAAGGTTTTAAAATTTCACAAGCCGAGAAAATTAGCCAATTATTAAAACACTATAACATGGAGCACTGTAAATCTGCTAAGACACCAATGAGTAAGGAATTTACACATAGTGATATTAAAAGTCCTATGATAGGGAAATGTATCAATCCTTAATTGGTAGTCTATCATATCTGGGTAATCGGTCTAGACCAGATATATCTTACAGTGTAAACCAATTGGGTAGGTATAACGATGAACCAAATGAAAGGTATTGGCAAGCAGCTAAGTGAATACTTAGGTTTTTAAAACACACAATCCACTATTCATTATATTTAGAACCAAGTAAGTGTTAACTGCATATGCTGATTCAAGTTTTGCTACTGATAATGACTCTCAAGTCAACATCAGGTATACTGGTAATGTTGGATAATGCTTTAATAGGATGGAAGTCTGTTAGGCAACAACATATTAGTTTATCCACTATGGAAGCGGAATTCTCATGTTTATCATTGATGTGTACAGAATTGATATATTATAAACAATTGTTGAAGGATATTGAAATTACTGTACGTGATTCATTTATTGTTTATGAAGACATTCAATCTGCAATTAGTATGGCTACTAATTTAGCTGTTAAAACAAGGTCTAAACATACTGATTTGAGATATTTGAACATTAGGCAGTGTGTTCAAAATAAATTAATTCAGTTAGAATACTGCATGACTGAACATAATATTGCAGATCATTTCATGAAAGCTCAAGGTGCTATTATGCATAAAGAGTGTTGTGAGAATTATGGTTTAAAGATGTAATGTATTATATATTGACCAACCCAAAGGGGAGAATGTTAGGAATCTGTCCACCAATTAGTTGGGTTGGCAATATATAAACCAACAATGTATATTTGTAGTTTTAAGACAAAATCACTGTAATATTCTGATTGGTTGATTGTATTGTGAATTGCCATAAGAAGGAGCTAGAGATCATGGCTTGCTCTCTCTGACATTCTGTTTCTCTGATATTTCTGCATTCTGTTGCTATTTCTGTTATAGTTATGCTGTGCTTATACTTTGATATTTTTGTTTACTGTAAATGACAAAGGCAACTGGTAAGAAGACTTGGTAATTGAATATCCTTTGGACTGTAAAACATATATGACCTGGACCACTTATTGGACTGTGCTATTTCTTAAAGGAAACTTTAACTCAATTTAGTGTAGCTTTGTGTGACAGTATCATCATCATCATCATCATCATCATCATCATCATCATACTTTCTTGTACAGAGAGGTGATTTGAATTGTAGGTGCAATTGCTGGAAGGAATTGGGGCAGTTTAAGTCTACAACAGCATGAAGAAGTTAAAAAATGCTGAGATGGTCCTGTTCAAAATGTTGGGGTACTCTTTAGAATGGAGGAAGAACTATCATTTTCTAACAATCTATATATTTTGTTGAGCATGGCACCACATAGGCACTTGTTCTGAAATTCTGGTACGCATTGGAATATTAGTAATAATATCTGTGGGAGGGTGAGTAACATTTAGAAACAAAGTCACTCTGGTTAAATATTTGATCCTCTTTGATCCACATGAACTGATCTTGATTCAGAGATGCTACCTACTTTCTTTTTACAAATCCAGTTATTCAATGCATTCTAGAAATTAAAGTAATATCTAGAATTATCTTGAATGCTTTTGATTTTGATTGGGTTAGGTTTCCAGTAAATAAGTGAATATATCTTAATTTCCATATTTATATTTATTTTTAATTGTGTAAGGTATTATTGTCTCCATCAGACATAAGAATCCAACAGCAGTAATTCCCTGTCAAAGGAAATAATTTACCCTTTGTTTACCTCAAACTGCATTTATATTTCTTGAATGTGCTTTCCACACTGATGTAGCTATATTCCTACTTATTTTAAGCACTGGTTGCACTTCAGCATAACAAATAACATAAAGCCATAACATAAAACATTAAGTTTCTTTGTATGTTTTATTTATGCCTGTATTCTGCTATCAATTGAAGAAGTTTTTTATGGCAGAAATATTATGTAATTGAAAATAAAGCTTCTTTAGATGTTCACTAAATTAAGCAAAAATTAAATATGTATACAGTCTTTATAGCAAGATTGTAGATATGCTTGCTTGCTTGAAATAGACTGAAAAAGTCACCAATCAGTCTGTTCTACAAGTTCCAAGGAAGCTTCATTCTTATAGAGCAAGGACAATTCTTGAACCACATAGAAGAATAACAAGAATTCAATGAGACTTGCCACCCTCACAGATTGATGGAATATTTATTTTTATTTATTATTCATTATATTTATCTCTTGCCTTTCCTTCTGGAGTTCAAGGTTGCATTTGTAAAGCATTTCCCATTCAATTTATATCACATCCACATCCTGTGAGGTCATTGGATTGACAGATAATAACAGGCTCAATAGTATTCAGCATCTAAACTTCATATCTTAATCATTATGGCACATGGCTGTCTAGAAATCTCCTAGAAAGGTTTTATTTTGGGAGAGACCTTTTCCCTTTTTGGGAGAAGACATTAAATTCTTTTTTCCCCTTTTGTCCACTGTATACGTATATTATTATGTCAATGCAATATCCAGAATGTTTACAGGGGAAAATTGTACTGATTATCTGATACCAATAGCAAGTTTACTACATGATTTTGTGAATGCTAAACAAATTAGCAGCATGGCTTCTTGTGGAATAATAAAAGCTTCCATAAATTATAGATTGAACACATACTGATATTTCTATTGGCTGTTATTTCCACCTAGGAGAAACTGTTTTCTCTATCAATTCTTTTCCCATAATTTATTAAGTGCAGGAAAGTATTCAGAAGTAATATTTTCACTTTTTAAAAAATATTAAAAGAAATGAGAAAAAAAGAATAGCAAAAGCGATAGAATTATACATTTGAATTGAGTCTGATTTTTATCCAAAGGCAAAACCATCAGTCTGTATATTTTGAGTAACGGTTCTTACTGAGAGTATGTAAACAATAAGGAAGATTATTTTAATGGAGATATGAAGACTCTTTAGCCAAGACAACAAAAGCTAAAACTTTTTAAAGCCAAGAAGGGCCACATATTGTAATGTTCAAAAGTGGTTCAAACGGACACCTCCTTAATTCATTCAGTTATATGGATGACAAGAAGATTACAACAAAATCAGACTTGTAAGATTTTCTTATTGTAGTCAAATCTCAAGAAAAATAGATTTAGCCTTCCTATGGAATATGTTCTAGTTTATGCCCTGAGATTGACAAAGTAGAAGATGGGTGGCATGTAGCTGTTTGGGTAATGGATAGACTTTTTATAAGGCATCAAGTTTGTTCTATAAGCATTATGCATTCATTGTAAGTTTTAGTTGCCATAACTAATATGCATTGTATTATTGCATATTGTAGGCTTTTTTGAAAGGAAATTGTCAAATAGCATTGAAAGTACACTGCAAATGTTTGAATAAAAAACCAGTTAACTTTAATTAGTGTTCCAAAATAATTTTTGTCACTGATCCTCTCTCAGTATAATGTGAATAGCTTCCAATAATTTATGTTGAAAAATAAATATGTCATGGCAATGGGACAAAACTAAAATACTAATAATTTATTTTCTTACCATTCTGAGAAAAGAGAGATAAAAAGCTATTTCTGCCAGTTTGAAGAATCATGCAACTTTAAATATAGTGAAACTGGACTTATAGATAGTGACATCTGCCATGGAGAAGTAGTTTTTTTTTTTAAAAAAAAATTCAGGGTAGTGATTGCCACCAAAAAATTGGAAATGGAACTTCAATTTTGCATTTATAATTTCCATCTTTATTTTTAAAAATACCTCCCTGCAAATGCTACTATTTGTAGATAAATAGCTAGGACAATGTTGGTTCATAAACTTGAAGAGCATCAGAGAAAATGACCAATAATTTGCTTAGCAAATATCTAGTCATTGCGTTCTTTACCCAATAAATAGTTGGAATAAAGTGGTCAGTCAGTCAGTCAGTCAGTCAGTCAGTCAGTCAGTCAGTCAGTCAGTCTGTCTGTCTGTCTGTCTGTCTGTCTGTCTGTCTGTCTGTCTGTCTGTCTGTCTGTCTGTCTGTCTGTCTGTCTGTCTATCTATCTATCTATCTATCTATCTATCTATCTATCTATCTATCTATCTATCTATCTATCTATCTATCTATCTATCTGGATTAGAATGAGATGATGATTTCCTAATATTCAATCCAGTGGTATTTTATCCTATATTGACAGAACTTAGATAGTGACATGAGCTGATCATGTTTTGATCATTTGATCATGAGCTGATCAAATACCTGCAACATCCTTATGATTTTTTATGAAACAATAGACAATTCATGGTGTATTGTGTATCCTTTAGGTCCTCTCTCCTCTCCTCACCACTCCTCCCCTTTCCTCTTGTCTCCTCTCTTCTCCTCTTCTTCCTTGAGTAATGACACTATTTTCCATTTATAAAATAAGAACTGAATTAGAATTATGTTAACAGTTTCAACTATCATTTAGCTTTAAAATGCAAGCTGCAGTAAATATCTAAGTAAGTCCTTCCCACACAAATTACCAAGATCAAATTATTATTCTCTGGACATAATATTCAAACAACTATCTTCTGGAGAAGGCTATAATGCTGGTTAAAGTGGAAGGAAAGTATAGATACTATAGAAGATGACATGGGTAGACAGAGGTAAAATAATCTGAAAAATGTGGTTTGAGCCTATACCAAGAATAAAATAAAAAAGATAAAAGAGGGAGGGGAAAAGAAGCACATTTAGATGCAAGATTCCGGTACTTTACTGTTTTAATAAAAGTAGCTTAAAGACAACTTAGTGTGTATTTCTGTCTTGTCTATCTTACAGAGCTGACAGAAGGAAAAGAAGGTTGCAGTGTGTAGGGCAGAGGGAATGGCCTTAAAAGACTGGAGGAAGAGCTGCTGTCAAGGCAATGGTCAGGCAAACAAGGCTTCAGACTGTTTCAAGAAACCAAGTTGACTACATTTCTCCCTAGTTCACACAAAGATAAAGCGAGGGAATGCAGAAGCACATCCAGACTTGCAATATTCTGTTCCAATACGGCATTGGTTTCTTAGCCTGGTCTATTTCAGAGGGCTGACAGGTAAAAAAAATGAATTAGTTACAATGATGATGGATGAACCACTGGAATATTTGAAGAACCAAGCTAGATTAAATACCTTCATGGAGAAAATCTATTGTGGTCAGTAAGAGTTCACTTTTATGGTGGAGGTAAGAAAACATGAAAGACAGAACTGAAATAAATACTAAATATCCCTTATCTTACCCTTTTCTGATACAGTTCCTTCATTCTACTTTTTAGCATTTTCTTTCTCTCCTCACATGAGTGGTGAGGAAGGAACACATTTGAGGTGATCATTTGTATAGAATTCCTGTAAATGAACCTTTATTTCCTTTAGTAAACCTTAGTTCTATTAATTACAGTCCATAGAACATAGAATGGAAGGTGTCATTTAGGACATTTGACCAATTCCATACAGTATAGAATTACAAATTAAGCATTCCTGACAAATGTCTGTCTAGCTTCTGCCTAAGCACATCCAGTGAAGGAAAGCTCTCCATCTCTCTGGGTAATTGGTTCCACTATTAAACAGCTTTTACTTTTGAGGTTTTTTTTTTATACCATACAGTCTCAGTCTGCCTTCCTGTAATTCCTGTAATTTAAATCTAATGTTCCACATTCTTCACTCTGCAATGATGGAGAACACGTCTTTACCATTTTTTTGACATTCTTTGTTTGTTGGATAGAATTAATCAATTAAAAATAAGTAAAAGTTCATGATGGAGACATTTGTCTTATCATGTATGGTTACATTATATATACATATAGATATACATATGGTTACATTACACACACACACACACACACTCACTCACACATATTTCCATTGATTATGAATGTTCATTTCAATATGCTGTAGTTACAATTGTAAATCTCTGTATCTTAATGCTAGTAGAACAGCCCTTCCCAAAATATGCAATATTAACTTATATACCATGAGGCTTTTAGATGTATTAATGAGCTTCAGTGGTGTAGTGGCTAGAGTACAGTACTGCAGGCCACTTCTGCTGACTACTGGCTGCCTGCAATTTGGCAGTTCACATCCTACCAGGCTCAAGATTGACTCAGTCTTCCATCCTTCCAAGGTGGGTAAAATGAGGACCCAGATTGTTGGGGCAATAGGCTGACTCTGTAAAACCATTTAGAGAGGGCTGTAAAGCACTATAAAGCGGTATATAAGCTTAAGTGCTATTGCTATTCATGGAGATCTATATATACAGTTAGAATCTCTTTCCCTGGTGAAGTCAGTGTCCTTATCTGCAGATGCCTACAAAAGAAATTCCATCATTTTCATTATGTTGTAAATGGCCTTTATATTTTTAAACGTGGGATTTTAAACGTGGGATTTTTCAGCGGGCTGCTTAGAGAGCTTTTTTTATTGTCAGAAAATGACCTTCCACCTAGAAATTACAGTTTGATAGCTTTTATCTTAACTATCAAAACTTGTTGCTGTTGTTTCAAAATCTATATATATTTTCTGGGTACCAAGCCCTGATGCTTTAAAATTATGTATCCCTAAGCCTTTCATTACTACTATTCTGCAGGGATATAAAGATAATTTATTCAAATGAGGTTCTGAATCTTAATGGTGAGTGAGCTGCTAAGTATTTATTCTTTCATATTTTGGGATTTTTTTGGGGGGAAGTGTTTTATTCTGTGTTGGGGAATAGGGCATTAAGGGTTTTTTATTTTTGGTAAAGTACTTAGAGTGCAATGATGGGCAGTATAAAAATATTGGTCAATGTAAACAATGGATATTTATAGTATGCAGTTACCAATCATACAAAATGGCATGTCTTTTAATCATATTGATACAATTGTGACCCCATGGACAACATTCCTCCAGGCCTTCTTGTTCTCTACTATCCCCTGTAGTCCATTTAAGCTCACACTGACTGCTTCAATCACTCCATTCAGCCACATCATTCTTTTGCCCTCAATCATTCCCAGCACTAGCAATAGCAACAGCACTTAGATTTTATGCCGCTTCACAGTGCTTTACAGCTCTCTCTAATGGTTTACAGAGTCAGCATATTGCCCCCAACAATCTGGATCCTCATTTTACCCACCTTCGAAGGATGGAAGGCTGAGTTGACCTTGAACCTGGTGAGATTTGAACTGCCAAATTGCAGGCAGCTGGCAGGCAGCAGAAGTAGCCTGAAGTACTGTATTCTAACTGCTGTGCCACTATGACTCTTCCTCAAGTGAGTCCTTCCTTCTCATTAGGTGGGCAAAGTATTTGAGTTTCATCTTCAGGATATGGCCTTCTAAAGACCCGTCAGGGTTGATCTCCTCAAAGACTGACAGGTTTGATAACCTTGCAGTCCAAGTGACTCACAGAAGTCTTTTCCAGCACCATAGTTCAAGGGCTTCTATTCTTTGGTGCTCAGCCTTCCTTATGGCCCAACTTTGAGAAAATATATTTACTTATGGTGCAACTTTGAGAAAATATATTTATTACTAAAAAAAAGTCTCGTAATTTTGCACATGCTTTTTGTTGATTTATTGCTTTCTTAATTCTCCCAATTTATATTTTTCAATTTGATTTTTTTCTTTTAACAAGTTGGAGTTGATTCCTTATACTAATGTATTTCACAACAATAATATGGTACCCTTTAATTAGGGGGGCTCCCTTATAATTAATTTTAATGACAGTAGTAGGAAATTGATTTTAACATAACAATAGCAATTTTGAAATCAAATAGCAAGGTAGTATCTACAGTAGAAATGAGAAAAATGTGACCTTTAAAATCTTAATAAACTACAACTTCTAGTATCCTACTCACAGGCTGGATTTCCTAGGAATTGTAGTTATATAGCCTAGAATTAGAAAGAATATTTTCATTCAGAAGTTAACACATCAAAATTCCTGAAGTTAGACATTCCATAGTTTAAGATAATATGCGGTTAAGCAAAAATACAAATACATTTCATATTATTCTACTGTTTTAGATTTCAATTCCTCTATCACAAGTGGAGATAGAATCTGCATGTGAATGAATGTATATAACTTTATTACGGTCTTAGACCAGCAATCAACATCACTATTTACAATATGCATAAAAAATACTGACACATTATAATACATTAATAGTGGATAAAAACATCTGTTAAGAAAATACATGTTCTCAAACAGTTAGGGGCACTCCCTGGTTTATATGAGTGGACAGCCAATAAGTATATATGTAAATATCATTTTCCAAAGTTTGTTCTATCTCCAAAAATTGTTACAAATTGACAGCTATAATTCTGTAACCATTTTTTTTCTAGTAGACATTGTAGCAACACAGAATTTTGCCACTGCATGTGTAATAGCTGGGTTTGAATCCTGGAGGAGAAAGTCTACATAAAAATTGTCTGCCCTCCCTGGCAATCTCTCTAGTAAGGGGAGAATGTATAATGATCTATATACTCTGTATAACTAACAGTACAATAAAACATGTGAGATATCTTCAACTTCTCCTTTACCACATATACATACCTGTTCTGCTATTGGTGATTTCTTATACCTTCTTATATTCTGAAGGAATGCTGATGGGAAAATATTAAATCTGGCTCTGAAGAATGTTATTCTTTGTTTTGGGAAGATCAGATCATTTAGATATCTTGCTGACTCTCACACTCCCTGTTTAATTCTGTCCCTGCTGTGGCAAGCCAATCTATTCAGTTCTTCTTGGAACTCCATGTCCTTCATTCTATTGATTACTACTTGCTTTGCTTGGTCAAGCCTAAGGACATTAAGAATACTGGTAAGAGCCCATAAGAGCCCAGCTTGTGGTCTATTGCCTGTTTCCAGGGGGAGCGGTAGTTATCAGTCAGTACTAGAGGGGTCATTCTCTCTGGGAAGAAATGCATTTTAGCCAATGAATGATCATCATCTTCCAGGCTGAATTTTAGGCATGCCTGTCTCAATTCTTACCTGGGCATTTGGAGTTCCTTTGGGTGCAGCTAAGATGCCTCGCAGGAATTTGGTTTGTATAGCTTCTAGGAAGTCTTTTTTTTTTTGCAAGGATTGCTGTTTGTGCCCCATATAGAATTTGTGCCAATGTTTTGTCCTCAAAAAGTTTTAAGGCTACAGGTACTAATTGACCTCCACCGGTGTAAAAAAAGTGTATAATTGCATTTGAGGACCTATCAGCTGCTTGCAATGTGTGCCTTCCAGGTGTGCCTTCCATGTCCCTTGTGACTAGAAAGCTACCCCAAGATATCTGAATGTCCTGACCTGTTCTAAACTATACCCTTCTATTTTCTAGGAGTATTGCCTAGGTCTTTTAGCAAAAACTAAATCTTTTGATTTATCAAAGTTAAGTACCAGCTTATTCTGTTTATAAAATTCAAGTGTTGCCGTAATTGCTCTCTTCAGTCCTATTGGAATTTGTGAGATTATAGCAGCATCATCAGCATAAAGGAGAATTGGGATTTTACATTGTGCTATGTTTGGAGGATGTAAATCAGGGTTCTGTAAGAGGTTGATCAGAGGGTTAATGTAAAGTTAAAAAGGGAGGGGGATAGGATGCAACTCTGCCGTACCCCTTTTTGTACCCTTACTGGGCCGGTTAAAGTCCCTTAAGGATTACACCTCACTTTCAAGGTGGAATTATCATACAATTTTTGTATGAGGAAAAGGAGGCACTTATCGAAGGTAGCGCATTTTAATTTCTCTCAGAGAGTGAATCGAAGGCCTGCTTAAAATCAAGGAAGGCCACAAAAAAAGAGGATTTTTTTTTATTTATGTATTTTTGAACCAGATAGTGAAGTACCAAGATATGATCCACCGTAAATCTTCCTTCTCTAAAACCAACTTGCTCATCTTTAATTATCTCCCCGGAAATTAGCCAATCCTGAAGTTTATAGTTTAGGTGTTTGGCATACAATTTACTAATAACACTCAGAAGGCTAATAGATCTATAATTACCTGGGTCATTTCTATTACCTTTTTTATAGATTGGTATGATAAGTGCTAATCCCCAATCTCTTGGCATAGAGCTCGTTTTATCTATAAATGTAAATAGAGATGCTAAGAGTGGAGCCCACCAACTGGCATTCTTTTTGATTATTTCTGGCAGGACATTATCAGCACCTGATACCTTATTAGCCTTGAGGATTCCAATCAACCGGGATATCTCTTCTGGTGTAATTGGGGGCCAGTAAGGAGTTTGGTCCAAACTAATTTGGCTCTCCTTAGTTACATAGTCAGGGTCTGTATATAGCTCTCTAAAATATTCTTCCCAGGCATGAAGCGGTACCTGATTAGTTGGGGGTAGGGGGGATTTCCCCAACCCTCTAGTGATGTGCCAGAAGACGGATGTATTTTTTGTCTTGACTGCTGCAATTAATCTATGCCAAGACTCCTTCAGAACCACACTTTTCTTTTCTTTTAGCAGGGTCTTATATTGTGTCTTCAACTGCTTAAGTAGTGAGTGTGATCCTCAAAAGGAGTGTTTTTACTTTTCCTATACTCTTTATTATATGTCCTTTTCAGTTGCACGCAATCTCTAACAAACCAATTTTTATTCTTTAAAAATCGGCTTTTTAGATTGAGCTAGTATTCTGTTAGTGAGAAACGATTTCAATTTTGAAATTAAAGATTCAAACCCTTCTAAGTATGATCCTTCAAACTTATTTTTAGTAGGAATGTATGAAGTTCTATTGTTTCTGGCACTAACATCCATTTAGTAACTTCCTTTGCATTTTTCTCGGTCCATTTAATTTTTACCTGGGTATTTTGACTCTCTAGCCTGGGTAGGTAGATTGAACCAGTCCTTAGAGGTTTCTGGTGTAATGTGAGAGTAAGGATTACTGAATTGTGATCGCTTTCCAGTTGTGAATCTACCTCCATCTTTTGCAAGAACTTCTGGAGGTCATATGATATCAAATAACCAACTATGGATTTTCTTCCTCCCCTATAAGTATATTCCGCTGGGTAGTCGCCTTTTGTGGAACCATTAAGGATACAAAGGTCCAAACATAAAGTCATCTGTCTTACACCATAAACCTGCCCGATTTGCTTTAGGGTCTTTAGATTGTCTGGAATGCAAGGGTTCTTCTGATACATTCTCATTATAATGGATCTTAATTTGATTAAATAATGCTTGATCATTTGGACCCATCCTAGCATTTAAGTCCCCTCCAATAATTATTGCTGCTGTGGGGTATTTGTTTGAACAGCCAAGGATAAAATCTTCTATGTCATTCCCAAAACTTGTTGATCAAATCCTTCTTATTGAGTGGAGGAATGTAGATATTAAAAAGCAAAATCTTCACCTGTTTATATAAAAGTAAGGTAGTCAGAACCCATGTCTGAAAAGGTGGCAGTGATACACATTTAAATTGCAGGGCTGTATTAACTAGTGTCACAATGCCCCCTTTAGCTCTCCCACCCATCTTACTTGGGGCAGCTGGGATAGAGTTGGTCCAATAACCATCTAATTATCTCTTGGGGGGTTCAGATTTCCTTTAAGAAGAGGATGTCAAATTGTGATATGTAGTCAAAAAAACAGTTGGGCTTTTGATGGGACAGTCTAGCCCACTATATTCCAGGTTATAATGGAGAGGGGATCATATTTTGCCGCTCATCAGGAAATTTGATTTATACAAAGAGAAATTGTAGGGTTGTTGCAATGGACTGAGGTGTTGTCGCACACAAAATTGAATTCTCTAAAAGGAGGGAGTGTAGACTCCTGAGAAAATTGTTCAGGATAAGGGGTTTTAGCACCAGTTAGCAGAGCTTGCCATTCCTGTGTTTCTTCTCTGGGTATAGGGCAAGTGGTTATTAGATCATGGTTCATTTGACTTTGAGATGATGGTACTGTTGTGGGACCTCTCCCAATCTCTTGTTGTGGTGCTGAAGGTGTCATAGGATATTCACATAAGGATGATAGTATCTCCATCTTGACTGGAGCCTCTAGTGGTCCCTGTGTATCTTGGCTTCCGTTTTCCATCTCATATTCGTGCAGTTCCTTGCCCTCTGGGGGAGAAGTAAGAGGTTCAATTATTGGGGAGACCAGATCTATAAGCAGTTCAGCAGTGTCCATTGTGACCAACAAGGATTTCTTTAAATTTTCTAGCTTGAATTATAGGTTATATTTTTCTTTTCTGTGCTGTTAAGTAGATCTTCATTGACCAAGGATGGCTGACTCCCACTTTCTTTCTCCCTTTTTATTTCAAGGTTGAGAATGCAGAACAGACAGCAGTCATGGGAGCTCGCATGTTAACAATTAAAGGTTTAATCTTTTCCTCACAGAAAACTCTGATGAGAAAAATTTGGAAGGAAGCTTGATGTGCCTTCATCTTAAACAGTATCAGTGGTATGGTGGGCTGCTTGAAAGACAGAAGTAACCGCTTCCAACTTGGGAACTTAGGAAGCCACTCCACAGCACAAAGATCAGGGGTGGGATTCTACCAGTTCGCACCTATTCGCTAGAACCGGTTGTTAACATTCTAAGCAGTTTGGAGAACCGGTTGTTAGAAGAAATTACTGGCCTAATCCTGTAAGGAAGGCAAAAAGGAAATATTCTGGTGTTGCTTACAGAAACTGCCTCTCTGTTAACTCTTATTATGTTCTTGGCAGGACTAGATTTCCTGTCTCAGGAACTTCTCTGGAGTTTTTTACCTCTCTTTTGCTGTACTATGCTTGTGTGGAGTGACCATTCAAAGTTACAATGCACTGAAAAAAGTGACTTATGACCATTCTTCACACTTACGACTGTTGCAGCATCCCCACAGTCATGAGAGGCCAGGCGAGGAGATGCATGCCTCAATGTGAGTGATATTGAGTTGGCCACACCCAGCCAATAACATGACCACCAAGCCATGTCCACCTAGTCACATGACCACCAAGCCACTCCTACCACCTAAACTACGCCCACAGAACTGGTTGTTAAAAATTTGAATCCCATCCCTGACAAAGATCAATCTGTCCCCGACGGCAGTGAAAAAGCTGACTTAGGGAATTTAATAATCCAGTGTCTGTAATTAAGTCTGTTCATGTGGATTCTCAAATCCGTTTCCCTGGGTCTTTGCTCTTTTTCTTCTTCCACATCCTGAGTATGGGATTTACCCAGGTCTGCTGTAAGCACGTTGGGAGTGGGGTCAGTAGCCTGATGCTCTGCTTGCAGAAAGAGCAATATCTTTTCTCAACGTCTCTACATCATGTTGGATGGTTATTAATTGTTCAAATATTGAGACAACCATTTGTGCTGTGAGAAGGCTTTGTTTTGCCATAAACTCTGTTGTATTCTCCCAGGGTAAGCTCTTCTCACTTTGAGTTAGATTATTGTCAATCTTTTTAGTCTTTATCACAGTCTCCATATCAGCTGTAACTGGCTTAGTTGTTTGTGAAAAAATCTGGCAGTCATTTTGCTCCTCCCCCACTAGATCGGGAAAGTCTAATATCTGCTGTTTTGTCAGATCTCTTTGCAAGTCCCATTCTAACTTCTCAAGATTGTTGGAGATGGAGGGGGATTAGTTTTATTTACAGATCTCTTGCTGGCAAAATGCTCTTCTATTTTTGGTTGTTTTGCAGTCTTCACTGGTGGGAGAGATCCCGGGCTAGTGCCATGGCACTTCTTTCTTTTCCCCATGCCTTGTTAGTCCTCAGCAAAACAAAAAACTTTTGTCTGTGTTGTGGTCTATTCTGTTATCTTCTCCGGAAAACATTATTTAAATAAAAAGGATCCAGTGGGAGTACTAAAAATTGATAAAATAAAATAAAACCAAGAGGAGCTGCTGTAGCACACTTTGGCAGCTAGCTTCCCCTGGCTTCTGAAGTTAAGTCCTCAACACTACAGACAATACTACTACCCTTTAAAAAGACCTCAACTATGTATCAGAATGATCAAACAAAATCCTGCATGTGAAAAACCACCACACATCTTGAGGCAAAAAGCTCAGCCTTTTTTTTAAACAAAAGGAAAAGGAAAACTCTGTGTGTTTCTGTGTCTCTCAGTGTGTTATACGTGCTTAAAATTTTCAATTGAGGGCAATAGAGTTTTTTTTTCTAAAAATAATCCTGTATGTATGTTTACGATCTTCTATTTTCCCCCACATAGCAATGGGGTAGTAGTCTTAGACTATGTTTGGCCTATTCATAAATATGCCTGCCTGATTCAGTCAGACATGTATTATGTCATGAGGTAACTCAACATATTTTTTGTCTTTTTATTATTTTAAAATTGTATGGGCATTGAAATATTAGTTGAACAGAAATTACACAAGTACAAAGATACACAAAGTAGGAGACAAACAACTGCTTACTTAAAATATAAGTAAAAACATAAAAAAATGCTTTTGGTAATGCACTCTTCCATTTCTTCTAATTGTTTCCTAAACTGCTAACCCTGCTAACTTCCCTAATATTTGTGTTGTACTTTGAATATTAAAGATTGGAAGTTTTTGCTAATAGCCATTTAAACCATTTCACATATTGCTTTTAATTGGTCTCTAGACTTGTTTGCTAAATAGCACATTTGGAATGTTTGAATTCATACATTCTGCTTATTTGTATTTTGGTGAAATAAAATTGTGCCCTGCTTCTTTTCATTGAGACAGAATGAGCTCACCATTTCTCTGTGCTCAGCAGCAACAATAAGTCATTTCGGTAGATTGTGGGCAATCCACACAACTCCAGTTTTTATATTATCTCACCAGTTAACTATGAATCGAAACAAAATCATGCTTTTCTTTTCTTTTCCTTAGAACCTCATAGCTCATTCTGCCCCTTCTCATGCCAGATTAGGAGGAATGGTATCAATGCATTATATTGTCTTTGTTTTATGGTGAAAAAACAATGGAAATGGTGTGAAAATAGTTTTGATTGGCTTAATTTATTCTATATTGGTTAAAATAACTTTAGAAAGAAAGCACACACACACATATGTATAATATATATCATATAAATAATATCATGTATATGTGTATATATATATATATATATATATATATATATATATATATATACTTTGTATTACAACACCCTGTTAAGCCCCAATTAAGGGAGAAAGCATACTGCTTTCTTTTCTGTCTTTCGGCTCATCACCAGAGACCATACCGACAGAAAGCTATTTGTTTCGTTGCCTTTTGTTTACATGTGTGTAAGGTTTTTTAAGCTGATAATTTTATTATCCCTTATTTATTATTTAAAATTATCAGCTTAAAAAACCTTACACACACATATATATATATATATATATATATATATATATATATATATATGTTTTCAGAGATTTTCGCGGGTATTTGTATGTGGATCTTTGGTTCTTCGGGTTTTCTCCCGTGTAGCATTGGAAGTATCTAAGCGACATTTCGATGAAGTCTCATTCATCATCTTCAGGCTTCTGTCTTTGGCCTTGTGCTTCTTAAATCCCGCAGCAACTAAGACTAACCTGAGTACAACCAAACCTCCACCGGAACAGAATACACCCCCAGCCAATCAGAACACAGCCAACTCCCCAACCAATGAGAACACACCCCACCCAATCAACTTCCCTTCCTAGATGTCTTAGTATACAAAAAATCCAATGGCTCCCTAGGACACACCATCTACCAGAAGAAAACACATACAAACCGCTATCTACATGAACTCTTACACCACCACCCAGCACAGATCAATTCCGTAGCCGAGACACTTATCTCCAGAACAAAATGCTTAGCTGATGAACAACACCTAGAAACCGAACTACACACTCTCACTAACGTACTAACAGCCAATGGATTCCAAAGAAAGAAGATTACATCTAATCCAAAAAGAAACCCCAACCAAAATCCAAGACAGAGAACAAGAAAATGGCAAAGCCCTCCTCCCAAATATAAAAGGCACTACAGACAAAATCAGCAAGATAGTCAAAAACACAACATTAAAACAGCATTCTGCACAAACGGAAAAATATCCACCATCCTAAGAAACCCTAAAGACAAAATTGAGTTAGAAAACCAAGGAGTATACAAAATCCCGTGCACCTCCTGCCCCACCACATACACTGGACAAACTAACAGAAGAATAAGTGCACGCATTGAAGAACATAAGAACTCAATCAAAAAAGAAGAACCGACTTCTTCCCTGGTCCAACACCTCAAAGCCACAGGACATAAGATTGACTTTAAAAATACCAGAACCATCGCCAAAACTGAACACTTCAACAACAGAATAATCAGAGAAGCCATAGAGATAGAAAAATGCCCACACAGCATGAATAAACAAGATGACACCTCCCGCCTACCAGCCATTTGGAAACCCGCCCTCATTAACAAACGAGTACCTAACATGAAGAAGGACACCAGACCCACACCCACGAGGGCCACACAAGAAACTACCACCACACTTCCACGTAGAAAGCAGACTCACACCCACACAGAAGATGAAACATGACCACGGACCAGAAGCCGTACCACAGCTGCATCACTACCTGCTTTAACCCCCCCCTCAACCCATACATGAAGGGAACTGACGCCGACCATGAAGATGTGGCACGACCACGAACACGAAGCCAAACAACAGGATCACAGCTCACCAGCTCAAATCCCCCAGCAACTAAGACTAACCTGAGTACAACCAAACCCCCCACTGGAACAGAACACACCTCCAGCCAATCAGAACACAGCCAACCTCCCAAACAATCAGAACACAGACAAACCCCCAACCAATGAGAACACACCCCCACCCAATCAGAATACAGCCAAGCCTCCACCCAATCAAGTCACAGCCCCAGTAGCAGTTAAAAGGAAGAAGCAGCTGCAAGCTCACATTACTCCGAGAAGCACAAGGCCGAAGACACAAGCCTGAAGATGATGAATGAGACTTCATCGAAACGTCGCCTAGATACTTCCAATGCTACGCGGGAGAAAACCCGAAGAACCTATATATATATGTGTGTGTGTGTGTGTGTGTATGTGTGTAAGGTTTTAAGCTGATATTTATATTTGTTTTCGGAGGTTTTCGTGGGTATTTGTGTGGTGTGTATATATATATATAGTTTTCATAGATTTTCATGGGTACAGATATGCAGGTCTTGGCATATTCGGGTTTTTTCCTATGTAAGATTGAGACTATCTTGCCAATGTTTCGACGAGATCTCACTTGCCATCTTCAGGCTGGTGTTTTTGGCTTTGTGCTGGTGCGAGCAAAGCGTGATCTGACCTGTTGTCTCCCTATATATACTGGTGGGGAGGTTGGCTGTGTTATCATTTCTTGATTGGTTGAAGGAGTTGATCTTTGCAGATTGGCTGGCTTTTCCTTAAGAACATGTGTGGCTGATGTATTGGCTGTGTGTCTATCAGCCTCCTGTGTTGTAATTACCCAAGGGTAATGGGCTGTGTGATGACCTTCTGAGTTCTATTGTTTTGACATCCTGGGTCTTGTGCTGTAATCTCCTGGGTCGTAATGACCTGGGTAATGGGTTGTGTGATGACATTCTGAGTTCTAATGTTTTGACCTCTTGAGTCTTGTGCTGTAATCTGCCAATCAAGAAATGACAACACAGCCAACCTCCCCACCAGTATATATAGAGAGACAGCAGCTCAGATCATGCTTTGCTCGCACCAGCACAAAGCCGAAAACACCAGCCTGAAGATGGCGAGTGAGATCTCATCGAAACATTGCCAAGATAGTCTTAATCTTACACGGAAAAAGACCCGAACATGCCAAGACCTGCATATATATATATATATATATATATATATATATATATATATGTGTGTGTAAGGTTTTTAAGCTGATAATTTTAAATAATAAATAAGGGAGACTAGTATAGATCTATTTCGAGCTAGTTAGCTCTCTTCAGCCAGCCATACCCTTACTGGGATTCGAACCAGGGAAGTATTACATGTGAGGCAGTTGTAATTGCCACTACACCACTGGCTCTCTCCTTATCAGCTCAGGCAGGGGAATAAGTATATACTTTGTATTACAACACCCTGTTAAGCCCCAATTAAGGGAGAAAGCATACCGCTTTCTTTTCTGTCTTTCGGCTCATCACCAGAGACCATACCGACAGAAAGCTATTTGTTTCGTTGCCTTTTGTTTACATGTGTGTAAGGTTTTTAAGCTGATAATTTTAAATAATAAATAAGGGAGACTAGTATAGATCTATTTCGAGCTAGTTAGCTCTCTTCAGCCAGCCATACCTGATTGGCTGGGGGTGTGTTCTGTTCTGGTGGGGGTTTGGTTGTACTCCGGTTAGCTCAAATCCCCCAGCAACTGAGACTAACCGGAGTACAACCAAACCCCCACCAGAACAGAACACACCCCCAGCCAATCAGAACACAGCCAACCCCCCAACCAATCAGAACACAGCCAAACCCCCAACCAATGAGAACACACCCCCACCCAATCAGAACACAGCCAAGCCCCCACCCAATCAAGTCACACACCCACTAGTAGTTAAAAGGAAGAAGCAGCTGCAAGCTCACATCACTCTGAGAAGCACAAGGCCGAAGACAGAAGCCTGAAGATGATGAATGAGACTTCATCGAAACGTCGCCTAAATATTTCCAACTCTACGCGGGAGAAAACCCGAAGAACCAAAGATCCACACATATATATATATATATATATATATATATATATATATATATATGTATATATATATATACTTCGTGTTACAACACCCTGTTAAGCCCCAATTAAGGGAGAAAGCATACTGCTCTCTTTTCTGTCTTTCGGATCATCACCAGAGACCATACCGACAGAAAGCTATTTGTTTCGTTGGCTTTTCTTTACATGTGTGTAAGGTTTTTAAGCTGATAATTTTTAAATAATAAATAAGGGAGAGTAGTATAGATCTATTTCAAGCTAGTTAGCTCTCTTCAGCTAGCCATACTCTTACTGGGATTCGAACCAGGGAAGTATTACATGTGAGGCAGTTGTAATTGCCACTACACCACCTGGCTCTATCCTTATCAGCAGAGGCAGGGGAATAAGTATATACTTTGTGTTATAACACCCTGTTAAGCCCCAATTAAGGGAGAAAGCATGGCTAGCTGAAGAGAGCTAACTAGCTCGAAATAGATCTATGCTAGTCTCCCTTATTTATTATTTAAAAATTATCAGCTTAAAAACCTTACACACATGTAAAGAAAAGCCAACGAAACAAATAGCTTTCTGTCGGTATGGTCTCTGGTGATGAGCCGAAAGACAGAAAAGAAAGCAGTATGCTTTCTCCCTTAATTGGGGCTTAACAGGGTGTTGTAACACAAAGTATATACTTATTCCCCTGCCTCTGCTGATAAGGATAGAGCCAGGTGGCGTAGTGGCAATTACAACTGCCTCACATGTAATACTTCCCTGGTTCGAATCCCAGTAAGGGTATGGCTAGCTGAAGAGAGCTAACTAGCTTGAAATAGATCTATATTAGTCTCCCTTATTTATTATTTAAAAATTATAAGCTTAAAAACCTTACACACACACACACACACACACACACACACACATATATATAATTTGCAGATACTTTTTGCTGTTTTGAGAAGAAAGAGAAAAGTTTATCTTGTTTTGAAAGTTTATGAAGATGTTTGGCTTATAGATATTTGTCAAGAAGAAGAGCAAATCTGTATAATATTCTTAGAGTAACAAAGTAAGTTTTCAATTTACAGTGTACTACTGTAACTTCAGAATGTTATTAGCTGTCTGTAATAAGCATGATCCTCAACTTTACCTTGCTTCAATTTTAATATTTTCTTCCTCAAAATAGAAAGTTATTCTTATTGCATGCATTTCTGGAATAGCTAGAAATCACGTGTATAAAATACTTCTTATATATAAACAAATACTGCTAGGTCTTATCACAAACACTTATTTAATCATAGAATTACAGAGTTGGAATGGACCTTGGAGGTCATCTAGTCCAACTCCCTGCTCAAGCAGGAGCAAATATTAGCCTCTACTTGGGATTGAACTCACAGCCTCCTGATTATGAGGCGAGAGCTCCACCTCTAGGCCACCACACCTAGGCAATACTCCTCACTTGTTTTGTCTTGCTGCATTTTCCACCCCAGCCCACTTTCAGCATTTTTAATTCCATGTCTAAGCTGTTATAATTGTATTTAAATCAACAGTTGAAATTCTTTCTCAATTTTTGTAAGAACTAACTAAGTGCACTCTTTTCTTAACCAGGTGGCCTTAGATTCATGCCAGGGTGTCATTATCACTTTATGGCTGGATTATTGCAATCTTCCCTACATGGGACTGTCCTTGAAGAACACAAAGAAGCTACAGTTGGTATAAAATACAGCAGTTCAAGCCAATGGGCATCACCAGATATGCTCATGTTTCACCACTGCTACACAAGTTGTTATTGATTTGCCAGTTGTCTTCTGGATGAAATTCAACATGCCTATAAAGTGGCTATTATAAAGCTTGTATCGCCCAGGACATGAGGGATACATGAGGGACCATTTGTCTCCAATCATTTTCTTCAAAGTGGGAATACTCCAGGATCCTTCTGTTAAATGTTGTCATTGTATGAAACTGAGGAAGCATATTTTCTCTTTCGAGATCCCCTCCCTTTGAAACAGCATCTCCCTCTTCATATATTTGCTAGTTTTTCTCCTAGGGGTTTGAAAAACCCTAAAAACCAAGCTTTGGTCTTAAGCCTGAGGTGGATGTGTTTGTGAGGCCCCACTTTTGGTTTGATTTGTTATGGTTTGATTTTAATCCAGGCTGCCTGTGGGGTTGTATGTTTTAACTTTTATGTTTTTGTATTGTTTTTATTTGTGAGCTGCTCAGAGTCCATAGGCCTTGGGTCAGCTCACCATGTATCTTTACTACTCATAGTCTTTCTTCCTCTGCACTCTTCCTCCCCCCATTGTACTGCTCATCTCCAATTGTTCTGCTTCTTCCTATGCTCGTTCCTTCATTTTTCCAATGTCCCTCCATTCCTTCCACCAGTCTATGTTTTTCAGTAGTATTTCCTTCCACTGCATTTGTGATTTTCCCAATTGACTTCTGACAAGCAAAGTCAATAGGGGACGCCGGATTTGTTTAATCACCTTAGGTTCACCTTAATAACTGCAGCAATTCACTTAATAAGCAAGACAAAAAAAAAGATAGCATATTAGAACAGAAGTCGCTTAACAGCTACCTGCTTAGCAATAGAGGTTTTGGTCCCAATTCTGGTCATACGTTGAGGAATACCTGCATGCACATTTGGGGGATGCTGTTGAATGCAATTTGTTGTTTTTAAATGATTGCATAAAATAAATATTGGGACATTTTCCTGGATTTTATATATTACTAATTTTGCATATACCAGAACCAGGCTGGCAATATTTTGGCTTTCTAAGCCTAAATATTTTTACATAATATTAATTTTGCATCTATTGTATCTAGCAAAATTTAACATTGTAAAACTTATACAATGACATAAAAACTGCCTAACTGCATGCTCTGTACAACAATATGCAATTATGTATCTATTATACGCAAGAAAGTAATGTACAAGCGCATATAGTCCATTTTCATTTCTGTGGTTTGTAGAACTACTATTGATCAAAAGCATTTTAAAGAAGGGCAAGCAAGTGACAATATTGTGAATCAGACCATATTTTCCCTATAGAAAGAGTTGGACAGATGAATAGTTTCACATCAATACTCACCTAAGCTAAGCGTGATTTCTCACGGCTCATCAGGACCTTCCCATTCAGTTCCTCCTCTTCAATTACCAGGGAAGTGAAAATGAAGAAAGAACAAACAAGCAGGATGGTTGCATATGCTGCCTGAGGCTGAAATAAATGCATTTCAAAATGGTGCTAAACCACTGTGACAGGAACAGTGTGCTGGGAGGAAACAGCAAGAGAGTCCAGCTGGAGAAATTAAATCTTTTTGTCTGGCAAACACTTAATAACCTCTTTGCTGTGTTGATGGAAATGATTAATGCAGTTCCCAGAGCAAGATGCACATTTCAAGTGAAGCAGCAGTTGGATGCCAACTTTTGTGGCTGTGAGTACTTAAACATAATGTACCTGGAGAGAAAATGACTGAAGAAGATACCAAAAATTTCTCTACATTCTCTACTTTTAACCAAATCTGTAGCTGAGAGACAGAGACAGAGACAGACACACACACACACACACAGAGAGAGAGAGAGGAAGGGAGGGAGAGTGAGTGGTGTGCACAAAAGGGAGTTATGAAATAAAAGTCATTTTAACATTTTGGGATTCATAGTTGATGGCAAGGATATTCTCTACTGAATCTCAGAAGAAATGGAGATCCATTGGATATTTATTACCAGTTTAAATCAGAATCAGAAACTGATGGCCAGACACAAATGAGATTTTCTTAAAACCAAAAGTAGAAGTACAGAAGAATGGAAGACCATTAAGTCCAACTCAATGCAAAGATTTAAATTGGAGCATCCCAAGCAGATGGGACAGGTTTATCTCTGCTTTTAGTGAAGGTGAACCCACCACTTCTCAGGTTCATTCATTAAACTGTCAAGTTGCTTTTATTTTTAGAAAGTCTCCCTACACCATTCCAACATGTAATTAGAATCTGTCTTTCTGCATCAACAGCAGGAAATCTAATACCTGAAGCTTTTTGACTTTTCATCCAGAATACATTATGGTGCATGTTAAAGCAGAGGTTGCTCTGTTTCACATAGTTAAGTGACTAGATGGTATTCTACACAAAAATAAAGAGAAAGGGGATTTTATGAAATACGTAGTCTTTCTCTCTCTCTCTCTCTTTCATACATATACAGAAAGTGCTACTTATACTGAATTATATTAAAGTACACAGAATATGAAAGAATGGGAATAAAAATATGGTGGAACAGACATTATTGCTATTCTTCCATTTCCACCATCACCACCACAACAACAATTATTCAAACAGAAAAGTTAGTTTAGGGGGAGAAGTAGGCTGAGCTAAAGAAAGTAAATCCAAATTATTAATTAATACTATACAAGTAACTCTCTTCTGGTAGAATTTCAGTGGAAATAATTAGTAAATGGATAAACAATGACAATAAAAAGGATAAATAGGATTCAGAGGAGATCTTTAAGCTAATACTGTCTCTAATATATACCATTTTTCCTTCTCAAGTCGTTGAAATAAAGTTTTCCAATAGGAGTAACATAGAATTTCAAAGCCCCTGGATTAAACTTTTTGGAAGCTAGCTTGCATCAAAGCCAAACTGACTTGGCCTACTTCATTCCATCACACTGAAAAAATTCTAACCTATTTTCTTCAGCTATGGATTCAGGATTCATACCATTAATATAAGCTCATTTTGCTGACTGGTTGCTCTCTGGACATTCTTGAAAACAGTGAATTTTGGTCCTGGGAACAATGCCTTTTGTATCAGCCATAAATGTATTTATTGAGAAAGCAATATATTTTAGCTAAAATTCTTATTAGGTATCTCATGGCTTTACTGAATTAATTTGGCATTTAAAATATGCATATTCCCCTATTCCCATTAAAGCTATAAGAATCTGAAAATACTAGACTAGTGAGTAGATTAGCTTTCATATAGATAAATATATGGATGAATGTCATTAAACAAGATGTACAATTGCTAGAAATAGTTTAATTAGAGCTACTTGATAAATTATACATGATTTCAGTATAAGAGGGGAAAGGTGACATTAAGGCAGAAATAAAGCTTTTTCTTATTACTACTAAGAAAAAAAAGCAATGAAGATTAGCTTTTTATAAGAGATGACAGAGATAATTAATATTTAACCATTTCTGAATTTTCTTCCTATGCAGGGCAACTACATCTCTACTTTGAGTTGACATTTAAACTGAACAATAAAATAAATTGTCTGGATTATATCTGGCTGTAGGGGTTGATTTCTTATTAGCATCAAAACCAACAAACCAACAAACCAAAATGTAGTAAATGTGATAAACGTAGCAAAATATTCACCTATTTCAGTAAAGAGTTGCACTAGAAGACCTTTAAGGTCCCTTCCAACCTTATTATTCTATGTTGTGTGTTAAAACAGAAACCAGCTGGAGTAGTGAATTCTCTACACTTTTGAAGATTAGTACAGAGATCCAGAACAAGTATTGTTAGAAGAAATCAAGCCTGTGTTCCCATGAGCTGCTTGACCCTAATTCCAAACCATAATGTCCATTGACTAACATAATAGTCTGAACTATTGTATATATGGAATTGAAATTCCATTTTCAGGCATATCTCCTGGAAAGAAGAAAGGAAGGAAGGAAAGAAGGAAGGAAGGAAGGAAGGAAGGAAGGAAGGAAGGAAGGAAGGAAGGAAGGAAGGAAGGAAGGAAGGAAGGAAGGAAGGAAGGAAGGAAGGAAGGAAGGAAGGGTCCCCCCAAATTTAAATAACAGTTATTTCAAAATATTGAAATCTCACGAAAATAAAAATGAAATTTTAATTTCTTGCCATTATTATTCAGAGGCAATTGTGTAGCAGGTTCTTTCCAACTTTGTAATTTTATGACTGAACCAAGGAAAAGGTTAACTAAACAATCTCCAATCTCCCCAGTGCCCAATGATGTCACAGCATGTTGCTATATAACCCATAGCTCCCAAGTATGTATCAAACAGAAAGAATAGAGCTTAATAAACAATACTCGTAAATCACTCCAATAAATACATTATTGGGTAATGAGCAACAAAGCAGGAATAATGAAAAACAAAAACAAATAAAAGGTCCTTCCCACCTACCCACCCAAATGCTTCTATCTTGCTCTATGAAATATTAATTCGGTGAGTATCTGCTTTTATTCGGCCGGTATAGTTGGTCAGATACCTCCATCTGTATTTGTGTTATGCTGTCCTGAACATTTCTACTGCATTTCTGTAACCGTTCCAATTCAATTTGATGCAAAAGAAATTGCTTTCATTTTTTCTCCCAGTGGCAAAGGCAGTTTGGTCAACTTCTGATGGATAATTTCAAGGGTTCTTTGGCTTACTTTAATTATAATATAGCCAACGGGTATGTGAGAATGTCCTAGGATCTACAACACTGCAGCTGTGGATACAATGAACTTCTTCAGCATCCAGCAGGTTTCACTTCACTGATTTCTCACTTATATATGAATAAAAAAAGAAAGCCTGCATACTTCAAACAAAATGCCAGCCTGCAGCACCATCTTTATTTTCAAGAACATTTCTGGGATGCAAGTAGGACCCATAGTCCCTCTTAGAAAATTAAGACAGAAATTACCAATTACTGCTTTCTTTTGAAGTTTGTCTAACTGATCAGGAAGGAAACAACCATTAGTAAAGGAAGTAGGTATGCTTCCTGGATGCTGAAGGTATCATATTGGATGCTGAAGGTATCATATTGGATGCTGAAGGTATCATATTGGTTATGTTGATCAGAGGTGGTATTTAGCAGGTTCCAACCAGTTCTGGAGAACCGGTAGCATAAATTTTGAGTAGTTTGGAGAACTGGCAAGTACCACCTCTGATAGATTTACAGTATCCTTCCCCTGTCATGCCCACCAAGCCATGCCCACAGAATTGGTAATAAAAACAATTGAATCCCACTACTCATGTTGATGTATTTATTCTCGTTGTTACTTTGTAATTGTTTTAATTTATTGTATTGTATTAATGTATTGTATTTTCCTTGTGTCTACACACCTTGCATTTTTCTTCCTTTTTATTATTGTAAGCTACTGAGAACAGCTCTATGGTGATATGCATCAAATAAATTTAACAAATAATAAATAAGATAGGAAGCATTCTGGGAAATCAATAATTTCGGAATAGTATTTTATGAGTGGAAAACCTTTTGAATAAGAATTCCTGATGAAACGGACACAACCTCTGGACTTAGAGCAATTGGTATTATCATGATTGCTTGAGTTTTGAGTTGCATCTGTTATAAGAATGTATTACTATTAATAGGCTGATTGCAAAATTATAAGTTTCCTTGATGAAAATTCCAAATAGTTTTGAAATTTGAAGATTTTTTTAAAAAAGAAATATAGCTGTTCTCCCGAGAATAGGGTGTTTATTGAATCCTGACAGTAATGGAGGTTTTTTGTATATAATCCAAAGTTATATTTTTGTGTGTATGTGTCAACAAGCAAAGGCTAAGAGCAAGAAAGAATAGGAAATCCTGGATGTACAAGACCAAGCTGTAAGAATAAATGTATATAAAGCCAAAACTGAGAAAGCAACAAGTAGCAAATACCACTTCTTCAAAAAAGGTAAGGAAGCAGTAGCTCACCTGGTTATCTGCTGCAAGATAGATAGATAGATAGATAGATAGATAGATAGATAGATAGGACGGATCTTGGGATCCGGAGAGATGGTGGGGTCGTAGGAAGCGGGGGAGGGAGGGTTGTTTAAAATTTTTAACTAGATTTTTAAAGGGGTTAGGGGTGTCCGGGTGGGGATTGGGGGACAACCCGCCTGGGGCTGGAACCAGGCCGCGGGTTGAGCATGGCCGGGTTCCAGATGAGGCTGTATTAAGGATGGGGGGCTTTACTGGGGAGGGTGAGATTAAAGCTATTAGTACGGTGAGCGGGAGAGGCAGATTTGGTGGTTATAGGGGGCCATATTTTGTATTGGGAGCACGTGTTTATCTGCTGTGGCGCGCTCCGACCCCCTTGTTATGTCCCATTCCCTGGGGGGTCTGAGCGATCGGGCCCTGGGCCTTCAGCTGATGTTATGTAACGCCAGGTCTGTCATTAATAAGGCCCCTCTCATTCATGATTTGATTTGTGAGGGGGGAGCGGACCTGGTGGGTATTACCGAGACCTGGCTGGGCCAAGAGGGGGGAGTCCCTCTGGTGGAGATGTGCCCAGCCGGGTTTCGGGTTTTCCATCGGCCGAGGGCCCAGGGGAGGGGAGGGGGGGTTGCAGTGGTTATTAAGGAAGATTTGTGTCCGAGGGAATCTACTGTTTCTCAGACGACCGGGTGTGAGTCTCTTCTCATGAAGTTCGGTCCCAGGGTACAGGTGGGCTTGTTGGTCGCATACCTGGCTCCCTGCTATGCGGCATCAGCCCTGCTTGAGCTCCTTGAGGTCGTAGCCGGCGTGGCGGTTGAGACCCCCAGGCTTATGGTCATGGGGGATTTCAACCTGCCTTCTGCCGGCGGTGCCTCGGGGATTGCCCAGGAGTTCATGGCTTCCATGACAGCCATGGGCCTGACCCAGTTAATTCGGGACCCTACTCACATGGGAGGTCACACCCTGGATCTGTTTTTTGTCTCTGATCAGTGGCAGAGTGATCTGGGTGTAGGGGATATAGTTATAGAACCCCTGTCATGGACAGATCACTCGCTCCTGAAGCTTGACTTCCGTTCCGCACGCCCTGGCCGCAGGGAGGTGGAACCGCTAAATGGTACCGCCCCAGGCACCTGATGGACCCAGATAGGTTCCTGACGGAGCTTGGGCCATTTCCCGAAGCTCACACACATGACTCGGTTGAAGGCTTGGTCGCCACCTGGGATAGGGTGGCTGCTGTGGCCCTTGACCGGGTCGTGCCCTTGCGGCCTCTGACCCGGTGCCGATCCCAGGTGGCTCCTTGGTTTTCTGAGGAGCTAAGGGAGATGAAGCGCCGGAAAAGACGCCTAGAGAGTAGTTGGAGGGCTAGCCACTCTGGGTCTGACCGAACACTACTACGATCTTATATTAAGACGTATTTAGTGGCGATAAGGATGGCGAGGAGGTCTTACCTCTCCACCCTTATTGCGTCCGCGGAAAACCGCCCAGCCGCCCTGTTTAGGGTGACCCTCTCCCTTTTGGAGGTGGGAGCGCGGGAGGACCCCTTACAGGGGCAGGCTGAGGAGTTTTCTAGGTTTCTGCAGGAGAAAATCGCTCAGATCCGGGATGAGCTGGACTCTGACTGGGCATCTCTGGGCGGGGGGGGGGCGGGGGTGGATATCGGTGAGGTCAATTGGGTTGAGTTCGATCCTGTTACCTTGGAGGACGTGGACAGGATACTGGGGGGGCTCAATGCCACCACTTGTTTATTGGACCCGTGCCCCTCCTGGCTGGTTTTGGCCACTCGGGAGGTGACACGAGGCTGGTTCCAGGGTATTATAAACGCTTCCTTGAGAGAGGGGCTGTTACCCGCCGCCTTGAAGAAGGCGGTGGTGCGGCCCCTCCTCAAGAAACCGTCCCTGAACCCAGCATTATTATCAAATTATCGTCCAGTCTCCAACCTTCGCTTTGCTGCAAAGGTTGTTGAGAGTGTGGTGGCACGCCAGCTCCCTCAGTACCTGGATGAAGCGAGTTATCTTGACCCCCTCCAATCGGGTTTCAGGCCTGGGCACAGCACTGAGATGGCGTTGGTCACGTTGGTTGATGATCTCTGGAGGGCTCGGGACAGGGGTTGTTCCTCTGTCCTAGTCCTGTAGGATCTCTCAGCGGCTTTTGATACTGTCGACCACAGTATCTTATTGCGGCAGTTGGAGGGGTTGGGGGTGGGAGGCACCGTGTTACGGTGGTTCGCCTCCTTCCTCTCCGACCGTTCGCAATCTGTGTTGACAGGGGGGCAGAGATCGGCCCCGAGGCCCCTACTGTGTGGGGTGCCCCAAGGGTCGGTGCTCTCGCCCCTGCTGTTCAACATTTATGTGAAGCCGCTGAGCGAGATCATCCGTGGCTTCGGGGTGGAGTTCCATCAGTATGCTGATTATACTCAGCTGTACATTTCCACCCCGGGCCACCCCAACGAAGCCGTCGAAATGATGACCCGATGCCTGGAGGCCATGCGGAGTTGGATGGGTCGTAACAGACTTCGTCTCAACCCGACTAAAACCGAGTGGCTGTGGTTTCCTGCGCCCAGATACAGCCGGCTTGTTCCTTCACTGGCCGTGGGGGAAGAGGTTCTGACCCCCGTGGAAAGGGCGCGCAATCTGGGCGTCCTCCTGGATGTACGGCTGTCCTTGGAAGAACATATAGCAGCCGTCGCCAGGGGGGCTTTTTATCAGATTCGTCTGATTCACCAGTTGCGGCCCTTTCTGGATCTGGGCGCACTTCGCACAGTTATTTCCGCCCTCGTTATCTCCTGCTTGGACTATTGCAATGCTCTCTACATGGGGCTCCCCTTGAAGAGTCTCCGGAGGTTGCAGATGGTCCAGAATGCAGCCACGCGGGTGATCTTGGGTGCCCCTCAGAGCTCCCACGTAACACCGCTTCTCCGCAGGCTGCACTGGCTTCCTGTGGCCTTCCGGATTCGATTCAAGGTGGTACTGATGGTATTTAAAGTGCTCCATGGCTCGGGACCTGGGTACTTACGGGACCGCCTACTGCCATCATCAACCTCCCGCCGCCCAGTACGCTCTCACAGGGTTGCCCTGCTTGGGGTGCCGCCGCCTGATCGTTGTTGGCTGGTGGCCCCAAGGGTGCGGGCTTTCTCTGTGGGAGCCCCCTCCCTGTGGAATGATCTTCCCCCGGAGATATGGGCCATGACGGATATCCTGACCTTCCAGCGCGCAGTTAAAACCCTATTTTTCAAACAGGCCAGCCTGGCCCAGTAATGGGTTCTTGGGTTTTAGATCTAAATTGGGTTTTAATCGCTAAATTTTATATTTTTAATTTTTAATTAATCCCTGATTTTAAATGTCTAAATTTCTTAATTGGATGGGATACAGCCGGACTCGTTTATTTAATATATTTTTAAATTGTATTTAAATTGTATTTATTCTAGATGTATGCTATGTGTTTTTAGTAGGCTGTATACCGCCCCGAGTCCCTTTTTGGGAGAGGGAGCGGTATAGAAGTTTGAATAATAAATAGATAGATAGATAGATAGATAGATAGATAGATAGATAGATAGATATTTATATACCGCTCCTCTTCCGAAGGACTCAGAGTGGTGTACAGCCATCCAATTAGAATAACATTAAAATATACAAAAATTAAAACTGAATTAAATAACTGGCTGTAATAAACAGGTTAAACCCCCCACTATAAACACTAAAATTAAAATACCCCAACCCTCTGATCACCACTAGGGACCCCCAATTTAAAACCCCAATCTAAAATCAGCTCAAGCTGGCCTGTCAAAGAGCCAGGTTTTCAAGGCACGCCTGAAGGTCCCCAGGTCCATGGCTGTACGCAACTCCGGAGGCAACCCATTCTAGAGGGCGGACAGCCCCCATACAGAAGGCCCTATTTCTCAGGGTCACCAGCCGGCACATAGATGGTGACGGGACCTGCAAGAGACCCTCCCTGTGAGAGCACACTGGTCGGTGAGAGGAAACTGGCAGAATGCGGTCTTGTAAATATCCTGGTCCGATGCTATGGAGCACTTTAAAAATTAGCACTAAGATCTTAAAGCGCACCCGGGAGGCCACCGGCAACCAATGCAGGTCACGCAGGAGGGGCATCACATGAGAAAACCTTGACACCCCCATAACCACCCGCACGGCCGCATTCTGTACCAGTTGAAGCCTCCGGATGCTCCCACTCGGGAGCCCCATGTAGAGAGCATTACAATAGTCCAGTCGGGAGGTGACCAGGGCATGAGTGACCGTGCATAAGGCATCCCGATCCAGAAAGGGCCGCATCTGGCGAATCAGGAGAACCTGATAAAACGCCCCCATGGAGACAGCCGTAATATGATCTTCCAGGGACAGCCATACATCCAGGAGGACACCCAGATTGTGAGCCCTCTCTGAAGGGGCAAAATCTCACCCCCAATAACCAGCGAAGGAATTATCTGGCTATATCGGGATGCCAGAAACCACAGCCACTCAGTCTTGGAAGGGTTGAGTCGGAGCCTGTTCCCGCCCATCCAGTCCCGCATGGCCTGCAGGCAATAGGACATGACCTCCATAGCATTGTTGGGGTGGCTTGGGGTGGAGATATACAGCTGAGTATCATCAGTGTACAGATGACACTTCACCCCAAAACCATGGATGATCTCCCCCAGCGGCTTCACATAAATGTTGAACAAGAGAGGGGAGAGGACTGATCCCTGAGGCACCTCACAATCGAGGGACCTAGAGGTGGACCTCTCCCCCCCCGCCAACACAAATTGCAGTCGGTCGGAGAGAAAGGAGGTGAACCACTGCAATATGGTGCCTCCAACCCCCATCCCCCCCAACCGTCGCAATAGGATACTATGGTCAATAGTATCAAAAGCTGCTGATAGGTCTAATAGGACCAGGACAGAGGAATAACCCCTGTCACGGGCCCTCCAGAGATTATCAACCAACGCAACCAATGCTGTTTCAATACTATGCCCGGGCCTGAAGCCCGATTGGAAGGGATCCAGGTACGTATCTTCCTCCAGGTACTGGGAAGCTGACATGCCACCACACTCTCAACAACCTTCGCCACAAAGGGAAGGTTGGAGACAGGACGATAGTTGTTCAAAAGAGTTGGGTCCAGGGAGGGCTTCTTGAGGAGGGGCCGCACCACCACCATTTTCAAGGCGGTGGGCAGCGAGCCCTTCATCAAAGAAGCATTAACAATTCCCTGGAGCCAACTCCGCATCACCTCTCTGGCGGTAGAAACCAGCCAAGAGGGGCAAGGGTCCAATAAACATGTGGTGGCATTCAGCCGTCCCAGTAACCTGTCTATACCTTTGGCGGTCACAGGGTCAAACTCATCCAAGATAACCATCTCAAGACTCGCCGCGGTCACCTCTCCCGGGACCTTCCAACTAGAGTCCAGCCCATCCCGAATCTGAGCGATTTTATCATGCAGAAATCGAGAAAACTCCTCCGCCCTACCCTGCAAGAGATCCTCCCGCGCTCCCAGCCCAAGCAGGGAGTGGGTTACTCTAAACAGGGCGGCAGGTCGATTTTCTGCCGATGCAGTAAGGGCAGAGAAGTGAGAATGCTTTGCTGCCTCTATCGCCATTAAGTAGGTCCTAATATAGGACCTCACCTATGTTCAATCAGACCCGGCACGACTGGCCCTCCAGATGCCCTCCAGACATCTTTTCTGGCATTTCATCTCCCTAAGCTCCTCCATAAACCACGGAGCTGAGCGAGATCTCTGCCGGGTCAGAGGTCGCAAAGGCACAACTCGGTCCAGAGCCTTGGCAGCCAGCCTATCCCAGGCGGCTACCAAGTCTGTGACTGAGTTATGAGCGAGAGTTTCAGGTAATGACCCAAGCTCCGTTTGGAACTGCTCAGGATCCATCAGGCGCCTGGGGCGGAACCATCTCCTCGGCTCCACCTCCCTGCGATGTGGAGTGGCGGTGCAGAAGTCTAGTCTAAGGAGAGAATGATCAGACCATGAGAAGGGTTTAACAACTATATCCCCTAACCGATCATTCAACCACTGTCCAGAGGCAAAAATCAGGTCCAGCGTGTGTCTTCCCGTGTGAGTGGGCCCAGAAACTAATTGGGTCAGGTCCAAGGCTGTCATGGAAGCCAAGAACTTTCAGGCCACCCTAGAGGATTCACCAAGCGAAGGCAGGTTGAAGTCACCCATGACTAACAATCTAGGTGTCTCCACTGCCAGCTCGGCTATTACCCCGAGGAGCCCGGGCAGGACCGATGATACATGGCAGGGAGCCAGGTACATTATCAAAAGGCCCATCTGACCTCCCTGACCCCACTTCACAAAAAGGGACTGAAAGCCAACCATCTGAGGTACAGTGGCTTCCATAAGACAAAGATCCTCCCTAATAATTGCCGCCACTCCACCACCCCTACCCTGAGCCCTCGGCCGATGAAATGCCTGGAAACCTGTGGGCACATCGTTACCAGGGGGAGACCCCCCTCTGAGCCCAACCAGGTTTCGGTGACCCCTGCCAGGTCCACACCCTCATCCTGAATCAGATCGAAAATCAGGGGGGGCTTATTTATAATGGACCTGGCATTGCATAACATCAGCCAGGTGCTCAGGGCCTGAGACTCTGCACAACCAGGCCTGCAAGAGGGTCGGAGCGGGTTACCGCTTGGAGATAGCGGACACACGATCCCCTAACCTGATATGGTCTTCTACCCCCACCATATCTGCCCCTCCCACTTACAGTGCCAATAAGGTCCACCCTCGGTCATTCTAACCCTGGTCGCCTCCCCAACCCCCGGTCCCCTGGGTCCCCCCAGGCGTACTCATCGGCTTGACTGACCCCAAACCCCCAACCCACTAGCCCCACTAAAAATCTGTCCCTCAGCCTCCTCCCAACCTCCCTCCCCAAACCTGTGGCTTCCTTCCCTAACCCCATTAAAAATCTAAAAATAAAAGAAGACAATAGAGTACCCCTTCCCCTCCGCAAGCATTTCACAGAATGGCCATTCCACCTCTCTGGATCCCAAGACCCATCCTTGAGGTGGACTTTAGACATCCCATTGGCCATGTCAGGGAGAGGGGAACCCTCTCTAGGGCATAAAGTTCAGCCAGTGAGCACTTTCACGGGCCAACTCGTCCCGCCTCAGGTGTTCGGTGCCGGGTCCAGACAAGACTTGCTGGCCTCCCCCAGTCCTCCTCCACCTCTGCCACCGGTGGGTGGAACCAAGGGGAACAAAGAGTCCATCCGCAGCCATCACAGCCATCATCACCGCCGCCGCCCAATACTGCCGCGGCCACCCAACATGGTCGCAGTCGCCTCTCTCGCCGGCCCTGCAGTCCCGACAGCCCCTCCAGCTGGTTCCAGGTGAGACTCGCCGGTCTCCCCCAGTCCTCCCCCACCTCTGCCACCGGTGGGGGGACTCAGGGGGAACGGAGAGACCATCCATGGCTGTCGTCACCGCTGCCGCCCGATGCTGCCACGGCCGCCCAACGCCGCCACGGCTGCCACTCTCGTCGGCCCTGCAGTCCCGATGGTCCTTCCAGCTGGCTCCAGGCGAGGCACCCCGGTCTCCCCCGGATCTGTGCAAAGAAGTTTGCACAGACTGACTACAAATAACTGCATGACAAAATACCAACAATAGTGCATAGAAAGATCTGCTAGAAACACTATCGGCCTGAAACAAGAACTGGTGGTTCCATAAAATAAAAAAAAGTCATAGAAAATGAAGAAGTGAAAGTGCTCTGGGACTCTCAAACAGGCAAGCATCTGCCAGAGAACACTTCAGATTTAATTACAGTTAATAAGAAAGCCAAAAATCTGGATAGTAGACATTGCAATACCTGGCTAAAATCACAAATCAAAAAACTTGTAAATAGAAGTAGAACAACTGTTGCAAAAAAAGTAAAGGACTAAAAGTAACAGACATTTAGGTACAATCCCAAAAATCTTGAGTACCACTTGAACGCTATCAGCATTGACAAAATCAATAGCACCAGACAGCTTACTTGGAGTGGTTTACATCCTAGATAAAAGCTTTAACACCATCAAACAAATCTGTCTATCCCAGGTTCTTGGGAAGGACCCAATAGTTGGATCAAAGTGTCAAATTCAATCTAAACACCTGGCTGAATGTGCAATGAAAATCATAAATAACAGTATAAAATATTCAATTCCTTTCATTTGTTTACAACAAGCTAAGCCAAATTAACTTATTTAATGTCTTTGGTTTTTAAATTTGCATCACCATGATCAAAATGGAATTTGGCATGTACATAATATGCTGACAAGATTTATGGAAAGCATTTATAAAAAATTTGAAGTATTGAAGCCTGTGATCACTTTTCTGCTAGATTTTAATGTACTTATGAAAAAGAAGATAGATAAAATTAAAGGTTCTCAGTCATTGTAATTAAACCTATAATTTATTTTCTTTGGCTACCTGCTAGTTTTATGATACACTCCCCTTCTCTCAAAATTGTGGTAGTATAAGGTGCTAGAAGGCTGTTATTGAGCTGGATTTTGATAGTGATAATCTACTATATAAAAGCATTTGTTTCCTATACTATTCATTAAGACTCATATGCCAAGGAATCCCAAACAAAAACTTTTAGCACAGATTCTTTGCATGACTCTTGGTCTAGGATTTGCATTCTATTTTCTGCCTTGTTTCTGTTCCATATTAAAGTTTCTTCTGACCCATAGGTGTTTTGTTAGATGTCATTTAGATTAGTAGAGATTATGTGATTGCTGGGTAGATGGTATTAATATAATGAAACACTGCTACCTAAATCTTGATTATCCAAATCCTCTTGTTAATCTAAATTACAAAGTGTCCTCACAAGAACCTCTACCCTTCATTATAATCATCTGCTATTTGTTTGAAGTATTCAGTATCAAGGAATTTGGAATATCCTTTGGGCATTCAGTTAGGAAGCATGTCTTTGCTCAAAAGTTCATTTCAAACCTTTTGTACAAAATGCTTGGTGATATGTGGAATAGCAAAGCAGAGTTCCTAAGACTTTGATAACACTCTTGACTAATATTGACTGAACAGATGACTGAAAAATTTTCAAATCTGCCTTCTTGATATAATGCATATTTTAATATTATTTTTCATTATTTCATGATTTAAAAGGTGCTTTCTTTTCTTAATCCATAGTAATTTGATTTCTGTTCCTAGTATAATAGTAATTATAGAAAACCCAAATTTAACACAGTGAGGCTATATGTTAGAGCTAGATTGTTCATGAGTCTGTTTTTGTGGAACTACATTGAATTATTTGGTTGGCTGTGAGATTTATATACTGTATTATTTATACATGGATTACTTGCCACTCAGAGTTGTGTAGCTAAGATGGCAGGCATATACAAGTTCTGAATAACTAAATAACTAGAAGGAGGAAGAGGAGAAGAATGGATGTATGTTAAAGCTGAAATATTATATTAATGAAATGAACGATGATATTTTTTAAGTCCCCAAACATACTTTGAATCTGTTCTTCCTGCTATTCTCGAGATAGTAGTGATGGGAGAAGATAAATAGTGTTAGAAATTAGGCAGTGACTGCATAGTGAAAACAATGTTGGCCATGTCTGGGCTGTCCCATCCACCCCTCACAAATTTTTTTCAGATGAGCTACATTATTACTTGAAATTAACCAAAATTTGAATCTTTCTTCCAAGTACAAAAGTGAAGTTTGTTAAACAAAAGTAAAGTATAAATGTTGAATTATTCAACAATAAATGTTGAATCAGTCTTTCTGTTTCTAGGTATTTAGTATATTGCACTGTGCTAGAAAAATGTCAAGTGATCACTGAACTGTATAGATGAAAGTTGGAAAATATTATTAACTTTGTGTAGGAATGGGAAGTGGGGGGTCTATTTGCAAATTATTCTTTAATCTGTGGAGGGGAGGTAGACTTATTTTTTTAAAAAAATATTGGAATCTCACCAGGTGATGTAGATGACCCTCCCCATCTTTATATTTTACCCAAAACAATTCTTTCAAATAACTTAAATTGAAAGATATTGGATTGAAGACATCCATTATGTTCACTTGATGCATTCACACATTCTATTAAGACATGGTTTATTTTAATCATGCTTGTTGAATAAGACCCAATGATTAGTTCACTCAACTATGGCAAAACTGGATAAACAACATTACAGCTTAGGATGATAAGGGGATTTATGGCAGAGAAAAGATTTTAAACTTAGTAGTATAAGGGTGAATAACCATGCTACTACATAACGTTTTAACAAGTTTTACATTTAAATGAAGGCTAACATAATCTTATTAAAATAAAGTGAGAGACTTTACTTGTCAGCATTTAGTGCACTGTGACATTATTTGTGTCAGTGAACACACAGTACAAAACAACTCTTTTATATATGTAAAGTGTTGAAAATGCTTTCAGGAATTAATGGGGCTCCATAAAATGTTTCCAAAAGGTTAGCATTTATGGTTACATAAGTTGTGAAGGAAACCCATTAAAACTAATTCAAAGGAATAAGAGAAGCAAATTGGAATTACACAGGAACAGAAAGAGATCATTCTTTAAATGTGTTATTGTTTACATCCAAAAAGACCAGTTATGGTTAATAACTCCCCAAGAAAATCCAAAGGGAAATAGTATGTATGCAACTGAATGAGTCTTTAATAAGCTGGATGTAAGTAATTCTGTTCCAAATAATTGCTCTAGCACTGCATAAATGGTACTGGATAAATTAGATAGTGTTCAAATAAAAGTGCTTAGAATAAGAATTAAATTAGAAAACATGAACATGTGAAGGCAAATTAATAAAGGCGATCTGGAAACCAGTCTCACAGAGAAATGCTAAATGTCTTAGAATGAATGACCACTATAAATCACAATTTTTAGAAATACAGATATAAAGCCTGATAATAGGCTGCTGGGACCACAAGCTATAAAAAATAATAATGGAGCTATTCATAAATTACCTTAAAAGGACTAAAATATTTTCTTTCCGTTGCTCTCCAACAATACAGATTCTTTCAATTTATTGAAGAAATGTATTTTTGCAAACTTGGAAGAAACAATGATAAAAGGATTGGTTTTATACAATTGTATGTAGTGAAAAAATAATATATCCATCAGGACATTCACCTTTTCCCATACTTTTTAACAGTTAAAAATGGATAGGGCTATTTACCAGTATATAGATGCATATTTACCACTTATGCAGAGGATTTCCCATAATATAATCTTCAGGCACAGTTTCAAAATATGTTATAGATGTCGGATTTTAGTCCTGTTGTCAGACATTACAATTTTTTTAAGAGAGAGAAGACATTTAATATTTAGAGCATTATAAATATTGTAACTATTTTTCAAAAATATTTTGTTTTCCATTAAGAAATGAGGATGCAAAACCTGTGTTGAAATTGGAGACACATAAATATATTTACACATAGGTAAATGGGTGGATAAGTGCTTTTAATTCAGTATATTTATATTAGCATTATAATCTGCATATCTGTGTGTAAGATATAAATTCAGATCCAGAATTCATCATTTTTTTCAAGTATTGTCAGTGAAGAATGGCTATGCCTAAATGAAAACTGTAGCACAGAATGTCATGTTATTTTAATTTTAGAACTCCAGTTCTGAATCCTAAGGAGGGATTCATTCATTTATTTCATTAGCAATAAAATGATGCCTTAAAATGAAAAAGCCAATTGATTTTCTAAAACTCTGCATATTAGTCGTATTTTATCATTCTGCATATATGTTATATTTTTATTCTAATTTATTGTAATTCACTTCTATTCTTCCTTGTTGATTTCCTCCCAAGATTCTCTTTGGAACCTACCCAAAAAGTGGTTTGTCCCATATTCAAAACTTTCCATCAACCTTGTATGGATCAAAATTCTCCCAATTTTCATCATGATAGAACTTGTTTTTGTAGATTGGTTTTACTATAATTTTTGAATTTTAAATGAATGAATTTACTATATTCATTTACTATGTATTTGTATAAATAGATTCATGTTACAATTATATATTAAAAAGATACATTTTTCTAAGCAGATGTTAGTAATCACCATCTGCATTATTCCTGGGTCTCCTAATGTCATGATAATGTTTTCTCTACCCTTGTTTGTTTCCTGCCTATTAGTCACATTATCCAAAATCATATTATTCCCCTAAAATCATCTTCATTTAAAATTTAATGGAATTTGGCAGAAGCTGGAGTAAAATGCTTCATAAAGCTCAGACAGCTTCCAAAATTGTCAAGAAAGAATTGAAAAGACTTTTGTGTTGAAAATGAGTGGAGGTTTTTCCATTACTATAAGAAAAGTGAGAGTGAAACGAAGGTAAAATTGGAGAAAAGGGAATCGAAAGGAGAACATTTCAAGGGAGTTCAGGACCTAATGAAACTGAGAATACTGCAAAGGACTGAGCACAATGGCACCTATTTTGTCTTTGACATAATTGGCAGAAGGTAAAGACTAAGGGCAAAAGTTTCCAATCTTCATTTAGATGCAAGACACACCATTGAAATGTCTGTGGTGGGTATGGAGTCAGAAGAACTGAGTTCCTATTTGAGGAGGATTGGGTGCCATCTGTCATCTGTTTCTGGTCACTGCATCTTTTCTATAAAGTAACCAGGGTACTTCTTGCTAAGTTTTTTTCAGGGTGAAAGAGGGATGATAGTAGAGGGAATATTGCTTTGGGATCTTAACTGTCAGTAGAAGTGGCGATAGACATTAAAAAGATTAATACTTGGAAAAGGTTTTAGAAGATTATTAAATATATGACCAGGGTCTTTTTTTGTTTGTATGATGGGATTGTGAATTATTACATAATCCCAAAGAGCCAGTTAAAATGGTGGGCTAAGTATTGGTCTGACATGAATAGGTATGGACATTTTGGTATGTCAGAGGTGGTGATTTATGTGAAGATGATGTAAGGGATGGTTTTTTATTTATTTATTTTTATTTTATTTTATTTTATTTTATTTTATTTTATTTTATTTTATTTTATTTTATTTTATTTTATTTTATTTTATTTTATTTTATTTTATTTTATTTTATTTTATTTTATTTTATTTTATTTTATTTTATTTTATTTATTTATTTTTGTCAATTGCTTACAAGATAATAGGTATAAGTGAAAACATAGTTATGAATACATGGATACATATAAGAAAAAAGAAAGAAACAGTAGGACAGGGACGGTAGGCACGTCGGTGTGCTAATGCACGTGGTTTTGAATGAAATCCTATTACTGGAAATTTGGGGCCATATACTACTTTATCCATATGATGGAAGATAAGATAGGAATTTTTGTTATTATGTAAGAGAATAACAAGAGAATGTTGTTTAAAAAAAGGATATTAAACAGGAAGTGTAACTGGCAATCTGATGTAGCTTTTTTCTTCTAGCCCTTTTGCTTCATTTTTGGATTTGAGAGATAAGAATTCTGATGATCTTGGACTTAACGGTGCTGATAAATGTGCATTTTTGTGCAGAAACAGAAAACATCCATAAACAATCATTCATAAAGTGAATAAGCAGTATACTTCATGCTCATATTACAAATATGTGTCTGGGGAAAGGGAAGCAATGTAGTTCCCTCACAGATCTGACCTCCCAGTTTTCCTCTTGCTGTAAATCAAGATGTGATTGTTGTTATATTGTTGTAAAGCAACAACATAAGAAAAGTGGGTAATGGTGATTTTATAGTTGGGACAGGACAGGCAATGTCCTATGTAATGTTATCTAGTATTCATTCTGATATTCTGAGGAAGAGATGGTCAGGGTGTTTGTGAATGCATGATTTGAAAAGCTTTCAATGAATCTTTGATGGAAGGCTCCCTTTAAAGGGTTAATACTTAACTAGGAGAACAGCTATCCCATTAAGTATGGACATTACCTTAGTAGTGATGTGCCTCTTCTTCCAATGTAATATCAGAATAACAGAGTAGCAGAGTTGGAGGTCTTTGAGTCCAATTCCTTGTTCAGACAGGAAACTATTCAATTCCAGACAAATGGTTGTTCAATCTCTTTTTTAAAACCCCCGGTGTTAGAGCACCCACAACTTCTGGAGCAAGTCATTCTAACTGTTAGGAAATTTCTGCTTAGTGCTAGCTTGCTTCTCTCTTTGATTAATTTCCATCCATTGCTTCTTGATTTGTCCTCAGGTGCTTTGGAGAATAGTTTGACTCCCTCTTCATTGTGACTGCCCCTGAGATATTGGGATACTGCTGTCATGTCTTAGTCCTTCTTTTCATTAAACTATACATATTCAATTCCATCAATTATTCTTTATATGCTTTGGCCTCCAGTCCTCTAATCATTGTTTTAAGACTGTTCTTTGTAGTGGCCTGTACCTCTGGGAAAAACTAACTTGCATTTTTAACCCTATCATGCAGAACTCATTGTATATATACTGTACAAACACTTTTCATATAGAGTAAACACTATTTAATAAATCAATAATAAGGTATTTTTAAAACATCCATCTTCATCGTTCAGGGAGATTTTTCATTTGCTCTCATTGCATTTCCCCTCATCTAAATAAAATTCCAAAGTTCCATTTTTTGTTTTGAGGGTGTTTTGTTTATGTTGGAACTATAGTTTCCATATACCTTGTCTTGCTTTCTGCATCTTTCTTTTGTCTTTGAAAGTAGGAAAAAGCTGGATAGATATTGTTTTGAGGCGGCAATGAAGAGGCACACACGTATAGTGATTCAGTCTTTTTGTTTATTTCCAGGATGCCGACTGACTTGGTGGCGCGGCAGCCCTTCTTTTAAAGGACTCCCGCGCCTAAGTCAACCAATGACGGGGCGAGGATCTCCCGCCGGAATGTAGACCAATAAACAGTAAGTATTTCAAATATTAACCAATCCAGAACACCCCTCCCTCCTTGGTCCAGTCTGACCAATCAGGAGCCGCGCCTATGTTACGTAATCACGTAGATAGGCGGGGCTCCTGTGAGTCCGACTGGACCTGCGCGGCTCAGTTGCGTCGTTACCATCGGCTGGTGCGGAGGGACCTGTTGCTCCTCTCGCCTCCGGCCCTGGAAACTTCGAGCAGGTCGAGCCGGCTGCGTCACAACCAACGGGCCTAACTGGGCTAGTTGACGTGGCCATGCCGCTCCCTGCTCGGCCTGGATTATCGACGACCCTGTCAGATGTTTCAGCGGGACGTTCTTCAGGATCAGGTGCGTAGCAGCGCGACCCGACCGGAGCTAGAGTTGAGGGTGTGTGTGTGTGAGTTAGGGTGTCATTGTCTGTTAGTGGGCTTTCCTTATCCAGACTGTTTGGTGGATGTTCCCCTTCCCCCCCAGGAAAATCGCCAGGTCTGGGGTGGGTGCGAGTTCTAAGTTGGTCTATGTGTCGTTTCCAGCTTTTGCCATCAGCGGTGGTAAGCCGGTAAGAACGGGGCCCGGTTAGATGTGTGATGGTGGCTGGCACCCATAAGGGTTGCCCTACCAGGTTTTTAGCGTAAACTAAATCCCCAATTCGGAATGTTCGGACTTTGGTTGAAGAATCTAGGGGTTTCTCTGGAGTGTAGGTGGGGTGTAATCTATCGAGAGGGGAACGTAGCTTTCTCCCCATAAGTAATTCAGCAGGGGTTTTGTTAGTAGTGCTACTGGGTGTAGTGTGTTGTAGGAACAATAGTTTGTCGATGCGTGTTTGTATAGGGCCCTGATCTAACTTAAGAAGGGTCTCCTTGGTAAACCGGACCATGCGTTCGGCCCGTCCATTCGCTGCCGGATGTGCCGGCGCGGTTAAGGCATGGCGTATGCCCAAACTGGCTAGGTAGCCCTCAAATTCTGTAGCCGTGAATTGAGGGCCGTTGTCAGATACCAGGACGTCTGGTAAACCGTGGGTGGCAAACCAGTGACTGAGCTGTCGGATGACAGCTTCAGAAGAGGTTGATTTCATGAGGCTCACTTCTAACCAGTTTGAATACGCGTCTACCAGAATCAAGAAGGTATGTCCCTTAGTCGGGCCTGCAAAATCTATGTGGACTCTAGACCAAGGGCCCCTAGGTAGATCCCACTCAGTAGCTGGTGCCTTTGGGGGTGAGGGCCGGGAAGTCTGGCAGGGCTGGCAACCCGCGACCCAGTCGGTAACATCCTTGTCTAACCCCGGCCACCATACATAACTTCTAGCTAGACTTTTCATCTTTACCACCCCGGGGTGTCCCTCATGCAATAGTTTCAATATGGAATTTCGCAGTTTTTGTGGAATGACCACTCGATCCCCCCATAGTACACAGCCTTTTAGTACTGACAGTTCCATTTGTCTCTGTTTAAATGGTCTGTGCTGTTCTTGTAACTCAGAGTCAGGCCAACCCTTCATGATCCACCTACTCACGGTATGCAGTAGGTGGTCGTTAGAGGTTTCGTGCGCGATGTCTGCTGCTGTCATCGGGAGGTCGGGCAGGGTCTCAATCAAAAATGTTGAAGTGCTGGGGTTTGGTTCAGGATCAGAGTCTGGTAACGGGCAACGACTTAAAGCATCGGCGTGCGTGATGGTCGGACCCGGGCGGTACGACAGGGTGTAATTGTAAGCGGCCAGGAATTCTGACCATCTTGTCATTCTGGGTGATAGAATGTGGGGAGTGGGTTTGTCACCCGCCAGGATACCTAGTAGGGGTTTGTGATCGGTGATGATCGAAAAAGATCGGCCATACAGGTATTCATGAAAACGTTTAATACCCGAAATTATGGCTAGTGCTTCCTTGTCCAGTTGACTGTAATTCCTTTGGCTTTGGGACAAGGTTTTTGAATAGAAGGCAATCGGAGCCTCTCTGCCGTTAGGTAGAAGGTGGCTCAGAACAGCTCCGATTCCAAAGGGGGAGGCATCGCAAGTTAGTAACAGTGGCAAAGTTTCATTATATTGAATTAACACTTGAGCTGAAGTGATCATGTCTTTAATTTTGTTAAATGCTGTTTCTTCCCGATGTCCCCACTTCCACGATGCGTCTTTGTCCAAAAGCCTATGCAAGGGTTCCGCCACCGTGGCTTTCTGGGGCAAAAAGACATGATAAAAATTTATCAACCCTAGGAAAGCTTGTAGGTCAGCCTTGTTAGTTGGTGTGGGGGCATTTTTGATGGCACGGGTTTTTCCTGTTGTTGGATGGATGCCATTTCCATCTATTAGGTATCCTAAAAACTCTATTTTGTCTGTGATAAGGGTACATTTGTCTTTTTTGACTTTAAACCCAGCCTCAGTAAATTTGGTCAGCACTTTTCTTAGGCGGTCTCGCAGTTGCAATTTGTGTTTAGCTGCAATTAGGACGTCATCGAAATACGGGATGACTCCAGGAATTCCTTGAAGGAGGCGTTCCATAAGAGATTGAAAAATGCCTGGTGCCACGCTAACGCCGAATTGTAGGCGATTACACTTAAATGCACCCCGGTGTGTCACAATAGTTTGGGCTTCAGCTGTTTTTTTGTCAACGGGCAGTTGCTGGTAAGCCTGAGCCAAATCGAGTTTAGCGAAAATCTTTCCGCCCTTGATAGAATGTAGCAAGTGTTGCACGACAGGCACGGGGTATGCGCTCTGTTGTAGTGCATGGTTGAGGGTCGCCTTATAGTCCCCACAAATACGAACCGACCCGTCTGCTTTTATAGGGGTCACTATAGGGGTCTCCCATTTAGCGTGGTCAACTGGCTCGAGGACCCCTTGCTTTACTAGTTTATCCAGTTGTTCTTCTATTTTTGGCTTTAAGGCAAACGGTACCCTTCTAGCCTTTAGTCTAATTGGGGCTACCTTGGGGTCTATGTTAAACGAAATCGGGTTACCCCGGTACTTGCCTAATTCTTCGCTGAACAGGTCCTGGAATTCTTGAATGAGATCTGCCTCCCAGTCAGCGTCTGTGATATGGTTGATACCGGTCATCCCTATTCCCAGCGGTTCGAACCATTCCAGTCCTAAGAGGCTGGGTCTGTTCCGGTCCACGATTGTTAGGGGAAGAATCTCAGTATGGTTGTTGAAGGTTACCTGGAAATGTCCAATCCCTACTACCGGAATTCTGTTTCCCTGGTAGTCTTTGAGTGTTAATTTCTGTTTGTCTAGTTCGCTTCGCCGTATGTCTGGGATCAATTTCTTAATAGTGTCCCAGGAAACCATGGAAAGGAATGATCCCGAATCCACTTCCATTTCACAATTTTTTTCTTCAATTCTTACTTGCACGTGGACTTTTTTAACGTTTTTTGTATTAGAGTGACCAATTATTATTGTTTGATGCGTTTCTTCCTTCTTGTAAGATGATTCTTTAAACTTTCTATTCCTTCCTTCCTGGCTCCAACGGTTGTTTGTTTTCTTTTCTCTCTCTCTTGGGGGAGGGCTTTCTCTTCGCCTGGGGCTGTAGCTTGATCGGGCTCTGCATACCCTTGCGATGTGCCCTTTCTTTTCACACTTTCGGCATATTGCATCTATGAATCGGCACTCTGATCTGGGGTGGTTTCCACCACAACGGTTGCATTCAAAATCAAACCGCCTGGTAGCCCGCTCTTTTTTCCCTCTCGCGGCTTTTAGGTGGCAAACCTCGTCTTCTTCACTACTGGTCTCAGTTTCAATATCCTCGTAGTGAGTTGAGGTTTTTCCTTGTTCATCATCAGCTTTGGTGGTTTCTTTGGATTTGTGGTGTGCAGCTTGATTAATCTGTTTCATTCTTGCTGCCGATTTGTGAGCGGCTTCGGCTGCGGTGGCTTCTTCAATGGCCTCTGTGGCTGTTATCTTGGGTCGGTTTAGCAACTTACTCTGCAATATTGGATCTTTTAAGCCTAAGACGATCCGGTCTCTTAGCGCCTCATTGAAATCCGAGAATTCGCACTCTCCACCTATTTCTCTTAAATCGGCCACGAAATCGGCGATAGGTTCTCCTTCTTTTTGGTTCCGGAGGTAGAACTCATGGCGCTTTATCAGGCAGGAAACTGTGGGCGCGTAGTGTTTCCTCAGGATCTTCTCTAGTTCGGGCCAAGTTAGCGTTTTAACATCGATTGGAGACGCTAGTGCCTTTGCCATCCGAAATACGGCTTGGCCGCAGTGGGTCAAAAACACCGCTCTCTTTCGGTGATCCGACACTCCGCTCAGATCGCTACTCTCCAAAAACATGAGGAATCGGTCCACATACGTCTGCCATTCTTCCTTGGCCGGGTTGAATTTTTCAGGCGGTGCGTTGCTTCCGGACATGATGCCGCTCGCTCTCCGCCGCTATGCACTCTCTAAACGTGTTGCCTTGATCCCACCCTCGTCGCCAGTGTTTTGAGGCGGCAATGAAGAGGCACACACGTATAGTGATTCAGTCTTTTTGTTTATTTCCAGGATGCCGACTGACTTGGTGGCGCGGCAGCCCTTCTTTTAAAGGACTCCCGCGCCTAAGTCAACCAATGACGGGGCGAGGATCTCCCGCCGGAATGTAGACCAATAAACAGTAAGTATTTCAAATATTAACCAATCCAGAACAGATATGTTGTAATTTTCCAATTTATGAAATAAAGTCAAGATAGAAAATAAAGAAAATATATCAGGTAAGAATTTCAGGAGTGACTACTGATTCTAGTTTAACAACTTGAAACATGAAGAATGGAGAAGAGAGTTGATTTCTTATTGTTTATATTTGGGTAAAGTCATGTTTATGCCATTGTGTCATACGTATGATTCACAGCATCTTCCTAATATGTTTAATGCCACATTGGCCTTGATTACAGTTGCCTCCCCTATTGCCCACTTTCAGAGTCTTTAAACACACACAGGGAGAATTGCTTTCTTCATTTAATACTGTGAGGCACTATTGTATTTGTTTTAGCAGCTTTAGATCTTTGGAAAACAGACCTGTCAGTTCCTTCAAGAGAAACTCATGGAAACAAAAGCCAATGAGAAAAACAGAATCTTATGTTCCTTCAGAGAAGAAGGAAATAAATGTCAGGCTTATCCTGGAGATATGTAGTGCAAAGCCAATTCAGTTGGAAAATTATTTACCTTAACAGAAGGCAGCTAATGAGCTTGTGTACATAGCTCCAAATTTGGCAAATCAGTAACTACTTTGCTGCTTTCTTTATGAGTTATAAATTCCCCTAGATTTTTGTGAGGCAAGGTAAAGTGTTTTAAGCAAATAAATGTGTATAAAATGATCTTGATTTATTTACAGATCAGGAGGAGTTGGCACTATTTGGGGAGCAATAGATTTCAGTCAGCAGAACAAGTTCAGTAATGAGGTCCTGCAAAACATACATTTTATTTGAGGTTTTTGTGGTTGTATTAGAGATGTCTGGTTATGAATAGATAAATGCAAAGCATTTTGCAAACATCCTCAATTTCCAGGAAAGGTAGAACTTTCATGGTGGTAAGTGATGAAGTTACCATGATTCTTTCTACCTTGTCTCCACACAATTAGGAGTATTGGTCACAACTGCAGGTTGTGAAACAATTTTCATCAAAGGAGATAGCACATTAGTTTCAATATTTTTATCCTCAATGTGATGCTATTGCTATACTTGTCTGCATAGACTATGTAAACTTATGTGAGTTAGAACTCTCTTTACAGTTGGGGCTCTTTATTTAGCAAATACATTGACTTATAGTGCTTCAAATGTTAATGTCAAGTCCATCAAGCCATCCAAGGACAGAGTGGTCTATGTTGAAAAAAATCGGACATTGGGCCAGTGCAAGTTCTTGATGGACATTCGGACACAATATGATGGATATTTTGTCAAAGAGCACCACAGTCACACTGATGGATAGAGACAAGTTGGGACTATATTTTATAGGTGATCCCTGAATCTGTAAACGTTGCTTATGATATTTAGGCTGCTGATACTCAAGGTCACAGATGTGGGTTTCCAACCACCCACTTTAGATCACCCTGCTCAATGCTGAGAATACAGGGGCTGAGGAGATAGGCCTGGCCAATTCGGAGATCAAGTTTATGATCATCAATGCTTTCTGAAGGCATTTGAATACCCTCATCAAGAACAATATTTGAAGAGTTTTTTGTGCTTAAGAAAATAAACTTACTTCCCTAAGTTTCATTAAATTTCTTATCTTCCTAGTTCCAATATTTTTCTATGTACAATCCTTGTTTGATTGATTGCATGTAATATTCTAATTTTCTGAGATTGTGGATTTGGGGTTTTCATGAGCTGTAAGCCATAATCATCATCTTATGCCAAATCACGGCTTGAACTATTTTGCTTTGCATGTAATGAGTCTATCTCATATATTAGTTTCACCTTTTAAGTTGCATTACTGAAATAAATGAACTTTTGCACGATATTCTAATTTTTTGAGTTTCACCTGTATAATCTAATAATAGTAACCAGTACTGGACTTCCCTTTTTCAATCCTAAAAGCTTTTTCCACCTCGATAATCTCTTATGATAAACAAAGAGAGTTTTTTTTTTAGGTTTATATTTTAAATTCCTGCTCCTCATTCAATTGTTTTTCCTCCAAGGAAAGAAGGGTCTTGGTTAGCTGTCATAAAGAGCCATATGACAATGATATTCTCTAAAGCATCCTCTTCTGTTCTTCCTGCTTTTCCCTTCCCCAGCTTTTGGACTCAGTTAAGAAATACCAAGGCCATGATTATATAAGGAATATATGATTGACACATGCAGACAGAAAGAGTGAAAAGGCAGAAGAAATGTAAAAGCTTGAATACTTGCTTGCTTAAATTTTCTTGGCCACACAGGACAGTGAGATAAGGTAGGTTGGGGAGAAGCTTTTTATCACTGTGTCCTCAGAAAGGCTAGAAAAGTCAATTTGATTTATATTATCCCCTTCTGTTTGACTGGATGCATGTGAAATACAGATAAATATTTTCTCAGGGCATAAGATTATACCCCAAAGTCAGCCAAGTGTCTAAGTGTCATTTCTTCTTGCATATGTGATTTCTATGGCTCCAAATTTGCCCTCATATTAAATGTGCGCATACATACACACACATCACACACACACACACACACACACTCTTCAAATTTACAACTCTCCATTCATCACATTTGTGTGTTCACATTAGTATGCACTGTTTCTACTGTGAAGGCTTTGGTCCATCTGCCTGCAACTCCTTAAAGCAGCCTCAGCATGGGTTTTATTTTGGTTAGTTGGTTGGTTCATTTGCTTGGCTTGATTTCAGTATCTCATGATATTAAAGGTGGCAATGGAAAATTGTTCTGTGATTTTTCATAGGATATTTTTTTTTCCAAAGAAGGGATTATTTTGCATTTTCCACTGTTACCCAAGAAATAGAAGAACATCTATCATTTAGAAATGGGTAGTATGGAGAAGAGTCAATGTTGTTTCAGATTTTTATCTCTCTTTTTCAAATCATTTTGTCAATGTTCTTGCAAATTATGGATCTATAAATGGATAGGGGATTTTTTTTTTCTATCTATAGAAAGCTTCTAATTCACAGTGTAGTAGAGTGTCATGATTAGACAGAATGCAACTCCTGTTCACATATTTACACCCATACATTTGCAAGCTATTTTCCTCCCATTTAATTAATAGAGGCATGTGAGACAGAGATTAAAGTTCAGTCTACTCAGTGATTCTGATCAACTATCAAGCCATCATAGTGTACAGATTGTACTTCCATGCTTTTTATGGTGAGGTGGGACTTCACTGTGTTTGTTATGTTTGAAGCTAAATGGTTAGGATAGCTATTAATAATAAGATATTCAATATGAAAGAATTTGTTTGCATTGTGCAAACAGTTCCTAAAATATAGGCACCATCATCTTTATTTCATGTAAATCACCTGGTGAACTCCATTATACAGAGGCCTACAAATACTATAGATTAGTCAATAAATGGGCATTTCAGATTTATTTTCTCAGTTGTTCCAAGTAAAGCTGACCTCATGAATTAAAGAAAAAATATTTTAAAGATGAAATGATTTGTTGACAACTAAAGCTTAGAAAAGAAAAGATTGCACAGCAGACCCAGTAGAAACAAATCTATAAAAATATATTCATGAACAGTTTTGCAATAATTTGATTCTGGATGTATGAATTGCTAAATGTACTCATTTATAATAGCAGTTTTAAAACATTGCCTGAAAATAAGTCTCAGTGAACACAATGGGATTTACTTTTGAGTAGCCATGACTTAAATTGTCTTGTGATAAAAATTAGGCTAAGTAGCAGTCAATTTTACATTTTGTAGCTAGAAGATACTATTCATTAATTGATCAATTAATCTCTCAAGCAATGCTTATTTTAGTCTTATGTTATTTGTTTGCAGCTTACAGATCAAGAAAGAAAGCACTTGTGAAAGGTAGGGCAATATGTCCTTGATTAATAACAGAAAACATGGTTACGAGTTATTTCCATAGAAATACAAGCCTGCATATACTGAGCAGTTTCCCAGAGAATACAAAATTCCCAGTTTCTGCTATTCAAGTACGAATAAGAACTGTTCAAGGACAGTTTAAATATCTCTCCAATTCTCTCTGTTTATTACAGAACAGATGGACACTGAACATGAGAGTGGGGATGTTGGTGACAAGTTGAAGAGAAGAGTTTGATGGTGAATGAGTATTTCCATGAACAAAAAAAATCTCATCTGAGCAAAGATTAATGATGCAGACTTAGTAACTATAATGGAAGGGACATTTATTTAGAAATGTATTTATTTGTTTGATGATTTTTTTTGCATCTATTTTTTTGTCAATCATTTCTGGTCAGTAGATCATAAGGTATAAAAAGTCAGTGCCTCCTAAATCATATTTTCAGTGAACAAAATACAACATGGTATACTTTTTAATATAATGTTTGCAGCCTCAGATACAAACATACAACGGAATAATCTTTATAGAAAATTTGAAAGAACAAACTATGATATGATTCATTACTTAAGTTTAGGGAATGCAAATTATTATGGTTGCTCACATTATTATTGAAATATATATGCTTCCTGACTCCCAGTGATTCTTAGCTGTTAAGAAATTATTTCAAATATTTAAAAAAATCAAGGGACTAACAACAAAAAGAAACAAAAGAAAGGCAGAGATGACAGAATAATGGTGGACAAAGGTGAACCAAAGAAAACAGTTGGTTAAAAGGAGACTTAAATCATCCTTACCAAAGGGTTGGATGAAGTTTCTTCAACATATCCATAGATTGGAGAACTTTTGGATGTTGGGTTATCTTAGTTCTGAGAGTGAAATACTTCATTCTGGGGTCTCCATTGATGGCATTGCTTAATTGAAAGAACCTGGAGTAGCCCAATCTTGCCAGATGGAATTTGCCAGGGAGGTACTTCGGGAGATAGGTTGTTTCTCAAGTAGCAAGGGCCAGTACCATGTAAAATTTTATAGGTCACACCCAGCATCTTGAATTGCACTCAAAAACAAATTGGAAAACTGATGAGTTTGTTTTCCTACATTGTGCCATGTATTTATGAAATGATTATTTTGTTTTCCCAATGTGAGATCTGTACATCTTCAAAGAAAAACAAGAAAGTCCAATTGCCTCTTGAAAAAGCACTTTGGAACAGCCACGACCTGTATAATTGAGAATCTCCATATACACGAGAGGTCAGACTTTCGCTTTCAAGATTCTATTAATTTTACTATACTATAAAGATAGAGTTAGGTCTTCTAGATATGCTGTTTCTCTGGACTATCTTATAAAGCTGACAGGTAGAAAGGAACCATGGTAAATGCCTTCTTGCTTCTGTGTTGTGGTTCATACCTTTCATAATGCCTAAAGAGGGGCTTTGTTTTGTGTACTTTGAACAATAGCATTAGTTTCCTATATCTCATGCAGATCAATTTCTCCATCCACTGCAAAGCTTGCAGAAAGCAATTACTTTGCCTTTGTTAGAAGCACTTCAATATTTGGAAAAACCCTCATAATTCATATCCTTCCCTCACTCTACCTGCACAGTGTTTGTCAAACAGCCTACATGAAGCTTTCAAAGTATCACATTAAATCTTGCAAGTCGAAACTATAATACGAACGATGCATAAATCCATAGGATACAATATTGGATTGAGCCATTGATCCACAGCATTATGTATTCTGTCTCCAGGAGTGATCAATATCTAACACTTCAGGAAGGAAAAAAAGGAAATTTCATTTCATAATGAAACCAGCCAATCTTCTATTTTGTAAGTAAGGAATATGAAGGAAATTTATTTTTTCTTCTTGCAATTAACATAAAGAAGTCTCTTTTTTTGTATAAATAATATTGGCACCATTGTTAGTTCTTCTGAGAAATTCAAAAGCAGCATTTAAATAATTTTCTTCAGTGAATTACAAAGATACCTTATGTATTTTGCCCTCACCTTTGGAGTGTGCCATGAAAAGCTGAAGTATCTAATTTTGACTTAAGCATCTGATGAGTCTCCATGAAAGCTGGTTACTCATTCTAGAGAAATGTTATATATTGGAACAGAGGGATGGACAATTGGTAGAACATTTTAATAATAAAAGACAAGAAGTAATTACAGAGACATTATTTGCTTGACAACAATATTTAAAGTGATCTCTGGTATATTAGCAAACATAACAGAACACAATACTTGATTTGGCCAACTATGATTAGACACAGAAGGAATGTGTCACACAAGAAATAGGTTACTGAGTTACATATTTAAAAAATCATTGTGTTCACCTGAACAAAAAGGTAATTACTGCAATATACAAAGAATGACAACAACAGAAGATTACTGAATGTTAAAATGGTATTTAAACATTCCAAGAGAAAGGACCTCAATTTTTACAAACAGCAAGAGTTTATTCTCCTGCATATAGTTAGGCACAGAAATTTTGGAAAATATTTGGTATTAGCAAAAACATTCAAAATTTTATGAAAACAAAACAGTTAGAAATTGCAAAACAACATTGATAGTAAATGTTGAGGAAACTGCAAATGTAAACATCAGAAGAAAAATTATCTACAGGGATACTTTTGTCTCCATTTTTTTAACCATCTCATTGGTATCACTCAGTGATGTCATCAATAAAATTAGGAGAGGAATTCTAGAAATTAGGCTACGAATTGTAAAAGCAAAGTGAAAAAATATTCAACTTGTTATATATGGATGATTTGAAGCAATATTTATTTATTTATTAAACTTATATGCTGCCCATCTCAACTGAAGGTGATTAGGATGCTTTAAATAAAATAAAATAAAAATGAATTTGAATCCTTTATTTACATTTTAAGAATTTACAGTGAAAATTGAATTTGGATATGACAAATTTGCAAAGCTTGGCATAAATAAAAGCTATTGTACATGAGTCTGCAGTAGAAATAATGACAACAATCTAGAAAATGCACGTTATCATCCTTCCCTGAGCACAAGTTTTATTAAAAAACAAACCTTTGTTATTTAGAAATGGCATTATCAGATTCCTTCTGACATTAAATTGAACAAAATTATAGGGTATAATCTGAAAATCAAACCTCATTAACACTTTGCCATAGAAGAAAGATATACATTTTAAAAATTCTCAAACACATTCTATAGTGAAGCTAAAAAATATCCAGTCCAGAATATTTAAACCAAATATGGAAAATTTTATATTAATATTTAAATGGGTTAAATATAATCAAAATTATAAAGCCATGATGAAATTTACTTCTGACACAGTAAACTGGACACAGTTTGAATTGGACAACTGGACCATAGAATCTGAAAATTGATGACAATGTATGATGCATGACTATATGAAGTGATGTTGTTGAATGAAATTGAAGGCCATGGTTTACTGCAGATGAAACTGTGAAGAAAGAAAATGTGGATTAAATTATTATATCAAGGCAAGCCCAGAGAAAATGCTAATCCAAATTTGAAGGGAAAACATTTGAAAAGGAACAGAACAAAATATGACTACAAAAGTGAACTGTTAAAAATCATTTAGAAAATTAGAGAAGCAAAACATAACATGGCCAATATACAAAACAAACTGAAAATAAAGTGGACAAGACAAGGAATTGGAAATGATTGGCCTCTGGAGAAAGAAACAGACAGCTTAATTTCTATACATGAATTGCAAACAATTGTGATAAAATTAAGTATTCGATAGCTAGCAAACAACTTTGAATTCAGACTTCATAAAGAAAAAAGATGAAAACATGGATCGCACAATTATTAGATATAATACAATTTTTCAGATTAACAATAAAGTACTTTATAACATAGTAGGTGCAATGGTCCATTATCATGTGTGGTATCTATAATTTCCAAGTATTCTAAATGTGGTATGATCACAAAATTGAGAAAATTGAGCAAATCTATTAATTTTTATGGTATTTTTATACACAAATTAATGACCCTCTACCAGAGAACACAGCTGATATACCAGTTATTGAAAAGATATTTATTTTTGTCAATATGGTGATTTCTGAAGTAGGGGAATTGAGAAAAAAGAATGAGAAAAGGTTACAAAATAGAAAGGTGTAAGTATCAAGATAGGTAAACCCTGGAAAATATCTTGCAAAGTCATAGCTATAGTTATTGATACATTAGGTGAAATAAGAAACAAATATTTTTTAATAAGAAAAAAATATTATGGATATACCAACTGCTGTTTTTTTGTTTTTTTTTAAATGCTAGGCCAGAATCTGACAAATAAGAAATTCCCATAGTAAGCTTATTGGAGGAACAGTTCCTCTTTAATTAAGCGAAAATAATTCTACTCTCCTATTCAGGAGATCTGTGATTGATATCCAGTTTTGCTTCCAAACACTTTATAATGCAAACAGAATTATATTGGCTGTGTCTTTGAAATGAAACATATCAGAAGAATAATGTGATCTACTTTCACTGAGTTGTTCCAACTGTGAACAGGAGATTTTATTGTGAAAGATCTATCAACCTTATTTATGAATATTTTCTGCATCATAGAAAAATAAAACAAAAATGGTTACCTGTCTTTCTTCTACTGCTTTCTGGTTTTATTTAGTTGAATGACAAGAAACAGTTCAAGCTATGGATGAGTGATGTATTCTCTTCACTGTTGCAAAATTGTATTGGAATATTTGGTGACTTTCGAGGGATTCAAGCAAAATTTAAAGACTTTGGATGAAAGTGGATTTATATTTAGAGATAAAGAGGCTAAGGTTATATTATTAAAAACAGTTCAAGAGATGTGCACCTTGCATATTTTTGCCACAATGCCTCATGAGAATCTTGTTGTTTAACTTATGTATGAAACATTCATGACACATTATTTGTGAGTCATAGGTATATGTTATCTTTAATTAATTAATGCAACTTTATGAAACATCCAAAACATGATTAACATGCTTCCCTACATTTTCTTTTCTTTTTTTCTACAAAATAGTCCATCCACTTCCAATTGCACCATTGTCTAAGTTTTTCTTGCTATTAGAATTGGATATTTAGGCTAATTGGATATCTAAAGTAGAATATAAACGTTCTGAATAGATAAAAATACGGGCTCCATCAGAATTTTTAGAAAAAAAGTATATAGTTTAAACTGCCAGAGTATTCAGGATCATATAAAATCTCCACATTTTAGAATTATCAATGTAGTGAAGCACATTAAATATATATTTAGGGGGGGAAATTATACATAAAGCAATATCCCTCAAAACGGCATAAAAAGCTCATATTTTGGAATTGTGCTGAAAAATGGACAAGAATATTCATGTAAATACTGTACTTGATTAGCTAGCAGTGTTTATAAACTGTAATTGTAATGACAAATCCACCCCTGGATTCTTGTTATGTATTCAAGATTCAACATACTTAATACAATGAAAATAACTTAGGTGGCTGAGAATTGAACTTTTGAGATTTTTTTTTTTGGGGGGGGGGAAGAGAGAGACAAAGAATACTCAGGTTCAGAGAATTCCAAGAACCCTAATACCTGTCTTACCAGTAGCTGCTTAGATGCATTTGGAATGCAAGACATTGTGGATAAGCAGATTTTTTTTACATTCTATTTTAAATGATGTCTCCTCTCCGCATCTCAGTATTAGTCATCTGCTGTTGGCTTCAGTGAAAGGAACTGACTCGTTCTGGTGGCCAGGGCATGAAAAAGCAAGATGGCTGGCTCCAAGCTATTTCTTTGTGGTAGAGCACTGGCCAGAGTTTGCATCAGTACTGGGGCTACCAAATTTTAGCTGCAGAACTCAGGCTAAGGACTAGATGGCAACTGAAGAATTAGAGCTGTTTTTCTCAGTCTTAGCAGCTGGCTGGTGACTTCTGGGAATCGAAGTCCACAAGTCTTAAAGTTGCTTAGATTGAGAAACAGTGAATTAAAGTTTTCTATATTTCTCCCAGTTCCTCCTGACACAGTATCTTTAGTCAGAAAGTTCAACACAGTAATCATATGGCATATTAACACCCTCTTTCCCATGAGATATGCCCTAATTGCTTAAAGTTGGAAAACTGCTGTGATATACATTTTTTTTTCTGAGATTAAATAGTGCTGATGGATCATGAAGTTATAGTTGGCGATTCACATTTCTTTTTGAAAGAACTTATAAACATCCAGGCAACAATCAATTTTGCTAATGTATAGTCCAAAGTATTGGAGAGTACCGTGAAACGTATTTTTAAGACACATGGTTGAGAAGGTTGAGAAGCAGGCAGTGAATCAGACCCTCTTAATTCCATTGATAGAAGTCACTACAGCAGAAAAAATAAACAGGATTTCACACACCGATTAAATCAATACACAGATGTACTGTATACTGACCTATCAGACAACAAAAATGTGCAAAGCAAAAACAGAACTAAAATGTGTTTATGCAACAGCCCAAATAAAATCTTGATTTAAAAGAAAAGAACAAGAAAAATTATGATTGTTAAAACATTTTCAAATTTTCAGAAGAAAGATTTATTCAAGGGAAAAAAATCATAAACCTTTGTAATTGAAATGACCTTTTGTAGCCGAAGATAGAAATCAAGAGAGATTTTACTTTATTAATTTTGTAATTTTGCTGAGTTTTAAAACTAAGGAAGTTGTATTGTACACACACTATTTCATCAGCATTATTCAGTTTATGTATTCTGCTGTAATTATTTGTAGATTAAATATTAACATTCCTCTGTGATAACTTGTAAGTTTTTGTGTTTCTTTATAATGCTACATAATATACTCTGATTCATGGATAAATGTAAATAGCAAAAAGTGCAACAGAACAAAAACGTAGTGGCCTATTTAGGCTTCAGTGGTGCGTTTTTTATTATTAAAATATTGTATTTAATATATCTACAGTGCAAAAAAAAGATTAAAAGATTAAGATGCCAAAAAGTTACACTGGCTCCCCATTAATTACTTATCATGGTATTTCTATCATGATATGTGGATGGCTATTATGGTAACATGATTCATTGTAAGCAATATTTTGAAACAGTGTAGCAGCTGTGTATGCGCACACATGTAGAGACAGCCAGGAGCAATGTTTTGACTTGGAAAACAATACAGCTGCTCTAAAGAAGCCTTATCAAAACATATTTCTGTAGAACATGTAATTGCTCTAATTGGTATTTGACACTAAGCTATAAGGGAGCCTTCTCTATGATGGCACCCACTCTTCAACCGGTCATTCAGGAGCTAATGAATTTTATTAAAATATATATGTATATACAACACCATATGTACCATATGTATGTATTTTTGTAGAAAAAAAACCATATTGTTGTATTTTTGATGACTACTGAAAAATCTTTGTTATTTATGATAAATAGCACAATACATAAATGCTTAATTTTTTTGCAATTTTATTTAACTATTTGTTGCTCATGGACATCAGGCTCAATGAATGGGATCATCACTGTCCAAACTAAGCATAACTCCTGATTTAGGAGCCCTGATGATACAATGGCTAGAATACAGTATTGGAGGCAAATTCAGCAGGGGTTCAATCCTGATGGGGCTCAACATTGACTCAGCCTTTCCTCCTTCCAAGTTGGTAAAATGAGGACTGAGATACCCCTCAGAAACCGAGACACAGAATAGGACAACAGTATCGCCCTCCTCCCCTACATCGAAGGTACCACAGATAAAATCAGCAAAATTCTCCACAAACACAATATCTGGACAACCTTCGGCACTGACCAAAAAATAGCCAACATCCTAAGAAACCCCAAAGACAAGATCCAGCTAGAAAACCAAGGAGTTTATGAAATACCATGCAATAATTGCCCAGCCACATATATTGGACAAACCAACAGGAGAATAATTGCATGCATTGTAGAACACAAGAATGCAGTCAGAAAGGAAGAAAATTCTTCCTCCCTTTTCCAGCACCTTAAAGCCACAGGACATGAAATTAATTTTGAGGGAACCAAATTAATCTCCAATACTGAACACTTCAACAAGAGAATAATCAGTGAAGCCATCGAAATAGAGAAACACCCCCATAACGTGAATAAACGGGACAATGCCTCCTGCCTACCAGACATTTGGAAACTAGCCCTTATCAACAAATGAGTCCCAGCCATGAAAACCAACACTGGACCCAAAACAACACATGATGCCACCACCAATCTCCCTCACCAGACTCAAACCCAAACCCACCCCATAGACGAAAGGCAACCACCATCCAGAAACCAGACCATGGCTGCATCACCAGCTGCCACACACCCCGACCCCCAAACCAAACAAACTGACACACGTCATGAACACAGAGCCAGGCCTCAAGCTCGGAGCCAAACCAAAACCCAGAATGTCACATCACAGCCACCAGCTCAAGATATCACATCACAGAACTCAGGAGGCTACACCACAAACCTCAGGATGTTGCAACACAACCAATAACCCAGGAGATTACAATACAAGACCCAGGATGTCACAAGATTAGAACTCAGAAGGTCATCACACAGCCCATTACCCAGGTCATTACAACCCAGGAGACTACAGCACAAGACCCAGGATGTCAAAACAATAGAACTCAAAAGGTCATCACACAGCCCATTACCCAAGTCGTTACAACACAGGAGGCTGATAGACACACAGCCACTACCTCAGCCACACATGTTCTTAAAAAAAAGCCAGCCAATCTGCAAAATCAATTCCATCAACCAATCAAGAAATGACAACACAGCCAACCTCCCCACAAGTATATATAGGGAGACAGCAGCTCAGATCACGCTTTGCTTGCACAAGCACAAAGCCGAAAACCCCAGCTTGAAGATGGCTAGTGAGATCTTGTTGAAATGTTGCGAAGATAGTCTCAATCTTACAAGGGAAAAGACCCGAACATGCCAGGACTTGCATGTATCCATGAAAATCTATGAAAACAAATATATCCATATCCATATCTACATCTACATCTACATCTACATCTACATCTACATCTACATCTACATCTACATCTACATCTATCTATCTATCTATCTATCTATCTATCTATCTATCTATCTATCTATCTATCTATACACACACACACATTAATATATTAATATAAAGGGAAAGGAGTTAAGAAGAGGATCGTTACAACAATAAGATATATCATATATAGTAGTTTAAAATAAGAATGTTATAGTTGTTATGGTAAGGAAATTGTATTAACCAAAAATATTATTGCACAAGATGTTTGTGTCTGCCCTGGTGGGCCTGGCAGCCTGGGATTGCCCCTCAGGAGGGGAATAGAGAAGCAGAGATTACCTTTTCTGCAGGGACTCAAGAAAGGCACAGGCAACAATAACGCTAAACTTACCGAACCGTCGAGACCACATCAGACCTGCTGCTGCTGTTGAAATAAATGCCTAAAAGCTGTTGGACAGCCACATGGCTGAACAAAGGCAGACAGTTGAGAGATTGATCACTGAGTGTGGCTGGTGATGGAACTCTGTTGGCCTTCCTGCTTAAGATCAACTGAATCAGCTTAGGGAAGAATGGGGGTGGGGCAAGCGACTGAGAGGATGGGTGGGATTAGGGGAACATTTGAAAAATGGTGAAACGTTAACTGGACAGTCTTGACTTTGAATTAATGGATGTGCATTTCGTGCCAGTGTTTGTGAGAGATAAAAATATTACATTTCAGAACTGGGTTGTTTTTTTTCTCATTTTACATTGAAACCTGACAATTTATACCCAGATGACACACTGTTTAAAGGAAAGATGGAATGTTTGTAAAAATAAAATTAAAAATTAAAAAAGTACTATTGGGCAGTATCTAAGTCTAAGTAATATTGCTATTTGATGATGTACCTGGGAATTGGGGTAATAAACAATTATTGATGTCTCTTCAGGGTTTCTTTACATCAAAGATTATTTTTAGAAATTAGTGTAGCTATACTTGTATTTTTGTTTTTTCCCCACTGGGTTTATATTATAGTTTAAGAAATGCCTACTTTAAATCACTTACTTTATAATGTTGGCTAAATCAGACAGGGTGGGATTATAATATATACATCAGATTTGATATTTTGGCAGCACACTTCATTTTGACCTTCTTTGAGACCTAATTCAGAAAGATATGTATGTACCATATATATATACATGTATAATCAATATTGCATCTCTTATAACATGCAGAAGTATTGCAAAGAACCTAGGCAGAGGTTTGAGTAATCTGGGGTAAATGCAAATCCTAATGCAATATAATTAGAACTGTTTATTATATAACTTAGGTGATTTTTCTGGTAAAACTCCAAGGAGTTTCCTTCTTTCTCTTGTCACCTTTCCTAAACACCTAGAACCTATTTCTAGTTCTCAACAACAAATCTTTCCTCAACTTCAATGTTTATTCACACATGTTATTCTTCAAGCAAGGGTTGCATATGTTAGTCAATAAATATGGCCTCTCTTTACATAGTGGAGTTAGGCCCCTCTGAATTATTCTAAATCAACTGCCTCATATCTTCAGTACTGGTATACAGATGGTCATCAGAAAATAAGCTTTGGTAGAAAATAAGCTTTTCAACTACTATTCACAGATGAAACAATATTAAGAACAATGAATGAAGCATTTAAGAATGTGTTTGTACAGCAACACAGTCTGAAGTATTCCTGACTGCTAAATGGCCCACTAACACTTATGCTTGGGCAGGCAGTTGAACATTAGATACACTATGATAGTGTCATATATTCTGATAGAGGTAATGCTGCTAGTGATGAACCAATCTTTATTTTTTCCATAGCATCTTACCTTCTTTCATTTTTCTAATGAAAGCCATCTGAAGTTTTGTGACATGATTCCATGAAATGACCTAACTGCTTGCATTGGATGGTTTAATAATGCCTTTCCCCATATCCCTAGGCATCCCCAGAAAACAGATGGGCAATATGTGAAACCAACAGAAGACTGTGAAGTGGGAATCACACAACACTTTGATTACATTGTGTTGCTTTTGGTTACCAAGAAACTCTGGATGAGCTTCAAACCATCTCTCTATCAGATGGTTCGTGGTGTGACTCAGCTGTCATACTGTGGGTCCCATTTATCACTTCTGCATTCATAACTGTGCACTAATTCTTTTTTGCCAATGGCCAGTGGCAAAAAATCTATTTGTATGAAGTATAATCACTCTTCCCGTCTCCTTTTTCACTGTTCCATATGCATTTTCTCCCATCCTATTGCTATAATAAAACAAAATAAGTTTTAAAGTGCCATAAGACTTCCTTCCTTCCTTCCTTCCTTCCTTCCTTCCTTCCTTCCTTCCTTCCTTCCTTCCTTCCTTCCTTCCTTCCTTCCTTCCTTCCTTCCTTCCTTCCTTCCTTCCTTCCTTCCTTCCTTCCTTCCTTCCTTCTATCTATGCATCCATCCACCCATCCATCCACAAAATGGCTAACTTTTAGCAAATGTCAGTAGCCATAATCACTTTTCTATTTCCTTTGATGCAAAGATCATCCAGTATAATAACTTGCCTGCTGGATTAAACCATATTTTAAATGCAGAATAAAATGGATGTGTTGTTCATTTATTTTCATTGCTTAAGATATAGGTAGAAATTTAATGTGCCAAAAATGTACACATATTAAATACTGGAGGTTTTAACTCATTACCATGGTAACTATTCATACAGCATACTATTTTTCCCTGGAGCTATTTTAGTATCATTAAATCCTCGGTAATGCTTTACAGAGAGCCAGTTTGGTGTTGTGGCTAAGGCATCCAGCTAGAAACCAGGAGATGGTGAGGTCCTGCTTAGGCACAAAGCCAGTTGAGTGACCTTGGCCTAAGAAAGTGGCAATGGGAAACCACTTCTGAAAAACCTTGCCAACATAACTGTTGGACTTTTCCAAGCTATCTCTGTGAATCAGGCACAATTAAGCAAAATTTTAAAAAATCCATATGTATTTCAGTTTCTAATGTACTCAATAAATTATATCTGACTGAAGAAAAACTTATAACACAATAAATAACACTATTAATTATTTTATGAATCTCTAGGTTTGTCTACAGCATCAGGTCTTCAAATTAAATAGGAATCTATTTTATTAAGGTAAACTCCCTCTTTAAATTTATATTCCGTATACTAAAATGCAGAACTCCCATTTCCTAGTCTTAGTTTTCTTAAAAGAAAGTAAAGCAAAAGTTTTTTAAAATATTTTTTAAAGCAAGCAGCTTGATTGCATGTAAGAAGAACTTGTTACCATGGCAATGAAACTGTCATTTGTTAACTCATTATTGTATTAGAAATAAACTTACAAAGAAATGACAATGCTCAAAATGCTGGAAGGACATAAAAGCATACATTTCTAGAAAGCTTTATTCTTGGATAACATTTAAACACTAAGTTAACAACATTTAATGATATAGAATATTCTCATTTCTCAAGAAACTTCATCCTTCCTTCCCTAGCCTGCAGTGCTTACTTACATGAACAGTAAATTGAAGAAGGTCAGGAGCTAATTTTATTAAAATCAATGCAGCTTGTACTATGCCTAGGAAAAAGCATGCATTGGGAGAAAATTTTCAACATTAATGTAAAAGCATGTCAAATCATATGGATGCAAAATGTGTGGGAGGTTCTCTCAATCAATGGTACTATAAAATGAGTGGGTTTTTTTTAAAGATTGAATTAGTTAATGAGCAAATATGCACAATTTAGAAATCAAATTAAGAATTTCTGGAATCTTTATTAAAGCAAAGAAGACCAACTATCTAAAAATAATAGATATTTTAATAGGAAGGTTAAAGTGGGGGGGGGGGGGATCTCTACAGAATTCAGATCACCTTGAAAAACCTCCACATTCTTGCAGGTTTAATGTTCCATACCATTCGAAAGCTATTCAGTGCATATCAGTCCAGGGCAAGATATGATGGGCAATTAGATTTGTTATTCATGACAAACTAGACCTATCACAGTACAGAACACAGTAGAATAACAGATTTGGTGTTTGGTAAAACTGCTTGACTTGCTGCATGTATGCCCTCTTTATATTTTCTATAATATTGCGATTGTTTCTCATAATGGGTATGTATCATGAAAATACTTTAGATCCACTTTTTAAAAAAGTTATATGTAAGTATTGAGATGTTATGAAGTCTTAGGATTAAGATATTGGATGCATATGAAAGTGAGTTGACTCACTTTCAAGAGCTGTCTTATTTATTTCCATGTGGATTACAGTTTTCCTTTGTCTCCATTGGTGTGAATGGAAAAGTCCATGAATATAGAATTGGCATTTCTAATTCTGCTTTTCTGTCAGATGGCTTATAATAAAAAATGTTTAACAGATTTATAATAATCATAAAAAAAAGTGAAGCAGATCTAGGGAAATCTAAATTTTAGCCAAAATGAAATGAACAATGCTGCAAAGAAAATTTAATTCAGAGAGATAACACAATTGGAGGCAAGGTATCTACAGCATAGGGATCATTATTTGTATCCTTTCCCCCTTATTTCAGGTAGAGGAACAGTGGTCAACACATAATATTCTTAATTGAAATCAAAACAGTCTTGGATACAATCAATCTTTAGGACAAGATCAATAGGTAATCAATGATCACAGAATTGGAAGGGACCTTGGAGACACTATACCATTTGTCACAAGTGGCTATCCAGTCTGTTCTTAAAAGCCCGCAGTGATAGGGCACCCACAACTTCTGAAGGCAAGCTGATTTTTCTCATTATCAGGAATTTTTTTCCTAGTTCTAGGTTGAATCCCTCCTTGATGAATTTCATCCAGTGTTTCTTGCCTTGCCTTCAGGTGCTTTGGAAAATAGATTGATTTTCTGTTCTTTGTGGCAGCCCCTCAATTATTTGAAGACTGCTGTCATATCACCCAGTCCTTCTTTTTTCTAGGCAAACCATACCCAATCCTTCCAACCATTCTTTGCATATTTTAGCCTCCAGGCCCCTAATCATCTTTGTTACTTTTCTCTGTACTCTTTCCAAAGAATGGTATATCAGAATTGGTAGGCTGGCTGAATTGCTGGGAACATAGCTCAGCCACTTCTAGAAAGCTTTAGGGTTATTATCCCTCAGTGAAATTTTTTAAACTGAATGGGAACGTGTTATTGAAATGTATAAAGGAAACAGTATTAGGATAATGAGGTTGGAACAATTTGTACCATCTGATAGCTTTCTATCTGCTTCCTGGACAAACTATAGAATATGAATTCTATTATTATTCTAATTTAAAGCGTACCTTTCTTCTCAGAAGGCTCTGACTGAAAGACAGCTACATTGCATAATGAAGCCTAACAGCAAGAGTTTGGTTTATCAGGGCAAGTAGAATTTGTCCATGTGGAAGATTTCTCTTTCCCATGATATTTGTATGGAAGTGTATATTTCATTCTCTCTCCTCTGCTCAGGTCTCTCATTCGACTCAAAAATTGATCTGAAAATAATCTCGGGCAAGTCTCCAGAGTTGTATACAATATATCGTAGTATCTGAAGCTTGCAATTAGGTGGGAATGTAGAAAGAACTTATAATTCTCAATGGATAAGGCCAGGGTTTTGCTCCAGTTCACACAGTTCCAAACATACATAAAAGAGGGAGAAATGGTAACATAAACGGTGGTAACTAAAGTAGATAATTACAGTAAAGAAAAATAGTGAGGGAAATTGGAAAGTCAACTTACCATTTGGATATTAAAGGGGACAGAGTGAGAGAATGGAGATCAAATATGAATATTCACTAAAGTGCTTTTAGAATTGGCAGTCTATCTATTTATGTATTAATCAAATTGATATAGCTGCCATCTCAGTAAAGATTATTCTGAACAGGAACAAGAATCAATAAAAATAAAAAATAAAAATGTAAAAAAGTGGGCTGTACAATATAAAAAGCTTTATTAATAAATATAAAAGCAAAGTTTGCACTGAAGGAATTAACAGAAAGCCAGAAAGTCTATTCAAAGCTCTGTTCTTTTTCACTTAGCAAAAATATATGCTTAGCCATCATTTATTAGAGACATGACAAACAAATTGCCTATAATACCTGGAAAACTAATATTATTATTATTTTGGAAGGGGAAAACATACTATTTTTTATTCTATCTGTATTCCAGATATGTATGAGGCTAACATGTTATTCTCTCTATAAGACATTGCATTTTGGCAGAGAAATGAACAAAAAACTAGCTTTGGTATCAAGGAGATATATTCTTTTAGGAATTACAGTTGAACATAAGTTTTATTATTTAAAAGTTAGGTAGAAATGTGTCTGCCTCTTCTTTTACTCAAGTGTCTTTTAAAAACAACTAATATAAATACCAGTGAGCCCTCCTTTCTAAGAAAACCAAATCTGGAAGGCCTTATACCTCAGAAACATTTTGTCACTTGAGGTTAGTTCATGTAACCTTATTAATGCAACACCCAGTGAATGACAGGAATGAATATGAGGAGATGGATATATTCCCCAAGAGTAGTGTGATTTTTCATGACTTAGATTTAAGGATGATTAAGAATTTCATTCATTTCAGGGGATGGGCTTTGAAAATAATGATGTATCCAGATTGATACTTTCATTAATGAGATTAAAAGGTTTTTAGATATATTTTTTTAAAAAACCCTATATTGGAATAAAACTGATCATGTCCATCCATCTAACATTTAAATGAGTTTGAATTCCTGTGCATTTCTTGAATTGTTACACAAGTAAGAATTATCACCTGATATTCCCAAAGATAGCCTTTGTAACTATACCTATTTAGTTTGACTTACATGCATGAGGTTTTTTTTTTAATTAATTTAATTCTTCATGAATAAACAAAAGAGACTTGATACAAAAATAATTAAAAATAATAATGGATGAGAAAATCAAAGTGTCCATATTAATCATATATTAATATCTCATAATAAGAATTAACATTTCTTTGTTATTAACATTTAGGTATTATTACATTGAATTGCTTTTGAAACCTTTTAAACTTTTTGTAGCGAATGTGTTTCTTCTCTCAGATTTTAGTTTTTCCTTAGCATAGAAACATCAAATGTTTGCCATATACCTTCCTTCATAATTTTTAAAGAATCTCTAGAACATATATCTGGAGAGTACCTTTGTTTGAAAAATGTTGAGCAATTCTAATACTACTGGAGCAAAATAATATTTTATCAGTTAAGATAATTTATCCACAAATATTACCTTCTCTTATGGATATTCTACAAATTCTAAGGTATAGATCTTTCAAATTATCTAATCTTTTAATTGAAAATGTTACAAATAGAACCTGGAATTTCATCCAAGTACAATTTCAAGTTATGGAATTATCAAGTTAAAGAATTATCTTTAAGTCCTGGAACCATCTTCTTCAGCTTAGTGTCTAACAGAATTCCCAATCATTAATTGTGCAGTGTGGAAATGTTTCATTTAAAGTACCTATTTGTCTGAAGGACACTTAGGTCAGGGAAAGCTGACCAGAAAAAAAATAAATGGCTTACACCGATGATAAATTGACTCTGCTTAAAATTGTTGAACTAAGACTCTGCTTAAAATTGTTTTGTTTTGTTTAAACATGCAAGTGATGGTAGAATTAGAAAGTTATCCTATTTGTTAATTTTTCCCCAGTGGAAACAGTCTAACTGAAGTTTTCCCACTGCAAGTCTTAAAAGTATTGAGATATTTTGGTATAGAAATGTATGAACTGTGTTTCACTAGAAATATCAAGAAAGACACACATAAATATTTCTTGGGGTTGACTAAAGCATTTTCTCCTCTCAGCTACCCAGTGTTACAAAGGAAGAATACTATTTGTGTTCCTTCTCAAACAATGCCAAGGAATAAATAAGTCTCAAAACTACAACCCTGCATGTTTACTGAACTGATCCCATATAATCATAAAATGCCAGAAAAAATCCAGATAATAACATAACTCAAAAGGTCATTCATGGATATCTTGGAACAACTTTAATTCAGATAGGCATATTCAGGTTCACAAACCCTTTGATCATACCTGAAATAACTTTATGAATCAAAGCTTCAGATTATAATAATTACAAAATAACAAAATCAGATAAATGTTAGCAATATTTGCATGTGTTTGTGTGGGGAGAAGTTCATAGAATTAACTAATGACACCAAGCTATTTAAAGTTTATGATTTGCTAATTAACTACATTCTTATAGCACATTTTAGTTGCATAAGGAGATGGACACCAGTGTTGAATAAATTGGAGCAACAAATTTATTTAATTTTATATCATTCATATTTATGTGGCAGCAAAATTTTACAAAATTTAGTTGAAATATTTATTTCCCATCTGGAATATTTAAAAGTGAATCATGCAATTAATATGTATCATAATCCAGAATTATTGCCTGAATGTTGTAAAAGTTAAATGTGACTTTGCACGCTGAAGTTTTGCCTAAGTAGGCAGAGTATTCTTGGTCATCAGACAAGTTCTTCTGTACTAAGAGTACAAAGGATCAAACTGGGATAGTAGCTTCTTTGGGGGTTCTGATTTGCAGTTTAGTGACATTTCTGGGTTCAGGTTACTCCTATAGCTTCAGTTAATTCTTGATTAGGAATACCTTTACCATCTTCAATCGATGCAGCTTAACTCTTTGCTGAGGGAGACAGAAAGTCTACATCATTCTTAATCACTACTGCTGTGTGAAGCACTCACAACACCTTAAATCTAATATTCAAAGCAGCAAATTGATTTCATGTGACAAATCAAATAAAATAGCTGGCAATCAATACAAAGGTTCAGTGGGCTTTAGCTCATTAGCAGAACAGCAATGCAAAGCATTCAGAAACATTCTCCCTACTAGTAAAGAAATCACATTTTTTAAACTATTAAAACAGCTATTTACAAGATTTGCATGTACTCTGCTTCAGAAACTGCTTACTGTTTTATCCTTATTTATTTACCTATTTATTGAAATTATATGCTGCCAACTCCAGAAAGAATCACTGTTGCTTACAATAACATTAAACATCTATACGTATAAGTATAAACATTTAGAATAAGGCAAAACAAATATCATCACCCCAATTAAAATATCCATGTTAAGAACAAATAACACCAAACTTATAACATCAAAAGACAATTAATTATAACCAGCGTCTCTATAACCATTAGACATGATTGCATAAAAGAAAATCAGCCACTATTACACCAACTACCAAAGATTCCTCAGAATAAGGTAGCTTTTAATGTTTTCTGGAAGAACAACATTAAGACAATATTGAAAGGTTCATTCTACAGCATTGGAACCATTACACAAAAATATCTTGTCCTGGCTTTGCCCCAAGTCCACAAAAATGCCTGAATCTCAAGAATTTACTAGCAATAAATATGTTGGATGATTTTAATTGCACAATGTAGTCCTGGATGCATCTTGGCATCTGCACAACCACCATGCTTCACTTTCTTCACATACCTCTATCAATCTCTTCTCATTTATATTACAGCAATGTGCTGTTGGAGATATCCTAAAAGAGTGTTGAGAAGCTACAGTTAATGTCAAATATGTTGGCTAAATTATTTTCCAGTATAGTATTTATCAGCCTTGTAGCCTTTTAATTTCTCAGTCTTTCTGGGCAATTTATTTTAGGTTACAATTTGTTTTTGGATATAGTTGATCCCTAGGCCCAATTTAAGTGTTTTTTTTCCTTCCACATGCAGCATTAAATGGTTTACAACTTGGAAAGACTGCTACCTTTCATATTAACTTGTTCATAATGTATACAGTACCATCTTCCAGAAGTTCTTCTATATCTCCATTTATTAAGAAAGATTAACTCAGTGGGATTCAAGTTTCAGTCAACTGTACTAGGAATGACTTTTGGTAACAACCCAGATATATGACTGCTAAAATATTAAATCTTTCTTTTTTTCTATTCATAGAGTTTCTACTGGATAGCTTAAAGCCTGAAATTCATTCTAAAATTCCTAACATAGAAGGACTCAGGTGTGCCTGTTTTGGGGCATGGGTACTTAATCAGAAGGTTAAAAACAAAATCTAGCTTTCTAAATTTCAAGGTCTTGGCATAATAAGGTATAATTTAGATATCTGAAAGATTGCCATGTTTATATATGCTGTAAATAATTGGTTCCAGTCCATATGCTTGTAATGGATTTTTGGGTTTGTAGACTGTAGATTATTAACTCTCAAAGCCTGTGTCTAGTGAGAGGAAGAAAGTTGGGATTTGGGCAAGGAGAAGTACTCAAAGTTTCTTTTCTTCCTATCTGAGAAAGTTGCAAATGAGAACAATGGTTCTTTTCTGGCCCTTGAACACAGGTTCTCTGCCTAAGACCTGGAATTAGTAAAGTAAGTGGAAAATATTTGTAAAAGCATCAAAGATTCTCTATATTTTCCCCAGAAGATAACATAGATTCTATTGCCTCCTATTGTATATATCAACCCATACGCATAGTACTGTATATCACACATATACACATGCTACACACACACACACCACACACACACACACACACACATACATAACACAACACACAAATACACAGTAATATATTAAGCACTGTCCATTTTGAGTACATAATGGAAAGAGGAAACTTGAGAGTTCACAAGGTTGATACTATAAAACTGTGATTGAATTTAGATGTTTTGCTTTGGATATCTCAAGGAAAACAGGTTGTAAAGAGGATGTGTAGTGTCCCACACAATACTGCAGACCCTGCTCTAGGTCAAGAAGTGCTTTCCTCATAAAGTTTTGCCTTTTCTTCCTGGTTCTATTTTCGATCCTAGGTAGAGGCTAATATTGGAATATTCTCTCCTGCTTGAGCAAGGGGTTGGACTAGATGACCTCCAAGGTCTCTTCCCACTCTGTTATTCTATAATTGCTTGATCAGTCTGTTCAATAACAGCTACCTTTTGCACCCATAACTAAGCATCCTATACCACCCAGGCCTGTCAAACTGGCAGCCCGTCGGCTGGATGCATCATGTTCTCCATCATGCTCCGCAAAGGCAAAAAACATCACAATACATCATGTTTGATACGCATGCCTTAGTCCATTGCCTTATTCTTCAAGTACCTACTTGAAGTGACAGCCAGTTTGGTGTAGTGGCCAAGCACCAGGCTAGGAATCAGGAAATTGTGAGTGCTAATTCTTCCTTATGCACAAAGCCATTTGGATACCTTAGGCCAGTCATACTCCCTCAACCCTAAGAAGCAGACAATGGCAAGCCTCTTCCAAAATCTTGCAAGAAAACTGTAGGCATTCATCTAGATGGTCATCAAGAGTCAAGAGTTAATCAAAGCAATAGAACCAGTTTGGTTAAGGTACCAAGCTCAAAACCAGGAGACCATGATTTCTAGCCCCACCTTTGACATGAAGTCACCTGGGTGACCTTGGGCCAACCATTCTCTATTAGCTGTGAAAAGGTGGCAAACAGACAACCTGTTTTAGTGGCTTGTTCTACAACAACATTATGAACTTTCAGGCCAAAGTCCCTGCCCCCAGAGTTTGCACTGGATTTTTTTTCAGGTCATCTGTAAGCTTGAAAAGATGCAAATAAAGATAAGAAATGCAATATTCCAATCACATGACAATCCCAATCCAACATTGTACTTATATTTAATGCAACAGCAAAGAGTAGAATTATGCATTTTGATTTGAAAGAAAAGGAGCAAATTAGACCATATGGGACACATTTATTTATCTGTTTATTGAAACAATTAAAACAGCCACCCAAGTTGAAAATTGCAACTCTGAGCATCTTTCATAGGATTAAAAAAAAAAAAGGAAAACAACAACAACAACAATAATAATATATTAAATGTAAGCTTTTTCTTAAAGAAGTTGTATCTTTTCCTGGGTTACATGGCTATTATATGAGATCCTAAGAAATTATCCAGTTGATTTATGGAGATGAAGATAGGAGATATATATGTGTCTATCAGTGCTCCAAATTACATTTTTCTTAAAATTCTAATGCAAAGCATTTACCTGAAATTCCATTTGCTGTATTAGAGTTTACAGTTTTTACATTTTTCTGGGCTCCAAGATCACCACAGATGGGGGCTACAGCCAAGAAATTAAAAGATACTTGCTCCTGGGGAGGAAAACTATGGCAAATCTAGACAGCATATTAAAAAGCAGAGACATTACCCTGCTAACAGGGGTTGCTACAGGGTTGGACATCACTTTGCAACTAACAAAAACAACAGCTTTCACTCTGTATCCTTCTTTCCCATTCAAGGTTGAAGAAGACTCTTCAAATAAACCATGTCTTACCATGTCTTGTGCACTAATTCAAAGCAAGAGAGAACACTACTCTAGCCACGTGTAACTATGTAACATGTAACATCATGCTTTTTTTTAAAAAAAAAATATTTATCATTGATTCTACTCCACGAGGCTGAATTCATCCCAAGAGGATTAATAAACATTTTACTGATATTTTAAATTTAGTAAAAAACATTCAGGACTTATATGTCTCTCTTCTTTCCTTTAGACTGATGATCATAAACCATCTTTCCAATGGTATATTAAAAAACTGATTCCTGCTGATGCAGTGAGTTTGCATACTCATGCAAAGAGAGTGCTTCTCAATTTGTATGCCAGAGTTGCTAAACATATCCAATTTATGATAAGCAGTAAAAGCATTTGTGAAAATAGAAAAAAAAACTTTGGGAAATACCCAGCTATCAGGGAAGTGTCTCTCAACTGATCCTCATCTGTTACTAAAATTTCAGTACAGATGAAATACAGCTAGGTTATCTTCTTGCTAGGCATTGGGGAGGGGAGGGAATGAAGAAAGTCATATGGGCAATCTAGTTCAACCTCCAGACTACAAATCTGAGCATTCTAAACATACGGCTATTTATCAACTGCTTGAAGATTTATAGTGGAGGTGAGCTCATAACACTTCTATGTAATCAATCCAATAGTACACTCATCTGGTTCAGAAGGTTATCTTAATGTTCAATCACAGTCAGCTGTGTTATACTATATCCATGCCCTAGAGAATGCAAAACTTTGCAATAAACTCCAGAAAGAAAAAAAGTTGGTTAGTTCTAAGACAACCAGGGTATAGTTGCTAAGGTGTTGAAGTAAGTCTGTGGAGATCCAGGTTCAATCCCAGAACAGCATAGCTACATAATAACCTGACTTCATGTGATGGTTGTTCCTGGGGAGAAAAATTAATGGACATTGTGTTATATATGGTGTCTTGAGCAAGATATAAATCAAATAAATAAATTATAGATACATTGATGATAGATGGTAGGTAGGTAGGTAGATGGATGGATATTAGATAGATAGATAGATAGATAGATAGATAGATAGATAGATAGATAGATAGATAGATAGATAGATGTCAGTTGTTTCTTATATAATTATATTGTGAATGGAATAGAAGGATGAAAAATTAGAAGTTTAAATGAGCTATTGGGAAATGGAGAAGTATAATCCAAAGACAATGTTTCCTAGACTTCTCATAAAAGTTCTTGCATGAATAAGGGCACATGAAAGTTTCATGAGAAAGCAGTCTGATAATGAGGTCTTTGTTGTAGGAAAATAGAAGAAAGGACTATTGGTTATATTCACCACCTTGAGTTATTTATAAAAACTATAAAGGCAGGATAAAAAAAAACTCTGGCTTCAACGGAAATGATCTATGCTTGGGAATAGAAATCATGCATTATGAACCAGAGAGAGGGGGGGGGGGGAGGGGGGGAAACAAGGGAGATAAATATTTTGGATCAATTGGATACATGTGTGAAATATCTTTAGATTTGCTGCCCACTATGAGAAATAGATTTAAGTGGGAGCAAATGACAAATGTGAATGTGCACATTTACGCAGCATGTAGTTCATTTTCCAAAAAAGTTATCCAAAAGCATATCTACCTGATGAGCTTCGCTCATTTGCCTCACATTTATCTCAGGTTTAGACACAGTTTGCATCTTTGTGTCAGCATCACTGTGAGGCTCTATAATAATGCCTTGCCAGTTCCAATTCCCAAATTCTACTCCACAATGGTGAGATACATCAGTGACATTTTCACATCTGGAACCACAGGAGGGAAATTAGAATTAGTGGAAAATCAAAAAACCAAATTGATGACTGCTATTCTTCAGGTTTCTTGTTCATAAACTTTCTTATGTCCTGACAATATAACATTTCAATATAGAATTATTAGTGAATAATTATTAGAATTATTAGTGAATAATTCCTTATTCAGACATTGCATATTGCCATTTCTGCAAAACAACTTCTATCCAGATTAGTAACCATGAATCTAATTCACATATTAGGAATAATTAATTGCAGATCATATGCATTTAATCTTCCATCGTTAAACTGGCACATGAAAGCCTTCTAAAATGGTTTGATCTATTTTCGTAATCCACCATCTCACAGGCTGAGTCAGTGTTGTGAATAAACACACCCACAAAGTGGGTGAAAGCCCTAGAACAGCAGATGCTGATATTAATAGAAGCAGATAGTTATATATTCTTGCTATTCAGTATAAGTGACAGACAGAAAATCATGTTCCTGGGCTATATGTTTAGGGATTGCCCTAATAGGTAATCTTAGTTGTAGTCTGCCTGTCATTTCCTTCCCTTAATCTCTCACTGTGGGTGATTCATTTAAACAAAGCTAGTCAATCATTGGCTTGGATCTATTATTTTGTTGGGTTTCTCCATAATTTAAAAAAAAAAATCACAAAAGAAATATGGTATTCTCCTTTCTCTAGAAAATTTCCTAGTACTGTATAATTCTGAAGGGAGAGGGAAAATAAGAATATAGAATGAATTCTCCAGCAAGATACAGAGAACCTTTTTTGTAGTTGAATAGAAAAAAAGAATAATTGGTTATGGATACAGTACCATATTGGAAATCATTTTTGTAAAAAAGTGCATTTCATCTTGATATATAGATGTGTGTTCCTATGTAAATATCAAGGGACAAATCTTCATGGCCTATTTAATCAGATTCATCTTAAGCTCCATATTTTGTATTTATATATTGATTTGTAAGTTAATACATTTTTTGACAAATTGGAATTCAACAGAATTACAACGTCATCAGACAACAGAAAAGGAAAGTGGTCATGCCAATGGAACTGAGATAGGAACTAGTTGCAAAGAGAGGCTCGCACTTGCTTTAACCCAAACCATAGACCCAAAGCTTGTTTAAAGGAAGGCAGAAGTGGGGGGCAACTGAATCTATGGGTGGATGCTGCTCCAGAGGCGAGGTGCTTTTTACTAGATGGCATCCAGAGCATGCCAACTTGTCTGATTTTATATGATAGGTAGAAGAAATGGGAGAGAAATAACTAGATTTTATGCTAGGCAGGGTTTTATATGTTTTTATGTTTTTGATTTCACCTGGAAGCCAACCAGTAACAGTGCAGTTTGCTGAGCAGAGATATTACATGGATATTTTTTGGCATGCCCATAACTGCATATGCATTTGCATTCTGGACTAGATAAAGCTTCCAAGTGAATATCAGAGAAAGCCCCATGTAGAGTGCATTTCAGTAGTCCACACTCAAGACAATTAAAGGTATCAGTAACCCTTCTCCTGATCCAAAAAGAGATGAAATTGGCACATAAAATAAAGTTGTGTAAAGACCTTCTTGGACACAGCTGTTTTTCAAGCAGGATTTGAAAAACAAATAGGGTCCACAAAAATCCACAATCCGTGCATCAATTCTGATGGAAATTTCTCAGATCCAAAAGGTCCATGTAACCACAACTATTGTTCTTTCTAGAATTGAGCTTAAGTTTGTTCTTCTCTGACCAGAACCCTAGAACTTCCAGTCTTGAGGTAAGATTTGACATCATTACTTAGTTGACTTAGTTGACTACTTAATTGACTTAGTTGACTTAGTTGATATACGGGTATGATTAGCATAATGAAGATACCTGACCCCAAGCTAATTAATAGCCTTGCTCAGTGACTTCATGTTTCCTAAACTATTTTCTTTCATTACCTAATTCTATCTATCAGAAAACCCTTTTACTGTTCACTCCAAAGTCCTTATTTAAATGTCCCTGTTGTGATTGGGTTTGTGTGAGAAGTATTGATATAGATGCTAAATAGAAGGGGTGAGAGTGTAAAAAAAACCCAAGACATCCCACAAGTCATGGGCTTTGGACTTGATCCCTTCTTTAATGTTGAATAGAACTGGCCATAGAGAAATTAGGACAATCATTGCAGCACCATGTCACCATTTCCAATCCCATGTTAGAACTCCATAATTTCTGTCCATCAAACTGAAAGTAAATAGCAAAGCATAGGTTGATAAGATCCACGATTCTGGATATTTTGATCTTAATATATTTGATTCTTTCACCAGTTCTGGGACTTTGGATATAAAGAGTGCTGTGACATCAAATGAAAATATAATTTCATCTTCTTCTATTTTTAGGACTTTGATTTTCTGGAGATTCTGTAGTGGGGACCTGACAGAATATACATTCCAAGATGTCAAAACATCAAAGCCTCCAGAAAATGGACAAATATGCCAACAAATCAGCGGAACGCCCATGAGATCACCACTCTCTGGGCTTGTAAACCAAAATGCAATATTGGGAAATTGTGAGCATCTTATACCAAGATTTTTTTTAAAAAATGCTACAGAATTCCTGTAACACCAGACAAACCATGAAACAAAAAACAATATTCCAATCCAAGAACTACCATGGAGAAACCATTCTCCACCAACACTGGCAGGGCAAGGTTCTGCATATAAAGAGGAACAAATCCACTCAGCAGCACTGGTGATGTTTCATAATCAGGTAATGAAACATCAGCAAGTTAACAACGATACCCAGAGACCACCAAGGACTCTGTATAATATACATACCCCTTGATCTGATTATATTCTCTGTTCTCAGACTTCTCACAATCATGCTTTAGGTAATTGTTGCCTACATTCCTACTTTTCAAAAGAAATATTAAGATTAACAAAGTTTCTGCTGAGTTTTGACCAACAATCTTCTGAAAGTTAGATGGAGATCTTCATCACTATGCAAGTTCAGCAGTATTTTAAATGAACTAAAGAATTATTAAAGCACATGGTTGTTAGATATTAGCCTGCATCTTCTGATTCAGGAGCTGAAGAGCTGTATCAGTCCAAAACTCAATAGGCACCATTGGAATAAGCTGAAAAGCTAATATGATACAAGTGCTGGATCTGCTGGGTCAGCTGACCCAGAATCTAAGTTAGTTAAGCCTTGGCTTGAACTTAGCAATACATGACATATTGAAAAGAGTAAAGGAAGTCAAGACAGCCTTTTAAAAGAAAACACTGTGTCTCATTCAGATAGTCAAGACTATGTAAAAGAGATGACTTTTGTAACTGGTTTAACATTTGAATTTGTTGCCTTTAGCATTGTATGCTGTTTGGGATTACATGGAACTTTGGACAGTATCTTCCTGTACATAAAATTTCTTTCTGGACTATTTCATTAAAGTAAACTCTTGTTTTCTATGCAGAAAACTTTGAGATTACTGCATGCTTTGTGATACTTTGGTGACAGATTTATTACTGCAATAAATATCTTCAATTTGTTATCAGAAGCTGGTTGTGTTTGTGCAGTTGGCAGTGCAGAACAATAACATGCACTGGCTCATTTGAAGGGGTAGTCCTTCCTCTGCAAAGTAATCAATGAATTGATGAGGTTAGCTTGCAATCAACTGAAGCACTCTAGCCAAAATGGACAGGAGCACTTAAGGTGATCTAATTAAAAAAAAAAATTGAACGGGGGATTAAAAAGACTCAGTGCCTTCTTTTCTGTTCATTCTGATAACAAGACAACTAGGCAGTGCTAGTAAATACACAGACTTACAGAAGGGGATATTTAGATTATTAAATTCCATTCCTTCCTTAATGATGTTAAATTAAAACATCAAGTTATTCAAATAGAACATATAACTTATTAGCTCAATACTCATGCTTTGCTATGAAACGATGTGGTTGGGCTTAGTTTTTGGGGAAGAAAATAAGGGGAAAAAATCTGCCTCTGCTACCAGCATCCATCAGTATTAATTTGGCTAGTGTCCCGTCAGTGTGTGAAAGAGTGGAGGGCTGTCTGGAAACTGAAACAGTATTTGCTGTGTGAGCAAGAAGGAGACATCAAGGAACCTGGGCGTGGCTTAACTGAACTGTTCTGTACTAAAGCTGCTTGGTGCTAGGAAACTAAAACTGAAACTCCCCTCCTCTGCTTGTGTTTTGCATTTGTTACAGATTTCTTTTCAGGTAGAGAAGGGGAGTAGAACACCTTAGCATCAGAGCATGTTAATAATACTATATGAAATATGAATGCTCTGATGGTCATTTCGAAAAATCCTTTCTTAGTGAGCACCTAGAAGCCAAGAGGAACATATGTGCCAAATTTCAAGTTTGTAGGCTTTACGGTTCTGGAGATTTTGTGATGATGCGTGAGTGGTATTTTGCTTTTATATTATAGATTTGGGTAGATCTGAAAGTGGTGATGTGGCCAACCCACATACAAGAAAATGGGATAAGTTTGGTCCATTCAGTCACAAGGCATTGAATCAGATTCCATGGCATCTAAGTAAATAATAGTTACTTGAAGCAAACATGAATTTATTTTTCAATCCAATCATTTTATAACAAGGAAATCACACAGTTCAAGGGTAAAATTCAGATAACAATTAACTTAAAATATATTTTTGTTGCTCATTTGTTACCTTTATTTTATTTATTTATTTTTATCCAATCTTTATTGTTTTTTAATAAATAATCCAAGATAGCAAGCATATCTAATACTTTTTGTCTCCTATTTTCCCTTCCCTGTGAGGTGAGTTGGGCTGAGAGAGTGACAAAATCATCCAGCCAGTTTTCATGCCTAAAATAGGACAAGAACTTACAGTTCCCTGGTTTCTAGCCTGATGCCTAGACTACTAGATCAAAGAGAATGAACTCCCCCCCTCGAAAAAAGGGGAAGGTAGGTAGGAAGCCAAATGCTTTTTAGTTTGTGCAGTGCTTTTCTCTTTCTGTAAGAGAGCATGTTGTTTGTGTAGTACTCTGAGGGTACACTAAACTCTCTCAGCAATCTACTGAAGGCAGGAACAAGTTGCTTTTACCAATTCATCCTTTGTATCCAATTGAGAGCATTCTGGATGTTTAACATAGCAATGGAATGAGTTCTATTTTATAAAATGCAAAGACTTCTCCAATCTGCATTGCCTTTGAAAATTAAACCTAGTGCTCATCAATAAAAAATAAATAAACCCAAACATTTTTATTATAGTTCCACTGAAGTACCTGTAACAAAAGGATTAATAAAAACAAGTTATTTCTTTGATTTCTGGTGACACTATGGATATAACCACGAGGGCAACCTTTTGGGGCTTGCCAGTATTTACCACCTTATGGTAGCCCGCTTACCTATAAAACGCTCATCATGAAGGGTGTAGTACGTAGATCTATATGCACAGTATGCTATCACCATTCAATCTGATCTTTACTGTGATCATCCTTCCAAACAAAGGACTGGGCAACTTCTGTTTGCCATAGTTCTTTTATAGCAATGGGGCTTCTCAAACTTAGAAGCAATATAAATAGAGATGAGATTGAGCCTTTGCTGTGTAACATAAACATTTTTGTCTCTTTATTTTGGCTGAAATACTTTAGAAACAAAATTAAACCTGTTGGAAGAAGGGTGTATTGTGCCTCAATGGGCAGCTTAGTGTATAAGACAGCCAAGTTAGCTTAAAAGAGTGGATGTTATTTACAAATACCATCTTCTTCATCTCCTTTTGTCCCTCATTTATTTTAATGACCCAAATTGCCTGTGTGTGAATCCTTTGAAAGGAAATTCAGTCACTCCATAATGATGTGCTTAGGGTAATCAATAACTCAGTCACTTCAGACACTCGAAACATAGCAGAATTAACCAAGGATCTGCCTGCTGCACCTACTAATCAGAAAAGAGGACAGATCAGTAATTGGACCAAAACAGTAAAAAACCTTTAATTTTTTCTCCTATATGTTTTTTTTTACAAAAGTTTCTTTCTGCAAAATCTTAGATTTCTTATAAAAATGTGTTATGATTTAGATGTTAACCCTATTGAATGAAATGGGCAGTAATAACATTGTTTACATGTATCAAAAACAAAACAGAAGAGTACAAAACCATTTTTATAAGCTGACATACAGGTATATAGGGGGAAGGAACTGTGTTTATGATACCCTCCCAAACATAGAGGAGAACAGTACATTACTTTTTGTAGAACAACTCCAGTAACACAACAAGATTTAAAATATAATAGTGAAAAAATCTTTAAAATGCGTAACTAAATACCAGCTATTGAAATCCCCCATAAGAAAACAACCATGTGACTGCCATTAATATATCTTATATATCCAAAAACCAAAGACAGATTAAAATTTACTTGCCAAACACATTCCTTAAAAAGGAAACTCTGCTACCTTCCAAAATATTATTCCCCAAGGGAAAAAAAAAAAAAAAGGGGGGGGGGGAGTGAGCCTCCTTACAAAGAAATTCCAGAAGAAATCAGACATCGCTGATCAAATCACTAGAGTTCAGTATTTTTTGTTTCCTTTCTTGCTTTTCCTCCCCCAGAGATCTGGTCTGTGGAAATTTAATTTTAATTTAGTTTAATTTAATTTTGGAATGAAGGTAATTTCAATAGCTGCCTGTACAATGCACAAAGGCAGAATATTATATTAAACTTTTCAAGATTCCAGCATTTGTATTGCAAACGTCCTGCTTTCATATTTTGCCTTTCTATGACTAAAACTCAGAAATACAGAAGCAGAGCACAGAATTGAATAAATTACCAAATGTACATCTCTAATAGTAAAAGCAGCATGAGATTTAGCAATGGAGAGGGGCAAATCTCTATCACAAGAGGTAGTTACAAGGGATTTGACCTATTTAGGGACCAAAGCTTAATATTATTCTTAATGGGAAGGAGAAAATATGAGGTAAGTTTTGTAAACCTTTTGTAGCTAGGACTATACATTAAAAGAAATATTGGAAGCTCAGGTACTCACAAGTCATGCCACTTGATCAGTCAGGCCATAGTTTCTTTTTTTTCTTTTAATGGAGTAGACTAGAGGGATTATGTTTTAATATAAAAAGGACATGGAGCTAGTTGGAGGATGAATGTATCTATTTCCCTTTTTTATCCATCTAAATGGGCTTCAGTACTTATTCCAAGAGATTTTGCCAAATTTCAGCAGAGTAATTATGGAGGACATATGAGATTGCAAAAATAGAGCTCAGGGGATTCATTGAAACCCACAGGATGCCCATTTTGGCTATCAAATACATATATTATTTTCTTCTAAAATTATGTACTATATAAGAACACTCATGAATTGGAGAAAGGCACTCCTATGCAGGAAGTGCACAAAAGTGTCTTCCTCAATACAAACATCATCACTAAACTGAAACTTTGACTTTGATTTTGTCGATCAGATAGATTTGTCATTACAGAAATGGGTAGTTATAGCAAGAGCAAGAGCACTTAGACTTATATACTGTCTTACAATGCTTTACAGCCTTTTCTAAGCAGTTTACAGAGTCAGAATATTGCCCTCAACAATCTGGGTCCTCATATTACCAACTTTGAAGAATGGAAGGCTGAGTCAACTTTGAGCCTGGTGAGATTCAAAGTGCCAAATTGCAGACAGCTGGCAGTCAGCAGAAGCAGTCTGCAATACTGTATTCTAACCACTGCACCACTATGGCACATTATATATTAATGTTTAAAGCAGAAAAAATGAGGCTGGAGTATTTTTATCTTGTACTGTGCTAAAATAGTCAGAAGTCCTTTATTTTTTATTTTTCCCCTTGCACAGACCTTCTTTTTCCCTCTACTTTTTCTTCCCTTAATTTCTTTTTATTTTTCTTTGTATTTTATATATTAAATAAATAAATAAATTTGTGGCTGAAAAAAAATACAAATATCATCACTGTTTGTTATGGATACCAGGCTTTAAGTACAGGGATCACAAGAGTGGGGCTTCCAGTTTCCACTCAGTGAATGATGTAATGTTTGGTTATTTGATTATAAAACTTGATTAAAGCAATGGATGTTGCCTTGGGTAGAGTTGTCCCTTGTTAACCACTTCTCTATTCTTGAAATCATTAACAAAGACTGAAATTTGAGAAATATCTGTATTTCCCTTCCATTTCCCCACAATTGCCAAAGAAAACAAAACAAAAAAGAGATTTTATCTGAATTAAGAAAAATGCAATTTGGAATTTTGGATCAACCTGTCATGCTCTAAAAGACAGACAGATCCAAGGAACATAAGTAATGTTCCCAAATACAACAGGACTAATTTGTGAAGTAGAAAAAATATTTGAAGAAGTTAATGAGAGATAAAAGATATTTTAAATTATATTCTCCTGGCATTAAGTAGCAATGTTCCCCCAACACACATACCCTTTAAAAAAAAATTTTTTTCTTAAGAAAAAGAGATCTATGCATTGACATGATACTTCTATAATGAATTTTTCAACCACCACTGCTTTTCAACTGAAAGAACATACGTTTTGCATTATCCTGAATTGAACATTTAAACATTTCAAGTTTTGTCTTTTTGAAACTGGGATTACTTGAACTGAACATCTTTCATTTCCCCAAAATGTCTAGATTATCTAAAAGTATCTTGGGACCTAGAAAGTCATATGTCTGTCATAAATATATGTTATCAGATATTTGATATATTCTATTTGATAAATAGAATATTTCCAAAGTCCTATTGTGTTTTCTTCAAATTGTTTATGAAGTTTATATGCAGAATTATTTCTGGTTTTCAAAATTGGCATTTATGAATGAACTTACTACTTTTTCCAATCACAGCAGACTACTACCAGACTGACATGAATTAAGGAACAAGCTAGGAATATGCAGCTCCTTAGTAGTGTAGTTGTTTGTCAGAAATGTTGCTTTCTTGCTAAATATACATTTCAACTTTGCTCAGAGAAATAAAATCTTGGAAATTGAGTGTCGTACATCCTTGAGTCCCACTAAAATCCATGGATTGGGCATTGTTTTTTCCTGTGTCTATATTTAGAATTCTACAAAGTATGGTTTACTAGGAACAGATTTGGTTTTCTGATATTGTCATCTATTTTGAATGCAGGGATATAAAAACTATAAACACAAATATTTATCTATAAACAAAGGGCTTGTCCATGGTTGAACTATCCAGAAAACTGAAGCTTTCTGATAGATATTAAGACAAATATTGCTTTATATTTTGTTAAGAATCATGAGAACAGTTGGCTGGATAAGATAGTCACAGCTGCTGTAAGCAATCCAGTCTTTTATGTTTTGCACAGTGTCCTAAGTATCTAGAATTATTTAGAACTCATATAGTGCACTTTCTGCTGGCACATTTAATATGAGTTGTAAAAGCAAGTAATAGTTTATAATTAAACTGATGTAAAACATACTTACTGAATTTAAGGTACCTTATAGAGGATCCAAATCTACTTTAGTTTACTTTTTTGAGGCAATAGGGATTAAAAGAATACTTTAAGAAGTGGGCTTGTTGTTAAGCTATTTTAAGGACTGTGCAAAACGCCCCTTCAATTTTGGGAAGTCCTGTTGCCTAGACAACTGCAGGAGCAATCAGAATTTGGATGGTGTCTATTTTAAAGCATGATAGGTAAGAACAGTCTCCAATGTTAATAGTTAACATTTAAAAATGTTTTTTTGCTTAAGCAATGAATAGTATTAAGGGACATGTAACAGTAAAGCTTGACTTAGGGGAAATTCTTGTAGTATTGGGTGCTATTGCTTCTAGGAATTAGTTGGATTCAGCAAAATCCTCCAATGATTCTATTCTTGGTAGATTGCATAACTGCAGTAACTTGTTTTCAGAGTTCATTTAATCTTTTTAAACTAAGCCCATAATAGTTTGCTGAATAAAAAATGTGTGAGGGTTGCAATCTGCTTAGGTATATCAATAGAAATGTCTGGAAGCCTGCAATTAATTGGTATTTAATTTAAATAGATGTGTATTTCCTTTCTTATCCTTTCAAATATACTTCTTGTCTTTTCTTGTAATCCATGTTTTTGCTCATATGCTTCTGCCATTCATTCGGTGTCATTCTCTTTTCTCTATACTTTCTACATTTTTAGCAACCTTCCACCCTGTACTCAACCTGAATCCTCACTGTGGGGTTTGCTAACTATATAAATATGTTCACCTACACAAATGACCACTTCACTTTCTTTGCAGAATCTGGGCAGTCACCAGCATTATTGAAGTTGGGATTGAGAACAATTATTTTTGCCATTGCATCGACAAAAAGAATCTGAACAACACCTTTATGCCTCCTATGCCAACTAAAGAGAGAAAGCACCTGAATTACTTTTAAAACTTCAGGTCCTGAGCTTCTGAAAGCATTTCTTTCTCAGATACCTTTTTTAAAACATTTTTTTATCCAGAATCCTAAATTATGAGAGACCCATTATCTAACAATGATCTTTTATCATTTCCTTTATTGCTTAATTGCAACAGTTTGTTTCTGCTTTAGACATAGAAGTTTTCTAATAAAAGGCCATGATTTCAGTTTTTATTAACTTCATTCCTTTAAATTGCTTCATTGGTGATTGACAAGCTACTTATTATTAATGTAGGTCTTTTCTAGCTGCATTTCAATGAAAACTTAATTGCATACTCCAACCTGCCATCTTCACTCTTACAGAAAATTATGTCCTGGACATGAAAACAAGAGGCCATTAGCAAACTGACAGCTTTTGTCTCTCTGAGGTTTGAACTGGACGGTAAAGAAAGAGCAGGAGGTTGTAGGTGATGTGCTTTGACAGTCAATATTGCTCTAGAGTGACAGCAATAAATTATACGAAGCCTATTAATAATCAAGTCATGCAGAATAGTTACTGGATGCCAAGTATTTCACAGAGTATAAAAATAGCAGTCTGATGGTGAATAAGACATTTCTTCTTTATGGGAAATATTGGTGCATAATTTAATTTTCATAGTTGATCTGGAAAAAAATATCTATTCCTAATTCCTTTGTAGACAGTCATTTTCTATAAACTTGCAACTATCATATTTCAGGCCCTCTGACCAGGCATTGATATTTAGATATCAACTTTTGGTATTCAAAGTACTGAAAGAAAAAAGGCCATACTGATGTTCTTATTATAGATTCTTCTATCAGAGGTCTCTTACAGGCAGTCAGATGATATCAAAATAGAGTGATGTGCCCCAATTTAGGAATAATTTCTTGGTGCATTACATGAAAACAACTCAAGAATCCTGTGAAAATCTAAAAAGTATGATCATAGAAGCCCAGACCAGCACAATACCACTGAGAAAGAAAAATAAGAAATCCAAGATGAAACCAGCATGGCTGTACAAAGATCTCTCAGGCAAATTGAAAGAAAAAAAGGACAAGTACAAAAAAATGGAAAGAAGGGCATACAACTGACAGAATATCAGCAGATAGCCAGAATCTGCAAAGACGAAGACAGGATAGCAAAGGCTCAGAACGAACAAAGACTTGCAACAAAAGTCAAAGATAATAAAAAAAGTTTCTTCCAACATATAAATAACAAGGAAAAAAATCAAGGAAACGGTCAGTCCACTAAAGAGAGAAGACAGCAAGGAAGTAACAGGCAACAGAGAGAAAGCAGAATTGCTTAACTCATTCTTTGCATTAGTCTTCATGCAAAAAGAAACTATAGCTCAACCCACCAAAAACATAACTGTAAAAGACAGACCAGAAATAAAAGTTAAAATAAGCAAAAAAAAAAAATAGTAAGAGAACACCTGTCTGATTTTGATGAACACAAGTCACTGGGCCTGACGGATTACATCCCAGAATTTTAAAGGAGCTGGCAGAGGTCATCTCAGTACCACTGCACCATATTTTCAAAAATCCTGGAGCACCGGGGAACTACTAGAGGACTGGAAAAGAGCAGATGTGGTTCCCATCTTCAAAAAAGGGATAAAAAACAGATCCAGGAAACTATAGACCAATCAGCTTAACACCAATACTTGGGAAAATACTGGAAAAGATAATAAAAAACAGATCTGCCAATATCTAGAAACAAGTAAAGTAATAACTAGCAATCGGCACGGGTTTGTTAAAAACAAATCATGCCAAACTAATCTTATTTCATTCTTCAACAAAGTGACTAAATTAGTAGACCAGCAAAATACTGTGGACATAATATATTTAGGTTTCAGCAAGGCTTTTGAAAAAGTAGACCACAACCTACTTCTTAGTAATATAGAAAAAAGTGGAATAGATAGCACCACCACTAGATGGACTTGCAACTGGCTGACAAACCATACTCAATGAATAGTCCTTAATGGGTCTAAGTCTACACAGAGGGAAGTAAGTAGTGGAGTGGAGTGCCACAAGGTTCTGTCTTAGGCCCAGTACTCTTCAATATCTTCATTAATGACTTAGATGAGGGAATAGAAGGGAAACTAACCAAATTTGCAGATGATACCTAAGCTGGCAGGAATAGCTAACACCCAAGAAGATAGGCTCAAGATCAAGATGGATCTTGACAGACTAGAACACTGGGTTGTATCTAACAAAATGAAATTCAATGTAGAGAAAAGTAAAGTCCTACACTTAGACAAGAAAAACCAAAAGTACACATATAGACTGGGTGAAACCAGGTGAAACCAACTCTGATTATCTGTTATCTGTTATTATGTTTAATGATAGAACTTTTTAAATTATTGAAATGCATCCTCGCTCCCTAGGTTATAAAGGATGTAAGACAGATTACAGATACCTGGGGTTATTCCAGAAAGCATTGGAATGGAAACTTTTTGAATTTCTAGGCAACCTAATCAATTGTAGACAGCAGAGAAATGGCCTTGAGGGACAGGGAGGAAGAGCTGCTATCAAGACAATAGTTATGTAAAACAGAACACAGTCTGGGGCAGACAGAAATGAAAGGAAACTCTCAAACAAGATCCTCCCTAGTTCTCACAAAGATAAAGAGAAGGAAGATGGAAGTATGTTAAGACTTCTATTGCTTTAGAATAAAAGTAGTACTAATCTACATGAGATTGAATTTAATCTACCTTCAAGGGTTGACAACAATGCTATGGCTAATAACCTGGGATGTTGCAGCCCTATCACTTCAGGAGATAGCTAGATTGAAGAAGATTGTGCAAGTCTACAAGAGAAAAAGGAACAACCCAACTGAATCAAAATTTCAGATCAAATACTTTTCCATCTCACACTTCCAAGCAGTGGAACAATCTTGAAATGTATGATTGTGAATATAAGATACTTTAATTGAAGCAAGCTGCCAGTTGATGTGGATTGTTGTCATGCCAATGTTATGCAATTTGATACACAGAGATTCTACTATCTAAAGTAGAGCACAAAGGCAGATGAATTGCCTTCTGCACACAAAATTTCTATCAGGCCTGGAGTCGGAGGAGTGCTGCGGGGCCGGGGCCGATGCGGAGGCCGGAACCGCTGCGGGTGGTTTTTGGGCGGCGGCGGCCCCGTTTTCATTCGCCCGAGGGTGACGTGGATTTGGCGTGGTGCCCGGCGTTTCCCATCGAAGTTGGAGACGGAGGAGTGCTGCCAGGGCCAGGGCCGACGCAGAGATCAGAGCCGGAGCTGGAGCTGGAGCCGAAGCCGCCGCTGGTGGTTTTTGGGCGGCGGCGGCCCTGTCCGGCCAGGCTTCGGCATTTTCATTCACCCGGGGGCGGCACGGATCTGGCGCGGTGCCCGGCAATTTTCATCAGAACTGGAGATGGAGGAGGGTTGCCAGGGCCGGGGCCGATGCCGTGGGCGGTGAGAGGCCGAAAAATGTGATTTGCGCCCCCGAGCGATGGGCCCCCCGCGAGGCCGGATGCCAGTTGCCAGCGGGATGCAGGGCCGACGTTTGACGATGCCCCCCCGGCTCCAACAGTGGAGGCGAGGGTGGAGACGGGGGGGGCATGGCCGTGCCCCGAATTGTTTCGGCCTGGACTTGGGTCCCGGCCGGTTGGCCCCCAGCTTGGCCGGTGGCAGCTAGGGAAGACTCAGTCAAAGAAATTGTCATACTCTATAGAAGATCTGTGGGCCCTGAGATATGTCCCCATTTCTCAGAAATGGCCCTCTAACCTCTCTAAGACTTGTCTCAAGGACGGATCTTGGGATCCGGAGAGATGGTGGGGCCGCAGGAAGCGTGTGAGGGAGGGTTGTTTGAAATTTTTAACCATATTTTTAAAGGGGTTAGGGGTGGCTGGGCGGGGGTTGGGGGACAACCCACCTGGGGCTGGGACCGGGCCGTGGGTTGAGCGCTGCCGGGAGGGTCCGGATGGGGCTGTATTGAGGATGGGGGGCTGTTCCGGGGAGGGTGATATTAAAGCTATTACTACGGTGAGTGGGAGAGGCAGATTTGGCGGCTATAGGGGGCCATATTTTGTACCAGGAGCGCGCCCCCGCTGTTTGTCTGCTGTGGCGTGCTCCGACCCCCTTGTTATGTCCCGTTCCCCGGGTGGTCTGAGCGATCGGGCCCTGGGCCTTCGGCTGATGTTATGTAACGCCAGGTCCGTCATTAATAAGGCCCCTCTCATCCATGATCTGATCTGTGAGGGGGGAGCGGACCTGGTGGGTATTACCGAGACCTGGCTGGGCCAAGAGGGGGGAGTCCCTCTGGTGGAGATGTGCCCAACCGGGTTTCGGGTTTTTCATCGGCCGAGGGCCCAGGGGAGGGGAGGGGGGGTTGCAGAGGTTATTAAGGAGGATCTGTGTCCGAGGGAATCCACTGTTTCTCAGACGACCGGATGTGAGTCTCTTCTCGTGAAGTTCGGTCCCAGGGTACAGGTGGGCTTGTTGGTTGCATACATGGCTCCCTGCTATGTGGCATCGGCCCTGCTTGAGCTCCTTGAGGTTATAGCCGGCGTGGCGGTTGAGACCCCCAGGCTTATGGTCATGGGGGATTTCAACCTGCCTTCTGCCGGCAGTGCCTCGGGGACTGCTCAGAAGTTCATGGCTTCCATGACAGCCATGGGCCTGACCCAGTTAATTTGGGACCCTACTCACTTGGGAGGTCACACCCTGGATTTGGTTTTTGTCTCTGATCAGTGGCAGAGTGATCTGGGTGTAGGGGATATAGTTGTAGAACCCGTGTCATGGACTGATCACTCGCTCCTGAAGCTTGACTTCCGTTCCACACGCCCTGGCCGCAGGGAGGCGGGACCGCTAAAATGGTACCGCCCCAGGCGCCTGATGGACCCAGATAGGTTCCTGACGGAGCTTGGGCCATTTCCCGAAGCTCACACACACGACTCAGTTGAGGGCTTGGTCGCCACCTGGGATAGGGTGGCTGCTGAGGCCCTTGACCGGGTCGTGCCCTTGCGGCCTCTGACCCGGTGTCGATCCCAGGTGGCTTCTTGGTTTTCTGAGGAGCTAAGGGAGATGAAGTGCCGGAAAAGACGCCTAGAGAGTAGTTAGAGGGCTAGCCGCTCTGGGTCTGACCGAACACTACTACGATCTTATATTAAGACGTATTTAGTGGCGATAAGGATGGCGAGGAGGTCCTACCTCTCCACCCTTATTGCGTCCACGGAAAACCGCCCAGCCACCCTGTTTAGGGTGACCCGCTCCCTTTTGGAGGTGGGAGCGCGGGAGGATCCCTTGCAGGGGTGGGCTGAGGAGTTCTCTAGGTTTCTGCAGGACAAAATCGCTCAGATCCGGGATGAGCTGGACTCCGACTGGGCATCTCCGGGTGGGGGGGGGGGGGTGGATAACGGTGAGGTCAATTGGGTTGAGTTCGATCCTGTTACCGTGGAGGACGTGGACAGGATATTGGGGGGGCTTAATGCCACCACTTGTTTACTGGACCCATGCCCCTCCTGGCTGGTCTTGGCCACTCGGGAGGTGACACGAGGATGGTTCCAGGGTATTATAAACGCTTCCTTGAGAGAGGGGCTGTTACCTGCCACCTTGAAAGAGGCGGTGGTTCGGCCCCTCCTCAAGAAACCGTCCCTGGACCCAGCATTATTATCAAATTATCGTCCAGTCTCCAACCTTCGCTTTGTTGCGAAGGTTGTGAGAGTGTGGTGGCACGTCAGCTCCCGCAGTACCTGGATGAAGCGAGTTATCTCGACCCCCTCCAATCGGGTTTCAGGCCCGGGCACAGCACGGAGACGGCGTTGGTCGCGTTGGTGGATGATCTCTGGAGGGCTCGGGACGGGGGTTGTTCCTCTGTCCTGGTCCTGTTAGATCTCTCAGAGGCTTTTGATACTGTCGACCACAGTATCTTATTGCGGCGGTTGGAGGGGTTGGGGGTGGGAGGCACCGTATTGCGGTGGTTCACTTCCTTCCTCTCCAACCGTTCGCAATTCATGTTGACAGGGGGGGAGAGATGGGCCCTGAGGCCCCTACTGTGTGGGGTGCCCCAGGGGTCGGTGCTCTTGCCCCTGCTGTTCAACATTTATGTGAAGCCGCTGGGTGAGATCATCCATGGCTTCAGGGTGGAGTTCCATCAGTACACTGATGATACTCAACTGTACATCTCCACCCCGGGCCACCCCAATGAAGCCGTCGAAGTGATGACCCGGTGCCTGGAGGCCATGCGAGTTGGATGTGTCGTAACAGGCTTCGTCTCAACCCGACCAAAACCGAGTGGCTGTGGTTTCCTGCGCCCAGATACAGCCGGCTTGTTCCTTCGCTGGCTGTGGGGGAGAGGTTTTGACCCCTGTGGAAAGGGCGCGCAATCTGGGTGTCCTCCTGGATGTACGGCTGTCCTTGGAAGAACATATTGCAGCCATCGCCAAGGGGGCTTTTTATCAGATTCGTCTGATTCACCAGTTGCGGCCCTTTCTGGATCTGGGCGCACTTCGCACAGTCACTTCCGCCCTTGTTATCTCCCGCTTGGACTATTGCAATGCTCTCTACATGGGGCTCCCCTTGAAGAGTCTCCGGAGGTTGCAGCTGGTTCAGAATGCAGCCGCGCGGGTGATCGTGGGTGCCCCTCGGGGCTCCCACGTAACACCGCTTCTCCGGAGGCTGCAATGGCTTCCTGTAGCCTTCTGGATTCGATTCAAGGTGGTACTAATGGTATTTAAAGTGCTCCATGGCTCGGGACCTGGGTACTTACGGGACCGCCTGCTGCCATCAACAACCTCCCGCCGCCCAGTACGCTCTCACAGGGTTGCCCTGCTTGGGGTGCCGCCGCCTGATCGTTGTCGGCTGGCGGCCCCAAGGGTGCGGGCTTTCTCTGTGGGAGCCCCCTCCCTGTGGAATGATCTCCCCCGGAGATACGGGCCATGACGGACATCCTGACCTTCCGGCGCGCAGTTAAGACCCTATTTTTCAAACAGGCCGGCCTGGCCCAGTAAGGGTCTTTGGGTTTTAAACTTAATTTGGGTTTTAATTCTTAAATTTTACACTTTTTAAATTTTTAATCAATCCCTGATTTTAAATGTTTGAATTTGGATGGGATGCAGCCGGATTTGTTTATTTAATCTAGTTTTAAATTCTATTTAAATTGTATTTATTCTGTGTGTTTTAGTAGGCTGTACACCGCCCCGAGTCCCTTTTTGGGAGAGGGAGCGGTATAAAAATATGAATAATAAATAAATAAATAAATAAAATTCATCGCTAAAGAAGAGTGCCTGCCAACTCCAATGACATTAAAAGGGGTATTCCTCAGGGAAGATTACCATAGGACCCTGAACATTGCTACATAATTCCCAAACTATTAGAAAAGATATTAAAGTATATTTAATTTCCTATTGCTTCCTGAAAGGTAATAAAATGTCTGTAAAAGCAAGAAAAGAAGTCTGGCGATAGAAGGAAATATCTGATGTCAGAATTCTTCACTATTCTTTGCTGAAATCATTTTAACCCTTATACCATAAATAAAAAATGTGGCTTGGTAGTGGGCACAAAGATCAGGAGGATTTGGCCTCATAGAATCCAAAATTTTGTCTTGCCTCAGCATGGCTCCATATGATGGATCTATGTCAGCCTCAGAGCTGCAATAGATTAATTAGTTTCAACTTCAGTCAGTTGGAGAAAACCTAGAAGGGAGTGAAAAATAGGTTTCACAAAGGAAAAAAAGTCAACAGTTCCTCCTTTTTTTTATTTTGCTGGCATGAACAGCACTGCTGGACTTCCACTTCACCTTCCTGAGTACTTAGAAGTATATATGTGTGTGTGTGTGTGTGTGTGTGTGTGTGTGTGTTAGGTTTTGAGCTGATAAATAATTAAATAAGGGAGACTATCAGCTCAAAACCTAACACACATGTAAACAAAAGACAATGAAACAAATAGCTTTCTGTCGGTATGGTCTCTGATGATGAGCCGAAAGACAGAAAAGAAAGCAGTATGCTTCCTCCTTTAATTGGGGCTTAACAGGGTGTTGTAACACAAGTATATATATATATATGTGTGTGTGTGTGTGTGTGTGTGTGTGTCTATCAGCCTCCTGTGTTTTAATGTTGTAAAGTGTGTATATATATGGATATTTGGTTCTTCGGGTTTTCTCCCGCATAGAATCTAGGCGACGTTTCGATGAAGTCTCATTTATCATCTTCAGGCTTGTGTCTTCAGCCTTGTGCTTCTCGGAGTAATGTGAGCTTGCAGTTGCTTCTTCCTTTTAACTGCTAGTGGGGATGTGACTTGATTGGGTGGGGGCTTGGCTGTGTTCTGATTGGGTGGGGGGGTGTTCTCATTGGTTGGGAGTTTGGCTGTGTTCTGATTGGTTAGAGGTTGGCTGTGTTCTGATTGGCTGGGAGTGTGTTCTGTTCCGGTGGGGATTTGGTTGTACTCAGGTTAGTCTTAGTTGCTGGGGGATTTGAGCTGGTGAGCTGTGATCCTGTGTTTGGCTTCGCGTTCATGGTCATGCCACATCTTCATGGTGGGCGTCAGTTTGCTTCATGTATGGGTTGGGGGGGTTTGAAGCAAGTAGTGATGCAGCTGTGGTGTGGCTTCTGGTCCGTGGTCATGTCTCATCTTCTGTGTGAGTGTGAGTCTGCTTTCTACGTGGAAGTGTGGTGGTAGCTTCTTGCGTAGCCCTTGTGGGTGTGGGTCTGGTGTCCTTCTTCATGTTAGATACTCATTTGTTAATGAAGGTGGGTTTCCAAATGGCTGGTAGGCGGGAGGTGTCATCTCATTTATTCATGCTGTATGGGCGTTTTTCTATCTCTATGGCTTCTCTGATTATTCTGTTGTTGAAGTGTTCGGTTTTGGCGATGGTTCTGGTATTTTTAAAGTCAATCTTATGTCCTGGGGCTTTGAGGTGTGGACCAGGGAAGAGGTCGGTTCTTCTTTTTTGATTGAGTTCTTGTGTTCTTCAGTGCATTATTCTTCTGTTAGTTTGTCCGATGTATGTGGTGGGGCAGGAGATGCACGGGATTTCGTATAGTCCTTGGTTTTCTAACTCAATTTTGTCTTTAGAGTTTCTTAGGGTTTCTTTCATTATTCTGAGAAGCACAAGGCTGAAGACACAAGCCTGAAGATGATGAATGAGACTTCATCGAAACGTCACCTAGATATTTCCAATTCTACGCGGGAGAAAACCTGAAGAACCAAAGATATATATATATATATATATATATATATATATATATATATATATATATATATCACACACACATAGACGCCCGTGGAAAAACTGCAATTTTTATGCAAACCTTGGTTATAAGAGCAAGATTTAACATATAGCTAAAGGTAGCAAGAATGTATTTAAGCAATAGCAAAGACTGGAAAAGTCATATACAGTTGTGATAGACAGGATTGATGTTGGTGGAATGTAGTCTGAATTCCCAGAAGGGAGGAGTTGTTTTACAGAGCACAGTGAAGCAGAGAGCTTGGAAAGTTTGATCACCAGAAAAGAGTTAAAAGTGTTCCCTCCAGCTTCCAGATTATATCTGTAGTTATGCAACAGTTGCTTTAGTGTGGCAAGATCCAGTCTATAGAACAACAAAGGAAACTACTCTTAAGTAACTCCACATTTGTTCTCAATTCTTACGGTCTGATAAGTATACAGCAAATCTGATTCATAATTGGAATATGGGAAGTGAAAATTGGATTGTCTTTATGCATTGTACTGTATAAGTATTCCAAAGGAATAAGTAATATTGATTTCAAATACAAAATGAGAATGTAGAATTTTAAATAAATTATCTCAAGAAATATTTGATGCATGATCCTATCAGAAAAGGGGAGTTTCTGACTAGACATTAATACCTTAAATATTTTTTTTCAGAATCTAAGTTACCAGCTTGTTATACTGCATTTGTTAAATAAGCAAGATTACTTTTATTATAATTCAGCAACATGTGACATTTATTTCAGTAGTAGATCTCAAATGAGCTCAAAGAGCAGCTTTAGGGCTGAGCAGTGATGGTATAAATATAAAACGGAGGCAAACAGACAGATTTCCTCACTATATCACAGAGGCACACATTTGTGCCTTTGCCAACAAAGCAAGCTTTATATATGCCAGTGGAATGTCCTTTTAAAATTGTGACCTTATGAGCCACTGCCATTCTCAGTTCATTTGATGAACAGATGATCTCACTCTGTATAGTATGGAACTTTAGATGACTAATCCCTTGACACACCCACTCTTTCAAGATGTCATTTGGCACTACAGGGACAATCAAGTGTCTCATTCTAATCTAGTTAGTTTTAATGCGATGAAAGAATTTCTTTGAATCCTAAGCACAAGATAAGTTCAATTGACGGCAAGTTGAACTTCCTATCAAATAATTGCTGTGATTCAGAAGGAGCTTAGGGCCACTTTATATAATCAACAGACTCAAGCACCACCAAAGCTTTTGATTGAGGCTTCCATATTTAAATATTCTCAGTTTCAGGAACATAGAAACTAGTATAGTGGGTTCATCTTGGCACAGAAAATAAAGGCTTATGAACTGATTTTTCTGATTGTACATTCTACCGTAGTAGATATGCAAAAAATGATGCTTTGAATTATTTGTGCTTCAACAACTGAAAAGCTGATTTATTTCTCCTTTAAAAAAGAAAAAAAAGTAATCTTATAACAGTAAAATGTGATTCTGTGCCTGAGTTGGGAGAAAGCTAGTGAGAACTGATATATATGTTTGTGGTAGCATAAATCTAATAAAATAAATTAATAAATAATGCACAATATATGTTCAGCTCCCAGAACTGAAGTTAGTAGCCACTCTCTGGCATTAGAAAAATATATTTTCTAACATAGAGGGTGGACTAGTTTTGTGCTCCACTGTGTTTCATTTGCTGAAAATAGCAATCTAAAGAAAATTAATGATTGCAACCCCAATAAAATCAGGATGTTAGCTGCAACTAAGAACACATCCTCACTGCATTTTCAAACTGTTCCTCTCTTGTAGTCATGATAGTTAAATTTACTCTTGAGCTTAAAAAAAAAATTCAGACAGAGATGATCTAGCAACAGGTGTAAAAGATTCAGTCTGAGTTTCAGACTACTATATCTTCCCATTGGGCAACTCTATTCCTGCTTAGCACTCCAAATATTTTCACACATGCATACTTTCCATATGTGTGTGAACATAGGTTTAACATGCCAATATATGTGCTCAAGTATAATATGTATGCGAAGCTAATTTTGTCACACAATTACAGACAACGTTAAAGCATCAAAATGCACAAATATTCAGGCTCAACTACCAGCTTTAAAATAAACCTCCCTTTTATTTATTTTTTTCAATGTATTACTTTAAGAGAGTATTTTGCTATCTCTTTTATGGGGTTATTACACTTAATTGAAGATGTGCTGCTCTTGGTTGGAGAGTGGATTGTGAAAGCTGGGAATATTAAGGAAGAAAACATAGTTGGCATGGGAAATGAAGCAGAAGAATGAATTATAAATTTCTGACAGTCCAATGATTTCATTGTCGCTATTACATCTTCCAACAATCAAAATAGCACCATCAGATGGACATCATCAGATGGAATACACAGAAATCAAATTATTGGTAGAAGGTGGTGGAACTTAGTTATAATATCAAAGATATGACCTAGAATGATTGGAGAAGAGATTACAAGTTGTGATATGTAAATTCCAAGTGAAGTTAAACCAAAAAAAAGAAAGCCAACATTTCTGTATTATGATTTTGAGCACATATATTTCAAGGAGAACATCAGAGATCACTTTGAAATCCTGAATGTCATTGATAGATAATAGAAGGGACTGTGGAATCAACTTGAAGAATTCATTAACCATGGATGTAAAAAGAGACTGGCAAAAATGAAAAAAAAAGTAAACTTAATGATGGAAATTGCCCAGAAAAAAGAGAATCCAAGAAAGACATAAATCTCCTGCTGAAACTCAATAAAGAGTTTCTGTTCAAAGATACAAGAAGCAGCATTAAAGTAATGTCTGTAAAGACAGTGAAGATGAAAACAGAGATGGAAAAAAATAAGAAAAATCTTCTAAAACATCTCATAACTCAGAAAGAACTTTAGTCTTTAAGTTGGTAGGTGTCAGTGAACAAACAATAAATGATTGAATGAAAATCAAACAAAAATGGAAGGAGAATATTGAAATTTTGCATAGTAGAGATGTCAACATCCAAGATACTTTATATGATATGCTCTGCTTACAAGAATTTCCAGTGCAGATAATGATACAGTTATATTATTACCAAGTCAGAAGGCTATGGAAATGATGAAACATTTCCAACACAAATTAGAGCCCTACACAGAAGAGTAAGTGCAAGATGACTAAGTTGGCTTTAGGAAAGGACCAAGGTACATATGTCACGATTTTGATGCGCATTGGATATTAGACAAAACCAAAAGAAAATCAAAAAGAGTTCAGCATATGCTTCATTGATTATAGAAAGTCCTTCAATTGGAAATCATGGGAATGTCAAAATATCTCATTGCCATCATGAAAAGCCTATATGGAGGACAAAAAGTCACAGAAAGACAAAACATGACAAATCAGACTGGTTATAGGTTGGCAAAGAAGTGAGACCAGACTGTATCTTTCCCCTTATTTATTCAACTATATGCTGAATATATTGTATATTGAGGGAATCTGGATTAGAAAAAAGATGACCATGGTTTTCAAAGTGAAGAAAAAATCAGTACCCTGGGCTATGCTGATGACATTAGTCCAACAATGAGCAGAGAAATATTGGTATTCCTTTGAAAAATATGTTAAACTCCTTTTAGTTCCAGATCAGAATTAGTCAAGGCTGACTCTTGTGCCATTGTTTTTCAATAAATGAACTCATAGAGGAGTGGCAACAATTTATTATATCCAAAAGGACTAGAGAGTAGAAAGTATTTTTCTTCCTTCCTTCCTCTTCCTTCCTTCCTTCCTTCCTTCCTTCCTTCCTTCCTTCCTTCCTTCCTTCCTTCTCTTCCCTCCTTCCTTTTTTTCTTTCTTTCTTAGTGTATAGCAGCAAAGGAACAATGTTTCAAATGTATGCAAATTTCTCACAGAAAGCTACTTAAAGGAAAATATAATAACTACCAGAACTAGAAACTGTACTGCTTTTGTCTGCTAAATTCATCTTTCTTTCACCACTACTTCACCTATCTTTAAGAGAAATCTGCTCATGCTCGCATTATAAATAATAGCAGATAAAGCACCTTTCTTATTTCACTTCTGGCAAAATGCAGACACCCTTGGGTGGCTCAAGACTTTTAAAACAGAGCAAAAAGCCTAAATTGTATTAATGTGATTTGCTTAAATATTGCAAAAGCCTAAATTGTATTAATAGTGATGTGCTTAAATATTGCATGCAAGAAATCTTTTTAGACTTTTAGATGTGTACACTAAGCCGAGAGTGTCCTTTTTCATTAATTCTCCAAACACTCATTAAATAGAGACATTTTTCATTTAAATTAACATTCATTGGGGGAAAGAATTATTGAATGGAATTTTGAACTGAATGTTAGGCTGATCATGTTTTAATCCTGAAAATGTAATAAGCCGGAAATTTGTCCCTCTTGGTTTTCTCCTTCCTTCCTTCATTCTTGGCTCTCTTCTAACAATTTAATCATTATTGGCTGAAACAACCTGAGAATTGTGGCATTTTAAAATAATGCAATTAAATATTAATGTTTAAATAAGTACTGGTTCATGCTGATTTTGTTTATTGGTTAAGAATTATTCAATAAATGCTTAGCTAATGGATAAATAGGATGGCTTAAACACACATGAGAAAAAGTTGTATAGCTCTGATTGATCTGTCCATCCCTGGCTGAAAAAAGGGTGATAAATCTGTAGTGCTATCAGTTTAATTTGAAAATTTCCTTTTTAGCTTTGGTGGAACATTCATGATTTTATCTGCCAACCTCTTTATCCAGACGGATCCAGAATATTTTATCCTGAATATTTTAAATGCAACAACTAACCACTATAAAAATATAGATAGTATTGAAGCTGCTGAGGATGGCCTGCACAGACCACAATATACTGTAAGGTAATCATTAAGTCTTTAGTCGAAGTTAGTAACTTCAAAAAAGCCCTAGGGGTTCTAGCTGTCAGAAACAGGCCTGGCACTGTTAACAATGATGCACTTGTTGTTGCATGTCAAAAAAACAACAATGAACAAGAGAAAGCAACAGTCTAGAGAAAGAATGTTCTGTCTGCCTACAGAGTCTGTCACATCGTTGTGCTCATCCTGGCTGAAGGCTCTTGATTGTCCTAGAAACGATAGTTATTGAAAGAAAAGGAAGAGGGAAAAGTTCATGCAAGAAGCTTTGCTCCTTGCAGAAGATATTGTAATTTTGTTCAATTTACTGAAAGCTATCTAGAGGAAGGCAGACTAAGTCATATATAAATCATAAGTTAAACTGTTATCTCTGTGTGTCTGTGTTTTATGTTTGTGTGTATATCTTTGTATGGGACCATATATTGATCATGACATAGGAGTTTATTTGCTCAACAATGCCATTAGCTTCAGTCTCCCAGCAAGGGAATGGAAGTTCATATCTTGTGCATGTATTTCACTTCCTAACTGAGCCATGGTGGCACAGTGGTTAGAATGCAGTTCTGCAGGGCTAATTCATCGCTCATTCCAGGAGTTTGATCCTGACCAGCTTAAGGTTGACTCAGCTTTTCATCCTTCCAGAGTCAGTAAAATGAGGACCCAGATTGTTAGGGGCAACATGCTGACTCTGTAAACTGCTTAGAGAGGGATGATGTAAAGCGCTGTGAAGCAGTATATAAGTCTAAGTGCTATTGCTGTTGCTAATACTCCATGATTAGGGAGCATCTTAATTTGTTTTTTATGATGGAACTGTGTGGCATCTTTCTTTCTGGCTTTCACCATCAGGTCACACAGCCAGCATCATTAACTGTGGTTTCCAAGACTTCAGACAGAAGTATTTCTCACCCTGTTTAATTTAGATTCACTTTACTATGGAAGTCTGCATATGAATCAGTTTGATGGTGAGCAAAAGCACATGCACAAACAATATGATGGAATGTTACTGAGAACATTTCATTCCATTAAACTCTTTTCTGTCCAGCATACTATTGATACTTGGACCATAAATAACTTGCAGGCACTGAGAAGAAAGTTCCATTATCTGTTTCTCAGAATACAGATCCACACCAGAGAATGAATAGCAATATAATATAAATATACTCTGGACTCCTATTGCTCCATTAGGGTGCTTGCCTAGGGGAAGATGGAAAATGTTATTGCTTTGTTTCAGAGTCCACCATATGCACTGCAGCTTCCTATTCTCCACTCATCATTACAAAAAAAAAAAAGATATCAGTATTTCCTTTCCCCCACAAATATGATGAAACAACATTACTCATTCCATTTTTGTTTTGTTTCCAATGATAGGCTTCTTATTAAAATAAGGTAGGGAAATGGAATGAGTACAATGGAATGACATGCTTTAAATGGACAGCGCTTGCTAATCATAATCCACTTATGAAGTAAGGAGAAGAAATTCTCCTTAACTATATTTACCCAAAGATAGAGTTCATGTTGGAGAGAGTTTTCAGGAAAACAAAAACAATAACAAACAGGACAAACTTTCATCGTGATGTTCTAAAATCTCCTAAACAATTGCTACATGCAATAATTCAATTTGTCAAGGAAAAATGTTGTTATATTGTTCCTTGCTGTATTTAATGGGAGATTATTAAGAAATTTTAATCAAGGAGAAATATAATTAGCCTTATGACAATTTTGCACTCACTCACTTAGCAGTGGAGGATCCAAACTGGGCTGGTCAATGAGACCAGAGTCTTCTGAACTTTTGAACAACTCAGACACTCAAGAGGTTCTGAAGGTGATACATTCTGGTGAGAGAAAGGTTCCTGAGGATGGGCTCCAGCATGAGTCTGAGAGCTCAGAAGACTAAATCTCTGGTCCCGGTGACTGACTCAGATTGGATCCCAAAATGTTATCCTGGGTTGGATATATTTGTCTTCATTCACTAAACAGCATTTGTTTGTTTTGTTTGTTTGTTTGTTTTATTGCTGCCCATCTTGTCCCATGAAGTTATATGTAACTCTAGGAAGCTTACAATAAAAAAGAGACAAAAACTAAAACAATCATAAAAAGCATTAATACAACTAGGAGATGAGCTACAACATACACCCAGGGCCCTAGGCTTAGGCTCAAAACCAGGTTTTGAAAGCCTTGTGAATTTCAAAAGTTGAGGCCAATTTGACCTTTGGGTGGGACAATATTCCAGATGGTGGGTGCCAAAGCAGAAAAGCATCTCCTTCTGGGTTCCATCAACTGACAATTGTATAGGAAACTCATGGCAAAAACAACTGAGAAAGGACAATCCCATAAATAACCCAGTCCTAATTAATGAAGGCCAGCACCTTGAAGTACTAGAAGCAAACTAGTACCAGTGGAGTTTTCAGAGTAGTTGTGTCACATCCTCTGAATAACAGATACCATTAATTGTCTATTAACCAGCTGCAGCTTCCAAATACTTTTCAAAAATATTTAAAAAGACACAATCTTATCATAACTTTCTCCAATCAGGACTTTTGTCCTGGACCATGATACCCATCACAGCTTCTAACAATTTATGTCAGTAGGTATAGAAGAATGGAATAGAACAGAATAGAACACAATAGAATAGAATGGAATGGAATGGAATGGAATGGAATGGAATGGAACGGAATGGAATGGAACAGAACAGAATGGGACGGGATGGGATGAGACAGGATAGGAATGAAAACAGAGTTGGAACGAACTTTGGAGATCTACTATTCCAACCTGTTGCTCAGGCAGGAAATTTCTATAGCATTTCAGATAAATCAGTGTCCAACCTCTTCTTAAAAACTTCCAGTGTTGCAGCATTCACAACTTCTGGAGGCAAGTTGTTCCACTGATTCTAACTGTCAGGAAATTTCTTCTGAGTGCTAGCTTGCTTCTCTCCTTGATTAGTTTCCATACATTGCTTCTTGTACTGCCTTCAGGTGCTTTGGAGAATAGCTTGACTAACTCTTCTTTGTGGCAAAAACCCCTGAGATATTGGAACACTGCTATCATATCATCCCTAGTCCTTCTTTTCATTAAAGTAGACTTACCCAATTCCAGCAACCATTCTTTATATGTTTTAGCTTCCACTACCCTAATCATCTTTGTTGTTCTTTTCTGCATTTTTCTAACATCTTTTCTACATCATGGTGACCAAAACTGGATGCGGTATTCCAAGTATGGTCTTACCAAGGCATTACAAAGTGGTATTAACACTTCACTTGATTTTGATTCTATCCCTCTGTTAATGCAGCCTAGAACTGTGTTGGATTTTTTGGCAGCTGCAACACACTGCTGACGAATGGTGATAAATAGGAATTGTACTCATGAATGCAGATGAAGGAAAATTGTACCCAGTACACCTGTGGGGTTCCCAAGTTAGGAAAGTTTATATTTGAATAAATCCATAACTGTATCTGTCCACTCAGACTGGCAAATAGGGAAAGAAGACTACTTTTTGTAATATGTAGCATTCTGAGTATGCCGTAATAACATGTCATGGACCTGTTGTAAGATGAATAATCTGCCTTGTGCTTCAGGTTTCTCTTCTTTTACTGTCTGGTGGTAGAAATAATTGCCCACAAGGCAACATTTGAGCTGTTGAAGTGAGGTGAATATAGTACTGAATATAATAATTGCAATCGTATAGATGTCAGATTTTTTTGGGGGTATGTAACACTTTGGACTGTATTTTTTTAAATGACCCAGTGAATAGCCTTGGGGTTTGCTTTTCCCTGGAGCTATCTAGTATGAGATAACGTGAGTGGATCAAATAGTGTTTAACTAAATAAGATTCTGGCATTCTATAATAAGAGCTAAGGTAAGAATTCCTGGAGAATTCCCCTGCTGATTACCAAGGAAGAAGGCCTGTATTTTTAGATTACAGCCTACATTGTCATACTTTTTTCCCCTATTTACTCATAAGGTTCAAGGTTAAAAAAGTATCATTGTTAATGCCACACTTTTTAATGTTTCTTTTTTTAATAACATTTAATTTGTGTTTTACAATAAAGAATAATACTGTATTCTGAAAGCTTATAATATTGTTTAATGCCATAAAATGTTATGAACACATTTTTTCTTGACTAACCTTGTTATTTTTATTGCTACATTCTTGTTTTAGATTTACCTGTTGCTAATATTTGTGAGTAATACCTCTTGTAGAAAATATTCCAGAAATGAAGTCTGGCAATGAAAGTTGAAGCATACATTTCAGAAATAATTAAAAAAGAAGTTAATGTAATTTGAAGGCATATGTATATAATACCTCTGCATATATTTCTTAAATCAGTATATCTTATTGAATTCAATGTAATTTATTATGAAGAAATTAAGTATAGATTCACAATATGAATTATCTGTAAATTTTAAAATGAAGAACTTAGAATGAAGAATATATCTCTACAAATTATGTTTGATTCGGTTTTCCCATTTTACAGCATCGACCAAAATCTATTACCTACAATATTTTTGAAGAAGAAAATGGTGTTCAATATTTTTTATCATTTATAATTTTATTATAACTCTATAATAAAATATTAATTTAGATTTTTTTTTGGTTTGACTATAAATATATACAGTGTGTTTGTTTGATGTATGTATGTATGTATGTATGTAGTGTGTGTAATACATGTATGCATAATATGTAGATAGATAGATAGATAGATAGATAGATAGATAGATAGATAGATGTAGTGTGTGTAATACATGTATGCATAATATGTAGATAGATAAATAGATAGTCTGTGTATGTGTATATATATAAATACATACAATCCCCCAGCAACTAAGACTAACCTGAGTACAACCAAGCCCCGACTGGAACAGAACACACCCCCAGCCAATCAGAACACAGCCAAAACCCCAACCAATCAGAACACAGCCAAACCTTCACATAATCAAGTCACACCCCCACTAGCAGTTAAAAGGAAGAAGCAGCTGCAAGGTCACATTATTCTGAGAAGCACAAAGCCGAAGACACAAGCCTGAAGATGATGAATGAGACTTCATCGAAACGTCACCTAAATACTTCCAATTCTACGCGGGAGAAAACCCGAATAACCAAAGATCCACATACAAATACATATGTATATATAAATTCTACATTTGATAGGTCTTATTAGGACTATCAAAATGCAATATTCCTAATTAGCTTTCAGTTTAAATAAACAGTTTCACAAAATTTTCAAAAAGTCAATATAATATTTTAAAGAATTATTGATTTTATTGTTAATTTAATTGGAAGAAACGAAATCCCAGGCTTAACAAGCCAATAATGCATAATAAAATAAGTTTTTTTTTAACCTTTCTTAAGATTAAAAGATAAAATGGTTATCAATTTCATGGAGTGAATTTCTTATGGTATGAAAATGGCCTGTTTCTGATGCCCATTGTTTTTCCAAGCTAAAAGGGTGACTGAGCTAGTAGTGTCCAAAAATGAAATAAGACAAAGATAAGTTCACAAAGATGTTGAAAATGTCTATCAAAGTTGCACCAGCTAATGGTTTTCAAAAGAAGCACTTGGATTATGCATTGTAATAATCACTGATGAAATATAAGAATAGCCTGTAAGGACCATTTGGTTTATTTATTTGATGTGTCCTGTGTTTCCACTCAGGGCATGTACAGAAGCTAACCAACACACAAACCTGAATCAAATTACTGACTAACATCAGCTGTTCATATATCCTAATATTCTTATATTCTTAGATATTAGAGGCTACAGAAAGATGGCGACCAAGGCAGATGCATAGTCATGCCGCTGGGAGCCCAAAGGAGAGAAAAGTACCAGTAACTAAGAGACAGGAGGAGAAGTAACAAAACTACATAGATTAGGTCCTAGGGATCTACTAAGTAGCAGCGTAGGGATTAGGACAAAGCAACTGATCCGGAACGAGGGGCTCCTGCCAGGGTCCAGGAATCACATCTTGAGTAGCTTCCCTTTGTTGGGTAAGGCGATCAAGTGATCACTAGGAATCTAGTCAAAAAATCACAAATTTTTCAAGCTGTCTGATGAGGAAAAAAGCTGCCTAGTGAAAAGAAGCTACCTTGTCTAAAGAAGCTGCCTGGTCTCCAGAGAGGGATAGCCGATGCGGGGAAACAAAGACCTGTGGGTTTGCCGTAACTGCTGGCAGGATTGCAAGCTTTAGAAGTGATCCACCTTGTGGGTGAGTATCTCCCCCCGCTCCTTATAGATTGGCGTTGCATTTTTCGGTGGAGGAAGGAGCGTATGAACGGCTCTAATATTTTACTGTGGACCCGAGTCAGAAACAACTTTAAAAAGCGGAAGACTCCAGAGGGAAGGGGTGAGTGTGGAGATTAAGCAGCAGTGGCTTAATTTATGTTTTTACCCTTTAACTCTGGAAGTTAAATGGAAGCTTGAGAAAAGAGTGATTAAGGAGGGAAAAAAAAGGGGACTAGATGAGAAGAGGTGTGAAGAAGGTTTTTATTCTGGAAAACGGCCTTTTGAAACTGAGATTGATTGTGAATTCTGATGATGGAAGAACTGGAATGATGTCTAAAGTCTCCATTCAAATCAAATCACCAAAAACAATCACTTGAAGCTATTTCAAACAAAAAAAACCACTTGCCTTCCAACTCCACCTCACCAAGATTCCCTGGGTAAAGACTCCCTGAGTGGAGATTCCTGTCAGCTGAAAAGTTCTTCTCAGAGTCCTTCTCACTCTGTGGATCACATATCAGCAACAATTAACCCTTTACTTGCTGACTCTCATTACCTTAAAACTTATAACTTTTCTACCTCATTACCTATATCAATGATTAGATAATCAATTTCTATAAAATAATTAATTTATCATTGGTTTATTGATTACTGTGATTAGAGTGTTTAGTGCAAATAGTGTGATTACTGTTTAGTGTAAAAAATCAGGATTCATGTAATTTAATTAATTAGTAAAATTAGTGATTTAGAAAATTTAATTGAACACTGTTATAGTGATTAGCATAATTAATTGATTAGATTGATGTTGCTTAGCATAATTATTTGACCAGAGAGATTATTGTAATTGATTAACTGGTGTGATATTGGCTATATTGATTACCCAAAATTGTTCATTAAGCAATTTAATCAACATTTAATCAACAAACCCACCATGCCAGTAAAAAAATCCAATGCCAAACCATAACCTAAAGAGAAAGAAATCCACACCATAAACCACAAGACTCCTGCACATGCTTTATGTGTTTTGAAACTCTAAATGTTAATGAAAATTCCACCAAATGTTCTCTATGTGACAACTATGCTCATCATGGCTGCTTGGAATTGACCAAGCAAGTGATTCAATACCTAGATAATCCAAACATGCATTTCAATATTTCTGCCCATCATGCAAACCTAAACCGGACAAACATTTAGCCTTGTTTGAAAGAGCTGATATCATAGAAACATGAATAACAATCCCTTGACATCATAGTAGCATCCCTGGACACTTTAAAAGAAAAAATAAATAACCTTGAAAAAAAGACACAACACAAAAACCCAAACCACTCAATAGCTACAAATCATACCACTACTCAAAACCCACAACCCAATCCACAAAAAAACATAAATCCAAAAAATAATGATATCCCAACCCTCGTTAGAGAAGCTGTTGAGTGTGGACAGAAGCGTCCAAATGCCATCTTATTCAGTCTAGAGAACATCAATCACAATGATGACATCACAATTTTCCGCAACATCATCAGTGACTATCAAGCATCAACCATCTCCCTTGATGAAATACTTGACATTTCCCACATCGGCTCAGAGTTCAAAAACATAGATGGCTCTGTGGCCCACACTTCTGCAGGGTCATTTGCAAAAACGAATCAAGCAAATGTAAATTCATTTATACTATTAATTCACTCACCAAAAGCAACACCAACCATAAGAACCTTCGTTCTTGCCCAGACCTAAACATACAGCAACGTGCCCGCTCCCATGAACTCCGCACAGAACTAAAAAACATCTCTAGATAATGGAGAGAAGGACCTGTACATGACTATCGTGCTGACTGTATCAAAAGTCACACAACCTACAACGCAGCATCCAACCCTACTTCAACCAATCCACCATCACCCTAAGCACACATGCCCCAAACTAACTCAATTCAAACTACAAATGGCCTTAAATGCAAGCTTCTCAATGCAAGAAGCCTTGTGAATAAAACACCTGAATTTTTTCTCTTACTAAGTACGGCAAAATTTGACATCATATTTGTCTGTGAAACTTGGCTCAACACATCTTTCCCTGACTCCATTACCTCAGTAAGAGACTATCATGTTTACCGATCAGATTGTGAAATCCGTAGAGGAGGTGGTGTTGCTATCTTCTATAAAAAGTCCTTACATCTAAAAAACATCCAAGTTACCCTGTCCTTAAATATCACATTTCGATTCTTATTATGTTACAGAGCCCCTGATTATTACATCGAACATGTAAACAAGCTAAATTTACTACTAACATGGGCAACATCCTGCCCACATACTTTTATCTTTCTTGGTGACTTCAATCTACCTCATATTAACTGGACCCTAAACGAATGTAACACTGAACCCATACATACAGCCTTCTACAATCCTGTAACAAATCTGGGACTGGAACAACTAATAACCAACAATACTAGACTTAACAACTGCCTCTATCTCATCTTCTGCAATAGTTTGAATTCAATTTACAAATTGAATATATATACAAATTATAGAACCCTTTTCCAACAGTGACCACAACATGATTGATTTTTGTCTCAACATACATCTATTCTATTTATTCAATTTCAATTTACATCCACACAAAAATCACCACAATGGCATAATCCCCAATTATAACTTCAAAAAGGCAACTATGATCTTATAGACAATGATCTCTCATCCCTTGATTGGCAATCTCTATTCACTGGATGCAATACTGTTGAAGACCATTACAACATATTTTTACTTGAAGTCAAAAGAGTTATCAAACTATATGTACCAATAACAACTTCCAAAACCAGGAAAAAAGATTACCCATAACAATTTTGGCGAAAAAAACAAATCTGGTCATGTTGCCAACTTCAAAAGCAGATACAAAATTTATGCCACCAGATAAAGACTGAATGCACCAATTATCACATTAAACAAGAGGAAAACCTTCTATGCACCAATTCCACCTGCGCTTTCTACAATTTTGTAAACAACAAACTAAAAGACTCAAGGTCCATCCCACCCCTGAAAGGATCTAATGGTAAAGACTGCAATGATGACACCATTAAAGCAACCTCTTTAACACATTCTTTGGCTCAGTATTTGTAAACAGCAATGGATCATGCCCAGTATTTCCTAGTTGAACCACAGACAACTACAATGATCTAAGAAATATTGATTTTACAGAAGAGAATGTTGAAAAAGCACTACGCAATCTAAACCGATCTCTACCTATTGGACCAGATGGAATTTGTGCCTACTTCTTAAAAAAGCTATCCGTTGCCATAGCCAAACCTCTAAGCATAATCTTTGAAAAATCTTTCAGGAACAGCTTCTTGCCTAACCTATGGTTACTAGCCACAGTCATCCCCATTTTCAAAAAGGGAACCCCAGCCTAGTTGAAATTTACAGGCCAATCTCCTTATGCTGCATCGCCTGTAAAGTCATGGAATCAATTATTAACCAATCCATTATCCTCCAACCTATTCTCTAATAAATAATTTGGTTTCAGAAATAAACTATCCCATAATTTGCAACTCTTACACTGCAAAAACATATGGACTACATAACTTGATCAGGGCAAAACAATAGACGCAATCTACATAGACTTCTGTAAAGCCTTTGATTCAGTGGTACACAACAAACTACTATTAAAACTAAAATCTTATGGCATCTCTGGACACCTGCATAACTGGATAGAAGCATTCCTGTCAAACACACAACAAATGGTCAAAATTGGAAACATCCTATCAAATTCTATACCTGTCAACAGTGGTGTCTCTCAAGGCAGTGTTCCAGACCAACTCTCTTCATACTCTACATAAATGACCTCTGTGATCATATTAAGAGCAATTGTATTCTCTTCACTGATGATGTAAACCTATTCAACACCACAGATAATTCTGCTTCCCTTCAAAAAGACCTCAACTATGTATCAGAATGGTCAAACAAATGGCAATTTCAAATCTCAACAAATAAATGCTCTGTCTTACATAATGGCAAAAAAAATCAGAAAATAAATACAAGCTGAATAGTCAAGACCTTCTTGATAATCCAGACTCTGTCTAGGACCTTGGAGTACTCACCTCAAATGATCTAAGTGCTACAGCTCACTGTAACTGCATAGCCAAAAAGGCATAAGAGTTGTTAACCTAATCCTACGTAGCTTTTTCTCTGGTAATATCACACTACTAACTAGAGCATACAAAACATTTGCTAACTAATACTTGAATACATCTCACCAGTCTGGAACCCACATTACATATCTGATATTAACACAGTAGAGAAAATCCAGAAGTATTTCACAAGAAGAGTTCTCCACTCCTCTACTCATTGCAGAATACCTTATGCCACCAGATTTGAAATTCTAGACCTAGATAACCTAGAACTACCCCGCCTTCGGTCCGACCTAAGTATAGCATATAAAATCATACATTGCAATATCCTACCTGTCAATGAGTACTTCAGCTTCAATCATAACAATACAAGAGCACACAATAGATACAAATTCATTGTTAACCGCACCAAACTTGATTGCAGGAAATACGACTTCAGCAACAGAGTGATCAATGTCTGGAATACTCTACCTGACTCTGTGGTTTCTTCTCCAAACCTCAAAAATTTTAACCTTAGACTGCCTACTATTGACCTCACCCCTTTCCTAAGAGGTCTGTAGGGGGCATGCATAAGTGCACCAAAGTGCCTATCATCCCTGTCCTATTGTTTTTTTATTTTCTTATATGTATCCATGTATTCATAACTATGTTTATACTTATACCTATTATCTTGTAAATAAATAAAAAATAAATATTAATATTGCCACATATTAACATATTAAAATGGTGAAGACAGCATGCATTTTCTTTATTGAATGAATATAGTTAATAGTGACACTTTAGGAGGCTGGAGGAAAATGTGGGGGGAAATGACAAAAGCTCTGGCATGTTTTTCTGATGCAAACTTTACCCTTTTTTGCATGCATGTCTGGTTTGGTTTTAGTTTGGTTTGGTTTTATTTAATTTATATACCGCCCCCTCTCCCAATTCTTGGGACTCAGGGTGGTGTACAGCCAGAATTAAAACAATACAAAAATACAAAATTTAAAAACAGATTAAATCAATGGCTGGAAATTAAATAATAAAATAATAAAAACAGGGTAAGTAAAATAACAAATTTAAAACCCTCCAATATTACTAGGCCAGACCGGCTTGTTGAAAAAGATGAGTCTTCAATGCGTGCCTGAAGGTTCGCAGGTCAGGGATAGTCTGCATCTCCAGGGATAACTCATTCCAAAGGGACGGTGCTCCCACAGAGAAGGCCCGTACCCTCGGGGTCACCAGCCGACATCATCCAGCTGACGGCACCCCAAGGAGGCCCACCCTGTGAGAGCGCACAGGCTGACAGGAGGCCGATGGTGGCAGAAGGCGGTCCCGTAAGTACCCAGGACCCAAGCCATGGAGTGCTTTATAGATGACCACCAAAACCTTGAATCGCACCCAGAAGGCCACCGGAAGCCAATGCAGCTCACACAGGAGCGGTGTAACATGGGAGCTATGAGAAGCCCCCAGAATCACCCGCGCAGCTGCATTCTGCACCAGCTGGAGCCTCCGGATGCTCTTTAAGGGGAGCCCATGTAGAGAGCATTGCAATAATCGAGACAGGAAATGACAAGGGCAGACATGTCCATGTGAAGCACGTCCAGATCCAGAAAGGGCAGCAACTGGCAGATCCTTCAGACCTGATAAAAAGCCCCCCTGGCAATGGCCGTAATATGATCTTCCAATGACAGCTGTACATCCAGGAGGACATCAAGATTGCGCGCCCTCTCCGTGGGGGTCAAAGTTTCTCCCCCCACAGCCAGTGATATAGTAAGCCAGCTGTATCTGGGTGCAGGAAACCACAGCCACTCGGTCTTGGTAGGGTTGAGTCAGAGTCTGTTTAAACCCATCCAACTCCGCATGGCCTCCAGGCACTGGGTCATCACTTCAACGGCTTTGTTGGGATGGCCTGGGATAGAAATGTATAACTGAGTATAATCAGCATACTAATGAAACTCTACCCCAAAACCACGGATGATCTCCCCCAGTGGCTTCACATAAATGTGAACAGCAGAGGTGAGAGAACAGACCCCTGAGGCACCCCACAAATCAAGGGCCTTGAGGTCAACCTCTGCCCCCCTGCCAACACAAATTGCGAATGGTCGGAGAGGAAGGAGAGAACCACTGTAACACAGTGCCCCCCACTCCCAACCCCCCCAACCGCTGCAATAAGATGCTATGGTCAATAGTATCAAAAGCCGCCGAGAGATCTAACAGAACCAGGACAGAGGAGTAACCCCTGTCACGGGCCCTCCGGAGATCATCCACCAACGCGACCAACGCCATCTCCGTGCTGTACCCGGGCCTGAAGCCCGATTGAAGCGGATCTAAATAGACAGCTTCATCCAGGTGCCAAGGGAACTGTTGTGCTACCACACTCTCAACAACCTTCACCACAAAGAGAAGGTTGGAGACCACACGATAATTCGATAGTAATGTTGGGTCCAGGGATGGTTTCTTGAGGAGGGGCCTCATCTCTGCCTCTTTCAAGGCAGCAGGCAAAAACCCCTCACTCAAGGAAGTGTTAATAATACCCTGGAACCAACCTTGTGTCACCTCCAGGGTGGCCAAAACCAGCCAGGATGGGCACGGATCCAGTAAACGTGTGGTGGCATTAAGCCTATCCAGTATCTTGTCCACATCTTCCAGGGTCACAGGATCAAACTCACCCCAGATGACCTCCCCAAGATCCGCCCCAGTCATCCCGTCCAGAGTTGCCCAGTCAGAGTCCAGCCCGTCCCAAATCTGAGCGATTTTGTCCTGCAGATATCTCGAAAAATCCTCAGCCCATCCCTGCAAGGGATCCTCCTGCACTCCCACATCTAAAAGGGAGTGGGTCACCCTAAAAAGGGTGTCTGGGTGGTTTTCTGCGGATGCAATAAGGGTGGAAAAATAAGAATGCTTTGCCGCCCTTATCGCCACTAAATAGGCCCTAATATGGGACCGCAATAGTGTTCGGTCAGATCTGGAGTGGCTGGTCCTCCAACCACTCTCTAGGCGTCTTTTCTGGTGCTTCATCTCCCTCAGCTCCTCGGAAAACTGAGGAGCTAATTGGGACCGGCACCGAGTCAGAGGCCACAAAGGTATGACCTGGTCAAAGGCCTTGGCCGCCGCCCTATCCCAGATGGCCACCAAGTCTCCAACTGAATTATGTGTGCGAGCCTCGGAAAAAGGCCCAAGCTCCATCAGACACCTATCTGGGACGGAACCATTTTATCGGTTCCGCCTCCCCGCGGCGAGGAGATGCAGAATGGAAGTCTAGCCTAAGGAGCGAATGATCTGACTATAACAATGTCCCCCATACCTAGATCATCTTGCCACTGGCCAGAGACAAAAATCAAATCCAGGGTGTGACCCCCAATGTGTGTGGGGTCCTGAATTAGTTGGGTCAGGCCCATGGCTGTCATGGAAGCCATGGATTCCTGAGCAATCCCAGAGGTCCTGCCGGCAGAAAGTTGGTTGAAATCTCCCATGACCATAAGCCTAGGGGACTCAACCGCCAAGCCGGCTATAACCTCCAGGAGCTCAGGCAGGGCCGATGCCACATAGCAGGGAGCCAGGTACGTGATCAATAGGCCCATCTGAACCCCGGAACCACACATGATATTAAACCTCTAATATCAATGAAGTGGAGCTAGTATTGCAACATTGCAATGTTGTTTCTTCATTTTGACAAAAGCCTTCAAACAGATGAACATCTCTGCTTCAATTGATTACTAGTACTCCAGAGATAATTTAGTTCCAGAATGTAAATATGAATATGAAAAACCTTGAGAGTTGTATCCAGGCTTATACATAGTATATAGATGCTTTGAACATACAAATCTGGCTTGTAGTAGAACAGACTATAAAAAGTTTGTAATCAAACATTCTGTTCCCAGCCAGTAGTCTATGGGAACTGTGTAATGATATAAACCTACCAACTATTCATCTAAAAGCAACTGAAGGTTTAATGCAACTTTCAAATTGAAGATGCCATTGGTGCTTTATCTTCCACAAATAAAAACTCCCACTGAATTCAGTGAGTCTACTTTAAGTACAGCTAAGTCTTGACCTTAAAAAAATATGGGAGGCTGATAGAGATATATGAAATGCTGCATCACTTGAAAAATATAGAGTCTTTTCAGTCTCAGTCATTCAGACAAGCATCAAACTATTCTCTTTTGGAGCAAGCAGAATTATGTAAAGTCCAGAAAGGGAGTAAAAATAATAAGATCAATATATTAAAAGCATAAAGTGAAGGGGAATGGAGGAAATATAACTAATTTAGATTACCTGAACACTATTCACTGTGACCTTCTACATCTTTTCTTGCAAACTGTCCTTACCTCCACCACTACATACCACTTTACTTTTTGTTCATTAACTTTTTGAGTTTCTCATAAATGTAATTCAGTCATGACTTTCTTGGTCTTCTCCTTGTCAACCTATTTATTCTTCCCTCATACTTTCATGTTGTAGTTTCAACCTTATCAATTTTATCCATATGACCAAGTCATCTCAATATACTTGTTTCACACTGATAATTCATCTTATTCCATTTTATTAATACAGTATTTATTTTTGGCCCTGTTTCATTTATTTCACTATCCTAAACAATCCATTCCCAACTGCATTTAATTTTTCTTCTATATTTTCCTTGATGTTTCCATGCAAGAAAATGAGCCGAAGCAAGTCTTGAACATAGCAAGTCAGAACAAGCAAAGGGGGTGTTAATTTATTCTCTTTAGTATCTGAGCTTAGGACAATAGGCAATGGGTGGAAGCTCATCAGAGAAAGATCCAGTCTGGAAACAAGGAGGAATTTCCATGCAGTGAAACTATTAAGCATGCGGTGAAACTATTAATCTTGCCTCCTGGAGTTGTGGTTCCTCCATTACTAGAGGTTTTCAAGAACAGATTGGATAATTTGTCTGAGATTGGGCAGGGAATTGGACTAAAAGACCTCCAAGTCCCTTCTAACCTTATCATTCTATGAATCAAGAATGTTCTTTTGAAGAATTATTTCCCTGCAGCAGACCACTATTTTTCTATTAGTATTTTGACTCTATTTACTACTTCTATCAAGTTAAACAGTTTCTATCTATCTTTTTCTTTTTATATATATAATTTGCAATTTTTCATTCCATATGGCTGCCTTGATACATTAATTTTCAGATCCATACTCTATACTGCTTCATGAACTTTATACAACATTTGCCACAAACCATTTGGGATTTTATACAATAACCTGACATCATCTGTATACAAAAGTACATGTCCCCAGTCAGCCCACCTCTGTCACCACAACATCCCTAACACATTTATTTAAAAATATTTTATACAAACAAGTTGAATGTCACACATTCATGTCTTCTTCCTTGCACATTAATGAGCCATTCACCCACTAGATGTTCTATTTATTCTTATGCATAGTTTCTTTATTGTATATCTTATATCGCTTTTATCACATTCATCAACCACATTTCAATTGCATAATCACAGAAAATGTCCTTCCACTGGTATCTATTTGCTTCATCATATACATTTTATCTGTCATAGACATACATAAGCTACATTCATGCATTTCTCAAAGATTTGCTGATCTGCATGAGTCCATCTCCTGCCTGTTATAAAGCATCCATCATTCTGTAAGACATCAAAACCAAACATTTAAGGATTAAAGATTGCTCAAATTATGGAATTCATTACAGGTAGTTCTCGACTTGTGACTACAGCATTTTTATTGTTAAATGACCCATTTGTTATGTGAAATTTGTCCCATTTTCATGACTTTTCTTGCCACACTTGTTAAGTGAATCACTGCAGTTGATAAGTTAGTAACCTGTCTGTTAAACCAATCTGCCTTTCCCATTAATTTTGCTTGGCAGATGGTCACAAAAGTTGATCACATGACCCAGAAAAGATCATAAATATGAACCAAGTTGCCAGGCATCTGAATTTTGATCACATGGTTAGAGGGATGATGCAATGATCATAACTATGAAAAATTGTCATAAGTCACTTTTTTCAGGGCCATTGTAACTTTGAACAGCTACTAAATGAAGTGTTATAAGTCAAAGATTACCCGTATTACCAAATATTAAAAGCACAATTTCAATGGCTTTAAAAGAAAATGACAAAATAACAAATTTATACAGCATAGAGCCATCCATTACATTTATTGGAAAATAAGACGATGAATAATTGTTCAGTTCTGTTTCAGAAAGAAATAGGAAAGGTAACATAAATGGCACTGTGATGCAGGCCCAATCATTTTTCTATATGTGTATAAATGTACATACAAAAATGATATAACTTGTACAGCAGCATTATTTGTACTGTCTTGACCATCACAACACACAAACATTGAGTTAACTACTATGCGGCCCAGGATATTTGAATAGTTGAGCCTTTAGCCTCATCCATCAAATTCTTTCTTACTATTTGGGTGAGAACATGACAAAGTAAGTAAACCTAAATTTGAAAGATTCAGTCCCCAGAATTTTAAATAATGCTGTTTTACAGGACTGAACTGCACTATGAAGCCAAAGTATATTTGCAGCTTTGAGACTAGTGGGTGGGAAAAATAAAAGTGAAACCATATATATTAGGAGTAGAATAAATAATTCTATTTAATTCTATGTAATTCATTCATAGTAACTTTTTAACATGTTAACAAGACTTCAGCTGATTAAAGCTGCATATCCCTTAATACACAGGGATGCACAATGTATATTGGTGGTGATGGTGATGTAAAAAATAAAGAAGGAGGTTGTTTTAGATATTATAGAATATGTATATTGTACAGTATCTGTCAATTTAGTGTAATGATTGAGATAACTGGCTAGAAACTGGAAATTATGAGTTCTACTTCTACCTTAGGCATGAAGCCAGCTGGGTGATTTTGGGGCACTCTCTCTCTCTTTAACCTTAGGAAGGAAGCAGTGCAAATCACTTCTGAAGGAAACTGCAAGGATTTATCCAGGCCATCACCAAGAGTCAGCACTGACTTGAAGGGAGGGAAGGAGAGAGGGGGGGAGAGGGAGGGGGAGGGGGGAGGGACAGAGGAAGAGACAGCGGGAGAGAGAGAGATATGGTAGGTAATCCATCCTGAAGTCTGCTTTGTCTCACGCATGTACACTGCTTTGTTCATGGAAGTCAAAATGGACCAATATGTCTTGACAGACAAATCTACCTTGTGAACCATAGCTACTGGCATGTGAAGAAGCCACTGCCTTAGCTGGTTATCTTTAAATATCACCATAGTCCTAAGGTGTACTGCAATTGATATATTAGGAAAATGTACCAAAAAAAAAAGATAGAGAACTGGAAAATAACATGCAAATCAATCTAAAGTAAACACTTGCAAAAAAAAAAAAAAAGAACCCATTCAGCAGATCTACATACAAAATTATATTGCCACACTCTTGACCAGCAAAACAAAATTCACCAATCAGCAATTTGTACATTTTTTGCTTTGTGATATTAATCCTGAAATGATACACAAAGTAGCTTGGCTATGTATGGCAGCATGTAAAATCAGACAAAGGATAATTAAGATCAACAGGACCTTCTTAAGTGTAGAAATGACTCAGGCACAGTATCAGTTGGTTAGGGTCTAATCAACTGGAGATTCTCAATCATCCAGGTTGTGATTGTCCCAAAAGTGCTTTTTCAAAAGGCAACTGGACTTTCTTAGTTGTTGTTGTTTTTTGCTTGAAAATGTTTCACTTCATATCCAAAAAGCTTCTTGGATGAGAAGCAAAACATTTCGAAAACAACAACAACCAAGAATGTCCAGTTGCCTTTTGAAAAAGCATTTTTAGGATATTTGTTGGATATTCCCTAACTCCTATTTGTGCTGATGTCTTGTTATATACATGCCTTGTCAGTTATTATATTATATTCTTCACAGGTTTGACAGGGACCTATAAGTGAAGCTTAGAACCTTCAAATCATTTCTTCATAATGTTATTGCTTTATTTATCAATATATATTTGAATTTTATTCTACCATTTTAAACCTTATATTATCCAGATTGGTCATTGTAATACATTCCTTTTGTCACAGATGTGTAGCTTAAGCAATCATCTTAGCATTCTTTTAAAATATTGTTTAAAAAATAAATCTTTGATTTATTGCTCCTAACTACCTTGAAATTGTCAATTTAGTTTTGGATATGGGCATTTTCTTTTCCTTTGTGTTGGTTAATAATTACAATAAAACATTTCAAAATTGAACATTGCATAGTGCAGGAAGATGCACAAAGCTGCACAATAAACAGTGAAAAAGTAATTACAAAAAGAATATAAAGAAGTGACTTCCCTTTCTGCTTTAATCAGTGTCTGAATTTGCAGTCACTAATAAATATTTTTTTTCTAGTCAACTAAGTTAAAAATCATCTAGTTTTCAGAGCATTCCATGGAATGTACTCCAAACAAGTGCAAAGTTTATAGGTTGCAAGATTTTCTCCTTTAAAAGGATCTAAACTCTCTTAATTGAATATCTCTGGACTTATTTAGATCAAGTAAGCTGCTTTAAGTGCTTTGTCTGGGTTACTTTTTTAAGCTAATTTATAAGTGAACTACATAATGTTCTCCAAAAATTAGTACTGCTTTAAGAGTAGTAAACCAAGTGATATAAAACTGATGACTTTAAGGTGCTCTTTTTTTGTAGAATTACAAGAAATGGAGCTTTTTATTTTTTCTGCAAATAATGGTGTTTGAAGTTAAATCTAATATATGGCATAGATTAATGTCTCAATTGCTTTGATTTAATAGTTCTTCCACTGTTGCTAAATTAATGAACTTCTTAGTTCAGGCATTCATGAGTTCTTTTTTTTTTTCACTGAGAATAATCAAGAAAGAAATATATAAAGAAATTATTTATGCATGGATGAAATATTGAAAATTAGATATATACCTTCCCTGAAACAAACCAATTTGCATAAATATCATATATTCTGTCTTTTATGGGTGGTTGCTACTTTGGGCGTAGTTGCTATAATTTAAATAGAAATTCCTTGAGTTTTTTTTAAACGAAAGACTGATGATTGATCTAGAAAACTTGCATCAATGTATCGCTATATCATGGTTGACATGTAACAGAAGAAGTCATGGAGATGTTAGAGTATTACATCAAACGTCTGTTTCAGAGATGAAAGTTTCCCACACAAATCAATAAAATGCTGTATATAAAAAATCAGCACATCAGAGGGAAAGAGTCTAGCTCAGCCATTATGTTCTACTACACTTTCCTTTATTGAGATTGATTAAAAGAAAAACGTTGGGGAAATTAAATTTTTCCTTCCACCTCTTTTGCCACATTTTGCTAGATGTGCAGAACCACACTAAGAGAGTGAGTAAATAGATAACATCAAGGGAGAAGATTTATCAGTGTGTACATAAAGCGAATCAGAAGCTACCCTGGCAAATTATTAAACTGCCTAGTATTGCACATACAGATAATTAGTTCTAAAGAATCTTCTTTTTTAATTGAAGCTTTTTTGATAAAGCAGAAGTATCAGGATAATACTGTAAGGGTTGGGAAGATCAGTGTCAATTTTAATCTATCTTTCCTATCAAAAATAGTGTGAACTTTATCATCAAAAATCTTGTTCATTATCCTTTCTTTCTTATTCCCTTCTCCCTATCCCTCCCACCACCACCTTCTCCTCCTCCTCCTTTTTCTTTAATTGTTATCCAGATGGTCTTGTCTGGAGTAGCAATAACATAAGAACATTTTGTACTTCCAATTTGTATCTATTGGGTCATATTGCCCTAACTTGCATTATACGGCCTAATAAGTAGATGCTGCCTGTACTGGGTGGTAATGAATTCATGCCATTTTATTTTAAATTTTAATTAGTAAGATAATTTGAAAATTAATCCTTGTTCATTTTTTCCAGTAAATGTTCCATAATGAATATCACTCCGGGCTCAATTGCAAGTGAGGTGTCTATAGAAAGGTTTCATGAAACATGGAATGATAATGATGATGATGATAATTAACCATATTCTACATTATTTTTTTTACATTTGACAGCTTTATGTAAATTTTATCTTTCTTGCATTTTTTTTAAAAAAGTGCATGCTTCAGATGCTTTTCAACATTTCATTCCATATTGTGACAAGAGTCCATAACATCTATTTTAAGAAAACTTCCATTAAATAAAATTAATTAAAAAGGATCCATTAGATAGAGACATTTTAATCACACAATAAAATTTGGTAAGACAAAACCACTGAGAATACTTGATCTTTAAGAGTAGGGATTCCTCATAAGTACCTTGACACAGAGATTGATCTCATGAGGGAATAGATGGTAACCTTTAAAGATAAAAAGCAAATATTTTAAGTTGATTCATATTGCCATCTTCCATTGCTGCTAATACAGAACTATGGAACTATGGCAATGGTTCTCAAGTGGAGGCCATATGCTGTAGAACCTCTCAAGGAAGATACAGGTGAAAAACATGTAACAGAAGAGCCATGGCACATACCAAAAGAACCACAGAAAAGCAAAATGTCTTATATCACTAATACTGTTGTTAGGGCTTCAGTAGCTACCTCCATTTAAATCATGAGTCTCGAGCCAGATTTTCAAAGCTTAAAGAAGATTTATTAGGAGAAGACATGCCAGTACTGCCTGGGTGTAGCTGACTCTGAGACACATCATTCATTGCCACCCTTGACTCTGGTTTCCCCACCCCTTGGTGTATCATAATTCATATTCTCCAGTGGGACATATCCATAACCAAGAGTCATCAATCATATTCTCCAGTTAGAATTTTGCACAGCAGAAACTTTGGTCGCCTGGAAACTATCTATGAAAACATTTATGGAATGCAGTTTCAGTTTTGCAAGCTGCTACATTATTCCCCCCTCCCTTTCTGTTGGCAACTCTAAAAGACCAGAGAAATATTTTATGAGTTGACAACTGTCATGTTGATTCCAAAAAATGAACCAGTTATAATCATATGACAATTTCAGGCAATGAGACCTGAACAAGGGGAATAAAACAAGGTTGGAAAGCATCCATGAGCAAAAAGAAGATTGAGAAACACTAATGTACAGCACAATGATTTATTTGTTCATTTATTAATTTTATTAGAAGATTTATATAGGTGATGAATTTATATAATTATATCAGACTTACCAATAGACCAGAGAGGAAACATGACCAGATATGCTGATTTTATTTTATTGTAAAGCCACATTAATAAAATGTTGCAAATTTAATATTACAATTCTCATTCCATCTCCTTTAGAGCCTAAGAAACAGGAGAGGGTACATCTCAGGCTCTTTCTCTACATCTGACTATTTCCTAGGCAGCATCACTTCACAGCACCTCCCAAGGTCTTTCCACCATACTATTAAAATTGGGTGACTATGGGCTACTTGTATCAAATAAAAACTAACCAAAAAAACAAAAAATAATGATTACAGATAAAAATTAATCATAGAAAATTTTAAACCCCAAAATATATAGTTCACATATCATACAACATTCAGACAGTGGTTTTTTTCCAATTTTTTTTTTATTTCAATCTACATATAACAACAATACATTAACATTGTGGCATCAATATATCATACATCTCTCATTGCATATATTCATATTAATTCATACTTCTTCAATATTTATTTTCAACTTTACTCTCTCCAAATGCCTATCACCATATCAGTTAAACCTACCTAGTAATTCCCATTATTTAATTTTCTCCCTGTTTTTATTTTTAAATAAAATAAAAAAAATATCATTTGGCAAACAGTATGGTTCCAGGTTTCACATCTCAATACAAACATGACCATAGTTACCTATTCATTTCATTTGTTTAATTTCATATTACAGCCTCATTATCATTATTAAATATTAAGCTTATCTTATCCAATCCCAATTCATGTTCTTTTATCTTATTTTACAATATTATCTAAAATTCTTATCTCAATTCTATGTTCATTTATTCAATTCCAAATCCGAATATAATCCTTCTATTTTTCTTAGTATATTCTCATATCTTATTTTTCAATGTTATCTAAAATTCTCATGTCCTTTCTATTGTCATTTCTCATCTTATTTTTTTCTGTCACGTTTGTCATTTTATCAGTCTTTATCTGTAAATATAATTGTCCCCTCTAGTTAATAATTCGAGCTAACCACCTTCATTCTTCCTTAATATCCATCTCCCTATCTAGTATAAAAACACAATATATATGTGTGTGTGTGTGTGTGTGTTTCCGCATTATATTTTCTCTATAAATCATCTATACATTACAAAATGCTATTTTCAATATATTCTTATACATCCCAACACATTGCCTTGCGGAGTCCTCTTCCTATTCCTTTTTCCCCCCACTCATTAACTCTCACTCTTTGAACAGTGTTCCTTCTTTTCATCCTTGCTTGTTTCCTGTTCCTCTTTATTTTCTGGTCCTTTCTCTTAATTCCCTTTTCCCCCATTCTTATTCCCTTTTCTAATTCCAGTATTAAACTTTTCTCTCTCCCTCTTTTGATTTTTCTTTTGCACTTTCTTTTTCTGTTTTTTCCTTCTCTCTTTAACCATTTTCCAAACCATTCTCCCTTTTATCATCCCATCAGACCACAATTTTGAATTCTAATCTCTTTTCCCCCTGCTTAAATAATTGTTGTTTGTTTTGTCCTTCTGAGTTGGCTTCTTCTTTATATAACACCTACCCCTCTGGTTTATTATGTTCTTGTGTATGCTGAGTCACCATTTCTAATTTCTGTAGTACATAATTACACATCTCAAGTTTGATTTTTATCATGTCCCTTGTATCTTGCATATCCGATCTTATATCTTTGAAGTCCAGTCTTATATCAACAGGTAGTTCCTCCATTGTATCTTCTCCTTTTTTATTTTTCTTTCCGCTTCCTTAATAGCTGAAATCCTCTTCGTTAGTAGATATATTCAATCCCAGAGTCCAGTATATTACTTCAGCCAATATCTTTTGAGCTTATTTTCAATGATTTATACTCTGAGTCTTTATTCCGAATCCTCTAATTGGCCTCTCAACTGTTTCCCAAATTACTGGCAATAGTAAAGTTCCTTTTATTTTCTTTCAAGTTCCAAAATACAAAGTCTCAAAAAGACCAGACACTCATTTTAAAACATACTAAAGTTTTCCTGTACCATCAGGTGGCTCTCTGAGTTTTTTTCTTTTTAACTTTCTTTGTTGAATATAATATTTTTATTAAGTTCACTAATTTCAATCATTAGCTATTCTTTTCAACACACTCAATTCCAGCATTTAGTTATGCCCTTTAAGTGCCCACAGTTCAATATCTGTCCAGTTTAATTTTTAAATCTTTGTTGTGTTAATGTATTTTCTTTTAAATTTCTCCTCCAGATTAGTCCAATTGAATAATCAAATCCAAATTTAAAAACCCATTTTCTTTCTTACTTTCTCTGGTTGCTGCTTCCACACACTTTCCTCCAAAATAGCCCTTTAATTTGATACCAGGGTACCTCAAAAGCGATGTCCTTTGCCTGGTTCATACTCTGCTTGCTACTTCTCTCTCCAGCACAAAACTTAGTTTCCCGGAATGTTCTTCATCTTCGTGGTGGCCATATTAATACCACCACTGCAGCTTGCCTTTGGGAGGGATTTTCCTGTCAGGGAGGGGAGTTGTGGCTCCCTCCAGGCGATTTCCCCCTTCTTCACCACCCCACCAGGGTGGCTCCGGTTCCAATCAGAATACTCCAGCAAGCGAGCTCAGGTGAAACCATGCACAATCATGGATTCTGTACCAACACCAATGAGGAACAAACCAGAAGTTTCAACATTCAGACAGTATTAAGCAGATACCCTTTCTGCCACTAAGGAGGCATTTGATTCCTGGCCCAATCCCATGGAGAAAAGCAACTTTCAGAAACTAATAAGAGTCAGAGCCATTGATGTAGTTCCAGTAAGGGTGTAAACAGCTAGATTCTGCAATATGATAAGATAAGATAATTATCTGAATCATCTTGAGAGGCAGCTGTAATAATCATTCTAGAAGAAATTCATGCATTAGTGCAGAATTTCCTAAATAACAGTCAGAAGTGATGAACCATCCAAAGTTAATGAAAAAGAAGGGATGAAAATGTAACAAATCCTGGCTGCTGCAACAATATATGCTTCCATGGGGAATTTTGAACCCACCCTAAATACAAATTTGCTCCTTTTAGAGGAAATACAATCAGAATAGCTCTGATTTATTATCCAGACCAGCATTTTTAAAAATCCAACCTCAAATGCATTACTTTTTAATTTTTTCCACAACTATCCCATTATTTCTTCCAGGTTTACTGAAAAGTTTAATAAGATGTTATTTGTATTATTATTAATAATATTAGACAAAATAGTAGAAAAGGAAGAATCTAAAGTACTCTGGTACTTTTAGAATTCGAACAGATAAGTACCTATCATATAACATCCCAAATTTAGCAATTTTCAATAAGAAAGTTTGAATAGTGGATATGGCAATACTTAGAAAAAGCAAAAAAAGGAAGTGAAAGAAATGGAGGAGATGACAAAGCAAAACAAACTAAAGATTTGCAAATAGAACAAAAAGCAAAAACAGTACCAGTAATGAAAGGTGCTTTGAGTGCAATCCCAAAACCTCTGCAGGCTCACTTGAAGACCATTGACATGGATTGAACTCTTAGTCAATTGCAAAAGGTAGTTTTACAGGAACAGCTTACATCCTGCAATGATAACTTTAACACCTTCAAACATCAAAGTCTGCCTATCCCAGATCCTTGGGAAGGATTCTATAGGTAGATAAAAATACCATATTCAATTTGAACATCTTGCTGTCAGGCAACCAACCATAAAAAATAACATTTTCCATATTTTGGGGACATCAATGAAACCTTCTAGAGCAGTTCTTACAATATTCAATAGTATGAAAAGTGAATTTTTGCACAGACCAAACTATCAAACTATTTTTTTTCCTCCAAGGAAACATTGGAACTTCTGTAGTATTTCGTCCTTTCAACTCTGCCTAACCAGACCATCAAATTAAAAACTTATAAATTTCAGCTAAAACAAACAGGATCATATATGTGTATTCTTATTCATCTTGAATTTTCTTCACTTTCAGTAGCAGCTGAGCAATGTATCCAAAGCTAGTGAAAGTTAGGACATTACTTACAATACAATATTGCATTTTCCAGCTGTGCCACAAGGATTTAAATAATGCATCAGTAATCTGATTGAGGTTTTAGAGATGAAGGAACATAGATATGAAGAAATAAAGTGGTAACATTTGTTGAATTTTTCGTCCCATTACGTTATGAGAAATGTATATGTTTCAGCTCTAAATATAAACTATACATATGTTTTCATTCACTATTCCAGTGACTGTGGAGAATTTCAAAGCCAAAATATGATTTATTTTAACACATATCTGTAGAGATTACTAGCAAGTCTATGGATTTATAGGAAAACTGCCTTATATAATTGATTTATCTAGATCAAGATGACTGACAGGAGCTTCTACATAGATCTTTCTGATTAGTCTGGTTAGCCATTGATCTTGGGACGTAGATCACAGATTCAATCACAGCTTCACAGTTTCTATTCTTTTTTTTTTAAAGCACCCTTACTGGAATCTTTGGCTGTCTTGGCTAGGAATTCAGGGAGCTGGAATTTTAACACAATCAAAAGATATCAATTTATTATAATCTGCCTTAAGTAACTCTTAAGAAATTAAGCTTTAGTTTTTTCCTGACTATAAGCCTTCTTTGCAGATTATACTCTGCATTGGGTTACAAAACTTGTTTTCTGCACCTTTCATTGAGTATATTTAATGATAGTTCCATGCTACTCTCTTTTTGGTTTCATATTAAAAGATTCAGAGTAGAGACAATTACAGGGATTCATTATGAGTGACATCAATGAGGAGGAGGAGGATCTTTTGAAAAACAAAGGCTTGGTAAAGGTCATGTTACAAAATACGACTGAAAGAGGTAATGTGATGAAAGATTGAGAAAATGAGAATACTCACACATTGGGGTTATTTTTAATATGAGTGGCAACTGTTTAATAGATTCATATTGTAATTTTAGATATCTGCATGAGCACCTCCTTAATTACATCTGATTTGGGAAAAAATATTGTGAAATCTGACTTGGTTAGTACTTTGATGGAAACTATCAGGGAATACAAGGGCTGTAGAAATTAGTAGGAAGTGAAATCAAATAAATAAATAAATGACTCCTAGAAGAAGGCAGTAGCAAATATTGTTATACTATTGATGACAAAATGACATGAACAAGTCCCTGAAATCATAAGGAATTGTGCTCAATGCAATAGATTTTAAATTACTGTATTCCTTTCTATACAGATGTAAAACCATTTGAACACAGTAATTTGTAAGGGGAGTCAGTAGGATTATGCTCCCTGAAACTATATAATCTGGTATAGTATAATATGGAAATATTATTTGTAAATGGATTGGGGATTTTTTTCTTATGACTTTTGTAACTGTTGAATATAAATTCTGAATTCTACATGACTTTCTGACTTTATTTAAATTTTCATTCCAATTTAAGCAAAGGTAATTTCTTCCTGTACCATTGTACATGTAATATATTCCCTTATCCTTCTGTACATCAAGCACAAAATTTTTTTAAAAAGTTATGGGGGCGGGGGAAAGGCTTATATAATCAAAGAATGATCAAAAGTTCTCCCATGAAATCTATGATTTCTGTTTTATGTTGATAGAATAATAGAATGCCTATGATAGCTGCATAAAAATGAGATGGCTTTTCAGAAAAGTGAGAACCATTTTTAGAAGAAAATATAGAAATCAGTCTCTTACAGTCAGTTGGAAAATCAATCTTTTATTTTTAGTTATTTCTGTTTATTAACTTGTTTACTGGTTGGCTTAGTTCCCCCCTTCCTATCATTTTGCCTTCCAAATAGCAACCAACCATCACATCCCTGTGGCTTTATTGCACATCCCTAATAAGTTCCATATATCCTTCCTGCAAAATTACTTCTGCCTAAATTAGACAGTTTAATCAAACATGATTCCTGGAGATTTATGAAAGAAAAAAAAAGAATGGCAAAATCATCTATATAATTTTTCCCCAATAATATTCCATTTAGTTTAGAAACTTTCCATAAAATGAGTAGGCAAAGAATACATCAAATAGTATGACAGAGCTAATATCTAGTTAGGCAGCCCTTAACTTGGAGGATGGTGAAGTACATGAACATTTTCAGTTCTGCTTGTAAAAGAAGACCGTTGCATTGAACATGGATATAAAAACAAAAAGATGGATCATGGAAAAGAAAAATAACTCAATATCCACTGTTAGGGTTTACTTAAGAACCCAAATGGTTGGTTTACCATATATGGCTGTAAACCATAATGTCTCATTGCAATTACTGAAGCCAGGATCCTGATTGGCTGCAAGAAGCAGGCTTACTATAAAGCAGGAAGCCAGAGAGCACCTCTCTCTCTCCATTGCTGTATTTGAGCTCCGGTGTTGCTATTTTGCTTGCTGATTATCCTGGTTAGCTTCTACTGTATTGTTTGCTTAACTGTGTATGACTTATTGAACTACTGCTTGACATTGAATATTGGACTATGCCTATATCTTGTATATAAAACCTTTACCTTTATACCCTTTACCTTTTGTGATTGTGTAACTTTCTGAACATTGCTACATCTTTGCACACTGCCTTTGTTTGTTACGTAATCCTTGTTACCAAGGACACTCTGCTAATACTTATCATCCACAATAAAGCAATACCTATTGAGACCATCCAAACTGGCACAAAAGTTCAATTTTTCAAACCCTTACCTCCCCCCCCCCGGCCCAAAAAAAAAAAAAAAATCAGGCAACATGGAATTATAAACATGGATTCCTGTAATCACAGAATATATGCAGTCCTTGAGTTACACAAGTAATGGACCCCTACTCATTCCATTGTAAACCAAGAATTAATGGAAGTGAAATCAAGAATTAATGGAAGTGAATCTCCTACCTTGAACAAGATCACTCCTTGCTTTAACCCACCCATTTGATAATCTAATGCAAGGCTTGTTATGAGTACAAGAGATATCTGGGGGGGAGGATGGGGGGCTAGCGATGGAACAGGCCACCTGCTTAAGATCACCCAAGGTTTTCCCCAAGCCACAGATACCTCATTCTCTCTCCCCTGGGGTCCACACAATTGCTTCCCCCCCATCCTGCCGTACCGGGTGACTTACCTTATGAAGATCTGTCTCCTCTCCAGCCTGTTTTTTTTGTCTGCTTCCCCTTTTCTTGTCAGGAAAGGGCTTGATGATGCCTTTGGGAATGAAAAAGGAGGCTCAGACACCTGCATGCATCCTTCCAGCCTTTTCTCTTGCTGGAAATCCATTTGATGAGGTCTTCGGGGATGAAAAATGAGGCCTGGAGGCCCACATGGGCCTCCGGGCCTCTTTTTTCATCCCCAGAGACCTTATCAAGCCTTTTCCTGATGAGAAAGGAGGAAGCAGGCAAAGAAACAAGCTGGAGAAGAGACAGATCTTCATAAAATGAGGCCTCCAGAGGTGAAAAAGGATATCTGGCAAACAGATCTCTAGCAAGAAAAGAGCCCCGAAAAGATGTGTGTGGGCCTCCAGGCCTCCTTTCTTTCTTTCTTTATTTTTAAAAAGTTTTTATTTTTTAAGACAAACATATACATAAAAACATAAAACCATCTTCCATTTTATATACATACAGTGTGTCAGTTGGTTACAAATCTTTTGTGCTATCCTTTTGTAGTCATTACTCACAGTTTATATAAATTTTCACATTGTCAAACTAACATATGCTTATATATTTATCAGTTATTAATCATCCATGACCAAACTATTTATTACATCATTTTATACAAGATATTCCAAATTTTGTTTTGAAATTTATATTGTAATTTCATCCAATGGTTATATATGTCTATATTATATTTTATATCAATCTATTAAACTTCTATTACAAAATTATCTAATCAATTACATTACCATGTCTTTCTGTCCAGCTATTGATAAAACAAATCCCATATCATATAAAATTGTTTATCTTCTTGTTCTCTAATTTCAAATGTCAATTTACTCATTTCAGCACAGTCCATAATTTTATTAATAATTTCCTCCTGCATAGGTATTTTATCATTTTTCCAATTCTTAGCAAATACAATTTCTAGCTGCTGTTAACATTTACAATCAAATATTTCAGCTCTTTATTGTATATTTCTGGTATAATTCCCAATAAAAAGGTCTCTGGTTTAAAGTCTATGTGTTGTTTTATCAGTTTTTCCAACCATGTGTGGATTTTAGTCCAATATTTTTTTGCATCCGAACATGTCCACCACATATGGTAATATGAACCAGGTATCTGATGACATTTCCAGCATTTATCCGATTTGTTCTTAAACATTCTTGCGATTCTCATCAGGGTAGATGCCACCTGTAAAACATCTTATACAAATTTTCTTTATATGCAGTTGACATTGTCATTTTATAATTTTGAGACCACAATTTTTGCCATTTCTCTAGGTCAATCCTATATCCAAAATTTTTCCCCAAGCAATCATTGTTTCTTTAACTTGTTCTTCCAGGCCTCCTTTCTCATGAGCAAATTGAGGATTGTGTCCCTGTAGGCTTTGGCAGCCTTTTTCAAAAAGCCTTGCCAGTAGGAACAGAGTTTCAGAGATAGGCATCTGCCTTCCCAAGCTCTGGTGCCAACAAAGACTCTGGTGCCAAAGCCTACAGGAATACAATCTCCCTGTAGGCTTCAGCAAGGAAACGACAAACAGAGAGAAGGCCTGAAGGCTTCCCTAGGTTTGCGAATCTCCAGACCTCAATTCACAGAGAATAGAGGCCTAAAGTGCAATATCATGTGAGATCAGTAGCACGAGATGTTTCGCTACTGATCTCACATAATCTTGCACTATGTTAGACCTCTGTTCCCTGCAATTGCACTGAAAACCTGAAGCAATGAATCAGGCAAATAAACCACTGCAGAGAAGAGATATTTGCAAGTATCAAGGCTCTGACTAATGAACTCAAGAAAATCAGAACTCTGAAACTTGGCTTCTTCTCAAAGGTCTTCTTTAATGATCTATTTAATCATCATATCAGCACATGGAAAGCTAAATCTAAAGCTTTCCTGTGGTTTTAGTATAATTAAACTAGGAAATAATCCCATTCTCAAAGTGTCACATTGGCTAATTAAGTTAATTGGTGGTGTGATGACCCGGGGCGGGGCATAAAGGCAACATAGTGAAATAAGCAAGAAATGTCCCTTTAATATCTCCAACTTTACCCCCAATGTCCAGGTTACCTTCGGCTGGAGAAAAAGCTTTCCCAAGAACAGTCTTTAAGTGGAGGAATTTCAGTCATAAAACAAAGTACATACAAACTGTAAATAAAAATCCACACAAACCATGCTGCAGTAATTAACTTGACAGGGCAGGAGAAGAAATTGCAGACTTGAAAGCCCAGCAAAACGTACACAGTTGAGAAGACGTCAGGAACACAAATAAGCCTTAACAATACCAGACAATTCACGATTTGCTCCCAACAACTTTGCTATGTGCAGCTTCCTTTTTTAAACACTGTGTTCCCAGCTGCAGCTAATAAAGGGAATCAGGGCCCTTTCCTCCCCCTGTAAGCCACACAACTCATGCTGCTCCCTTCTCCATTCCTCCCTGCCCCAGGATGAAGAGGGAATGAGCCTGAGTTTTTCTCCAAATTCCCTCCCCCTTGCTCTACCACTCCTCTGCTCTGCCCAGCCAGCCTTTGTCCTTCCCCAGGTTCTTCCACAACCAACAGAGCCACACTCCCATTCCCTGTTAGCTGCTCGCCCTCCCACCCCGAATCACAAGTTCCTTTTGGAAAGTGGAAAAGGGAGCTGGACGTTACAAGCTTCACCTATTCTTTCCTAAAATCTCAATACATTATCCAAATTCAGCCACTGAAAGTTTCCTGTCTCTTCTCTTTCTCAGTGTGCTGGAGAACTGCCTGGAGCCAAAGATCCATGGATGATCCACTATGTAATAACAAGGTTGCCTTAAACTTAATACTTGATATTTTTCGAATCAAAAGAGTTTCACTGCCCCTTTCAACTGATTTTAAAATGATAATTGTGCAAATAATTAGCACATTTAAGGGACAACAGTAGGATGAGATTCTTTTCTTTTGAAGCTAAAATAATGTGGCAAAGAAGCAGCTGAAAGCTAACAAAGGCTTGCACAGTGGGAGGTTTGTACCAGCAAACAGCAATTCACACCTGTTAATTACTGCAAACAGGCTTACAGACTGAATTTGTCATGACATTTATCTATTGTTTATAGGCAATCATGATCACCTAAGTTCTTCCCATAATGATCAGACCATCACCAGACTTCAAGCAAATTAGTTGTCTTGTACAAGTCAATAAATTCCCAATGACATTTATGAGGAAAAAAACAACTTCCGTGGAACATCTCCTGCTCAGTGAAAACAAGAGTTTGAATACTCAGTAGATACAAGAGAGACTTAAAAAAGCCAATTGGCCAGAGAGATAAATATCCTGCATCAGCACAAGCACACTTACAATGTCACACAACAGTTACTGCATGTGAGAAGGACAAGTAGGGAAGGAAATGTTCCTCTGCCACTGCTGTTGATGGTGTGCCAACATTTGAACATCATAATTTTATTTATGTGTTCATTTCTCCCCCACCCCCACCCCCCCCAAAAAAAAAAAGATGAGAAAGATTTTGCTTTCAGGATAAATTAGTGGATTCCTTATGAGCAACAGAAAATTGATATCACATTTCCTGTTGTCTTAGCCATAAATTTAAATTCTAAACCTGACTCAAAGGATGTATCTTAAGGGGTAGGGTAAGAGTGGAAAAAAAAATTTAAGCATAAATACACATATATCTATTTACTGCTCTAATACATTACATCTATCTATCTATCTATCTATCTATCTATCTATCTATCTATCTATCTATCTCTATCTCTATCTCTATCTCTATCTCTATCTCTATCTCTATCTCTATCTATCTATCTATCTATCTATCTATCTATCTATCTATCTATCTATATAAGTTTCACATTGTTATATAATACATTAACATCAATTTCATGATGTTAATTGGTACTGGAAACATTTAATTAATAATCTGTACAAGGCCATCTGAATATTAAATTAAACAAATCTCAATTGAATTTTCACTGAAGTGTTTTATTTTCTGATGTAGTTTTTTTTTTTCCAGTTGCTGAAATGGACTATATTTTCCAGGTTTTAAAGAAGATTATGACTTGGAATGTAAAAGGGTTACATGGTAAATAACATGAATTAATGAAAGAAAAATTGATTCAACTTATTGAGTATCTGTGAAATGAAATGAAATGAAATGAAAGGGAATGTTACAACAAAATGATTCCGAATGAAAATAGTTGGTCTTATAGGATGGAGTTGATTTAGACTAGAGTCATTCCATTCTGTTGTCAAAAAAAAAAAATCTTAGCATCTTTAAGGTGGTTGAATTCTTGAAATTGGAATTCTCATCCCAAATAAGTCACTTATCTAAAGATTTGTATAATCAACATATAAACTATTCAATAGATTGTGTACAAAACTGGGTTTCTTGGTACAATTGGTATTGAAATAGACTAGTAGAATTGAAAGCATCACCTAGCAGAAGGATGGAATGAGGAAGTGTTCCCAATCTTTCTTTTATTCAGTAATCCTAGACAGGAATGAAGTAATGTAAGGGGAGTGCATTGTAAGGGGCACAATTGTACTTATCGTAACTGTCCTATTGTCCCATTTATTCATACCTATTTCCTGTATTCTTACTCATGTTTATACTTATACCTGTTATCCTGTAAGTGATTGAAAAATCAAATAAATAAGTAAAATAAAAAATAATATATATCATTTCATTCATTTTGTGTGTGTGTGTGTGTATGTGTGTGTGTGTGTGTTTGTGTATTCATCACTTCACTTCTTATGTATATTTACAACAAGAACAAAAATGATTCACTCCTCAGGTTTGCAAATGGACAGGAGAAATATTTTTAATTATTCACAGCTATAAATATAAAATTGTACTAAATAAATTGGAACCCATTATTAATAATAAAAAGCAAGCAGTCTTTTTAGTATCTATTTCTGTTCCTAGGTTTTGCCACCTGCTTTTATTCAACTTAGAGCAAATATGGTACCATACTGTTTGATGCAGTAACATAGGTTACATATTATTACATCATATTGTTTGTGTTGAATTGTCTCAAAGCGGTTTATAAGAATCAAAACATGTATGTGATTCCTTGGTCCCTGATTAATTGCTATCTTTTGTTATTTGTTGGTATTATTTATCTTGTGTCTTGTTTTGGTCTTTGTTTTATTGCACACTGCTCAAAGTTGTATTACTTGAGTTGGATAGCCATATAAATATTTATATATATATAAATAAACCAATTAAATAAAAATGTCATGAAGCGTTATCCTTTCAAACCCGCTGCCACCACCACAATTAATATATTTTTTAAAAATGTTCATATAAAAGAGTTTCTAACAATAAGACAAAATCCAGAGTGACCAGAAACCATTGTTAGCACCTTATTGCTTCTTCAAAGAAAATTCCTTTTACAATCTGAAAAGCCAAACCTCAGAGGAGACATTCTTTCACAATGTTGGAGCAATGAAAATATATATATACTGTGGTTCTTAAGAAATCTGTGCAGATTTGCTTATAAGCTCTCTCTCATACAGTGTGGTTCTAAACAGTCCCTCCCCGGAAGATCTTGTAGGATGGACAAATCCTGCAGGGATGAGGGGGACTGAACTCTTTAGTCTTTATAAGGAACTATAAATAGATACTGTAGATATCAGCAGTTTAAATTGGATTTGGTAACCTTCTTGTATCCAGTGCGCTATCCTCACCCTGGTGTTACACTGCTGAGTTGTTTAAAATCTACTAGCAGCTTTGCTGCTGCATTTCAAACAAGTTGTACTTTCTGAACTCATTTAAAAGGCAGTCCTATGTAGAGTGCATGTCAGTGGTCTAGACATAGGGTGATGAGGGCTTGAATTTCTGTTGTAGGGGGTTCCCAGTTCAAGAAGACCTGCAACCTGACCTGATCTACATTTAGAACTGAAGTTGGAATTGAGAAAGAACCATATAGATTAGCTACAAACAATATATCTAAGGCTCAGTTTGAGCTGCTTTTTCCCATCCAGTCCCTTGATTCAGAACATTGCATCTCTAACCTCATTTGAAATAGGAATATACAATTGAAAATCTTAAGCCTACTGATGATACCTCACCCATCTCCTCTATGATATGATTTTTTTTTTAATTTATTTAACATTTATATACCGCCCTTCTCCCGAAGGACTCAGGGCGGTGCACAGCCAGATCTACCCCAATACATATACAAAAGTTAAAATAAGATTAAATAGTTTAGGCTGTTAAAATTAACAAATCAACCCTCCCCCTTAATATAATTAAAAACCCTAAATTTAAAACCAAATTAAAAGGAGACAAGATTAAAATCTCATGTCAGCCCAGGCCAGCCTGCTCGAAGAGCCAGGTTTTTAACACACGCCTGAAGGTTCTCAGGTCCGTGCTGGTACGTATCTCTGGTGGCAGACTATTCCAGAGGGCAGGGGCCCCCACAGAGAAGGCCCTATTCCTGGGGGCCACCAGACGACACATAGAGACCGACGGCACCCGGAGAAGGCCCTCCCTGTGGGAACGCACTGGTCTGCTGGAAATCACCGGCAGAATGCGGTCCTGCAGGTAGCCTGGCCCAATGCCATGGATCGCTTTAAAGGTCAAAACTAGAACCTTAAAGCGAACCCGGAAAGCCACCGGCAACCAATGCAGCTCGCGCAGGAGAGGCGTCACATGGGAGCTACGCGACGCCCCCATGATCACCTGCGCGGCCGCATTTTGCACCAGTTGGAGTCTCCGAGTGCTCCCCACAGGGAGCCCCATGTAGAGAGCGTTACAGTAATCCAGGCGAGAGGTGACAAGGGCATGAGTGACCATACGCAGGGCGTCCCGATCCAGGAAGGGCCGCAACTGGTAAATCAGGCGAACCTGATAAAACGCCCCCCTGGAGACGGCCGCAATGTGGTGTTCTAAAGACAGCCGTGCATCCAGGAGGACACCCAGATTGTGAGCCCTCCCTGTAGGGGGCAGAATTTCTCCCCCAATAGCCAGCGAAGGTGTCAGCTGGCTATATCGGGGCGCCGGGAACCACAGCCATTCAGTCTTGGATGGGTTAAGTTGGAGCCTGTTCCCGCCCATCCAATTCCACATGGCCCCCAGGCACCGGGACATAGCCTCCACAGCATTGTTGGGGTGGTCTGGGGTGGAGATGTACAACTGGGTGTCATCTGCATACAGATGGCACCGCACCCCAAGACCACGGATGATCTCGCCCAACGGCTTTACATAAATGTTGAACAAGAGAGGGGAGAGGACCGACCCCTGAGGCACCCCACAGATAAGGAGCCTAGAGGTGGACCTCTCCCCCCCCCGCCAACACAAATTGCGAGCGGCTGGAGAGGAAGGAGGAGAACCATCGTAAGACAGTTCCCCCAATCCCCAACCCCTCCAGCCGCCGCAATAAGATACTATGGTCGATAGTATCAAAAGCCGCTGAGAGATCTAATAGGACCCGGGCCCTCCAGAGATCATCGACCAACGCGACCAATGCTGTTTCGGTACTATGACCGGGCCTGAAGCCCAATTGGAATGGATCGAGGTAAGCTGCTTCCTCCAGGTACTGAGGGAGCTGACATGCCACCACACTCTCAACAACCTTCACTAAAAAAGGAAGGTTGGAGACTGGACGATAGTTGTTTAAAACAGCCGGGTCCAGGGAAGGCTTCTTGAGGAGGGGTCACACCACCGCCATTTTCAGGGCAGTATGGAGCGGCCATTGTAGTCACCTTGTCAACTTTCAAAATGACTCTAACTGAAGCCATATTTTTTGTTTCGATTCTTAGTTGCCATACCTAAGAGGGGAAGGGGTCTTATGGAATATAGAAATTTTTTCCTCCAATGTGCCAGACATAACAAAGATAAAGCTCCTGAGAACCAAGGCCAAATCAGCATGCCCTAGCAAAGGCAGGAAGGGAATACTGAGAAGTTCATCACCTGCTTGGTTGGCTGACGTGACCTGTGACATAAGAGGTGTATCTTTAATTATACTATTTTTTAATTATACTAAAAAGTGTTGATTTCATCTCTGACCATTACGATATAATATGATATGATAGAAACCCTCCTATACTACCACCTCTTACAATACTAGGCAATACAGTATCAACAGTAGATAACACAGTATCAACAGTAGAGACCTTCAAATTTCTAGGTTCTACTATATCACATGACCTAAAATGGACATCTAACATCAAAAACGTCATCAAAAAAGCACAACAAAGAATGTTCTTTCTGTTCCAACTCAGAAAGCTCAAACTGCCCAAAGAACTGCTAATACAGTTCTACAAAGGAATTATTGAGTCTATCATCTGCACCTTTATAACTGTCTGATTTGGTTCTGCAACCCAACAGAACAGACACAGACTTCAGAGGATAATTAGGACTGCAGAAAAAACAATTACTACCCTCCTGCCTTTAATTAAGGACCTGTATATTGCACGAGTCAAAAAGAGGGCTGTGAAAATATTCACAGACCCCTCACATCCCAGACATAAACTGTTTCAACTCTTTCCCTCAAAACAATGCTATAGAGAACTGCATACCAAAACAACTAGACACAAAAACAGTTTTTCCCTGAAAGCCATCACTCTGCTAAACAAATAATTCCCTCAACACTGTTCAACTATTACAAAGTCTGCACTACTATTACTGCTAATCTTCTCATCACTCCTTATCACCCAACCCCTCCCACTTGTGATTGTAGGACTGTAAGTTTGTCCCTTGTATCCTTACGATTTATATTGACCATTTCCTAGTATGATTTGATTGTTGATTGTACCCTATGACTATCATTAAGTGTTGTACGTTATGATTCTTGATTCTTAACGAATGTATCTTTTCCTTATATATGCTGAGAGTATTTACACCAAGACAAATTCCTTGTATGTCCAATCACGGCCAATAAACTATTCTATTCTATTCTATTCTGTTCTGTTCTGTTCTGTTCTGTTCTGTTCTGTTCTGTTCTATGATGTACCCAATAAACAGGATTTTTAAAAGGAGACCTGGTGGATGATGTATACCAATGCTTCAAGAAAATGACATCACTCTCTCAACCAATGAGACATTTATATCACACAACCACAAACATAATCTGAATTGAATTGTATATACTTCAATTATCTTCTCGAAGAGCTGCACTGATTCCATTCCAATCATCTGATACCAAGAACCCTATCCATTTCATAGAATCCCCTATGGTTTCAAAAGATATTACTCCAGTCATTTGCAAGGCTGTTTATTTGATTTGTGAAATACAATAACTACTGAAATGAAAACTGACTAATATTTGTACTTAAATCAGTTCCTTTTGAAACAACTGTTCACAGTATATTTCTTCATTAAATATGTAGACATTTTTCCTTCTTGGTCCTTTGAAATTCTCCCCTATTTTATCTAGAGTGTTATTTCCATTTGTTGTAAAGGTTAATCAAGGACAAATACTGAGTTAATTTTAAAAATTCAAAAGTATTAATACCCCTGAGTTAGCTTAAAAATATGCAGAATTCATTTGTTCTTAGGTATGTTTATTTTCAATTAAAAAGCGGCCTGGTTTGGTTTAGCTGTATCTGTCCTTATGTTGTTTTCAGGTAAGAAAAAACTTTAAGTAGATTCCCTTCCAACATCTTATTGACAAATTAAGATTGAAATATTTGTGTCACTTACACAAGGCAAACACATCAGAACAATCCAGTGGAATATTGAATAATATGATGTGCCTCTGGCACAGATGCTTGAAAGAAATGGAAATCCCCCATGTACCTTGTACTTCAATTTCCCCAGCAAGGGGCAGAAAAGAGAAGCATCTTCCTGATCCAAATTGATGACCAATTTCTGCCGTATAGTATGAAGACAGATGACTTGTCATTTTATCCAAGATGCTGTCAAATTCCTTCTCATTTAAATGTCAAATTCCAATTTCACATCTTCATTTTCTACCTGGCACTAATTTCCATCTATCTAAGAAAATCTATTTCATTTGACTTATATGCATGAAATCATGATGCCAGACACTGCTTATTAACTTTTCTGACTATGCATTCTGAACCCAGCTGTGGAAGGCAAGTTTTAAAATAACCCCCTCAATTCCGTATACTCAAATTCAACTTTGTAGGCTGTCATTCACCCTGATGTCTATTTATAAACATGTACTGCATCAATCTACAAAGTACTAAATTAGCTTTATTGACCACTAAGCCAATGGAGTGCATTAAGTTTCATTTTTTACTTTATAATTCTGAAATATATCATACTTCAACCTAAGGCCATTACTACAAATGTACTCTATGTTTGGAGCAAGTTTGCAGGTCTGATTATTATACTGAACAGAATATTAGACCTGGACCATGAAATTCTAATTCAAGGCTTTCTCTACAGTGGTGCCTTCTTTATGGAACATCCTCCCTCATGGCTTTTGGAAAACAATTAAGATTTCATTCTTTCCCCAGGCATTGGGCCAGAATGAAGCTGAGCCCAGGGCAGGTAAACCTGGGAAAGAAATATTATAGTACCTTAATTGTCTGCAATGGTTTTAATTTTTTGTTTTGTTTTATATGTTGTTGTGAGTGACCCATGGTTATGTTGTATAATATGAGCAGGCATATAAATATTTGTAGAACCTCTATGTCTGCTTATTCACAGTTAGCCTAGGCAGCTCAGAGTAAACAGTAAAAACAGCAGTATGAAACACAGCATATCCTTCCCACCAAAGAGCAATAGCAGCCCATATGGCTGATCCAATGACTCAACTTCATCCTATATTAACCACATCTTCATGCATTTGTAAAGGCCTAAAATGGCTCCAAATCTTGGGTAGGAGGCTGTTCTAAACAGCCAGACCAGTTATGCAGAATGCACACCTCCCAAAACTCATTAGATTATATTTCATGAAATATACCTGGAGCACAATCCTAACTATATCTATCTCTTGGAAAAACAATCCCACAAATAACCTGTCCCTGTGTCATTCAGTGCTTTAAGTGTGATAACCTGTACCTTGATTTGTGCAGGAAAGCAACTTGAAATTAGTGCAGCTTATACAATAGCAGTGCAACATGAGCAAATCATGGGGTGCCCCAATTGCATGCACTGCTGCATTTTGAGAAAGTTGAAGATTCTGGATTATCTTCAAGAGCAGCTCCATGTAGTTTTATAGTTAAAAATAAGCAAAAGCCAATCAATATTAAAAGAAAAGACACTCATAAGCTGGCATTATAAAGAACCATTGACACAGTGGGAGATGGTTCTACACCAACTTTTCAAGGACTTGTGGAAGGCCGGAAGGGCTAAAGTTAATTTGATCTCTGAAGGAATGATTTTTCACAGGGCAGTTTCTACTGTAGAAAAGGTTGCTTTCTGGGCTGCATCAGCCAACATTCCTGATCCAACAAGACCTGGAACATGCCCTGTTGGATTGAATAGAATGGCTAGAAACAACTGGAAAAATATGGTTCTGTAAGTAACCTGGTTTCAATCCATGAACAGTTTGAAAGGTGATTAACCAGCACCTTAAATTGCATCCAGAAGCAAATTGGTAACCAATTCAATTTATGCAGCAATGGTGTCACAAGTGCTGAATAACTAATGTCATTAGTTGCCTATGCCACCACATTCCGCATCAGCTGAAGTTCCCGGCTCCTAGGACAACCTCATATAGAGTAGACTGTAATCATTTGGAGATCATTAAGCCATGAGCAGGATCCCCTGGTCCATGAATGAACACAATCGATGTCCAATCTAACATGTGCAAAAACTCTTAAGGAGGAACTGCAAAAACAGGAGGGCTAGCAAAGTGTGCTCTGGCTTTGTCCAAGGCAGTGCCACCCCAGATGGGGTGGAAGATTCCCAGAACCAGGAGGTCAAAAAGATCCCAAACCACTCAATTTTACTTGGGTTAAACTGTACCTTATTGTAGCCCAGTAGGCCATTGCAGCTTCCAGGTTCTGAGACAGAAGCTCTATACAGCATCACTCTAGTGATCTGATATCAGCATTTTAGGAAACCAAATTTATGAATGTTAATGCTATTTTTATTATAAGGTTGTAATAACAGAGTAGTGCAAGTCTGAATGAGCTTCCTCCTTTCCTCCTGTCATCTATGTGAGAATTAGAGAAGATCTTGTCTGAAACATTCATTTGGATTACAATTTTGCCACAGCTTCATATTTCTTTTATGCAAGCATTTTCTTGGTAGCAGCTCTTCCTTTTGTTTGTTAAGACCTTCTACCCATTACAACTGGTATAGAAATATAAAGTTGGCTATCATTTGCATACTGGTGATATATCACTCCAAAATTTCTATACAACTGGTATAGAAATATAAAGTTGGCTATCATTTGCATACTGGTGATATATCACTCCAAATGAACATAGAACTCAGAATAATAGAGTTAGAAGGGATTTTAGAGGTCTTCTATTCCAAGCAGACAAATTTCAGACAAATTCAGACCATTTCAGACAAATGGTTGTTCAGTCTCTTTTGAAAGCCTCCAGTGATAGAGCACAATAATCCCTGAAGGCAATCCATTCCACTGATTGATTGATCTCATCATCGTTAGGAAATTTTCTTAGTTCTAAATGGCTTCTCTCCTTGGCTACTTTTGAACTGTTATTTCTTGTCTTGCGCTTTGGTGCTTTAGAAAATAGTTTGACCCACTTATCTTTGTAGCCCCTCAAATATTGGAACAGTACTATCACGTCACCCTTAGTCCTTTGTTTCATTAGACTATTTATTTATTTATTTATTTATTTGTTTGTTTGTTTGTTTGTTCCTTTGTTTATTTATTTGTTTATTTATTTAATTGATTTGTCAATCTCTTACAAGATAATAGGTATAAGTATAAACATAGTTTTGAATACATCAAATGGATACATATAAGAAAAATAAAAAAGAAACAATAGGACAGGGGAGCACCCGGAGACTCCAACTGGTGCAAAATGCAGCCGCGCGGGTGATTATGGGGGCGTCGCATAGCTCCCCTGTGACGCCTCTCCTGCGCAAGCTGCATTGGTTGCCGGTGGCTTTCCGGGTTCACTTTAAGGTTCTAGTTTTGACCTTTAAAGCGATCCATGGCATTGGGCCAGGCTACCTGCAGGACCGTGTTCTGCCGGTGATCTCCAACAGACCGGTGCGTTCCCACAGGGAGGGCCTTCTCCGGGTGCCGTCGGCCTCTATGTGTCGTCTGGCGGCCCCCAGGAACAGGGCCTTTTCTGTGGGGGCCCCTGCCCTCTGGAATAGTCTGCCACCTGAGATACATACCAGCACGGACCTGAGGACCTTCAGGCGTGTGTTAAAAACCTGGCTCTTCGAGCAGGCTGGCCTGGGCTGACATGAGATTTTAATTGTCTCCTTTTAATTTGGATTTTAAATGTGGGGTTTTAATATGTCCGGGGGGAGGGTTGGTTTTTAATTCTAACAGCCCACTATTTAATTTCATTTTAACTTTTGTATATGTATTGGGGTAGATTTGGCTATGCACCGCCCTGAGTCCTTCGGGAGAAGGGCGGTATATAAATGTTAAAAATAAATAAATAAATAAATAAATAAATAAATAAATAAATAAATAAATAAATAAATAAATAAATAAATAAATAAATAAATAAATGGTAGGCACCTTGGTGCATTTATGCACACCCTTACAGACATCATAGGAAAGGGGAGAGGTCAATAGTAGACAGTTTAAGGTTGAAGTACTAGACATACTAGACTAGACATACTCAATTCCTATAATCCTTATTTGTATGTTTTAGCCTCTATTCCTCTAATCATTTTTGTTGCTCTTCTCTTTACTCACTGGTTGGATACTAATGCAGTGGCTTTAGTATGTAATTGTTAAGCAGGAGAGGAGAAAGTAAAAAACACTGTGGTGTCCCACAAAGGAGGTCCCCCTCCCAATCAGTATGAATTGGAACAGATCTCAGAGGAAGGAGGAAAATCAACACCATATAGTGCTGCCAAACCCCAATTTCCTCAGATGACTTTCAGTGGTACTGAAGACCACTGAGAGATCACGAACAGTCAGTATGAATGTTCTATCCCCATACCATTCCTTCCAGTGATCATCCAAGTAATGCTGTATCATTTTGTTAATTTAGAATTGTCAAATGGTTTTCATTTTAAGAGTATTTGCGGCTCAGTGGTAAATTATATAAATGGTATATAGAAAATTCACAATTCATACTCTTTAATTATGGTCCAAATCCAAGTGAGGGGTTTTGAAAAAAGTAAGTGGAGTTGTTCCTATGAGTATTGCCAACTGTTTCACTTCCATGACTACAATTATCAGTTTTGCATGGGTTGATCTAAAGCCTATTGCATCCAGTAAGCCCCATAGCCTACTACGGGACAATTGAATGTATTAAATGGAAAAACAACTATCAATCTGTTTTAGTCTGCTCTTTCTTTTTTAATTTTAGCTATCCTAAATAGAGCTGAGTCAGCTGGTTATAGCTTGTATTAAATACTGTAAAAGTAATTGGCATTCCTACTCCTATCATAAAAGAAGGGGAAAATTGACCTACATGTATATACACACATGTCATATATTGACATAAAGTTTATATATATATATATACTTACCATTCCACTTCTTTAACAATAATAACTAAGGATACAAGAAGACTGAATGTTTAATCCAATACTACAAGAGTCAGACAAAACACCAGTTCTGTAAATGCTTCTGTCTAGTTGACATTTTAGCAATAAGAGATCTTATGATTCAGTGTCATTGAAGCTTAACTTTTACAGTAATTTAATAAATCATTACTTGGGGATAAAGAGAAACAGCAAACTGAAACAAACACTGTTGTCTTACTAGTAGTTAAGTCTGATTTAATCCTACATATGGGATAGAAACATATTAGGAATAACACATTTGTCCAAGTACTTTGCTATATTGTACTGAAGGTGCTAAAAGATTGTTACAAGTCTGAGACTGATAAGAGGGAACTATTTGCAGTTCCATGTTATGTCCTCGTTCTTCTTGACTTTTCATGTCATTGGTGGCTATTGTTGAGTGATCATTCTCCATTCTCAATCTACCCTTTCAATGATAACAAGCTAAATTGAAAAATCCTTAGTCTTCTCATTTTACAAGGCAGCTGCTTCATTGTGCTTTGTGTTCAAGGAGAACTTCTATTTTATTTCTTTCTAGGTGACAGAAGGCATTTCTTTATAAGGGAAAAAAACAGACTTTTTAAAAAGGAATCAAAATGAATGTAACCCAAGAGTAGCCAAAGTAGCAAAATAAAATAATCAAATTAACACATGGATTTAGACTTATTTACTTCTTTATTTTTAATCCACCTGCATTGCAAGGTTATTTTGAAAGATTATGTAAAATATTTTTTAAAATGTATCAGAAATATCACAAAAGAGAAAAGCATTCATGAATATCTACCAGCATCCTGCTTCTAAAAATTAACAATGATTAGTCTTTCTGCCACATATATGATTGTTTAAATAAAAACAGCATTTTACTGTACATGAAAAATTCTGAACAAGGTTTGATTATATACAATTATTCCCTAAACAGACTAACTAGAAGATGGCAATTATAATTCAATTGGATATTTTTGATTAGCTCTTAGGACATATGTTCTTAATGTCTGATGATGCTCCATAAGAAATCATCATAAATCCAATAAAATGTTGTCAAATCTTTATGATTGGTGACTGGGATTAGGGTGGAGGCCAGATAATTTTATGGAGAGACATAATTCCAAAGAGTTGAAACTGTGATAAGAAAAACTCACTTTTTCCCCATCAAACTGACAAAGTTTAATCAATGAAATATGCTGACACCCCCATTTTATAGGAGCTATAGAAGACAGGTAGTCCCTAAATATCCAAGACCTATGTGTGTGTGCATCCATTGTAGATTGGCAATTAGAAGAAAATTAGTACTATTTTCATTTTAGAAATTTTTAATTTTCATATTAATCTGTGTGCATATTATATTATACAAATAATATGAAATTCATTTAAATTGTCAGCTTTTATAACTTGTGCAATTTATAAATACCCATGATCACATATTTGCTCACTAACATGGTTGTCTGAAAGATATTGGACCTTGATTGCAAATTGTATGAGTGGTGTATACTCAGAATCAATTGACTGCTAACAAATACAGGAATAAAAGTCTAGAAGCAGCTTTAGAGAGCCAGCAAACTCAGTTTTCATCCCAATAAAACAAAAGTGCCATGGTTGGGAAAACCTAAGAAACTGAATTTAGTTATGGGACTATAATTGTCTTGAAGGATCAAGTATATAGCTTGGAGACATTTTAGGAAAGGTATTATCTAAAATAGTCCAGGAGTCATCAGTTTATAGAAATATCTTTTTATCAGATTTAGCTTCTATCAGTTTCAAGTTGATTTTCTATTTCCATTCCTGTTGGAATAGAAAATAACCAGGGATTTGTAAAAGTAATTTATTCCTGAAGACATTGAGTACTTTCAATTCATTCAACACAGAGCTCTCCCTGAAATAGATTTGGAAGATTACAATATTTGAGAATGCAGCTGCATGTAAAAAAGTTGTTCTGATCCCCTTGCACCTGAAATGAAAATAAACAAGATTTAAAAACTGTTGGAAAATTGTCACCACCTCCCCTTCCCAATTTTACAGGGAGGAATTTCAGAATAGTTAAATATGCTAAACAGATTTTGCAAAGTACACACATACTTTTCTCTCAAAATTACAATAGTTTCTTTTCTCTCTAAGATTAGTCCTCTTGGGTTTTGATGGTATAGAAGTCCTTTCATTAGATCTATTTTTTGAAGATGTAACATGCCGTGGCAGTTTATATGTTCACCTCATCAACTGCTGGGATGTTCCACTTAGTTAGCCACAGTCACTCAATGATCCTGCAAAATCAGTGGTGTAGAGGGAAATGTCTCTTTTTGCAAGCTATTATTCATGTAGATCTATACCTCACCAAGACCCAGAAAGTAAAATGTCCTCTTCAAACTTCTTTTTTTATTTCTTATATTTTTGAAGGGAGTAGGGTAGAACTGCAGGTAAGGAGGAGAAGGAGAAGAAAGAGATAAAAGAGAGAGGGGGCAGATTGACTGTTTTTAAAAATAACTCCACTGTGAATTTATATAAATCTTCATAATGACAGAAAACATTATGCTGGTTGTGTAGTATCAGAATTTGCAATCCATCATTGCAAATTCTCGGTTCCGCCGCCTGGTCGTTGCCGGTTGGCGGCCCCGAGGGTACGGGCCTTCTCTGTGGGGGCTCCCTCCTGTGGAACGATTTGCCCCGGAGATACGGGCCATTACCGACGTTCAGACCTTCCGGCGCGCAGTAAAGACCCTGTTTTTTCAACAGGCCGGCCTGGCCCAGTAATGATTTTTAGGGTTTTTAATAATTAGGTATCTTAAATTTTTAAATTTTAAATTTGTATTAGTTTTATATTTTAAATTGTATTTCGGCCTCTGATGAAATTGTTTTAATCTGTTTTTAATTGTATATATTGTTTGTTTTTAGTTGGCTGTGCGCCGCCCCGAGTCCCTTTTTTGGGAGAGGGGCGGTATAGAAATTTAATAAATAAATAAATCATAGTTCAAGAAAAAATGGTTCTTAAAGAAGAAACAGAATTCCATTCTTCTTATTCACCTCAGAACAGGTTTTTACCTGACTAAACTATTGGATTTGGGAGGTTTCTCACTTGATTTATTGTGAATCTCAAATCAAGAAGACAGAAAACCTGCTTCTCTGAAGGAAAGTAGCCAGTTGAGCTGGCAGAAGATCAGTCAGTTTTGGTTAACTCTAATCTGGACTCAAAAGAAAAAGAAAACTAAGCTGATTTGTTTATCACTTTTAAAACTCTACATAACTAAATTAGTGTGGATGAAGGGATAATTTGGATCGCAAGTCTTAGGTATTAAGTCAATGTTCTGATGCTTTGGATTTTTTAAATGTGGATTTGAAAACCCTTATGACTGAATTATATCAAGATTTTGATATCAACTTGCTATTGATATGGAATCAGCTTCAATAGTAAATAAAACTTTTCATGGTAAATTTACCCATTTACAGTTCTACCTGAGAAATAATTTATAATTATTACATATAATATTCTGCAGCTTGGGGCTCTATGGGAGTCAGATCACAACAAGCACGGATGATTATGTGCCATCAAGTCAATATAGGTTTTCTCTATGATGTTTTATCCCCAATGTGGTCCCTCAGGTCTTCCAATAATTTATTCATAGCCATTGTAATCCCCACAAGTACATATTAATCTCACCTGCATGATTATGAAATTGTGCATTTGTCATCATTTTGGTGTCATTGTAATAGGCCCGTGATGGCGGACCTATGGCACATGTACTGGAATTGGCATGCGGAGCCATTTCTGCAGTCATGCAAGCTGTAGCCATAGCTCAGTTCCACTGTGCATGCGCATACGCCTCCCACCAGCCAGCTGACTTTCGGGTATCTGCTGCACATGCATGGGGGTGGGGGGAGTGTGGGATGTCCCCCACACATGTGCAGGGGGGTGTCTTGCATGCATTGCACTATGGGTGCATGCACACTTTTGGCATGTGACAACAAAAAGATTAGCCATCACTGTAATAGGCCATTCCTGCTAATCAAGATCAGCTCACAATAGCCTTTAATATGTGAAATTATTTTACTAAAATCCAGCTCAATGGATATCAAGGTATGAGGGGATAAGTAGATAAAGAAGTTCAAAATTGAAATTGAAATTGCTGGTCATCTTAAAGTCATCTTAAAATGCTCATACCATTACTGTAAGACCTTTGAGATCTATAGTATCAAGTAATGCTTTGGATATACAGTATTATGATGATAGATTCTCTTGAAAGATAAACTAGCAAAAACATTTTAAGGAATCTGTGGTGGAATATGGACCAGAGTTGCAGGACAGAGGGGCTCTTTCCCAGTGAGCAAAGACACCAAAAAACTTGGAATCTTTAGTATACAGAGAGCGAAGGTGCGCTCCATTAGGACTTTGCAGGGTATATCTAATAGCTGTGCAGATAAGTGCTTTAGTCTGATACAATTTCTGTCTACATGAGCAAGGAACAATTAAAAATACTACCCAGGAATAACTCCCTCTTCATTCTTGGTTCCTTGGGTCTGATAGAACCTGCCTCCACAGAGTTCAGAAGGAAAATCTTATTTAGTGAAATATGTTCTCTATTAAATACTTTTGTTTGTGTGTGTGTATATCCCTCAGTACTAATGTGGTTAAAAAAGGAGTGCTGAAGTTGTGAGATATTCCTTGCTGTGGGGTTATTGAATTAAATGGTTGCCATATTTTCTTTAACATTTCCTTTCTTCCCCCAACCCTTTTAGATTAGTTTAGTTTGATATGGAGAAGGACAAGTATACCATTTTGTATTTTCAGTATAGCCATCCAAAAGTTCCAGTCCTAGCAAATATTTGGCTCTTAAGAGTTTTTTTAAAAAATAAATGTCAGTTTTCTAGTTTTTCTTTAAATCCCCTTCCCCCTGTTCAAGTTATTATATTTGTGGCTTTTTTTCTTTTAAATTTATATTTGCTGATTATTGTTTGTTTTTTTGAACAACAGGGGAAACCACTTTTGAAAATCTTACCAAGATAACTGCAAGAACTAGACCAGGCAGTCATTAGGAATTAACCCTGTAGTCAAAGACATCTATTTATACATATATGTATTGCACACACATACTATTTCAATAAATGTATTCCATTTGTCAATTATTATGGCTCTGCTAAGGAATACCAAGACATATCAGAAAAGTGCTTCAAACATCTTTTTACTGTAGCTGTGAATTAATTATGAATAGAGATTTTAATCAAATTTTAGATCCATTATTAGATCACAATACTAAACCATCCAAATTTAATTTGCATAGATGAAAACCCTTGCCAGCTCATGATTAGAATTAAATTTGAAAAATTTCTATGGAGAACTTCTAAATCTTTTGCAATGAGAATATTTTCCCTTTTTCAATTCCATGATACTTAATTATATTTTAATCAAATCCATGGATAAATGTATTATATATTCTACTGCAATATTTGATCTTCCTCCATAGCAATGACAAAGATTGTAAGAACAATGCCCCTTTTTTCAAGGTGGTATAGAAATAGTTATTCAAGGTTCTGTTTCTTTTTAATAAAACACATGAAACAGGAGCTATAAGATATTTTATTATAATTAGGTATTCTGCAAATATAGTAGTAATTTGGCTTCATGGCATATATTTGAAGTCATTAGATAACCTGCATGGAAAAAATAAAAACAAAGAAAAAAAAAGAAAAAAACTCGATGAACTTTTGAGATTACAAGCAAGATAATCTATACCAAATCATATAAAAGTTTTAATTGTGCTAAACAAACAGAAACTTACTTCCCAATTTTCACTTTATACAGGGATATGAAGAAATTATATAATTGATACTCATTGAATTATATAAAGCAAAACAACATTGAAAAGAGAAAATCAAGTTAGTTTCCTGACTGAAACAATAAAATATTATTTCTACTACTGAGGACAATGTAGCTACATTATACATAAATTTTGATTCAATAGATCCAATCTTTGCTGGAATTTGTAATATTGAATCAAATATAACTAAAAATAAAACTAATCATTTTCAAAAAATATATTTTTCCTAGCTGTACTTTTAACTCTCCTCCCCATTAAATCTGTAAAATAAAATCTATCTCCTAATAGCAATCCCATTAAGTGGTATGAGATATATATATTATTGATTTTTTTGCTTAGTATTATTGGGGGCTTTTTAATTTTTTTTTTTTAAAGTAAAAGCTCTTTAAGTGATTCGTATGTAACTGATTTTGAAAGGCTAGTAGAAATCATGTTGACTATGGTTAACTTCCTTGGTAGATGTGAATACCAAATTATTGACAGCATGCAGATTATAGATAATATTACTCACATATCATCCACCTACAGGATGCAATCTGATTTTATAAAAGTTGAGAAACTTCTAATAATATTACATGATTAATCAATATTTTGAATATGCATTGAGAAAAGTTAAAATGAGCAGTGAAGTTTCAAAGGTGCTTTTTCAAAATGCAACCTTTTCTTAAAGGGTGCAATTGATTGAATTGATTTTTCACATTTTGAATAGAGGGGACCACTGGTTGGAAAGAGGGGTAAAAGAATCCATCTATGTTAGAATTGAACACCCTCCAGAGCAGTGGTGAGATTCAAAAGATTTTACTACCGGTTCTGTGGGTGTGGCTTGGTGGGCATGGCAGGAGAAGGATACTGTAAAATTTCCAGTCAGAGGAGGTATTTGTCATTTCTCTGAGCTACTCAAAATTTCCGCTATCGGTTCTCCAGAACTGATCAGAACCTGCTGAATACCACCTCTGCTCCAGAGGGGAAAGAATAAAGCACCACCTATCTCCAGTTTACAATGCAACCCTTGAAGCAGTTCCAAGAAGATTCCACAACCAATTGCACCTGATTCAGGTGATCCTTTTTTTTTTCAATAATTTTTTTTATTTTATATTTAAAAAAAAATCTTTTTTGGTGAACAATGTGGTTCAAGGTTTTTATATTTCAATACAAACATGACCATAATTACATATTCATCTTTAATATTCAATTTCATTTCATATTATAACATTCCATTTTCCTTTAAATTTTCTCAACTATTCTTATATTCATTACATTTACTTTATCCAATTCCAATTCATATCATAACTTATTTTATTTTTCTTTAAATATTCTCATATCTTGTTTTACAATATTATATAAGATTCTTATTCTATTTCTATATTCATTACACATATTTACTTTTATCTGTCATATTTGCAATTTTATCATATACTATTACTCATTCATTGTTCAATAGGTTCCATCCTAATTCTAATAATCCAAAAGTTCTCCCTCAATTCAAGTTTGCCACCACTTTGCTCCATACACTCCCTCAGTTTATTCTCTTTAATTCCTTATGAAGATTTACCATAATATAGTAATTTTTAATTATTACATTCTACATTAATAACAATAATCTCCTAACTACTAAATATCCCATATGCATCATATATTCTGCATGGTATTCCTTTTTCTTAATTACATTCTAAATCATTTATTTATTTTTAAAAAAATACTCTATTCAATTAATTTTAGAAACTGATAAGTCCATTACAATTCTCATAACTCATTTTAGCTTTATTCATCACTTTATTAGATGTCAATTAATACACATATAATAATTCCTATTCTTCTAGCTATTGTCTCTTATCCTCCTGACTATATAATTTATTTTCACTTTTGTTTGCTTTTAGCTTCCCATTTCTCTTAATTCCCCCCTTTTTTCCTTTTCCTTTTTTCTCTCCATTTCTTATTCCAATTATTTATTTTATCCTCCTCCCTCTCTTGATTTTTCCTCTGTAATTCCATCTTCTGCTGTTTCCTTTTCCTTTGGTTAATTTTCCAAACAATTCTCCCTTTGATTATCACATCAACCTCAAATTTTTAACTTTAATTCTCCCCCCACCGCCCTGTTTTAATGTTTGCTGTTCCACTTGATCTTTAAGGCTAGTTTCCTCTTTATTTAACTCCTCCCCCTCTGGTTCTCTTTGTTCTTCTTCAATGTGTGTCACCATTTCTAGTTTTTGTAGTATAATAGTGCACATTTCCAAGATTTCTTTCATCATTTCCCTCATATTTTGTTCCAAACATTAAATCTCCCATTTTGTACACTTCTTTTTAGATAATAGATAACAGATAATAAGGGACCTTGTAGGTCATCTAGTCCAACACCTCACCCAAGCGGGAGACCCAACAACATTTCTGACAAATTGCAGTCCAATCTCTCCTTGAAAGTTTCAAGTGATGACACTCCCACAACTTCTAGGGGCAAGCTGTTCTATGGTTGATTGTTCTCACTGTCAGAAAGTTTCTCCTTATTTCCAGATTCAATCTCTCCTTTTCCATCCATTATTCCTTGCCTGGCCTACAGGTGCTTTAGAAAATAGCTTGACCCCCACTCCTCTCTGTGGCAGTTCCTCAAATATTGGAAGACTGCTATCATGTCTCCCCATGTCCTTCTCTTCACTAGACTAGACATGTCCAGTTCCTGTAATGGTTCTTCATATGTTTTAGTCTCCAGTCCCCTAATCATCCTGGTTGCTCTTCTCTGTACTTTTTCTAGAGTCTCAACATCTTTTTATAATGTGGTGACCAAAACTGAATGCAGTATTCTAGGTGTGGTCTTACTAAGGCTTTATAGAGTGGTATTAGTACCTCACTTGATCTCGATTGTATCCCTCTGTTAATGCAATTTAGAATTACATTAATTTTTTTGGCTGCTGCTGCACACTGCTGGCTCATATTTAGCTGGTTGTCTACTAAGATTCTAAGATCCCTTTCACAGTTACTGCTATTGAGCCTGGTTTCACCCAGTCTATATGTGTACTTTTGTTTTTTCTTGCCTAGATGTAGGACTTTACTTTTCTCTACATTGAATTTCATTTTGTTAGATACTGCTCTTCTTTTTTCTTTTTCCCCTTTCTTTAATATTTATGTCCAATCCAATTTTTACAACAAGCATCTTTTATATTTAATTTCAACAGTCAGTATCCATAAATCTTTGTTTCCACGTTCCTTCTGTTAATTTCTTTTCCAACTTTTTCCCAAAGTCACCAAATAATCCCAGGGCAATTTCTTCATATATCTTTTTTCCTTGTAGTATTCTAATATTTAACTTTTCAGGGTTTTTATTTTATTGTAATGGAATTCCTTTTATTTCTTTTCAAATTCCAATTTTAAAAAGACCAAGCACTTTTCAGAGTCGCTAAAATGTTTCTTTTACCATTAGGTGGTACTCTCAGTTCTGTTTCCACGTTCCATCCTTTCTTTTCACTTTTTCCTTTTTTTAAAGCTGTTATTAATTTCACTAATTCCAATTATTAGCTATTATTTCTTTTTAACACATTCAATTCCAGCATTTCATTATGTTTATTTAGTGCCAAAATCCAAATAATTATCCAGTTTTACTGATAATGATATCAACCTTCTCTTCTGAAGTTTACCATTATTTGTATAATTGTTTTATCAGTCATTCTATTAAAAAGAGGATTTTTACTTATATGAATTGCTTTAAATATTTTTAAATATGCCAGATAGGTTGGTTTATAATTTATATAAATAGTTATGATGTTTGTGATGAGTTTATGGTAAAAGATAATTGCTGTAAAAATTAATATGAAAATTTAAGGATTGGTAAAATATTTTTTATTATTTTATTAATTTGTATAAAAACTTTAAAGGTATTTTGAATACTTCTAAGTAAACATATTGATCTTGAAATAGTATTCATTTTAATCACATAACTTTGAGTTTTATTTTGTGTTTAATTTGGTCATTTTAATTCCATTAGGAAATTTAATTTATTTGTATGAGGTGGATTCACAAGATTTAAGTTTTGCATCCACTTGTTTGTTATAATGGCATTACAAAATTCAGTACAATTCAGTACCATTAAAGATGAAGATATACTTTTGAATTATATTCCGAAAAGTATTAATACATACAAGTAATATGAAAATCCAAGGATAACAGTCTTAGATTATAAATTGTATTATAAATGTTTACCAGTTTATCATGTGGTAATTGAACAATGGAATTGAAAGCTTGATCAGTATTATTTCATATGATCAGGCACAATAATGGTTTAAAATTTGGTGCATTGTTTATGAGAGTGTATGTGTATAGATACACATATAGACAAACTAATTTGACACACAGAAACAGAAAACTGGATGCAGTATCCACTATCCACCATACATAATCAGATTGCAAGATCACAGGCAAGTAGTCAGATGAGAAAACTCATTGGTAGCCTCACATTTCAATGAACAAGGACACACTGTCAACCCTGAAGCTAACCTGAGTGAAGCCATTTTGAGGCTTCAGTGTGGCCACACTGGAACTGAGGATAGGGAGGGGAAAATAGAGATAGCTGGGTTTTGTAGCCAAAACAAAATATGTTCTCTTGGGAACCAAGGGCATTGCTATGGGTGGTCAGAAAGAGCAGAAGTAAAGTTACTAGGCAACTGGACAGCACCATATGACTGATTGTTTGGGGAAAGGGGAAAATATTTACTTTTAATTAGGTGAAAACTGTGGGAACATTGAGAGTCAGTTTTCACCAGCCTGTGCCAATATGATATGTCCAATAAAACTATTCTTTGAAGAACCTACCTACCTCAGAGTTCTGTTTGCTATGGGTGTATTACTTGGAACTCTGACACACACATTCACAGCAACTAAGATCATTGATTATGCAGTTACAAAGACAGCCAGGGAAATGATTGAAGTCTGGGAAATGGGCTCCTTGTCAGTTAACATAAGTGCTGATTAAAATCAAATACTTATCAAATACTTATGAGCCGAGGACTTGGCAGCACAAGGAAATGACAACCAATCACCAGCCATCAATAATACATCAATCAGCCAATAGGAAGGCACCACATAAATACAACACATAGAACAGCCCAAAGCATGAATTCCCATAGAGAAAAATTCCCTGAAGATGGGCTCTAGAATAAATCCAAAAGCTTGGAAGAGTAAATTTCTGGTTCCAATGACCGATCCAAATTCAATATTGCATCGTTATCCTGGGACACATATATTTGCTTTCATTTATGGTTTGTCATTGTTCATTTTAGGGATGAATGTGTGTGACTGGCTCAAGGTAATGTATCTGATTTTGTGCTATGGTGAGACTCCCAGTTTATAGCTGGTGCCTTAACCACTACCACCAAATGATTCTCACATCTAATCTCAAATACAGTTTCCAAAAACACCAAAAGTAATATGCCTGTTGGTCAGATCTCATATTGAATTCTACATCCAGTTCTGTACAGAACTAACTGGAAGAAACACAAAGAGCAACAAGGAAAATCAAGGGAATATAAACTAAATTTTGTCAGTGACAGAGTGATTCAGCCTTGATAAAAGATGACTGAACTCTTTAAATACACACCAATGGCCATATTCTGTTCTCTGTCATCCAATCTGAGTAAAGGGCATGAAAGAATGGATTTCAATTACAGGAAAGTAAATTCCAACTGAATGTTGGCAGATACTTTTTAATGGTATCAACAGTTTGAAAATAGGAGCAATTATATCTGAGAGCTAGTGATTTCCTCCTCATTGAATTTGTTCAAGCACAGACCTTTGCTGGGAGCTTTTCATTTAATTCTTCTACTGAGCAGGGATTTGGATCTGATGTCTTCTTCCAAGTCTCCAATTTACTAATTTTATCCAATTATTATATTGTAATTTAAGGGAGGAGGGAAATAAAGTGCAAACAGTATTTCAGATAGATTTAACTGTTCTAAACATTTAAAGAAAATCTCTGGGACTCATAATTAAATTAAACTTCTTAAAAATAACTTTTAAAGAATCAGAATCTTTTCAAGTCCTTTCCAGTCTTTAGATTATACATTGAGAAACATGACAGTTAAATGGTTCTAAACTAATTTAAATTTCTAGCATTCTGTAGTTTGTGAATTTGTAGAAGATGAACCGTAAAACAGGTTCACCGGAGGTAAGATATACTCTTTGAGCTAATCTGTGATCCTTAAAGTGCCTATTTACTTTAGTGGGTATCATTCAAATTCAAATTTATATTATGAAAATGTACATATTAAGTTCAATGACACAAACCATTTTACTTTTAATTTATTATATATATTTAATTTATAGTGTGTGTGTGTGTGTAAGAATATTATATATATAGAAGTAAACAAACTGAAATTAAAATTAATATTATATAGAGCTAAATTATAATTTTAAGTTAATGAAGAAAACCATTACTCTAAAGAACAGTAAATTGTCTCTCCAACATTAACAATAATATAAATTTAAAACATATTTAACAGACCTGTCTTAAATTTATATCCAAATTTAAATCCTATCAAAATACTTATCAGTAATTTGCAGTTTGCTGAAATGACTGGTTGATAACATGCACATATGGTTCTTCCATCTAGTATCAATGTGGTTGGGACAAATAAGGGTTTTATATGCTTTTCTATTAAAAAGTCAAAGACCACAGGTAAAGGAAAATAACCACCTGAATATCCTCTTCTTTAAACACTACTTTCCTCCACAAAAGAAACACCTGGTGAAGTCAGCAGGCAAGGTATCCTATAGCTGAGAGATCACATCATGATAGTTTTCTTTTTTTCTTTTTGGAACTTATTTTCAGCTGTTCCATCAATTGTCTTAAGCGGTTTTGCTGCTATGTCCCTATTCTCTTTAAAAAGCTTTCCATGTACGTCTTTGTAGGCAGTGTGCAATCTCTCCTCTACTATGAGTAAATTATATGGCAATTCATCTTGTTATCTTTAATAAATGACAACTTTACAGAGTGCAAAGCATCTATTTCAGCCCTGACTTAAGGTTAGTGCACTAGATCACTACTAATCATTTATATTCTGTGTTCTGCTTTGCACTGGCTACTATCTAGTAATAGAAAGACACTTTAGGTCTTGATTATGAAGCTTTGCTTTGCTCCTTCTCACACATTTAATGAATGTGTGGATTTTGCAGCTCAACTCTCATGCCCCATGTATTCATTTTCTTCCAATTAAGTTTTTACTCTGTCTACAAATTTGTATATACATATCTCATCCTGTTTCCCATTTAACAGACCTTTTTGTGATACTAGTAGCATGTGACATAAGGTAACATAGATGCTTTTCATGTCATTCAGTTATCCAGAAAAAGGAATTGCAACTGAATTCCAAATCAAGAGTAACCCAGGCCAACCATTTTGCATGTTGTCAAGAAGAAGGGTTTGACTGTGGTTATAGAATGGGCAAAGTCCTTTCTGCAAATGTTAAAGTACAATAGATTATGGATTATACCCAAGAGGAATCTAAGAATATATGAATGTTAGTTACCAGTGAAAGTCAGCAAGCATTGCTTTAATCATTTATCAAGAATGGAAAAGGGACATGGCAAGGGAAAGTATTACATGCCCACTACATTAAAGCCAAAAGCCAAAAAGGCAAAGGAGATAACAAGAAGACCTGGCTGTGGTTAAGAGCAAGAAAGTTGAAAGAGACAGTGGGAATAATTCTGGCTGCACAAGACTAAGCCTTAAGGACAAATATATGCAAAGACAGAATTGAGAAGATACCAATAGATATCAGATGCTGCCTTCTTCTGCAAAACTGAACAATGGACCACCTGATTAGCTGCTGCAAGAAGATCACACATATTGACTATAAACAAATGACAATGTAGCAGCAATAGTGCAAGCAAGAACTGGTGGGACCACAAAACAGACAAAGTATTTTTTTTTTAATGAAGACACTAAAGTACTTTGGGACTTTATAATTCAATCAGACAAGCACCTGCCACATAATACTTTGGTCTTAACAACTATCAATAAGAAAGACAAAAAAGTCTTGATAATAGACAGAACCTGGAGACAGAAAATAATACAAAAAGTGCTGGAGAAAATCTACAAAATACACAGACCTGCAAATAGAAATAGAACAATTGTAGCGAAAGAAAGCAAACAGAGTACCAATAGCAATAGGTTCTTTGGATCAATCCCAAAAACATCTGGAGCATCACTTGTACACTATCAGTTTTGACAAAATCAGCCAATTGCAAAAGGCAGCTTTTAATCCAAACAGCTTACATTCTGTGATGATATTTTCACACCATCAAGCAACTTCTGCCTATCCACTGTTCCTGGGAAGGACTTGATAGCTGGATAAAAATGCTAAATCCAGAATTAACTTCTGTCTGTGCAACCAGCCATAATAATAATATTCCATAAGGGAGCATCACTAAAAAATGTGCTATAGATAGGCAAATAAGTTGAAAGGAATAATCTTCAGGGAAGAAAATTTATTGCTTTTTCTTTTCTTTCATCACCCAGCCATCTACATGTTAAATGTTAAAATTAATTAACCACTTTTTCTTCCTTTTTTGTATATTATTTTTTTCTTTTTGTTGTTGTTGTTAGTGTTGAATGTGCTTTTGTTTTGTTTCATTTTGGTTTTTTTTTTTATGATAAAGCAATACATTTTTTTTAAAGAAAAGAACATCCTTGATGGTGGCAGTAACAAGCCATCTCCATGTTATTTCCAAGAAACCACATGGATAAGTTAATGCTTTTTCAGCTTGAATGAATGAAAATCTTCAAAACTAAGCAGAATAAGAAAATTTTAATCTGTGACTGTTAAAAATTTTGGCAATTGATAACTCCTTGGTGATAATATGTGTTTTCTCCTGGGCCTGGATATGTCTTTATTCAAGTCTTTTCAACATTTATGTATTTTATTTATTTATTTAACATATTTATATACCACCCTTCTCCCAAAGGACTCAGGGCAGTATACAGCCAACCATAAAACTTTCTACAATTATAAAAGTTAAAAGAGAATTAAATATCCTAAGGCTGCTAAAATTATACCCTCCCCCAATAAATTAATAAAATTTATTAAAATCCCAATTTAAAACTCCAAATACTAAAATTACACTAAAAATCCCACTTCCGCCCAGGCTGGCCTGCTCAAAAAGCCAAGTTTTCAATGCACATCTGAAAGCCCTCAAGTCGGTGTTGTTGCGTAGCTCCGGAGGCAGACCATTCCAGAGGGTGGGAGCCCCCACAGAGAAGGCCCTATTTCTTGGGGTCACCAGGCGGCACATAGATGCTGTCGGCACCTGAAGAAGGCCCTCATGATTATGAATTCTACTACATGGAGGATCCTCAACTGTTATATCCATATGTAATTAGTGAGAGTACATTTCACTCACAGATTCATTGCTACTACTACAATGCTGCCAGATACAAGACTTTTGAACTATACAACTGCTCCTGTCTCTCTTTAATCCACAGCCTTCCTATCTCTTTCCCTAATGACTATAACTGAACTTAATAATGAACAATTTATTAATTGTCTCTGAATACCAGTTCTGGAGCTTGGAAAAAGGTTTGATAATTGGATTGGTTTTATCCCTCCCCAGATTTTTTTCTTTTAAGCGACCTTATGCCTACAAAGATATACAAAGGAAGAAGAAAAAAAGCCAGTAATGAAAGGCTGCCCCCAGTGTTAAGATAGAACTGGACAATTATAAGAAGCCACAAAGGGCTAATTGGCAATGAATTGTCATTAATTCTCCACCAATTCATATCCATCGAGTAAAATTGCTTACAGTTATATATCAAGAAGCAATACAATTTATTGACTTTACCAGGAAGGAACAATTATTTAATAGTGTTAGAAAGCAATATGGGGAAGAGAGGAAGGGCAGGAATCTTTTTGGGAAATATTTTTTTATTAATATTTTTTCAGCTAATTGCAGAAAATCACTCATTTTCCTGCATTCCAGAAAATAACTCATTTTCCTGCATTCGTAACATAAAGATATACCAAACACATGGTTGTTGAATAGAAAAAGATACATAGACACACATTGCACTGCATGATCAGAGACTACACTGAAGAACCCACAATGTTTAACTGTCATTGGATAATATTGGATTTTGTTGGTTATTTTAGGGGAGTTTTTCATAGTTATTAGTATTCTTCAAGGTATTCTCTTAAATTGTTGAGGAACTTCAGAGTCCTGTGCAAGAGATACTTCCTATGAAAGACATACTGTTACTTAGTATATGTCAGTCATCGCACCAGGAGAAAATATTACCACAAAAATATATTATCCGGACCACAAAAATCCAGATGATCTTGAAAATTATAGTTTCTGTATCTCTTTGATGCCATTTAGCCATCTGCATTTTTGCCACCCAGATATGTTTGCTGTCAATATACACCAGAAAACTTAATGTTTCAGACAAATAGATTTTGTAGTTTGTATATATTTTTGAACTTTGTGGAAATGGACATTTTGCTTAAAATATAGCTTTTTTTTTTTTAAAGTGAGTTATTCAATAGCAGTATAATGTCTATTTGAACTGCTTCTAGTTCCTATTTTTCTTGTAATGACATATTTTCTTCAATTGTAAACTTGCTTACATGTTTTTGTTTTTAGCTAGCAAGTACTTAAGGCAGCTAAGAAATTAAAAACGGTGCAGGCTTATCTTAGTTGCATGGATTTCTAGACTCTGCTTATGTGCTAGGATTAACTTCTTTGCTTGCTTAGATAAAGATGTGGCTTTCCTGTCTAGGAATTAATTGTCCATTGTGATGGCTGAAAGGAATCTAGATACTGAAGAAGTAGGGTAGGGTCTGCTCCTTGACTACATAAATAATATAAATATCAGTGGCATACATATTTGATTATTTATTTACATAAATACATAAATTTATGTATGAGTTTTATATCATTGTAGTATGCCTTACTTTAACTGTGTTGCTTCTGACACAAATAAACAAACAATAAATGGAATGTCAGAGATTCACACTGGCATGTGATTAAAAGGAGTTTGAAGTAGAGACAAAAAGTTCAATTAATTAAATCCAGGTTAAAACCAGGTTAAATCATTTGTTAATACCCAGGTTAGTGAATTCAATTGTTTCCTATATGATAAACTTATGATAAATTTTGTGTTTTTGCTATTTCTGTTCAAAGCTGGGATCTGCATTAAGCATTTCCTAGCACTGCAAATAGGAGTTGTTAACATGCAGATGGAGCCATATAATGCACAGGGATAGGACCAATATCTATCTATCTATCTTCCTTTCTTCCTTTCTTTCTTTCTTTCTTTCTTTCTTTCTTTCTTTCTTTCTTTCTTTCTTTCTTTCTTTCTTTCTTTCTTTCTTTCTTTCTTTCTTTCTTTCTTTCTTTCTTTCTTTCTTTCTTTCTCTCTCTCTCTCTCCCCCTTTATCTCATTCTCATTTTTCTGTATCATCTATCTCTATCATGTATCACTATTATCTGTCTGTCTGTCTGTCTGTCTGTCTGTCTGTCTGTCTGTCTGTCTGTCTGTCTGTCTGTCTGTCTATCTATCTATCTATCTATCTATCTATCTATCTATCTATCTATCTATCTATCTATCTATCTATAGTCTGTCTATCTATCTATTTTGAGGGCAGTTTTTTCTGTGCCTTTTCTGCTTCAAAATGCCTGGAAACTGGATTATGTATTATTCTGGGAAAAAAATATGTTATTTAGAATAGAATAACAGAGGTCTTCTAGGCTAGCCCCCTGCCTGGGCAGGAAACCTTACACCATTTGAGACAAATGATTATCCAACATCTTTTTAAAAACTTCCAATGTCGGAGCATTCACAATTTCTGGAGGCAAGTTATTCCACTGATTAATTGTTCGAACTGTCAGGAAATTTCTCTTTAGTTCTAAGTTGCTTCTCTCCTTGATTAGTTTCTACCCACGCTTCTTTCCTGACCTCAGGTGCTTTGGAGAATAGCTTGACTCGGTCTTCTTTGTGGCAACTCCTGAGATATTGGAACACTTCTGTCATGTCTCCCCTAGTCCTTCTTTTTATTAGACTAGACATAGCCAGTTCCTGCAACCGTTCTTCATATGTTTTAGCCTTCAGTCCCCTAATCATCTTTGTTGTTCTTCTCTGCACTCTTTCTAGAGTCACAACATTTTTTTACATTGTGGTGTCCAAAAGTGGAAATATAAAGTGGTATTAACATTTCACGTGATCTTGATTCTATCCCTCTGTTTATCCAGCCTAGAAATGTGTTGGTTTTTTTGGCAGCTGCTGCACACTGCTGGCTCATATTTAAATGGTTGTCCACTAGGACTCTGAGATTCCCCTCACAGTTATTACAATTGAGCAAGGTACCACCTATATTGTATCTGTGCATGGTAGAAATCTCTGATCCTGGGAATGAAAAGGGATTTTTCAAAATACTGTCATTCAGATGGACATTTTCAAGCATCAAATAAACAATTAGCACTTTCTCCTTTTACTAAGGCTTCATGTTAAGTGCTCACTAATAAATGAAAGAAATAATAAAATAAAAAGTACACACAAATAATTTCTAAGATTCTGTAACTTGCTCTTTGCACCAAACCTGCCTATTCTAGCTCAGAGAGAATGTTGCTTTGTAGATTCTAAGCTTCTTTTAGGAGTTGTGCTACATGGTTGGAAGTGTCGGGAATGTAAAGTGGCTTTTATAAATATATATCTTATTTATTAAAGTGAGGTTTTGTTTTCATTTTTTTAAAAAAATGTATTATGTGTAATGTGATGTGCATGTTAAAAATTGAAAAACATAGTTTACTCAAACAATAATTATGCATTCATTGTTTGAATATACTTAATTTTTACACCATTTGGAAGAAAAAGCTGTTGAACTCTCAGAAATATAGTATGTCTCCATGTTTTTAGGGAGGCAAATAGAATAAAGGTAACATTGGGAACAGAATAAATCAACATTGTACTAAAAGCAGTCATGCATTCTGGATCATATGGAAAATACTAATTTTCAGGAAAGGATAAAGCTCAGAAAACAGATGAAAGTTGGTGTAAATCAGTTTCATTTTCTGAAATTTGATGTACTATCATTGCTAGCAGAATCTGTTTCTTCTGAGCCTTTTCTTTTTTCATTTTATCAATGTCATGGACTTCTGAAAGATAAAATGTGCCAGGAATGACACAACTTTTCTAATTTTCATATATTAATTTCAATATCTTCACTTTATGTATTTCTAAAAATATACAAGTTTCTTTATTATATTAACAGGTTTTGTACATTTTGTATTTTTTAAAAAAGTTCTTAAATTGAATAAAAATAAAAGCCCTTATTTTCCTAGAAAGTTTTCACTTTTTCCCCTGTTAGCCGGCCTATTTCCAATTAAATGGTATTTTAGAATTTTCCAAACTGTTCATATGATCACTCGAAATATTTGACTACCTGATCTTTCCTAAACTTAATTTTTTATCTTTTTCATATCAAAAAGAAACTTGAAGTTTTCTTACAGTAATGGCCAAAGTAATTCAAACAATAATTAATAGACTGTCTCTATTAATTAAGATCTATGACCTTTCAGTTTCAAAAAAATATAATATTTCCTGAGAAATTGAGATAATTACAATCTTAGCATAGACCACAAGACTAGTCTCCTAATTCGTGGAATCTTGGAGAGGTTTTATTTTATGTAATCTAAGGTTCATCTATTCTAATCAGACTCTGCTGGTAGGGTACAGAGGTGGTATTTAGCAAATTATGACCAGTTCTGGAGAACCAGTAGCAGAAATTTTGAGCAAATCCCACCTCTGACTGGAGATTTTACAGTATCCTTCCTCTGCCACGCCCACTAAGCCACGCTCACAGAACCAGTAGTAAAAAAATTTGAATCCCACCACTGGTGGGGTGGTGTAGGAACAGGGAATATTCTATAATAAACTCATAAAGGTAACAAGCAAATGGCTATCTTCTTCTATAGAAAGTAATATAAACATGTCACATGTAATACTAATGGCTTTTGTTTATCATAACCAAATAAAAATCAATTAGCTCCTACTACTGAATTCGTTGAAGGTACAAGATCAATCTTCCAAGACTTATTTATTACACTAATTTCTAATGAGCATATTTCTTCCAATTCTTTACTCTAAAAAAAATTACTATCCTCTCTAATATGAACAGGAAAAATAATGCCTGTTCATTCTTTTCTTGATTTGTGCATTACTTTATTCATTTTTTTTTAAAAAAATATTATTAATTAAATTCTTATCAGTCATGTCTAGAGTATGTGAATAAAGAGCATGATGCAGTCAGTGCTGGCCAGAAAAAAATATTTGGATTACTGTGTATAGATAAATCAGTGTATTGATATTTAAAAGTAACGATTGTGGAATTATTAGGGATCAAGTACTAGGTTATGGTTACAACTAACATGGAACAACTTTTCTAAAACAAACAAACTTAAAAGACAGAATTGGCATTGGGCAACATTTCAAAGAAAGGAAAAAGTTACATTTCCCCCTGCCATTATTAGACATATGAAAAGCAATTGTTTTGGAATGGTTCAATTCAATAATGAAAACATTAAAGAAAGGAATTATCATCTGTTTAGTGTATATTCCATACTTCAGTCTATCATAGACCTCCTCAAATTCATTATAAACTGGAGATCACTCTAACCCTATGTTGTGGTTAGCCAGCAGCAGGTGCAGACAGCTGAGGAGAGCGAGGACTCAGATGTGGGGCCAGGACCATTAGGGAGTAGACTGCTGCTTTCAGAGATTGTGGGGGCTAGCAGAAGTGGTGAGGAGGTTCCCAAAGAGCTTCTGCAAAGTGCGCTTGCATGCAGGATTGCTTGCAGGAAAGAGCAGCTACAACAGCATGGGTGACTTGGGATTAAGGCTGCAAGATAATGGCCCCTCCTTCAAGAAGATAAAAGCCAGCTGTGAAGCGAACATTCTTTGCAGGAAGCAAAGACATTTTGAAACTCACCCTTGTGGACATTACAGTATCTTTATTTGGTATTTAAAGACTCTTGTGTGTGAAATATTTCTTATCAGTGATTCTTGGCAGTCTTGCACAGTTTTGGCAAGGTTTGTGTTTATCAAAGTTAATTAGTTTGCAGCAGCCTTTTAACTGGGGATTCGTAAGACTCATTAAAAGGTTTCTGTTCCCTTTGGTTATTGTTTGTCTTATTGGAAAAGAGTTTGGGTCAGAACACACCTATCTTCTGCTCATAGCATACTGATGAGGCTGTTGTATTAGTTATAGCAATAGCACTTAGACTTTTATACCGCTTCACAGTGCTTTTCAGCCATCTCTAAGCGGTTTACAGAGTCAGCTCATTGCCCCCAACAATCTGGGTCTTCATTTTACTGACATCAAAAGGATGGAGGACTGAATCAACCGTGAGCCTGGTGAGATTTGAACTGCCAAATTCCAGGTATCCGGCAGTCAGCAGAAGTAACCACAGTACTGCATTCTCACCACTGCATCACTGCAGCTCTTATAGCTTAAGCTTTGATAGTCTTTGGGAGAAATCAGCATAACATGAAGCTTATGTACTGTACATAAAGAAAAAATAAAAGGAACTATGATTGACAGAGGGCCAGAGTGGGAAAGGATGCTTATATTAGATTTGTAATGCAGTCTTGTAATGTTAAATTATTTGAAATATTTGCAAATAAGACCAATGCTTTGCAATCATTAGTAAATGTTTTATTCCAGTTTCTTAAAAAAAAAAGTATTTTAGAATTCACGAGTGGAAGGGCAGAATTATAAACAGAATTTTATTTCAATACCATATCAAATATACATGTCTTACCCTCTTGAATCTTGATGTTGGACCATACTAAATATCTACAGTCTTTAGAGATACACTGTACTATGACTGAGCTGCAAAATCCCACACAGCACTAGATGGCTGCAAAGAGAATCAGAAACTATATATCATATGTGTTCAGTAGACCTCTTCCACTATAAATCCCAAGCAGTGGCATGACCCATGAATACTAATATAGCTATAATTTACTGTTAGCTGCCCTATACACTTCGCCCAAAAGGAACTGATGATGATGACGACGATATACTTTACAGCTGTTACATATGACTAATAGTCATTAGTATATTCATCTACCAATTAATTCATCTAATCTACTTCTAATCCATATATGGTGGCTGCTATCACTACATTTAAAGAAAAAAGCATAACTGTTTCAATGTCCTATTTAATTTTTTAAAAAGCTTTTAAGTCTTATTTGCTTATTGTGGAAGGTTTTATGAATGCATTAATCATAACAGCTGTTCTGATAGGCAGCTTGTTCAAAAAGTGTGGATATTTTGTAAATTATTGTTCATTTTTATAATATTGTTCTCTAAACAGGGTGGCAAAACAAAATCAGTGGAATCATCAAAGCCACATCTCTAGTATATTAGTGCATCATTCTTCACGCTATAGGTAATCTCCATGGTAAAGGTTAGAGACAGGATAAAGTAACTCTTGGAAGATAAATTAAGAACAGAGAAATGCAATTATTAAAATTATTATTATGCAGATTGTCATGTCAGGCAGGTTGAATAAATTAAAATAGTTGAACTTAGTAAAACTTCAGCAACCAATTATTAAAAGCAGAAATTTTGACAGCGTTGCTAATGATCTAACCACAAAAACTGGTGACTTTTTCCTACTATTTAAATTTTGAAAATATACAAATTGATAGATACTAATAGAAAAATAATTTATATAATTATACCTTCTTAATATTTCATATAACAAAATTATACTGATTTTACTGTGTAGAATTAAAAAAAACTTGTATCATTTTTTTATTTCATTTACAAATAAGTCTTTGCTCAAGATTCCTTCCTTTCCTCTCTTATATGAAAAGTCAGGCTCAGGTGACCTCATAAGAAAGTAATTTGTCACTTCATTCTTTCAGGATGGTTCATTCAACTTCATAATCTAGCACCAAGCCTAGGAATTTAAAAGCCAATTTTCTTAAAATTCATGTGCACCGATTGTGGAAGAAGAAGTGCTTGGTGCAATGAGGATGATCTCAAGAAACAGAAGATTATCTGAACCATCTTATTAATAACTTAGATTTATCATAAGATGAAAAATGTAAGGTCTTGAGGTTAACATTAGATTTTTAACTTGAATTGAATGAACATTAAAATATATTTGACAGATAAAATGCTTCAAACTCCTTTTCTTTGATGTATTTTATCTTTCTTGTTTCAGTGTCTGCATCTTTTTTTTTCATTTTGCTTGTGAATCTTTTTTTGAAGTTGTGAATCTCCCTACTCTTCATAGATCAATATTGTTCTTGGATAAACTTAGCATTAACTGGTGGATATGCAAAATGCAAATTTAATTAATGAATATATTTATTGAAAAAAAATCTGGTTTGTATATGAAAAGTAGTACACTAGGAAGATATCTAGTCTAAACTTTGAAAAAAATTGGTTGAAAAGTTTTATTACACCAAAAAAGATCTATCTATCTATCTATCTATCTATCTATCTATCTATCTATCTATCTATCTATCTATCTATCTATCTATTAGAAAGCATGCAAATGCAAGCAGATAAATAGGTATCCTTTGGTGGAAAGATAACAGCAGTCTATGATGGAAATGTCTTCGGACAGTAATGGCTCAATGGCCTTGAAAGAAAGATGAGCACTGCCCACATGGTCTGCAATGACTAGCTGAGTAAAATCCTTTTTTACAGAGCACAGCAGTAAAATAAACCATATGAGCTACTTCCATGCAAACCAAATGGTTGGTGTTCATAAGAATAATTCTATTCAGGTGAGCAAACTGTTCTTGTTTTGCTAGCATGCTTAAAGGAGCTGACCGTGCAGATCTAACCCTAAATTAGTGCATTCATTTTTCGCAGCAGCTGCATTGTCCTATCATGACAAAAGGTATGTGCAAAGTAGATGAAGATTGTATTCCCACTGCAGCCTTTTCCAAAGCAGCCATACGACAGAGTAAACACTAAGGTTCTTAAGTAACAGTACTCCCAGGCCCACAATACCATTAGACTTTGACATTTTGCCCATGTTGATGGTTATCTCAGGCATTTTATAGAAGTGTTTTAATCAACCAATTGCTCAAATGCAAAATATGAAAAAACAAAGAAAGAAAGAAATGCAAAGAAGGACCAGAAAGGAAAACTATCTTATCTGTAGTGGTTACTATGATAGAGAATTTGTGCAAAGTAGATGAAGATTTTATTCCCACTGTAGCATCTTTTGCAAAAACATTAATGCTTGATATATTTTCAGTACTGTTGGAATAACGCAGAGCACCTGAGTTTTCTTTTGTTTTGGTGTTTTAATTTTTTTAAAAAAATCCCACTCCAAAAGCCAAAGCATTGTGTGATGCTTAATTGTATTATTTAGAGAAGGATGACTGGTAAGGAATAGTACAGCAGAGTGATTATTAAAAGGCATAAGTATAGTGGTGTTACAGTAATTGAAGCAACCTGGTTAAATGTCATCAGAGATTAATTATACTCTGAAATACTTATAACCTGCTATAGTTTTAACTAAGCATTTGAGTTTCTATCTAAGCAACTATTGGATATTAGCTCACTCATGATATAGTTCAAGAAGATATCTAGCTCCATACTCTTTCCCCCCTAATATCAAGCCTAATTTTATTCTCTTCAACTTTTAAAGTTACTCCATTATTGTATATATTGATGACTAAAGCTCTGAGCTCACCTATGTAACATACTTCCAATATTATATTGAGCTGGAAATTAAAAATAAGGAGAGAGGGGAAAACATATACATGTTATACAAAAAGAAAATGTAATGATAGCTGCTTAGAATAATAAATGCAAATATGCAGAAAATTTCACAGAGAAAAATTGCACATAAATATCTGTAACCAGAATTAGAATGAACTGCATTTCTCTAAGGATAACACAATCTTATAATATTAAGCCCTGTTTATGTTTAAACATTCATTTACGTCTTTCCCAGAAATGTTTCACAATGGGATGAGGATCAAAGTTAAGACTCAAAATCTTCAGCCACCCAGCTCTTAGAATCTCATGTAATTCATCGTCTTAGTCTCAATGCATAATGGTCTGATAAGAAAAGTTCATTAAAAAGACTCCACATATGAGAAGAAACTCTTTTCCTATCAAGGCAGATTCCAAATATATGGATTTGGGGAGCTGAAATATGCTCTTCTGGAGGATGTGAAGTTTGGAAAATACCATTCTAGATGGTCTATTGCCTGCTAGGTGGAGCTTAGTTAGGGATAAGTGTTCTGTATTCCCAAGAGTTAAGTTCTTAACAGATGAAACCTTACTGGAACAATGTAAGTACACTTACCAGGGCCAGGTCGTAGTCTATCCAATAAAATTACTATAATTTCTGGATTCTTTTTGCATGATTGAACCTCTAGTTATTGACCTCAGGAGTGCTCTTGAAATATACCTAAGATTCTGATTCATTTTCATCCTGGCTTTAATTTGCTCCTAAATAATGACCAAATGTCCTAATTAGGAGTCATATGCTCCTTGACACACCTAAAACGAAATAGTCCAGTTCAAAATGGGTTTAATGGGTTTGACTTTTATCAAATATTTTATACTCTTTATTATACTGGTATATAGATGGGACACTGAGCTTGTCGATCAGAAAGGTCAGCAGTTCAATGATTTGAATTCCTAGCACCACGTAATGGAGTGAGTCTTGTTACTTGTCCCAGCTTTTGCCAACCTAGCAGTTTGAAAGCACGTAAAAATGCAAGTAGAAAAATAGGGACTACCTTGATGGGAAGGTAACAACATTCTGTGCACCTTCGACATTTAGTTATGATGGCCATATGACCACGGAGATGTCTTCGGACAGCGCTGGCTCTTCGGCTTTGTAACAGAGATGTGCACTGCCCCCTAGAGCCGGAAATGACTAGCACTTATGTGTGAGGAGAACCTTTACCTTTATATAGCTGTAATTCAGATGTAGATGTAGTTATAGATGATATAGATGATACATACATTATACAGTATATCTGTGTATTTTTTCCAAAAATAATATTTAAATTTATCCTGTTTTATAGTATTGGCAATATAATCTGAAATCATAATACAGAAAGTATATTAAAATTCTTATTACTGTCATTGAACCATATTGTCATTGGTTTTATATAGAAAATATAGGGTTTAATGGAGAAACATATCAGTTCAACACTGGATATGAGACTCAAAGACAGGGATAAGCCTGTTGCCAGTTAGAATGAATAGTACTGGTCTGGAATGGTCTATTACTTTGTAAACATGTACACTGTATGTGAACAATTTGACCATAGAATCTCACTATATTAAGGAGAGAAAAGTAATTTAATTGGTTTAAAAAAATTTCAAAGGCCATGTTTATTTATTTATTCTTTCTCTGGTTCATTTTCCAGTTATGAAGTTCACCTTTGCCCATGAAAAATGGAATGACAAGCAGGAAACATTTTATTCTTGTAAGTTATAAAACCCTGCAGAATAAGAATCCATCTGTTACTATCATGTAAACAGGCCAAAAGTGCTAGGGGAAGGCTGGCACTCTGACTGCCTCAGCTGGACAATGTCTCTGCCAACCCCTTGCCCCAGAGTTCCTGCTTGCTGTGGAGAACTGGCTGCTGGCAGCTCATTTCGTGCCCACTCAAAAAAGCAAAAAAAAATAAATGCTGAATTAACAGATGTAGAGAACAAGGGTGGCAAAACAGGTTGCACAATGAGTGATAGACTGATATAACTGTCATTAGATCTTTCTGATAAATGGACTGCAAATTAATTGGCAGTCTTACTAATTAAATAATTAATTTAGGTGGCTGGAAAGATCATGCTTTCCCATTTTTATTAGGGAAATAAGGCTAATGGCTAGATGCTAAAAATGGAAACACAATAAGCAGCAATAACCTACTAAGTCTTTGAGTTTAATTGCCATGCTTCAGGACTTCCAACTCTCACTGAAATAGTTGATTATGACTTATATAGTTTTTCCTAAGGTGAACTGTGCAGAAATAGCAGATTGGATACAAGGAAAAATAAAGGCACATTCAGAACAAAAAAGATTTGAAAGCTTGCTGACATTACTTGGGGTGAAAGCATGCTTGTGTATGGGATAAGGAATCACTGCAGATGATAATAGTTATTGATATAATTCCACTGATTCTCATCGTGTATTTTAGAAAGTCTGTGCTACAGCTTGTACACCAAGTGCAGAATATGGTGAAATGGCAAGCAGTAGATCCCTGGCTAAAAAAGACTTGTATCTAAACATGTCTGCATTATACATGACCATTAAGTAAAATCTATCCATATAATGCAAGTGAAAATCCCTCTAAAGTTTGCAGCTTTGAGCATAAGCCTATAAAAGCCTATTTCATTACATAATATATATTATCTTTTGGCAAAAAAGTATCTAATCTACCTGTTTCATATTTCATAATTAAGAATCATCTATCAAATTATTATTATTATGGTTTATAACACAGTGAGTCAGATGTTTAGACTGGATTTGGTATTTTTATTCATCTCTTGAGTTCTTCCCAAGGATCTGGGATAGGCAGAAGTTGTTTGATGGTGTTAAAGGTATGGTCACAGGATGTAATCTCTTCTAAATAAAGTTGTCTTTTGAAATTGACTGATGGTGATTTCATCAATGTCAATGGTGTTCAAGTGGTGCTCCAGATGTTTGGAGATTTCACCCAAGGTGTCTATTACCATTGATACTATCTTTGTTTTCTTTTGCTATTATTATTATTATTATTATTATTATTATTATTATTATTATTATTATTATTATTATTATTATTATTATTATTATTATTATTATTATTATATCTTAGTAAGAGTTCAGACATCTGGAAAAAGTAAGATTTACTTCCAAGTTCTAATATAAAGCTTTAATAGCTTTTTTTAATTGCCATTGCTGTTACTCTAACATTAACCCCATTTTGATTTAGAGGAGATTGGATTTTCACATCTGTGCTAATTTTATGGTACTCTTGTGAACTAACTTTGAGTATACAATTAAGCACCTGATTGCAAATCTGTTGCCTATAATAGGGGAAATGTTTAGTGCTCAAATATGCTGCTGAGTTAATTCAGAATTTAGGATGGAATAAAAAGACTAATTCATCTCATTGATCAAGGTAGCAAAGACCATGGTAACATAAGTCTAGGTCTGGTTGGGTATTGAAAAAAGACATAGTAACTATGACAGAATATGGATTCAGCTTCCAAAAGGCATGCAATTCTTTTCTTTTCATCTTCCTCCTGTATATCTAGACCAAGAGTCTTCAAACTTAGCAAGTTTAAGATTTGGGGACTTCAACTCCCAGAATTCCTGAGCTAACATGACTGGAGGAGGAATACTGGGAGTTGAAGTCCACAAGTCTTAAAGCTGTCAAGTTTTAAAGATCCCTGTTCTAGACTTTGGAGGATGAACCCATATACCTGGGAGATATCAGACATCCTCCATCTACTTCTCACCCTTGAGGGTTTCAGATAGTGATTTTTGAAGATTTGGCATTGGTTTTAAGAAAGAAAACAGTGACGAGTGGCAAACTTGTATTGGCTTACACTAGGAGTGGAATTCTACTGTTGCCTGAATTTTCCAGTTCAGGCAAACCAATAGCTCTGAGGATTATCTGTGAGTGAACCAATTTGCTCTGATGATCAGCTGTTAGGCCTGCCTGCCCACCCCAGCTCTAATCTGACCTTTATTTCCTGGTTTTCAAGCTCAGCTGCTTTGCACAGCCCAGTGGATTGCCGTGCTGTTTAACACACAGGGAGATTGCAGGATTGCAGGAGAAGATCAGTAGCAAACCCTCTGCACACACTCAAAGTGCGCACTCACCAAACCAGTTGTTACATCAGTTGAATCACACCCCTGGCCTAGACAGTGTTGCACTACTGAATAGTTGATGATCTAAAGCAGGGGTCGCCAACCTTTTGGACCTCAGGGACCACCAAACTCATAATTTTAGATCCTCGGTTCTGTGGGTGTGGCCTAATTCATGGGTGTGGCTTGATGGTCATGTGACTGGCTGGGCATGGCTTGTATGTAAATATTATAAATATTTATATAAATATTGAATTTTTTATTTAAAAAGTGCAACATTTACCCAAAATCAGGAAAAGCAGGCAGATTGAGTTGCTCAGAGAATCACAGATTCATTCAGAGATCTATCTGCCATTGGCTAGCTCAGTCTGTCACATAAAATTTGCTTGTAAGCAAACTCATAAAATTTGCTAGCAAGCAAACTGACAACATTAACTCACAACACACCATGCATGTAAATATTGAATTTTTTATTTAAAAAAGAGCAACTTTTACCCCAAAGCAGGCAGGTAGATTGAGTTGCTCACAGAGTCATTCAGTGATCTATCTGCCATCGGCTAGCTCAGTCTCTAAAATTTGCTAGCAAGCAAACCTTCAGTCCTAAGGGCTGTTCGGCTGTGCTGAGCTGAAGATCTAAAGACTAGCTAGTAAGAAATCCAACCATTTCCAGCTTCCTAACTAATCTAAAACTCCTGGCACAGCAGAACAGATGATGGTCAGAAAAAGGAAAAATAGCAATTTAGCAGGCAAGTTTACTGGGTAAGGAGTGAGTGGGCGGGGAGGGTTCCCGCAGACCAAGTGGGCGGCGCAGCCTTGTGTTTCTGCGCAGCCTGGATTAATTGCTTTGGGGGGGGGGTGCTCTGGGGGTAAGATTTCTCTGCGGCCCACCAAAATTTTCTCACGGCCCACCAATGGGCTGCGGTCTATCGATTGGCGACTGCTGATCTACAGTGTACATGGGGCAAAATCTTTAAAGCATTTGTGAATAAGAGGATCGAAGGACCGACTGAAGAGCAGGAGATTTCCACGGGATAAAACTATCCGGCACAGAGTGCTCTGAGAATCAGAAGAGACAGAGGAAGATCATCATATGAGAAATGCAGTTGCTAGCTTGAGAAAGACAGAATGCAAGTTATTATATTTCTTTCTTTCTTACCTTTAAATAACAAGTAAGTAATGTATTTAGTACTAAAGCAATATACATATATTAAAGCAACATAATAAATCATGTATTAATATTAATCCACTTTTCAAGGCATTTTATAACTATAATATCAGGCAAAGGGTGGCATGTGTATTCCTGTCCAAATATATTTTTGCCAAGAAAGTAATAAGTGAAAGTAAATGCTGTTTGAAGTTTTTATTTCTTTTTTTTTTTAAAGGATTCACACATAGGTGTTCTTAATTGTGTCCTGTTTTGAATCCTTTGAGTTCAGAAAAACCTTGATGAGCAAACACTGGATTATATCCATGTAAATTTTGCAACACTCTTCCATGGCATCGAAGAACTGTTTATATTCTGTAACATATCTAAAAACTGCTAGGCAAGTCTACAAAAATCAAAGCCAAGTTATTGGCCTCATCAATTAAAAATTGAAAACTAAAAACATCCTCATCCTCACCATTGTCCTCATCATCCAACTGAGAAAAAGTCTATAGAAACATGGAAACAAACTAACAATATATTCACTTGAAATGGTTTAGTTAACATATAGTCACAAAATTAAATTCAAATTAATAAATTCAGTTTAATTTAAATTCCACTGTGGTCTGCTAAATCAAAACTTGATTAAAGTCCCCAACGATAAATATCTGATCAAAAACTATAGTAAAGAACACCACAAAAATTTATGTAGAAGATCTGGATAATCTCAAGTACAACCATGATGATTAATAAATGTATTTTTATTGCAACATTTAATTATTAATATTGAAAGCAATCCTTCTGACTCACTTATTTGTTTTACCATGAACTTAGAACACATATTAATCAGGTTAAAATTTACCAATCCATTTCTTAGATAAAAGATCCTTCTGCAATGGAAGAATATGCATTTCTTTGAGAAAAATCAAAACCCCCATTATTTCAGGCTTTAATTTGCCAAATTTATTGAAAACTTGTCTCCTTTAGGGAATCTCACTTTAAGACCTTAATATTTCAAGAAACTGCTAGAGATGACATAAAGGTAGAGAAGTATAAACAAATGAACAGTCAGAAATAAGGGTTATTATATTAATGCCTATAAGAGAACAAAAGAAATAATTAACCCCCCCTAAATTAATTAAGGATGCCAAAATGGTGGCATCTGCAGGAAGCTACAATGATGCACATGGTAATGTCCAACCCTTACAACTTGCATCCTAACATACGTTAAAATTAAATAAGTGGATGTATTTTCATTATTTAAAAAGAAATGGAGAAAAGGAAGAAAAATAAGTAATTTGCAGGAAAAAATACCAGGACACGTCAAATATAATACTGCATTTTGGTAGTCAACAAAAATAAAATACAACATAGGATATAGACTGTGTAAAAATAAAGACATTTCTGATCTCTGAGGAAGTGATGGAAGTGGAAATCACCTGAAATCATGTACATGGAGATTTGAAAAACATTCATACCTCTCTGCTCTGAAAACTGAAAGAAAAGTAGAGTGGATGTCCCATTCTATTCTGTATTATTATTGTTGTTTTGTTCCTTAACTTCCACTACTAGAATTTGCAGAACATTTGCTTATTTAATTGTCAGTTTTGGGTCATTGGCATAGAGCAACTTCTTCCAATTCTGCTTTCCTCCATATGTATCCAGCACATATTATGAATATTTACCAGTGGTGGGATTTTTTTTTTTTTTTTTACTACTGGTTCTGTGGACGTGGCTTAGTGGGCATGGTAGGGGAAGGATACTACAAAATCTCCAGTCAGAGGTGATATTTGCAGGTTCTCCAAACTACTCAAAATTTCTGCTACCGGTTCTCCAGAACTGGTCAGAACTTGATGAATACCTTCTCTGATATTAACTGGTTCTAAAGAAGGAATCAGCCTGTTAAATTAACTAATTCCTGACAACCATCCAAATAGTGGCAATATTGTTTCACCTGACAATAAATGAGTTTTCACTACTTTCAGATTTCTTTTGTTAAAGCAGAATACCTTTTCAATCTTTGGATTGAAAGATTGCAATTTTGGAGTGTGTGTGTGTGTGTGTGTGTGTGTGTGTAGAGAGAGAGAAAGAGAGAATAAAAATGCTTTCAGATGCAGTGTGCTATAGTTGTATGCCTTTGAAGGCTCCAATATATATTTAGAAGGTGAATTGTTTATAGTCTGTTTTGACCAAACTACTTTGTTTTGATCTCCATTGTTAACTTAGGAAACAAGAAAATATATCTAATTGGGCATGTTTCCATGTAAGCTCTGGAACACTGTGACATTAGGTTAATTGGATATTGAAATTAATTGTCAATATATTGAATTGTGAATATTTTGGAAATACATGACAGGTTTGACAGTGGAAATAAAAAAAGATCTGAGAGACATAGAGGTAAATTATGAGAAGTAAAATATAAACAAATGTAAACCTCATGTGCGAAGATTAAAATGAAATGGAAAATACAATTATGTCAGAATAATATAATCCTTTTCTTTTGTTTTACCCTCCCCCTTCTCTCTGTCTCTGTCTCTCTGTCTCTGTCTCTCTCTGTCTCTGTCTCTCTCTCAAACACACACACACATGCATGCATGCACACACACACATACACAGAGAGAGAGAGAGAGAGAAGAAAATTGAGAGAAAATAAGTAAATTATTTAGAGAGATGATAAACCCATCTATTAATGTCAGTTTCTGAATTGTATATTTCCAATAGGACACTTGTCACTCCAATGGCATATCAAAAATTGGGAAATGTTGGCTTTACAATAATGTCTCCCATATTTGATGGTGATTGAAATGCAAATGCAAATTGGAACTCTCTCTCAAAGCAGCCAATGATGTTTCTGTAACTTATATTTTCTTGCTTACTTAAAGCTTTTACTGCAATCATTGACCTTAAGGTGATAGCAGGGACATAGCTGAGTTTCTGAAGCTGTTGAATATGTGAAAATATTTATTGTACTCTAACGTTTCAAGATCAAATTGTTCAGATCTACTACTTATTCATACAATCTAAATGTCTCTGACTTCTTGGTATTAAGGGCTCTAAAAACATTTATTATGTTTAAGCATTTTGCACTCTTATCCATTTTCTGATCCTATAAAAGTGTGTGTTTTTGTGTGTTTAATGATTTATTTACAGTTGACTGGTTCACTCTACAGTTCTGAGCAAGGATTTCAATGTCCCTTTAAGTCCGTTGGGGGGAACATATCCTAGAGAAAATTGTTGTTGAACAACAATTCTCAATAATCTTAATCAATATGGATGGTGATGAGCAATGATAGGAGTTAACATTCAGTAAAATTCAGACTGCTTATCTTTGTATTTTTAGAAATGCTTGCATAAAGCTCCTCTACATGAAATGACATATTTAATGGATAAGGATCATTTTTCTGTGCTGAACAGCCTTTGCCAAGATAAGTATATGTGCAAAAGGACATTGTGTTTGGCCTCTGAACAATGCAATCAGTAGACAATGTGGCTAGCATGCACATCATTTAGCAGATATCTATATAGCATCTCGAATTCCTCATGTATAAGCACTTCCTGTGTATGTGATAAAATGATATTCTCAACTTACCTTTTAAAAAAATATCCGGAAAAGATGCCTTATAAATAAGTAGTACGGAAAACCTAACCCTGGAGTGTCAGAGGAGGGGAAAACCGTAATTCCTGAATATGTCCTGAAGTGAACTGAACCAGCCTAACTTGCTTTGCTGTAAAGTATCAACATAATTTATCATAGGAAAATAAGGCTATACACCTAAAATTATATTTCTTACTGACTGCTCTATAAGCACGTTAGTGGTCCTTTATGGAGGAAGGTAGGAAAAAATCAATTTGCAACATCCAGTCAGCCTAGGCCATGATGCTTTCTTCCTTAACTTAAGCATGTTCTTAGTTCTAAACACATCTAGATGGTAAGAAAGGGGAAAAGAAGAGACCACTGATAATGCAATACCTGAATTTTGTTGATAATGATGATTCTATTAATGAGTGCCAATTCATCATAGTTTAAATTTAAAATAGATGTTGAAGTTCAAACTGGTGTAGGAGATGAGCAGGCTGACTCCAAGAGTGGGGTCAAATGCATCATCAGCTTGGAGTCATTGCACACCCACAAGAAACCCAAGTCCAGCCCTCCCTCTCCCCTCCTGTGAATCCTATTGACCCTTATTTAGCATCAATTTGGTTTGACTATTAATAGATCAGATTCTTGTATGTAGATAGCATGCAATAAAATTTTAGTGTTTTGAACTCAACTCCTGTTCTAGTTCTTTGCACCTAATACCTGGTGTCCAAGAATCTCCTTCTGAATATAATTCTGCTGATTCTTTTGTTCTCTCCTAACTAGGTACTTTAAGATAGAAGCAACTTGCAGTCCATTATATAGCTTAAGTTCTACTATTGAAAGATAGCACTTGGATAATTCTTCAAAGGTCAGCATGAATAGCCTCTTGGCATATAATAGCTGAAGGCATATTCACCAAGCATGAGTCTCATTGAAAATAAGATTTCAGCAATTCTTGAAAGAAGGTCTCAGTGGTTCTAACCAAGTAGATAGGTCAAATGTTCCATCAACACTCCTAATTTTGTGTTCTTAGAAATTTTTTGGTTCAATTTCCTTGAGTATAAAGTATAATTCACCTTTTCTCACAATGACCTTGAAACCATAGGGCCTCACTGCTCACAAGATTTTTCATTACATTACAAAGCGATTACTGCTTACTAAACTCAGTAATGAAAAGATAAAACACCTTTTTGTTTTCAATATTGGTTTATCACTGTTTGATGTACTACTATCTTGCTAAAAGTGTAAGTTTTCCCTTTGATATCCCATTATATTCCTCTTCTGTATTTAGGGTAACCAGAATGATATTTCTTATTATATTTTTTTCTTATAACATTTCTATGGGTTTTCACCAATAAACAATTTGTCCTCATTTTGAAAATGAATGGGTTATTCTTATTTTATCTTTGTATTTTTAAAGTGAATTTTATAAAGATGAGAAATAGGAGAAGGATATTATACATAAATAAATTGATATTTTCTGTTGTGTCTGTGTGTAATAATTAAGTTCCTCTGCTATCAGAAAATGTTTTTTTTTCTTTCAATATTGAGATTCACATATTGTGCACATAAACATTGATTTTTCCATTGTTAAAGTTAAACATAAATATGCATTAAATATCTATGTTGAAAAACAATGGGAGCATAGCCATAGGCAGTATTTATACCTTCCAGCCGTATTTCACTGACTTCACCCCTCAGGCCTTTTTGAACTATGAGCTGATGCAGGTTCTAAGACAGTAAAGTAGAAAGTGAGGCAAAGGAATCAAACAGACAAAATATCTCCCCGCTCACAAAATTGTCAAAGACAAAAAAACCATTAGCACAAAGACATTTTTGGTTCCTTGGTCCAGCCTGTATTTGGTAATAGAAGTTAACAGATTCAAATACTTCTGGTGCAATAAATAAGGAAGCGAACATATATGGTGCAAGGGAAATCTAGAATTGCATCAAAATGTATTAATATAAGATTGAAATCACCCATCTGAACATAATCCTTTCCCGTGACAAGTTTTCAATGCAATAGAAGAAATAGATAGTCTTGAGAACATGGCCAATACAGTATGTACAAACTCTGCAAAGGACTAGAAGATATAAAAAATTAGACTTGTGGGAAAATACCGTAGCCTTACCTTTTACAATTAATATTTGAATCTAGAAAGTTTTTTTTGTTCAGTGCTTAAGGCATCAGGCTACAAACTGGCGACTGTGAGTTCTTATCCTGCCTTAGGCACAAAGCTAGCTGGATGAACTTAGGTAAAAAAAAAAAAACAATGCAGCTACTACACTGGGACAGGATCAATTAGTAACTAACAACACTAGACTCAACAACTGCCTCAACCTCATCTTCTGCAATAGCTCAAACTCAATTTATGTCCTACAAATACAAGAACCCTTTTCAAACAGTGACCACAGTGCCGATCTATCATCTTTTGATTGGCACATTCTGCTCTCTAACTGTAATACTACAGAAGACCATTATAATGCATTCTTACTTGAACTTGAAAGAGTCATTAAACTATATGTACCATTAGTAATCCCCAGGGGTGGGATCCGACAGGGTTAACTACCAGTTCAGTGATTTACAAGGTTTGGTGATTTACGATGTGCTTCCCTGCATGCTGCATGCACACGCCTGTAAATCGTCATCAGCACACTGCGTGCAGAGAAGCAGTCTTTGAAAAAGCACATTTTTTCCTGCTTTTTTAATTGCAGCTGTGCCTCGCACGGCAGCTGCAAAGTTGAAAAAATCAGGAAATAAAGGTCAGGTGAGCCCGTGTGGGCAGGTGGGCAAAAACATCAAAAGACATAGAACCAGTTCTATGTTTGCCGCTCTTCAGAGCTACCGGTTCTACAGAGGTGGACAGAACTGGTAGAAACCCACCCCTGGCAACCCCTAAAAACAAAACAAAAACAAATTACCCATAACAATAAAAAAACTCCAATAAAAAAAATAATTATTGTGTAAAAGCAAAGACTAGCTAGGTAGCAAATTTTAAAAACTGATACAACACCTTATGCCGACAGATAAAGGCAGAATGTACAAATTATTACTGTAAACAAGAGGAAAACATCCAATGTACAAAATCTACCAGTGCCTTATACAATTTTGTAAATACCAAACTTAAAGACTCAAGAATCATCCCACCTCTAAACGAACCAAATAGGAAAGACTGCAGCGATGAAGCTGTTAAGGCCATGTGTCTTCAACACATTCTTCAGTTCAGTCTTTATTAACAGCAATGGCTCATGCTCCACATTTCCTAGTCGTACCGCAACTAACTGCAATGATCTACTACATATTGACTTTATAGAAGATAACGTAGAAAAGGCATTACGTAATCTAAAACCATCCCTATCTATTGGCCCCGATGGATTATGTCCATACTTCTTAAAAAAGCTTTTCTCTGCCATAGCAGAACCCCTAAGCATTATATATGATATATCATTCAGAACCAGCTCCTTACCGAACGTATGTCCTTAGCTATGGTCATCCCTATCTTCAAAAAAGATGACCCCAGCCTGATTGAAAACTATAGACCAATTTCACTATGTTGTGTCATGTGCAAAGTCATGGAATCAATAATTAACTAATTCATCACCCTCCACAAACAACCTACTCTCCCAAAAACAATCTGATTTCAGGAAAAAAATGTCCTGCAACCTACAACTCCTACACTGCATGGACTACTCTATATGGACTACTCTACTTGACCAGAGTAAAGCAATAGACGCAATTTACATAGACTTCTGCAAAGCCTTTGATTCAGTGGTACATGATAAATTACTGTTAAAACTAAACTCTTATGGCATTTCCGGATACCTTCATAAGTGGATTATTGCATTCCTGTCAAACAGGCAACAAATAGTAAAAATAGGGAATCTTATATCAAACCATGCTCCAGTTAACAGCGGTGTCCCCCAAGGCAGCATTCTAGGACCCACATTCTTTATACTCTATATAAATGACCTTTGCGATCACCTTATAAGAAACTGCATCCTCTTTGCAGATGATGTGAAACTATTCAATACCACCGATAATGCTACTGCTCTTCAAAGTGACCTTGATTATATGTCTGAATGGTCAAACACCTGGCAACTTCAAATCTTGACCAACAAATGCTCTGTCCTACACATTGGTAAAAAAAATCAGTACACCAAATACAAACTAGGTGGATATGATCTCATCAATGACCTTCACTCTGTCAAGGATCTAGGAATACTCATATCTAATGACCTAAGCACCAGAGCTTACTGTAACAGCATTGCCAAAAAGGCATTAAGAGTGTAAATCTAATCTTATAAAGTTTCTCCTCTGGAAATATTGAATTGCTAACTAGGGCACACAAAATCTTTGCTAGACCAATACTCGAATGCAGCTCATCTGTCTGGAATCCGCACTGTATATCAGACATTAATACAATTGAGTGAGTCCAGAAATATTTCATGAGAAGAGTACTACTCTTCTGCTCGCAACAGAATACCCTATATCACCAGGCTTGAAATTTTGGGCTTGGACAATCTTGAACTATGTCAGTGGTTCTTAACCTGGGTGATATCGCCCCACAAGGGACGATTTTGTTTTTCAGGGGGGTGATGGAATGAAAAGGGGTGACATGGGGGTGAAGGAATGGAAAGGGGGCAATATGGGGGTGATGGAGCGAGAAGTTTTGGGAACACTTTTGAAACTTTTTTTGTACCGCTGTGTTTGGAGCTGCTGCTTCCACATTTGGAGCACTGCTGCCATTTGGAGCAGTGTCATCACTCCAAACACACTCCAAACATGGCAGGGGTGCTCCAAATGGCGGCGGGGCTCCAGACACAGAAGCGGCAGCTCCAAATGTGGCAGCAGGGCTCCAAACACAGAAGCAGCAGCTCCAAATGTGGTAGCAGTGCTCCAAACGCAGAAGCGGCAGTTCCAAACACGGCGGCGGTGCTCCAAACTTTGGAGCACTGTCACTGCGTTTGGAACTGCCACTTCTGTGTTTGGAGCCCCGCCACCGTTTGGAGCACCCTTGCCACATTTGGAGCATATTTGGAGTGATGCCAGTGCTCCAAATGGCAGCAGTGCTCCAAATGTGGAAGCAGCAGCTCCAAACACAGCGGAAGCGGCGGCGGTGCCCCAAATGTGGAAGCGGTGGTGGTGCTCCAAATGTAGAAGTGGCAGCTCCAAATGCAGTGGCGGTGCTCCAATCTTTGGAGCACTGCCGCCGTGTTTGGAGCTGCCACTTCTATGTTTGGAGCCCCGCCGCCATTTGGAGCACTCCGCCACGTTTGGAGCATGTTTGGAGCAACGGTAGTGCCCCAAATGGTAGTGGTGTTCTAAATGTGGAGGCAGTGGCAGTGGCCCCAAACGTGGAAGCAGCAGCTCCAAACACAGTGGTGGCACTCCAAACGCGGAGGTGGCAGCTCCAAACACAGCAGCAGAGCTCCAAACTTTGGAGCACTGCTGCCGCGTTTGGAGATGCCACTTCTGTGTTTGGAGCATTGCCGCCACTTCCACATTTGGGCACTGCCGCCGCTTCCATGTTTGGAGCACCACTGCCATTTGGAGTACTGCCGTCACTCCAAACATGCTCCAAACGTGGCGTGGGTGCTCCAAACGTGGAAGCGGCAGCTCCAAACGTGGCGGCGGTGCTCAAAACATGGAAGCATCAGCTCCAAGCATGGCGGCAGTACTCCAAATGCAGAAGCGGCAGCTCCAAACATGGCAGCGGTGATCCAAACGGTGGTACTCCAAACGCGCTCCAAATGATGGTGGTGCTCCAAATGTCGAAGCGGCAGCTCCAAACACAGCGGTGGCATGGGCAGAAGGGTAAGCAACAGCGGCAGGCGCTGAAGGTCTCGTGTCTGCAGCAAAGGTGCTTGGCGGGAGTAGGGAGTTCTCTGCACTGCGCCATGATCGCCTGTTAGGAGCGGCCGGGGGTGAGCCATGGCTGCCCCTAACAGCAAGTCCCCCCGCCCTTCCCCCATTTCGCATAAATTGAAGAATTATTTTCCTGTTATTGAAAGGTTATGTTGGGCGAGGGGGGGGCGATGATAACTTCCTCAATGGCTCAAGGATGCAATTTTTTCAAAAAAGGTTAAGAACCACTGAACTACGTCACCTATGGTTGAACTTAAACATAGTACACAAAATTATCTGCTACAATGTCCTACCAGTCAATACAAGAGCACACAACAGATACAAACTCAATGTTAACCGCTCCAAACTTGATTGTAGAAAGTACAACTTCAGCAAGAGTGGTCAATGTCTGGAATGCACTACCTGATTCTGTAGTTACATCCTCTAACCCCCACTCCTTTAATCTCAAACTATCCACTATTAACCTCACCCCATTCCTAAGAGGTCTGTAAGGGGCGTGCATAAGTGCACCATCGTGCCTCCCGTCCCTGTTCTATTGTCCCCATTTAATCGTTTCTATTTTCTGTATTCTTACTCATGTTTACACTTATACCTATTATTTTGTAAGCGATTGACAAATCAAATAAATAAATAATAAAAATAAATTCCTTTCTCTTAGCCTTAAGAAAGAGTCAGTGGCAAACCACTTCTGAAAACCTTGACATGAAACTGCAGGGACTTGTTCAGAATGAGATACAATTGAGTAGAAGAAAAAAATGTGTTTCTACAGAGTCCCATAAAGTTCTCTATTTTGAAACCCAAGTTTGGTTATATTTTATTTTATTTTATTATTTTATTTTACTTTATTTTATTTTTATTATTTTAATTTTATTTCTAGGCTCACCAAATCCATTACTTTAGATAGTTTCATATATTAAAGGAAACAAACTGAGGGACAGAATAACTGCCAGCTACATCATCTCCAATTCACAGGCTGTTTGCTATGCATTGTAATTTCAAATGGGAACATTTTTACATATCTCTTAAAGCAGGGCTTTCAAACTCCTGGCCCATGGGCTGGATGCATCACGTGCTGGCCATGCCCATGCTTGGTTTAGCAAAGGGGAAAAAAGTCCCAATACATCACGTGACGCTGCTGTGATGACACAAGTTTGACACCCCTGTCTTAAAGGCAGGCAAGGTAGGGGTCCACTTACTGAGTATTTGAATGTAATAAGGGGGGAAAAAAACAAGAAGAAGGGACTTATATCTATCTTACCAAGCAAACACAAGTATCCTCTTCACATTGCTTAGAATTGTAATGCTCAGCCATAAGAAAGAACGTTTGTCTAAATTGACAGGGTGATGCCAACAGAAGTTTATCCTGGTTTTTTTTTTAAGTATTCTTTTTTCTTCTGAAATCTTTCTTTCTGGAAAACACTTTAAGAAATTGTAATTTGATTCTTTTCTGGGAATATCTCTGTGAAAGATAAATAAAGTATGACTTTTGTTTATCCATATCAAGCTGCATCTCACTAAGAATTTTAAGTAACTTTTTTTTTTGTTATGCTTAGAGTTTGTACAATATCCTATGAGCTAGTCAGCCTTAGCTGTTGTGTTCCATCAAAGCAAGTAATTGAACTAAGCAAACTTTCCAGCAATCATGGAAATATTTTATCCATTTCCTTTGAACATCTTTGTCCTTCAAGTTAACATTAAATATCAAAAATAGTCAAGCGCTGCTTTTAAAACTGGATCTTGATTCCTAAGTTATTTTTTTATTTATTTAGAGTTATTTGTGCAAAGCAAACAAATAGATAAGGAACAAATATTTTCATTGATTTCCTCTGTAGTCTGTAATACTTAGGATAAATGTGTTTGAAAGGATTAGTACAAATGAATCTTTGGAAAGTGTAATTGGACTTACTTTGAGGTGCTTATTCTGGCCACAAGAAAATGAAACTACACTTCCTCCAGTAAGGAGGCAGGATTAAAGCATCATCCAGTGGAGAAAACTCTCATGACTCAATTGTCTCTTTATTTCCACTATAGGAAAAAAATGTAAAAGACTTTAACATAATTGCTTCTCGGGAAGAATTTTTATGGAATGTAATGTTATAATATTGAGCCCACACATCCATTACTCTGAAAGTAAAATTAAAAAGAGTGTTTAACTATGCTGTTTTTTTAAATTCAATACCTATACAATTATATTTTTAGCTGCTTTAGCTTCAGTCCTAATTTTGGACTGAATATTCTTAAAATGAAAGGCTGTTTAGGAAAGTGCAACTATTAATATGTAAATTACTATTAAATATCTTTTTTGCAACATATGCATATTTAGTTTTGAAAACATTTCCCCTCCCTTTCTCCCTCCCTCCCTTCCTTCCTCCCTTTCCTCCCTCCCTCCCTCCCTCAATGTAGTTATCCCTCTATGTAGTTATTCTGGAGAATACACTAGAAGACAACCATTCAGCTGTTTATAAAATCACAGTTTACTTGGAAATGAGTCTTTATCTGACAAAGTTCTCCAGCCATATAAATGGCTGTATTCCTTTAATTTCCTGTCACCCAATGGCAGGAGAAAGTCTTATTACCAAACAACAATTCTGGCATTTTATTTTGTTTTTCTTTTTTCTTTTTCTTTTGAAAGATCAGCATCTGTTAATAACATTATCTCCACAAATCACAAATCGGGGAGCAAATTAAATCAAATAAAGGTTTTATTTTGAGAAACTAAACAATTTTGGATTCTGTTACAAGCAGTGTTGCATCTTAAGGAGCAACTGCAATTCATGTCATGGAATTTATTTTTTGAAATTATTCATTTTATAAAACCCAGAGGCTAAGACAAATGCAATATAAGCTGATTTGCTTATTTTGGTGTTGACTCCCAATATCCAGAATTATATTCTTCATCAGTATAGTAAGCTCATTTGAGGTATTGTAAGATATGCCATAGAAATTTTACTACCTTTCTATATCTCCATTTTTTTCTTGCAGTTTTCTTAGATGTGTTCTTGATTTGTTTAAAGTTCTCTTTATATTCCTTGTATTAGTTTGGCTATCCTTTTCTGTTGGTATGTGTCCTTTGATAAGTGCAGTGACAAATGATCCCAAATTGAAGCCACTTGTGGTGGTTAAAAAAGTTCATTATTAAAAATGCATCTGTATGGTCTATCCATGTTAGAAGAAATTAGAAAATGAACTAAAAGGAACAATAACAACATAAAAAGAGGTGAAATGAAAAGACTAAGAGCACTTAGGAACATCTATGCACAGCTTGCCAACTTGATCATAATGTCAATTCAAAACACCACTAAAAATATTCATAAACATCCTGACAATAAGGTAAAAAAAGTGAAGATTCTTTGTCAGAGAAAAAAATGTATCTAAAAGCCAATTTTCCATAGCTGGACAGAACAAAGCCATTTAAAGAAGTCAGCTTTTTTTTTTTTACCACTTTGCTTTAAGTATTCTTCAGAGAACTCTTTCTGTTTCAACTGGTGAACCAAATAGCATATACATGTTGCAGTGAGTTTTGGGAAGTGTTCAAGAATAGTTATAATTTTCTATAGGAAACTTACCATTTCAAAATGATATCCCACATTTCAAAATGATATCCCATATTACTACAGTTATACTCAATCAAACACTAAACATCACTTTATAGTTGTGTATTATACAGGATGGGTGATCTGAATAGATTTTCTTCCTGAAATGCTTATGATCTACTTACTTATTAAGTATATCATATTTTATTTTTCCTCTGTCTTCTGTATGCTCCCATCATGGGATTGCCAAGGAAGTTTTTTTTTTAAACCTAACAGGGTTTTAAAAAATATTGGATTATTTTTTTATTAATTTAGTTTTGAAACTTCAGCATAAAAACTATATAGGCAACTGGTTCAATTCTTTGTACTAAATCATGTCTAAATATCAACATCTAAATGTCAACAAAAGGGGGTTCTAATAGGGTTCTTAAAAGCACTGTCCTTTCACGTTTCTACTCTCAGAACTAAAGTCATACACAAAGAGAACTGAAAGCAATGAGATAATTCTGGTAAGGTTGTTCTGCATATCTCCAAAATGATCTGTGAATAGATCTAAGCAGGGGTCTTCAAACTTGACAGCTTTAAGACTTGTCTTCAACTCCCAGAATCATCATGTCATGTTAGCTCATGAATTCTGGGAGTTGAAGACCACAAGTCTTAAAGCTGCCAAGTTTGAAGACTCCTGCTCTAGAGAATTGGAGAGTCATTCCCTGACTATGACATAATTACTATATTTCTCTTCCTTCTTCCTGACATTTCTCTCGTTAAGGACAGATTATATGCAAAGGAATTAAATATTAATCCAGCTTTGTTTAAACTACTCAGAAAATATAATAGCATTCAAATCAGATTTACTATGCTTTGAAGACTTCCAATGTGGACCTGCTTTAGTTCAATATTCAGATTTTGTCCAAAGCCAGTGCCTATCCCATTTAATAACCACCCCGATAATAGAAAAATTCTAATATATAGTTCAAAAAATATTTTTATGTCTCTCAGAATATTCTTTTCCAGTGGATACCTTAATTAATTAATTAACTTCATATAGATCAGACTGCACCTCAAGTAGACAACAAAAAAGGGAAAACATTGTTCTAAACACCAGGCAGGGGGGAACAAAATTAATTTACAATTGGTTGAGATAAACAGTAAAGAAAGGCATCATGTTGCATGGATGACATTGATTAAGAAGGAATGTGATGTTTTGTAACCATCAGGCCATGCTTGAGCAAGTTTCCTGTAAGATTAATTTTACAGAGCTTTCAGAATGAAGTTGCCCTTGAATAATCAGGAACAGCATGGTAATAGCACAGAGACCAACTTTTTTTTTTTTTTAAATATTTTATTGTGACATATAATGATGGGAAAGTTTAATGATGGAAACATGAATGACCTAATTATGGTCTATAAATACTATGTAGTGAAATAATTAAGAATAGTAATTGATTTTCAGAGTGTTGATGAAACTGTACCTACTTTAGCAACTATTTTCATACCTCTGTCTATTGTTGCATTTAATACTGGAAATCCATGATGATGGATACATACTTAATTTGTGCAGAATTCTGCAATCTTTTGGCCAATTATATTTATTTTACAAGGAAATCCAAAACAGTGTATATTTATTATTTTGTATGACTTTTCCCCCCAATTTATTCTGCTTAGGGATGCATTTTCTGTCCAATAATTTATAATCGTAATTGTGATCCAGGCTTCCTAGTATTGCCAGGATACACTGCATTTGAAATTCAGAACATGTAAAGTTAAGCTTATGCTCAGCAGGTATTCAGATCAGGTCTGCTTGCTGTTATACTAATCATCCTGAAGTCTGCCAGCATTAGTGCAAAGCAGAATCTGTTAAAAAATGAACTGCTAAATTTGTTCTGTAAAGTGATACTTGCTTTTGACAATTAGATGATGATGCAAATGCAGGAAAGAGTTTAAATAGAGAAGATGTTTTCTTGAAATAGATATTGGAAGGTCTCTCTGAAATCATAACACTGCATTTACTATATAACTGTTAGCATTTTTAGTGATTTGGATCAATAATATACAATCCTGAGAACATTTCATTTTGCTATTCAGAGGAAAGAGCTACAGATTTTTCTGGCTTAGTGAAATTTGGTTTTGGATATCCACAGTTCTGAAATTATTCAACTCTATTTCTACAATGTTTTCTAAGTCAGTTGAAGCACAAACACTGAACCATTTTGGTTCCGTAATAAGTAGAATTAGGATCAAAACTGAAAATGAAGCCTGAGAAAGTAGAAATACCATAGGTAGATTGTTCTTTAAATAAAAAAAAAGGTCAGGGAAAAATTCAAAACAGTTTTTAATGAAGTTTTACAATTTCTGAAAAGAAAAGTCTTGATGCAACTGAGGGAGACGGGTGGTTCAAAAATGTGAAAAAAATAAAGAAAGAAAATAAATTTCTTTGTCTGAGGTAAAAGTAACTTTATTTCTATCTCCTTCTAGATCTATCAACTTCTGTTACCTGAAATTGGCATATAGAAGCAACCATTCTATTAATATAGATGTTCTAACTCTTGATATTTTGTATAGATTGCTGTAAAACCTTTGAGGGTGGTTGGAAAACTACAATTAATGAAAAAAAATATCTAGCATTTTGATTAGGATAGATCACTGGGACTTTATCTTGTTAACACCCAAAGATGCTTTTTCAAAAGGCAACTGGATTTGTTTTTTCCTTGAAAATGTTTTGCTTCTCATCCAAGAAGTTTCTTCTCTTCAGAACTTTTCAAGGAAAAAAACAAGTCCAGTTGCCTTTTGAAAAAGCATCTTTGGGAGAGCCATGACCTGGATGAGAATCTTCATATATATATCTTCTTAAGAATTGTCCAATATAATAAATTGATTTTGATCTTTTAAGCTTATTATGGCTTGAAATCCAAATATCTTAAGCCTTTCCTATGTAGAATAATCTTTGTTATATAATAACATGATCAAGTCATCTTTCATTTAAAAAATTCTCATAGTATAAGGAATTAAGAAAGTAGAAGAGAAGAAAATTTCCTCTTTGATAGTCACTTCCTGATAGAAATTCATCCCCAGAAATGAGGGAATATTTTTCAGCCATCTGCTTATGATTTATTGATTTTAATTCCTATATATGTGTTATACATACCAGAATAATAGGATTCTATGTTTTAAACTTGATAGGATTCTGTGTTTTAAACTCCTGGCATGGAATTTTTGGTTTTATTTTGCTGCTTTGTATGGCAAGTCATCTGCTTTACAGAGAGACAATTGCCAGAAATTTGGCACAGATATTGCAGGATTCCATTTAAAAATAGAATCCAACCTGAACAACATTGATCTACCTCCACTTAAAATATGGCATAACTTCAAAAAAACTTCTGGACAATGTGGCATTTTGAACATAATTGTAGGAAATCTTTAGGCTCATGCTGGTGGCTGTTATCAATTCAGCTAAGACAGTTGTAAGCAGGCAAACATTTTGATTCTGGATGGATTTTCTTTTAAAATTCCTAAAACCAAGTTGAATAGTCAACAGCAATATTGTGTGGGTTCTAACTTCAAGTGTATTAATAAAAAGAACCAAGGGAAACCTGGTTCTTCCTCCCAACTGCTTGATTACTTCATTTATTTTCATTTTATAAATGGTCTGTTCTATGCTTTGTCTCATCCTAGAGGCACAACAATAAAATAAATATAAGGAGCTAAAAACAAATAGAATGGAGAAATTCAGTCCCTAAAAGTGCAACCCAAGAGGAACATAAAACAGCTGGATTAGTTTAAAAATACATTGCCACAGCAGGAGGCTAAAACAGATTAAAAGCTTGGTGCAGAACTGTAGCATAAGTTCACAACAGCAAAATCTTCTCACCTTTATAAATCAGAATGCATTCAGATGGTGTTGCTAGCTTTTTCCTCTTTAAGAACTGATTGATATTTCACTATCTAAACAAACATCTATATTAAGGATAATTAGTGCTGGACTGATTATTCTTACTTAGGCTGATTTAGTAATTTGTGTTATTAGTAATTTACTTTTCTGGTGATACCTCCTGCCACATGGAAACAGCCAACCCCAAAGATCAAAGCAAGAAAAGTAAATAAATGATTTTATTCATTGTATGTTCATCTAACTTTCTTTCTAATTAGCTTAGTGCAAAATATTTTTTTATTCAAATAACTGTGAAGTAGGGAAAAAAGAGTTATGGAATTTATGGCATTTTAGAGATTAATAAATATACTAAGCTAATGCATTCATAGGTCAAAATCTGATCTTATTAAAAGTTGTTTGTTTTGCTCAAGAGACAATCACAATGTCTCCGTATTTTATGCTAAGTTATTGATTCGCTTAGTCATACATGATTTTTGCCTTATTCTACAGAGTGAATTCCATTCTATGGCTGAAACCTTGTGCTCATTCCATTACGGCTAATTCAATCATTCATTTGCTTGAAGATTACACCATTTTTCCTATCTATAAATATGTAAGAAACCTTTCACCAAGCCTTTTACCACTTTCCCCAATAGGCTTACAGCCCTGGTTTTTTTCAATTTGTATAGTCAAAACACTCTGTGTTGTTTAAAGATCAAAGATTAAAATTATAAAATAAATAAATGTTATAGTAAATGTCATAATAATACTTAAAATAGTTTAAATACCAGCAGAAGAAAACCCATGGAAGAAACTTGCAGCAGTGACATGATCTAATTAGATTGGAAAAAGAGAAAGAGAAAATGATCTTTAGTGAATGTGCCTTGCTAGAAAATCAGCTTTGAAACCTCAAAGATAGATGAATGTTAATCACATATCTCCAATTCAAAATTATATTCCATTAAGAAATTAATGATACAGTTGTTTAAAGCACAGTGGTAGTCAAATGTCATGCAAGTGCTTAGAGTTCAACATACTTTCAGACAAGTTTAATACCACTGCTGTGTCACTATTTTTAATAGTGTTATTACTGACAATTTTCAAGCTGTCAGTAAAACACTTACTAAACTGAAATAATTGTTGTGTGTGATTTTTAATCTTTGAATCAAGTATGTTCTAATTAACAAATGGAAATATGCAGAGATGACACATGTTAATTATAATTCTGTGCTTACTGTAGATAGTTTAACAGTCATTTACTATTTCAATAACAAGCCTTCATCTCCAGTAAGTCATGTGGGAAGGGGAACACAAAACATAATATAACATATTAATGAAAATAATGTCAGATTTGTAGCACAAGGCTTCTTACAATGTTAATGGTCAGACAATATAGCCAAACAATTCTTAGCTTGCTTGCTGCAGAAATCATCTCAGTTTTAAGCAGCCATGCGTGCAAAGGTATAATGTTGCAGGTCATGTCATTGTTCTTACTCATTAAATTTCAGTGCTATGTCAAAAAATTAGAAACACAATCAATCTACGTGTTCCTTTAGAATCTCAATCCATCTGTGATGGAGTGTAGCCCAGATTCCCAGGCAGGGAGTTCATTCCAGAGGAGCAAGAGACCATTTGGTTCGGATAGTTTGTGTGAGAGGATAAGGGTGAAGAAGGCTCCTCCCTAACAATTCCCAGAATATGTGCCTTATAGGATGACAGTTTGCTTTAGTTTGACAGGAGCCTCTATATAGATAGGGAACAATAAAGAAATATGCTTGGAAGAATCTTTCTTTCTTTCTTGGTTTTTGGAGCCTGACCCCATCTAAATTTCTAAAACATAGGTAGGATGAACCTTTCTTTGGAGAAACCTTTTGCTGGAAGAGTACCAAATATTAAAGGTATCAGAACCAGTTGTAGAAGTTATAAGACCTACATTTTAAAAAATGATTATGAAATTGGAATAAACCATATACTATAATTTTAGGTAGCTATAGACAATAGATACTAGATGGCTTTGAACAGGCTTTTTGTATCTAATTCACATAGTTCAGATCCTCTGGCAATATCCTGAGCCTGTAATATATGATATCTGGTCCACAGAAACCTATGGCTGTCCAGCTAACCAAGGGCCATACTGATTGAGGTTGCTGGATATTCTAATTCAACAACATTTGATCCAAAGAATCTTCTTCTAAGGATTTGTGCATCCCTAATATGTAGCGTATTTTCCAGATACAATATTTATAGGTGTAATCTACATATACTGGTTGTCCTCAACTTGCGACCACAAATTTATGTTGTTAAGTGAGAATTTGTTAAGTAAGTTTGGATCCATTTTATGACCTTTCTTGACACAGTTGTTAAATGAATAATTGCAGTTGATAAATTAGTAATCTGGCTGCTAGGTGAATCTGGCTTCCCTGTTGATTTTGCTTGTCAGAAGTTTACAAAAGGTGATTATATGACTTTAGGACGCTGCAATGGTCATAAGTATGAAGCAGTTGCCAAGCATCTGAAGCATTTTGATCACATCACCATGGAGATGTTGCAATGGTCATAAATGTGAAAAATGGTCATAAATCACTTTTTTCAGTGCCATTGTAACTTTGAACAATCACACTGAGGTAAGTTGAGGATTACTGTACTCTTTTAAGCTGCTTCTACGTTTGTGCTCATGTTGGTTTGGATTGAGACATACTGTAATCTATTCATATGAGAAAAGTGAGTGGTATTAGTACCTCACTTGATCTTGATTGTATCCCTCTGTTAATGAAACTAGGATTGCATTAGCTTTTTTGGCTGCTGCTGTACACTATTGGCTCATATTTAGACTCCAAGATCCCTCTCACATTTACTGCTATTGAGCCTGGTTTCACCCAGTCTATATGTGTACTTTTGGTTTTTCTTGCCTAAGTGTAGGACTTAGTCACTATGCTTCTCATTTTATCCTTCTAGAAGACCCATCATATATTCCTTTTCTCTTTATTCTTCCATTGACTATTATGTAGAATGCTTTCTTTTCTCTGGTTGCTGTTCTCCATTCATCATGGTGGATTATTTCCTTGTGACCTCTTATATTCTCTGATAGCTAACATTCAGATCTAGCTGATGGTTCTCTGATATTCATTCTCCTCTGTCTGTATTTTCATTATAGATTACATTTATTTATTTATCTCAAAATTTTATTTCTTGTAAAATAAGAACTGGGCAATGTAAATAAGCCTCTAGTCTTATGATGTGGCTCATGACTTTGAATATTGGGTCAGAGATATCTTGTCCACAAATAACACTGAGTGAATTAAATTTAGAAATCATTATAATGCAACATTTATCATAGCTAACCTATCAATCTATTCCATCCTTAATTAACACAATCCAATGTGAGCTGTAGTGGCACCGGTTAATGGTATGATTAATCATGAAGATGGTTTGGATCAACATTTCAGGAGCAGGTTGGCGATGGTTTGAAGATATTTTAGATAATAAATTATCTATATGGAGAATTGTAAGATCATCTTGAAGAAAGAATGCAGTAGTATCAGTTAGGATAACATTATTATTTTTCCTAGCATTTTCCCCACAAGTGCAGTCTCCATTTTTGGGGGATGAACTGAGCATTGACCCATTGTTTGTGAGAGAAATTGAATGATCAGCTTGTTGTCCAAGCCTGATGTTATGGCCTAAGAAAGAATGGTCTCATCTAAAGTCATCCATCTAAATTTCATGATTAAAGCAGGATTAGAATTCACAATCTTCTGGTTTCTACCATAGTGCTATAATCACTAGGCAAACCTAGCCAGCCCAGGAAAGGAAGAAAGTGTTACAGAAAAGCTTAGAAAATTTCTGCTTTGATTCTATTTGGCACTATAAGAGAGAGCAAAAAAAAAAAAAAAAAAACCCACTGCCTGGATTTCAAGGCTACAGCCTATATAACTAAGATAGAGTTCAAAATTTTTTTTGTAGAGTCTGATTTTTGACCTGGTCTAATTTGAAAAACTGACAGTGGCTTAAATTAGTTGGATCTAAGGGATCCATTTTGCCCTTTGAAATTCTAGTGGGGCTTTTAGGACAGCAAATACGGTTTTGGATTCAGACTTTAGTGTATGAGCTGCTCATCTCTGCAGCATCTAAAATAAGGATATCTTGAGATTTACCTTTGATATAATGTTAGGAAAAATCAATGTGTTTTCATTTCTGAGGAAGCAATATCACAGGAAGTGAACTACCAGGATTTATTAGAATCAGCCTGGACTCTATTTTGGCCTGAAATAAAAAAGATTCTGAATGCATTGCAGGGAAGATACCACGACTCCACATGGTTAAATTCAATGGTTGAACAATTATTATGTTAAGACCAATCAGTACATTAAGAATAAATAGAATACACACAAAGACAAAAATCCAATTCGCCCACCCAAAGCTCTGAAATAAGTGAAAAACCCTTGTCTCATTCAGAGGAGTGATGTGGCTTCACCCACTTTATTCTATCCATTGTGATGCTGAATGCTTAAAATCACATTGCCAATAACTTATGGGTTTCAAACAAAATGTTATAACACTAAATTTGAACACATTGGATTTATGTCTGGTGTCATCAGGCAAGATGAATGTCAAATTTCTTCCAGTGAGAAGCCCAAAAGTTTCTTTATTGTTTTATTACTTTCGTATAATGGTTCCACTGCAATGGAATTATTTAATTGCTATACCTGGTGCTCTTTTTAGATATCATAAGAGATGTGCAGGTCGCGGTGGTGCAGTGGTTAGAATGCAGTACTGTAGGCTACTTCCGCTGACTGAAATTTAGCAGTTCAAATCTCATCAGGTTCAAAGTTGACTCAGCCTTCCATCCTTCTGAGGTGGGTAAAATGAGGACCCAGATTGTTGAGATCAATATGCTGACTCTGTAAATTGCTTACTGAGAGCTGTAAAGCACTGTAAAGTGGTATATAAGTCTAAGTGCTATTGCTATTAGCAGTCATTCCTTTAAAATAAGTACCATACTGTATGCATGCATACATAAATCATGTGTGTGTGTATGTGTGTATGTACACACACACACACACACACACACACACATAAGGTTACACGGGAAAAGACCCGAACATGCCAAGACCTGCACACCTGTACCCGTGAAAATCTATGAAAACACACACACACTCACTCACTCACACACACACACACACACATATGTTTCATTTCCAATAAATCAGAAATAATTTATTTTATTTATTTTTATTTTTAATTTTATTTGCATTTATATGCCACCCTTCTCCGAAGACTCAGGGCGGCTTACAGTCTTTAGAGCACCATGCTAAGTGCTCGGCAATAGCCTTCATTCCATTGTATATGCCTGCTTATTACTAGGGCTTTTTTTTCTTTTTGCTCCCCCCAAGCAGTATTTTTTACAAAGTCAGCTTATTGCCCCCAACAATCTTGGGTCCTCAATTTACCTACCCCGAGACGATGGAAGGCGAAGTCAACCTTGAGCCTGGTGGGATTCGAACCTGCACTAATTGCAGGCAATTGAGCTAAATGCTAGATGATTAACAGCCTGCACCACCAAGGAGGAATGTATTTGTGCAGATGTATGATTTTGTTTTAATGTGATGCATGATAAGAAAAAGCATAGCTCAGCAGCTAGCTCATCCTATCAGGAGATGAGGTCATGGACCAAAATGTTACAGACTGAAAGACAAAGAGAGAACACAGTGTATGCACTCAGTTCTCTATCTATACTTCATTGTCCTTTCGATCACTAGATTTTGAACAGATAGAACCAGTGTCATTGAAGTCGTTCTTCCAACAGATAATTTCCAAAGCCCTTGAACAATGTGGTAAGGAGAATGTTCTGCTTCAATCTCTAATATTACAAACAGATTCCAGGAAATCCTTTTGCCTTGGAATTATATATTAAAAAAGTCATTCATTTACTCACTAGATAACTAGATTTGCAGAATTGTGCACATGTTAAAGGTTTTTTTTTTCTGTTCTATTTTTTGTCCTTGAGAAGAGAAAAGAGTGCAGTTTATGTGGGATGAAATAGGATAATATTATTCAAATAGGGAAAGATTGAATACAGAAGTTCATTCTACCACTCTAGAAGGAAAAAATAAAGGATTTAAATTACACAAGGCAGGTTCTATTGAATAATAGAAAAAGCATCCTAACAATAAGAACCTTTTGCTGAATGTGCTGAATTAAAGAGTGGACCACAATTTGAAATGACTATTTTGATTTGGATTCCTCCATTAAGCAAGATTTGTTAGTTCTTCCAATTCTATAAATCTAAAAAATCAGAAGATAAAAGGTAACATTTTGGATTTTCTTTCTTTTTTCTTTTGGTGGCAATGTGTAAAAAGCTGTCACTGAAAAGAGGTGCATGTTTAGCCTGAGTGAAACCATAAAAGCATTCTTTGAAAAATTTTAGTGGCTACTTAGACATCTATCTCCATTTGAATTGGCTACTTAATTTTGCTTGTATTCATTCTGGAATGATAACATGCACGTACCCATACACCAAAACAATTTGGGTACATCCATATTTGCCAGATAGAACACTATTGTCTCTAACTGACAAAAAGCAAATAGGGGAAGAGTTGATTAAATAATTTTGGAAACATACCTCCAAAATTTCTTTCCCTAAAGCATATTAATACAAATCAGACAATGTTTTCATTAAAGAAGTTTTGTTAAATATTTATGCGCTCATGACACATAATACTCAGTCAGAAGCCAGCTCTAAACAGACAGTCTTTTGTCCTGTCATATTTGTTGATTCCTTCACTACAATGACACCTATCTTAATATTTCTTTTCTTTTTTTTAATATAGACTGAATATTTTTTCTCTGATAAAAAGGCAACTAATGGATTTTTGTAAGAAAATGTGTGTAAAATGTCAGCTATAGATAAATACTGGAAATATTCAAATGCACCAACTCACTAGAGCCACTGATATGCATCTGTTAATATCTTGCATTGCACGTAAAAGGCTGTTGCTTTTCAAATGATGCGAGCGTTCAGTTCTCTGAGACCAAACATCATATTTCTTTATAGCAGCAGCATACCTATTTTGTTAATATGTGGGAAGGGCCTGAAATATTTAATATGATTTTGTGATATCTGATGTGAAGATTTGATTCAAGGCAACAAGCAACCATAGCCATGTAAGAGAATGGGAAAACTTGCCACAGACAATTTGCTGCAGCCAATTCACCAATTATCACTTGGCACAGAACAACTTGCCACTGCCAACTCACTGTGAGACAACTCATTGTAGAACAATTTAACAATTCTATTTAATTATTTAAAATAAATAAAAATATTTTAATTTTTGCCATTCACATTTCATTCTGTCCTTCCTTTTGCATCCTTTCTTTAATGAATCTATTCCACCATTTCTTTAATATTAGTGTAACTCTTGTCCCACAGTGAGTTGGCCTGTGAGTTGTCCTGCAGTGAGTTGGCCATGACGAGTTGGCCATGATGAGTTGGCCATGGCAAGTTGTTCATGGCAAATTGTCATTATACCCCCATGTAATCAAAGACCTCTCTATTTTTTAACATATGACATGCACACAAAGGATGACATGATTGTAGCCACCATCTTGACATTTTTTGACTTCCTTTCTGTAGAGCAGTGCTGTCAACCGTATGGCCCATGGGCTGGATGCATCATGCACTGGACATAACCATGCACAGTTTAGTGAAGGTGGGGAAAGTTGTGATACATCATGTGATGATGTTGTAATGATACGAGTTAGACACCCCTGCTGTAGAGTACTCTCTCAAGTCCTGCTATATATAGGGGAGGAATTGTTTCTGGTAGAAGAATTATGGAATGTAATGTATTCTACAGTATTCCTAGAAAAACCACTGGATGTGTAAAATTCATTCCAGCCAACTAATAAACGAGCAGGCACCTATATTAACCAGTGACACATAGGAAGGTCCTGTGGCAGATTATCACTTTAGCGACAAAGGCAAAGACATTTTTCCATACTGTGCAGGGAGGGTGGCTATAATACAGTCGATAACATGTTGTGCATGTTATCAAGAAAACTGCATGGATAGACAGGATAAAGTGATTGACAACATAGTGCTGTATGAGGAGCCTCACAGATTGAATGGCATTCAAACATGCTACTGAGGAAATGCTGAGGACCTTTTGGAGTACTAATAGTGTTTATGACATGGCTAGATTAAAGTTTTGGGATGTCTTGTTGCTGATGTTTCTATGCAGGGAAGAAAAAGCTGACATTGCACAAACAAGATTATAATGGAAACGCAGAACATAAGAAACATAAAAATGGAAAAGCTTGACACAGTGAAATATGAACTGAATCAATTATACCTTGACATCTTAGGCATCAATTAATTGAAACGGCCTGGAATGGGACACTTTTAGTCAAAAGATCACACTGTTTATTATTTAGGGCATAGAAAAACAAAGAAAAATGGGGTTGTTTTTATTCGAAAGGATTTAACAAAGACTATGTATGTTCAATGAAGTCAGTGATTGAATAATATCAATTAAATTTATATATAAACTTTAGTATGGTAATTATCCAACTTCAGGCTCCAAAATTATATGTAGGAGGGGTTAGTGATGATTATTTAATAATTTATTAAGATATAGAGACCATGTGACTCTAGATTCTAGAGTCTAGAATGACTCTGGGCTGTTTACAGTAACAATAAGAACAATTAAAAAACAATAAAGACAAAAGCGCATGTATCCAGGTAAATATACTACATTTAACAAAAAGTATTAGCAACAGGCTTCCATAAACACCCTAGGCCTGGGAAAAAAGCTCAGTTTTTAAAAGACCATGTATGAAGTTCCAGTTAAACTGATTATTGCTTTCATGCATATGCACAGGAACGTTTCTTAGATGAGAAGCAAAACATCTTCAAAGAAAAAATCAAAAAGTCCAGTTGCCTCTTGGAAAAGCACCTTTGGGAAACCATGACCTGGATGACAATCTCCACAGACATTATGCACAGGAATATGGTTAGCACTATTTTGGCACTAGATAAGGGTCAACATAATTCAAGAGGGTTTGGACTTAAGTTTCTTTGTAACTATGTCAAGATTCTAGGCTAATTTCTCTTTTGATTCCACCACCAGGTTCTGCCATTTCTCCTCCTGCAGCTGGAGGGAAGAAACAAATAAAAAGGACAATCAGCAACAAGATTAATAGACTTGATTTACTACGGCTATGGGTGCAACACTGAAAGATTTGAAATGCCAGTATGGGGCAGATCATCTTTTGTCTTGACATCTTGTCATCTTATCATCTTAAGTGTTTGCTAAAAGTTGACAATGACTTAATGGTGTAAGAATTATCTAGGTAAATTCATCTAAATGTACTTACTGAAGACTTTGCAGATCTTTACCTGGAACTTCTAAAGTATTAAAAGGTAGACCGTCATATGCCAAATTCTGGAGAAGTGAGTTCTTTGAATGCCAGAACCAGTTTTATTACAATAATGTAAGGATGAGTTCCTGTAAAGAGCTTCTATCCCGTAAACCCCATCCTATTTTAACTGGGAAGCTAGACTGATTTCAGTAATAGAGCTATACACATTGGCTCTGAACCTCCCTTTGATCATGCACCACATTTAATTTCTTACTACTTTGAAGTTGGGCTCTTATGAAAATTATAATGTGAAGCCTTTTTGTTGTTCTTAAAGTCATTAATTTGTTATGGTTTTCTGTATTTATTAGAAAACAACTTCAAAAATTCAAAATGAGCCTGGCATGTAAATTTAAAAATGCTGATTACAGTTAGCATATTAAATAGCTCTTCTCTGGTGGGAATGATTTGATATCTTCACATGCAACTTTTTTGGGTGGGAGTAGGTTTAACAAATGCAGCTCATTCTCCATGAACATATTTTATTTTTTTTACAATCCTATGCAAACGTTGATTTATTGATTTATTTTTAATGAGACAACACTTGTGCCTAAAGCATATTCTAAGCATAATGAGGCATAAGTTTGTGGTAGAGCTAAAGGAGAAATCATTTCATTCTTCTTCTTTTTTTCCCCCTCAGAAGGTATCACAGTCCTAAAATTAATTTTTTCATTAACATACACTGTAACACATAAAGATAATAAACACTTTCTTCTTCTAATTTCTACAGATAAGACAGAGGAAGTTGAGACTATCATATAATACATATTTAAGGCAATGGTAATGAATGCATTATATTAAATTCAGTGAATATTTTCTATGTAAAATCTTGCAGTTTAAACATGAGGCAGGTGCTAGTAAAAAAGCATGGGGAATGCATTTCTTCAAAAGTTAAACTGAACTTCTGAAGTTTTTGTGAAACATTAGAAAATGTGTCACTAGTTGGCAGTTAGCAGTTTCACAGGAAGAACAATCTTTCTTCATTCCAAAAGGTTTATTTTATTTATTTAGTAAATGACCAAATAACATTGAGTTCAGGAGGGTTGTAATGTACCTTCTTCATCAAACTCAATATTAGTTAAAAGCATGACTTTGTTTGGCTTCCCAAGTTACTTTCTTCAGAATAGCAGTCATAAATGTGGTGGTTTCAGAATTTGTCTAGAGTATGGGGATATGAAGATAAACATTCCCCAACACTACATGGCTATAGACTCAATGAAATTTATCTGAGCTGTGAGTGAGAACAAAGATGAAGGTTAGAAAACCTGTAATGGTTAAGACTTACACATAATTGGGTGGGGAGTAGGGAGGGTTTAAAAGTATGAAAATTTTTCAGAGATAGATGGGATAAAATGTAAAGGCCATTGTTTGTTAAAAATAAAACAAGAACAAACCATATACAAGGAATCATAGGAAACATGCTTTAAACTTTCAACAATCATGATTGAAAGGATTCAAAAAAGGGGTTGGCAGTAGGTCAATGAGGATGTTTGGCTCCAACTATGACTAACTAATCATATGTGTATGAGAAACCAAGCAGTCTGATTAAGTATCATAACTATTTCTGATTGAAATAGTTACCTTTCATTTTTCTCTTTTAAAGACCTATGAGATAATAACTACCATTTCATCTCATGGTAGGCAATGCCAGTTTAGTAAGTGTTTATGTTAATCTCACATCATTCAGCTTTATTGGTTCATCCTATTATGAGAGATGAGAAAGAAAAAATTCTGTTTTTCTCTAAACATATATAGATGTATACAGACTAAAATCCCCCAGTCCTTTTACTCAATTTTTTTCTTAACTTTCCCATTACCCAACAATCACAAGGAACACCTAATAAAAACACATATGACTCCTTAGAAATCATTTTTGCTAAACTATATCAGTATTCAAAATGTGATTTCAGCATAGATTTGCATTATGGAATTCTGGTATTAGCTTTTTCTATTTGGGTATTGCCTTATCAATTTATTTGTTTTATAACCCAATTCCATTTCAACCAGTCCATATTATAATAAAAGAAACTTGTTTCATTGTAGGTAATCTAGAAACTAGTCATTACAAACTATTATGATCAGATATTACAAACCTTAAATCCTTTTGTATATGTATCTTAGATTATCTCCTCCCTCTCCCTCCCTCCCCCACTCTTTCTTTCTTATCTTGGATTACTTGATATCTCACATGTTAATTCCCCATTTCTTGACCTGGAGAGATCCTGTGGCATCTGATACAAACAGAGTCAGATCACTTTCTCAGTTTAATTAGGAACAGATTGAACTACACACTTCTGGCTTTACCACTTATCCCAAGTCGCTGTGGTTTTGAGTCTTAATAGGCAAAATGGGTACTTTAAGACGTTCCTGCCACGCTTATGAATGCAAATAATTTGAGTGCAGTGTTGTTTAGGAGGTAAAATGGATGATTTTTGCCTATGCAGCACTTAAAGCACCTAATTTTCCCTTGAAACTCCTTCAATATCATTTTTTTTAAAAAAATGAAAGGCCCATTCATTCCACTGATGTCAGGATGATGCCAGTTATATATTTTATGAGTATGAATTCTTTCTCTTTTTTTTCATTTTAAGGAAAAAAGGATTCCAGTTGCAAGAAAATTTCCCACCTCTGGTCTAGGATATCTCAGGAGGACATGGTAAGATCATGCTGCCAGTTTCTGCTTTGTTGGTACCATTTACATGGATTATTTGGTACCACTTGCATGGATTCAGTACCTGCATATAATGACATATCATCATGGCTACAGGTAGATTGTACAATGTCTGTGAAAATAAAATGTGTGGCTTTTAAATTTCTCCCAGTAACAGCTTTGCATTCACCAAACAAGCCTAAATGAATTAAGACTGAATTCACACATCTGTCTTATATACTTTGACAATTAATTTCCTTTATGGCCTTTAGTGTGTTGGCACATTCTAAGCTGACAACTGCATCACAACATTTGGGAAATTGAACAATCAAAACAAATCAAACAATTGTGTTCCAATTCAAATGTGAGAAGGGAAATTAGGTCAGTGTGGTTAAAAAAAGGAGGCTGAAACTAATATTCTTCATTCCTGAGTCATAGAAAACTTCAAGTATATAAGGACAATTTCAAGAAGTATTTATATCAAAAAAAAGGCAAGGTGATCCACTGTGTTTATCTACTTCTTTCCGTCACTTAGAGGACAACACAGGAATAATAAAAAAAGAAATTGAATATTTTTTTTGTGTGGCTACCATCTTTTAAATATATTTCTAATGAAATACAGTATATTGGTATGAGTAGGGATAATCAGAAAATAAATAGCAAATATACTTTGGGAAGATAGCTAGTCCTTAACTGTTAAAAGGACCTTGAAGTTAGTAAAAACTCATTCAGATGAGCCAAATAGCCATTTCCTTCACAAAAATGTGGGGCTAACTGGCAGTAGTATAGCCATAGGCAATGGCACTGACCATGCTATTAAAGAATCACTCACCTGCATAACCTTGAACATGTTTCCCATGAGTCTTTTTTCATGATAACTGCAGGTCAAACTGTCCAATCCTTTTTAAGTCAAAATTTAAAAGGGTATTTAAACAGGGAATCAGTCCAAAAATATTTCAGCTTCCTAAAATATCACATTCCATTGGCCTTCTTTATGGATACGGAGGATATTTCCCCATCCTAACTTCATGCTATTCTTGAATTAGAGAGGGGGATTTATCACATTTGACTATAATTAGCAAATGGAGTGGACTCAGATGTTTCAGATTAGCTTAACCTGATTAATAATTAAGGTATCCGAAGGATCTATCTCCCAACTGATGAGGTGGGGGGGGGGACGAAATTGAAACATTGAATACACTCCACCCAGAAAGAGATGCAAAGTATTTTGTGGCTGGGTTACTGGCAGAACATCCTAAGTATATGTTGCTGGTCATATGAGAGGGAAAAAAGACCAATATTAAGAGTTACACTGCAAAATTCAGAGCCAGGATGATATAAGAATTAATGTGGAAAGTATGAGTTGTTTTGGTTGCATTTAATAATGATATGCCCATTTAAATCCAATATTATCATACAATGTCTTAGTCAGGAGAGGAGATGTGGCATATCCCAAATAAGTTATCATCTATAACAAAGATTGCAGATTATTCTTCACTCTGGCCATTTCTGTCAATAAGTTTGCTGATACAATTTTTCCAGTTCATGCATTTCATATTGCTTTTCTTTATTCTTTTTGTTTGTTCACAACCAGGTCTTCTTCCAGGTCTTTATTTATATGTATAGGACATTATTTATTTGTTTGATTTTTGTTCTGCCTTTATTATTTTTTATAAATAACTTGAAGCAGTGAATATTCTTAATACAGGTAGTCCTCGACTTATGACCACAACAGAGTCCAAAATTTATGTTGTTAAGCAAGATATTTGTTAAGAGAGCTTGCTTCATTTTATGACTTTTCTTGCCACAGTTGCTAAGTGAATCACTGCAGTTGTTAACTTAGTAACCCGGTTACTAAGTGAATCTGGCTTCCCCATTGACTTTGCCTGGCAGAAGGTCGCAAAAGATGATCACATGATCTTGGGACACAGCAATGGTCATAAGTATGAACCAGTTGACAAATATCTAAATTTTGACCACATGATCACGGGGATGATGCAAAGGGTGTAACTGTGAAAAATGGTCATGTCACATTTTTCAGTGCTGTTCTAACTTTAAATGGTTGCTAAATGAACTGTTGTAAGTTGAGGACTACCTTTATTTCTTCTTCTTCCTATTTCCCCACAACAACCATCCCTTGAAGTGAACTAGGTGGAGAGAGAGTGATTGGGCCAAGTCACCCAGCCATTTTTTTCATACCTAAAGTAGGATTAGGATTCCTGGACTAGAACTACATACAGCATATTCATCCAATTATTTAGCAACTTCACTGAACACTTCACACAACGTATGAAACATAGATCTTAAGAAAATTAATCCCTAGAAATTATTGCAGTACAGTCCTCTATATTATTAGAGTTCAGTCTCTGTTAATACATTCAGAAATAACTCATGACTTCAGTTATAGCACTATTAAATAGGCTTGCTTAAGATATTGCTGGATTCTGTGTTGTGATTCTTTTCCTTTCAGGATTTAACTTTTCAACTAGCTGTCTCCTCAAGTATATAGTATAATATGAGTGATTAAAAATAGGCATGAAATATGAACATAAAATCTATAGCACAGATTTCCCTGGGTAATTAAATACATAACTTGTGTGTTAAAAATAAATAGTATACACCATCAGACATTTGAAAAAGGAGCCCTTATTTTTCTGATCAGCCACTGAATTTCCTTTGAATCCTCAGTTACACTAAGATTTTGAAAGGCAAAATTAATCTTTAAACAATCCTCAGCTAAGCAAGGCTGCTTAACTGAGAAATTAATAAAATCTGGTTCCTAACTCTCACCTGATGGAAATTTTCAGTCTGAGATTGTCCTCTGAACTGAGCAAACATGAGAAAATTCTCAAAAGTGAAAAATTGAGTTTCTTCTGAATTCACAACTGAATTGACAAATATTGCTAAAGGAGATACTACTGATACACACCCATCTATTTAAAGATCTATACATTTAAAGATTTGAAAAGTGTCAGTAACTTGCATCCTGTGAATCATCCTAGAATCTTCCGATGCTAATTTGATCAATGGGATAATGAGGAAGGTGGAAATTTTTGGGGTCTTGAAGTGTATAAAACTCTGTAACCATTTGTCTCATTGCCCTTTGTGCCTCTACCTAGAAGAGGACAAGGTGCCAGCCTTTGCAAATATCCATAAAGCTCTTGAAATTGTTCATGGAGACTCCTGTTGATTCAGTTGAGAATTTGTAATCTCACATTTGATATCAGGTTTTTTTAGTTAAATATCATTTTTTACATGATGATAATGATGATGATTGAAAAAAATGCACTTCTTAATACAAGGTCTACAATTGCACATACTGTATATTCAATCTTCTGGCACTTTGTAAACGATCTATGTATTTTCCAGAGCTCACATGAATGTTTCAAGTAATTTCAGGAAACTATACAGCTGCATTGCATAGCCTAATGTCACCATAATTGTATATTGAATTCTGTAAGATTTATTAACATTTTAATAAACCTATTCATCTATTTAGAAAGCTATTTTACCCACCAACCAAAAGAAGTTCTAGATGGGTTTCAATACACTTGACTGATATAAACATAGTAGAATCTGGCAGGAAGTTGAAGAACTGGATCTTACAATCTTAATCTTTTAGAAATCATTTCTAGGAAGCATGCCCTCCAACCTCATCCCATTTTAATCTTCTGAAGGAAGGTTTCTTCTCCCAGAGAGAACTTGGGTAGATTATCTGAATTGTTTGAAGTCACAAAAGGTCACTGTTGTAACTCAAAAAGAAATCCATTTTTTAAATGAAGGTCAGAATTAGACGTAGAAACTCATCTATCTGTTGTAGCAATAATGCTGGTAATGTTAGAGACTTTTTTTAAAAAAAGTGTCAGAATCTCTAAAGATGTTGCAATCATTTTTTAAAAAATCCAGATTTCTTTCTTTCTTTCTTTCTTTCTTTCTTTCTTTCTTTCTTTCTTTCTTTCTTTCTTTCTTTCTTTCTTTCTTTCTTTCTTTCTTTCTTTCTTTCTTTCTTTCTTTCTTTCTTTCTTTTTTTCTTTCTTTCTTTCTTTGTTTTTCTGTCTTTCTTTCAAATAGTCTAGACTAGACTAGACTAAACTAGACTAGAATAGAAATACTTTATTGACCAAGTGAGATTGGACACACAAGAAATTTGTCTTGGTGTAAGTACTTTCAGTATACTTAAAAGAAAAGATACATTCGTCAAGAGTCGAGAATCATAAGGTATGAAACTTAATGATAGTCATAGGGTACAATAAGTAATCAAATCATACTTGGAAACAGTCAATATAAATTGTAAGTATACAAGCGACAAAATTACAGTCATACAGTCACAAGTGGGAGGGGATTGGTGATAAGGAGTGATGAGAAGATTAACAGTAATAGTAGTGCAGACTTTGTAATAGTTGAACAGTGTTGAGGGTATTATTTGTTTAGCAGAGTGATGGCTTTCAGGAAAAAAACTGTTCTTGTGTCTAGTTGTTCTGGTATGCAGTGCTCTATAGCATCATTTTGAGGGAAGGAGTTGAAACAGTTTATGTCCAGAATGTGAGAGGTCAGTAAATATTTTCATAGCCCTCTGTTTGACTCGTGCAGTGTACAGGTCCTCGATTAAAAGCAGATTAGTAGTAATTGTTTTTTTCTGCAGTCCTAATTATCCTCTGAAGTCTGTGTCTGTCCTTTTGGGTTGCAGAATCAAACCAGACAGTTATAGAGGTGCAGATGATAGACTCACTAATTCCTCTGTAGAACTGTATCAGCAGCTCCTTGGGCAGTTTGAGCTTTCTGAGTTGGAGCAGAAAGAACATTCTTTGTTGTGCTTTTTTGATGACGTTTTTGATGTTGGGTGTCCATTTTAGGTCATGAGATATAGTAGAACCTAGAAATTTGAAGGTCTCTATGTTGATACTGTGTTGTCTAGTATTGTAAGAGGTGGTAGTATGGGAGGGGGGTTTCTTCTAAAGTCTACCACCATTTCTACAGTTTTGAGTGTGTTTAGTTCCAGTTTGTTCCAGTTACACCACAAGGTAAGTTGTGTAACTCCTGTCTGTATGTGGATTCGTCATTGTCTCGAATGAGACCAATCACTTTCTTTCTTTCTTTCTTTCTTTCTTTCTTTCTTTCTTTCTTTCTTTCTTTCTTTCTTTCTTTCTTTCTTTCTTTCTTTCGTTCTTTCTTTCTTTCTTTCTTTCTTTCTTTCTTTTTCTTCCTTCCTTCCTTCCTTCCTTCCTTCCTTCCTTCCTTCCTTCCTTCCTTCCTTCCTTCCTTTCTTCCTTCCTTCCTTTTTTCTTTCAGGATATCAGTGAGACTAGGGTAGGAAAGAAATGTAAAAATGAAGCAAGGGTGTTGAATGAAATAATGTTACATATACAGCAACAACAACATTGTCTGCTGTTAGAAATACTCCTATTTATTTTATTTGCCTTACATAATAGTTATAGCAGTTTCTGCCTTTTTACCTTTTTTGGGGAAGCCTATTATTTTCCTGTAAAACCTACTTTTTTTCCACACGGAAAATCAATATTTTGAGTTGACAGTTTTTAATTACTACTTCTGGAGTGGTACTTAATACAAGGGCTATTATTATTCAATGGAAAACATGACATTTTCTCTCATTTATACCATTTCCTTTCTCAATAATATGGGGCTCAGGTTTTTCTAGGTAGAAAAACATTTTTCTAACAAATACTATATTTTAAAGGCACAAATACGTACAAATAAATAGTGGAAAAATAAATATTTATTTCACTCCTCCTTCTATTCCAAAATAATTCTTATTTTACAACCTCAGAAATCTCTATCCAAAGAATCATTTCCAGAAGCAGTTTCAAAGTCAGACCATATACATTACAACTGGGGGCTGGAAGCTAAAATGGAGTAACCAATGAGCTCTCCTGCTGATTAACATATGAGCACAATCAAGAAACAAAAAAAAAATAAAAAATAAAAATCAATCAACAGTGTCCCACCCAGAAACTCATGTCAATTTTATTCTTTCCCTTGAAAATACAATCCCATTTTTAAGTTCCATCTTCCAAGCTTCCTGCTGTGTTCCTAATGTTATACAGTACCATGAAGCCAGTGTTTTTAAAATTGAAATGTCTGCTTGGTTTCATACCCTTTTATATTGGCTTCAGCTACTTTATTTTTCTTTGGCCAGTCTGGTTTGCTAATCTTGATTGACAACTTTCTGGAGCCAGGTATTCACAAAATTAAAATGTTCAGGCTTTTCATGGGCTTCATGCTTCCAGGTGGATTATCAATGTGCATTAGGCATTCTTGAAGAGTATGATACTTTCTTTCAAAAATGTGTTTTAATCTACTCAGTATATCTACCTTAGCTTTATAAATGTCTTCAAATTCAGAAGAACTTTATTTAGGCTGGATCTAATGACCTTCCAAAAGCTGGGACCGAGGGAAGACATCAAGTTTGAATGGAAATTCTACTTCTGTGATGGTGGACAGTTGAAATGATAATTCTCATGGTATTGTCCTATTTGTTTTATGTTTATCTTTAGCAGAAATTATCTCATTTTTTAGTAATGAATCCTAGTTCTGCTAACTTTTCTTATCTCCATCAATTAATACCAGATCAATCTGACTCTATTTTTTAAATATCGTAACTCTATTTTCTTTAAGTAGTTCTATTTTTTGTCAATTGAATACTTTATTGGCCAAGTGTGATTGGACACACAAGGAATTTGTCTTGGTGTAAATACTTTCAGTATACATAAAAGAAAAGATAAAGGAAACAGTCAATATAAATCGTAAGTATACAAGCAACGAAGTTACAGTCATACAGTCACAAGTGGGAGGGGATGGGTGATAAGGAGTAATGACAAGATTAACAGTAGTGCAGACTTTGTAATAGTTGAACTGGGCTGAGGGGATTATTTGTTTAACAGAGTGATGGCTTTCGGGAAAAAAACTGTTCTTGTGTCTAGTTGTTCTGGTATGCAATGCTCTATAGCGTCATTTTGAGAAAAGAGTTGAAACAGTTTATGTCCGGGATATGAGGGGTCTGTAAATATTTTCACAGCCCTCTTTTTGACACATGCAGTACACAGATGCTCGATTGAAGGCAGGTGGGTAGTAATTGTTTTTCTGCAGTCCTAATTACTCTCTGAAGTCTGTGTCTATCCTGTTGAATTGCAGAACCAAGCCAGACAGTTATAGAGGTGCAGATACACACACACACACACACACACACACACACACACACACACACACACATACATGTGTGTGTATGTATGAAGGCTAATCATAACTAAAGAACTAGCAGCTATAATTTCACATTGTTGTGTGTATAATAATAGTAATAACAACATCTGCTTATCTCAGATCCTTGGAAAGGATATGATGGGTGGATGAAAATGCCTGATTTTTTTTTCAGTTTTTTTTTTCATATTTCCGAACCACCCACCTCCCTCAATTGATCTAAACATCAGACTGACATATGACTAACCATAATAATAGTAATAAATGTAGCAACTGCAAAATTCAGCTGCACCTCTACTTAGAAATAGTCCTGTCCTAACACAATTTCTACATTGCCCTCTAAACTTCAATTGGCAGTATCTGAAATGGACACAGAATTGGTTGAGAAGAAGAAACAATTGATAGGAAGAGATTGGATCTAGATAGCAATAGCACTTAGACTTACAGTAGATGTTGTGTCATAGTGCTTTACAGCATTCTCTAAGAAGTTTACAGAGTCAGCATATTGCCCCCAACAATCTGGACCCTCATTTTACTGACCTCAGAAGGATTGAAGTTTGAGTCAACCTTGAGCCCTTTCTAGATTGAACTCTTAGCAGTGGATAGAGTTAGCCTGCAATACTGCATTCTACAAAGATTCTACATAGTGCCTGTAACTGCTATTAAAGTTTTTCAGTCCACTCAGAGACTTACATTTTTTGGTGGTGTGGGGGTGCCTTTCCTTATTTTAGGGATGGGTAATTTCACTTAGTTTCTCACTTTTCTAATTTTAAGATTCCTTCAAGTCCATTTCCACATTTTGTCTGTAATTCTCCAAAGACATAACAACTTTTGCACAAATATTGCAAAAAGCATCAACTGTTGTAAGCCATCTAAGAAGTAAGATATTTTTTAAAAAATAATACAGCCATCAACTAATCTCTTCTTAAAACAACTGGAAGTTTTAAGAAGAGATTAGACAACCATTTGTCTGAAGTGGTGTAGGGTTTCCTGCCTAAGCAGGAGATTGGACTAGAACAGTGGTCACCAACCAGTGGGCTGTGGCCCACTGGTGATCCACGAAAAAATTTTGGTGGTCCGCAGCCAAATGTCACCCCAGAGCACCCCCAAAGCCATTAATCCAAGCTGTGCAGGAACACAAGGCTGCGCCGTCCACATGGCCCGTGGGAACCCTCCCCACCCATTTAATTCTTAACCTGCAAACTTGCTTGCTAAATTTTTCCTTTTTTTTTTTTTGCCAACCAACAGCTGTTCTGCTGTGCTAGGAGATTTAGATTAGCTAGAAAGCAGGAAATTGTTGGATTTCTTGCTTTCTAGCTAATCTTTAGATTTTCCTTAGGACTAAAGCTTCTATTATTCAGTGCAGGCAGCTGAGGGCAGAAAGATAGATCTATGAACGAATCTGTGATTCTGTGAGCAACTCAATCTGCCTGCCTGTTTTGCCTGATTTTGTGTAAAAGTTGCTTTTTTTAAATAAAAAAATCAATATTTACATACATGGCGTGTTGTGAGCTAATTTTGTGAGTTTGCTTGCTAACAATTTTTATGAGCTTTTTTGCAAGCAAATTTTTTGTGACAGACTCAGCTAGCCAACTGCAGAATCATAGATCTCTAAGTTAATCTATAATTGTGTGAACAACTCAATCTGCCTGTCTGCTTTGCCTGCTTTTAGATAAAAGTTGCTCTTTTTTAATAACAAATTTATATTTACATAAATATTTATGATATTTATATACAAGCCATGCCAAGCCAGTCACCAAGCCACACTCACAAATTAGGCCACACCCAAGAATCAGTTGTTAAGAAATTTGAATCCCACCCCTGCCTCTGAGTGTTTGTATATGTGTATGTGTGTGTGTGAGAGAGAGAGGGGGGGAGGAAGGGAGGAATGGAGGGAGAGAGAGTAGATCAGATCTGTCTCTCTCCCACCAATGTCAAGCCACTGTCACTTAAAATTCATATTAGTGGTCCCCAGGATTTAAAATTAAGTGTTTGGTGGTTCCTGAGGTCCAAAAGGTTGGCAATCCCTGGACTAGAAGACTTCCAAAGTCCCTTCCAACTCTGTTATTCTATTCTATTATTTCCACACTTTTCCAAATATTTTGCCCACATTCTGTCGATATAGACATATACTACAAAACTCAGAAATGTGTAAATATTGAAAAATAATAATGTTCCAATTTTATACAGGTTTTGGGAAACATGACTAGATGCCGTTAAGATGTTAAGTGCAAAAATTTCTCTACCATCCTATCAATATATTATCCCTGCCCCACAAAATTATGTGAAACAGTAGAAAAGATTATCAGTTAATTGAGGTTTAGCATTAATAGTTACAGTTTTGAAAATAGAACTGATGTATATATTAGCAACTGATTCATCAGAAGTGGCAGGAGCAGAATTTGTGAAGACACATTGAGTTTCTAATTCACTTGGCTTATTTGGTTTTTTTTTTCTGTACTTATTGCCTCTCAGTTGTGATTGTCACTTCAGCCCTGTCCATGCTAATGGATTCTACAAAATGTCACAATATGTGACAGTTAATTTATGATGTGGAATGAAACTTTCTATTTCTGGGATTTACTCTTCTGAAGTCCATACAGTCCTTGGGTTGATTTACATTTGTGAAAGCTACATGAAAGACAAATGGGACTATGAAAATGATTAACAGGACAGAAAAATACAAAATGAATAAAACCAATGACAGGCATCTCATAAAATTACATTTCAGTAATCATCACTACTGTAAAAAAAAGGAAGGGAATTGCTAAATTTTTATCTTCCAGACATATGCACTTCTTCAGATTCCACAAAGCGTCTTTAGTTATTGTTATTCTTATCAAAGTGAACCAGTTTGGTGTTGTGGTTAAGGAATCAATATAAAAAACAGGAAACTGTGTTTACTACTACTCTTATCTTAGGCACAAAGCCAGCTGGATGACCTTGGGCCAGTTACTTTCTCTTAGCTCTACAAAAGAAGCAGTGGCAAAATATTTCTGAAAAAACTTGCCAAGAAAACTGTATAGACTGTCCAGGTTTTTCTCTGAGAATCAGACACAACTGTACAGATGGAACAATGAAATAAATCTTACCAAAATATTTGGCATATTCCAAGTAGAACAGAAGGGGGTCCCTGTCCTATTGTTTCTTTTATATTTTATTTTTCTTATATGTATCCATGTATTCATAACTATGTTTTACTTATACCTATTATCTTGTAAGCAATTGACAAATAAAAATAAATAAAAAATAAATAAATTTAATAGCAGTAAAAATTGACATGCTTGATTCTCTCACAATACTGATTCAGTTATAGTGAAAATTGCTATTAGCTGATATCATTATTACCATGGTAATAATGATATCAGCTAATAGCAATTTTCACTATAAACTAATTTTTTTAAGAGATGTTTTCTATTTGTTTTTATCTTTGATGAATAGATCAATAAATAATATATGTGACTTTTAGCCTCCCCACAATTTGTTCATTATGATCTGACTAACATTTTGCATTCTAAAGATCTGTGCATAATTGAATGGAAAGGGTCTAAGAAAAGTAGGGAACCTTTCACTCTATACAAATATTTCCTTCTCTCCATTTTGTTCATTCTTTCAGCAGAGATTACACTGTCAATATTATGAATATCATGAGGAAGTTAATTATTTAAATATTCTGTAATGATATGTAGGAAAGACATTGAAACATGGGGTGAAGAGACACTGTCAGGGGAACAGTCAGACAAGAGACAGCACAACCCACAGCTAGATAGGGGCCAAGGAAAAAGGCTCAAAAGATACCCTTTCTAGTTTCTTGGGCAGTTAAAGATATGGATGTGGGAATAATTTAACTTTCACGCTTGCAAGATTCTGTCAGTGTGGCTTTACAATAAAGTAGAAGTAGTTCAACAGGTTGTGATTATTTATTTATTTATTTATTTATTTATTTATTTATTTAAATTTATATACCGCCCCCCTCTCCCAAAGGGACTCGGGGCGGTGAACAGCCAAGATAAAATACACATATAAAAATACATATACAATATTTAAAAATTAAAAGAATTAAATACATTGGCCCTTTCAAAAGATTAAAAATAAGGGAATTAAGAAAGTTAAAACCAGATTAAAAGATTTAAAAACCCCTAGGCCATATTATATGGTTTACCCTGCAAGGACAACACATTCATAGAAAGCAGTAACATCTACCTTATTCTGGCTGATCTTGAAAAAGCTAATCAGGAAAACCAGGCTATAAGATTAGAAATTGAAACAAAACAGCAGAAATTAATATCAAACCCCTTTTTTATTGTTGTCAAAAAAAAAAATCAGTCATTTTCACAGAGAAATCAAGAACTAGCTGGTCTTCAGAGAGATTTACCTCACATTTTTTGTTTGTTTGTTTGTTTTTTTCTCTTTTAGAAATCTTTTTTAAAAAATAAAGTTTATTTAAGTTTCATATATTTAAAACATTTAAAAAGAAACAAACAAACATATAAACAAATATATGTACATATATACTGTACATTTTGCAGCAGGTATTGAGCATTGGTTACACTTTTCTTTTCTTTTTTTTCTTTTACCCCATAACATTGACGTGATCTACCTTGTTATAATACCTTCCTCATTTTTTTAATGTTTTAATTTCACAGAATACTTTATGATTAAACATACGTCCTTCATAGTTTCATAACTTATTCAGTTGTCAAAGTTGTCATAACTTATTCAGTTGCTTTTTTTTAACCGTTCATACCAACAATTCCAAACTTTAGAGTATTCACTATCTTTGTTGTTTTTTAGTAATTTGGTTAGGCTATCCATCTCTGCACACTCGTTAATTTTTTTAATGACCATCTCCTCTGAAGGGACAATAGACAGTTTCCAATTTAATGCATAGCTTATTCTGGCTGCCATTATAATGTGCAAGATTAAATATTGATATTTTTTTCTATTTTTGAATCTACCTTATATTCATTCACACCTCTATTCCAGTACAAGCGGCAAAAGGTAGAGCAACCAGTTATGCAACAGACTTTTCAGGATTTCCAAAAACTAAAGCTCCTTACTATTCATAGATCATAGAACATAGAATCATAGGGCTGGAAGAGATTTCAAAGATCTTTGTACCAGAAGTATTTCCTTTCATCCTTTCTTAGAAATATGCTAGTATCAGCATTTACTGCACTGGAATAGTAGTAATAAAATTTTTTGCCAACCTTATGATCATTAAATAAGTTATTTAGAATTACCACTGGGAATGGGTTAGACCCAAGGCCACTCATGAGTTAATATGAATTGAAATTTTAGTTCAATATTTCCACATTTAACTGAATATTCAGTGGCTTCATGGAATGGTTGGAATGGTTCCATGAAATTTTTTATTAGGTGAAAACAAGAATCTTTCCTATTATCCTTGATATGTCTTTATTTCTATATTGAAATTGTATTTAGTTATGGATCAGTGACCAGCAGAAAAGCTACAACAACAAGGAACAGCACATAAAAGCAGGCTCAAATGCAATGAGAGCAATAAACCACCACACAGACCTACTACTTTAAATTTACAAGTATAAGAAAAAACAAAACAAAGCAAAACAGGACAAAAAAAAAGATAAAATGAAAATGAGATAAAAGGATAACAAGACTATGCAGTAACATCATCCCAAGATTAAGATACTTAAGCCTTTTTATGACAACAGCTGCCAATAAAAATTTGGAACTCTGTTATTGCAGGGTTCCAGTTTGAGAACAGAAAATAAACTATAACTCCATTTTTTAAAATTGGATCTTTTTTAAGGGTGGTACAGGCATACCAGTGCAGGCATACCAAGTTCTCCTAGAAAGCAGAGTGAAGTAATATTTGCACCAAGTCTCAAGTTTATTTTGACTATAGGAACAATTTCTCTGTATGGGGTTTTTTGAAATTTCCTATACAATACTATGAGGATAAAACATTAAAGTGGGCCCCTCTACTGTGTGCTGAGCGAACCAGATTTGAACAGATAGTTTGTAGACTTAAAAGGTTTGTAGAAAGGAAGTCTTTAGCATTCAAGTCTACCTGACATGCTGTATCAAAAATGCTTTGGTGAGTCACAGCTTTAATATATTTCTATATTCAATACCACTGCTATTTGATTTTCACTATTTAATTATAGGAGTGAGAATTGTTCCATGTGATGTTATTATGATGCATCTAATTAGCACAGTATATAAGAAACCAATAAATAACAGATTTAAAATAATTGCATGCATGTATTTTAAATAAACTTAATATGTATGTAGTCATAAAAAGGGGAACATGTATATAAAAAAATACCAGGACTGCCAGCATTCATAAAATGCTTATAAATATTAATAATTATCAAGATGACAATCATTTTACTAATAAGGGTTGACAGTCATCAATTTTGACTTGGAGTTATCAATATGTATCAATATGTGAATTTCAACATTCACTGAATTCTATAGATTCATTATAATATATATGGAACTGGATTGTCACCAGTATTATATCCAATTCAGAGATTATAATGGAAGACAATTTAGATTTAATGTACTAGGGTGATTTATGTTAATGGGTTTTATATATGTATTTTCTATCTTCAGAAAAGGGAGAAAACATCAGTAAAAACAGACAAACAACATTGTCAAGTTTCAGTCTGAGAACTTAGTTTAACTCTGGCTTATTTGGAGGTTACTTATTTCAATTTGTAGTTGAACCCAAAGCCACCTTCAAAAATCCAAAATGACCATCAAAAGACATTGTGCCTTTCTTACCCAGTTCCTTCAAAAGCTAATTTAATCTAGATCTCTGTTTGAAAAGAGACAATCAGAAGAGACACTTTTGATTCGCATGGCACATTTAAAGTATGGCTTTCTCTATCAGAGAATAATAATGGACAATCACTTAGAGGGACTCTAGGCAATTTCAGTGATGACAAAGTTCTTAGTAATTGATAATTATGATGATTATATTGCAATTTTGGTCAGATAATTAGCTGAGATATCAAGAATAAGAGGACTTGATATTCTGAGATTATATTAATGGCATTGGTGAACTAACGATTTCAATTTTTGCTGTTATTGTATTAATGTCTTTCTTGTAGGCTTGTATTGTATTGTATCCTTAAAGTCTTTAACAGTTTTCCAATTGCATCTAAATTGTTTAATAACATTGCTCCCAATTAGTTTAGCAATATCAAATCAAATTTTATTATGGTCATAGATCAGTTTAAATCAGTTCAGCAATATACTTGTATCACTTACATTAGATATCAGGCATACCTTAGAATTAAGTGAAGTCATCTTTCCTTAGTCATTTCCATGGACATTTTTCCCTAGGTACACCCATTTTAGAACATTAGAATAGTGCTGATTGATCAAAGTCTATATTAGTTTTGTATTTTATTCTTGCAGTAGCCAAACAGATGCATCTAGGATGCTACCAGGAAATATATACAATTGTTGTATGGTTTCTCTGCAACTAGACTTCGGAGATACCCATAGATAATTTCAAATCTGTAACAGCAATCACGGAAATCTAACTAATGTGAATATCCTATTGTTTTTGAAAGCCATCTAAGTTAGTTACCATAACTATGTGTTAGGTTAATGAATCCCATAGGTAAATAATGTGCTGTAATGTTTCTTTTTTTCTGTTTAAAAATCTCCTTAACAATCAACTTTATTAGGTGATCCCTTTAATTATTAAGTCTACCATTTTCCAGGAACATCCATCAAATGGACAATCACAAATTTCCCAGATTTTCCTTTTGAAAAATTGGTGCCGTATATACACATATATACTCACACATGCCTATATACATACCTACCTACCTACACACATATACACACAAAGATATATGATTTGCTAAGAGAACTCAGGCAATTCTTATTTGTCTAGGTTTTATAAAAATTATTGGATGAATTCCAGTAGGATTTAATGACTTGCTTTAGTTATTTAAATTTCATCCCCGAACATTCAGTATAGTCTCATATTAGGCACAGTGAGAACAATTAATCAGTGAAATGGCCTACCTCCAGAGGTTTTGAGTATTCTATCACTGAGAGGAAGAGACTGGATAACCATTTGTCTAGAATTGTATAATGTCTCCTGCTTGAGAAGGTGGTTGGACTGGATTAGAATACCTCCAAAATCCTTTCCAACCTTATTATTCTGTATACTATGAAGGTAACTGGTTGATTATGCCTAAATGATGGCTAAAGGTAAACTCAACCAACTAAGAACAGAATTATTGATAAGACTGTTTAGGAAGTAGTCCCATTCTAGGCATGAAAGCTAGCCAGGTGACTTTATGCCTGTCACTTCTTCAGCTCAGCTCACTTTTATTGTGTGGAAAACGAGAGGAGGAAGGAGTGTTAGGTGTGTTCACTGCCTTGTGTTTTTTAAATCTTTTTAAAGTATAGTACACATAGGCTTAGTGATAAGAAGTTAGGAAAGGTAAGTTGTTGCTTTTATATACTAAAACACAGGGAAGATAACAAATGTCTCTTGTTAGTGGTCTGCAACCACTTCTGAGACTAAACCCCTTCCACCAACTTAGAGTTCTTCTCCTACAACTTTGTGAACAATAAAGAAGTGGATATGAATAATACTGCCAAGAAACATTACTCCTAAATAATTTTTATTTTTTAAATGGACTTGGAAGCACTCACCCAGAAGTGGTAATGAGTCAAATACATTAAAATTTCCATAATACCTGTGATATATAACAGAGGAAGGAAAGTACCATTACAATATTTTTTTTAATTCTGCAAGGAATTATGACATAGAGTAGTTTTATAGTTAGCTATGATAACAACAAAATATTATAATATTGATATAGAGCATATTCATTGCTTAACTGCACCAATTAACTGCACCAACTTTAAATTATTAAGCTTCATTTATGAAATTAGAGCACATTCCTTTTGACATTGTTCTGAACTCCAAATCCAAACAGTTTGCACTCAATGCCCATATTTGTTTCTCTGTGACAGAATGACCCAGTTACATTTTGTAAAGTTGGGAATTGGGAAATTAACATTGTTCCGGTATATAATCATTAATCCAATTTATATGTCCTGTCTGAGTTCTTTCTCACCATTGAAGGACTAAACATCTTGTTATTCTAATAAAAATATGTAGTGCTTTTCAGTAGAAAAATCATTTATTCAGTAACATTAAAGTCAATTTTAGTTTAACAGTAGATAGTGGCAAAGTGACTCATGCCAGTATTTAGCAGGCTTCTTGTCTTCAGAAGTGTTCCCAATGGATAGCTCAAGGAGATGAAAACAATCCACTTTCATCCATGAAAAGCTTTTTTACCTTCTCTTCCACTTTCCTGGCAGGTTTCAAAGAGATTGGTGTGTTTCTGTGTGTGAGTATTTAATGCTGTAGCTGGGAAGAGAGGAAGAGAAATAGCTACTCAGGAATTTATCTTCAGGACATTGTTTTACATCAGTTCTTTCTAAGGTTTGGGAATCTGTCAAACCTTTAAGAGTGGTGCACAACTAGGGAATCAAGATTAATATAAAATGTGATTATGTTTAATTTTGAGCAACAAAGTCTAGGATACAGAATTTTAGGAACTGATTGAGCAAAACTCTTTCCCTTGTGCTTGAATTAATTCATTAAGAAGTTGCCTTGGTGAACCTCTTTTTCTCAAAATGCAAACCTGAAAGGCTGACTTTGAAACATCCATCTGCTCTTCATTGGTGAGGTTCTGATTTCCCCACACCCCTCAGGTTAAAAAACGGTTCTTGTACAGAAATGTTCTTTGGGGTCTTTTTAAGGAGAAGAAATTGAGAAGTGTATGTATGTGTATGTACAATGGAGACACATATAGCTCCAATGTCTTAAATATTTCTGACAAATATTTGGTATTCTCTGCTTATTTGTGAATGCATGAAAGACATTTAATTTCCAATCTAGAATGTATCTACTGTAGCATTAATGGAATCTAAAAGCAATTAACCTATAGAATTTATTTTAATTCTCTGTTAGAATTTGACCACCAATATGCTGAAACGTTTTTCTAACTCCTTGAAGAGTCTTCTTTTCAGAAAATAAACAAAAAATTGTTTTTATTGATACATATTTGTGGGCTTAATTTCCTGTTAGGATTGAGAGGAGGGCAAACATGATTGAGAATAGTCAGAACAAAGTAAGAGAAATCTTACAAACAGAATCACTTTATTCTTGATAGAACGTCAAGTTTGAATTTTGACACTTGGTTTTCGACATTCTGAATGTCTGACTTTCTAAAAGCTTATTATAATATGGTAATTGATTTTAGCTTTGTTGGGGCCACCTAATAGAGTGGTTTCATGCTGTTCATCTTTGGAGACTTCTCAGTTAGAAGTTCCTTCTCTCAGTTGGTATTGAATTCCATTGATGGTATCAGTTACAGCACATACAGAAACTGAGAGGTTTCATACAGAAACATTTATTTCAGGAAAATAGCAATGTCTCTCTAACTGTGGAAAGACTGTAAATAGGATCTGGCTGGAGCAACTGTTGTGTGTAAAATTAGCATAGATTAAAATGCACACCCAAACATAGGGATGGTAAGTTTATTTATTGCACTGGGCTTTTTGTGTATCTACAAAATGGGAAACAAAAAGGATAGAATATATGAAGGCAGAAATTTCTTCATTTTTTTTTTTAATTTTGAAAACAAGTATTTACCATGCACGAACAATCTTAACATTTATCAAGGAACTTAAGTATTTGATAAAAGTAAAAAAATTACAGCTACTAAAATGAGCAAAATCCTCTTTCCAGAATGAATTCCTTAGGAGACGCTTATACAATTCAGTAACAAGGTGAGAAACATAATATACAAAGCTAAGGGGGAAAAAAGCAAAAACAAGTATATTTATTTCAATGTACATGCCCCACCTCCTGACATTGTGACTTTGAGCAGTGAACCACAGTTAAAAAATAAATAACATCAACACAAAAAGTATTTCAAAATGCATAATTGTAACCAATGTTAGAAATCATCACAACTAACAACATAACCATCCCATGGAATCTGCCACATGTCATGTTCTGTTTCTGGTATTACCAGATTTTCCAAAGTATACAAAAGACCATCAGAGTTGAGGCTAGTTTAACCTCCAGAGGAATGACGATCCAAAGAGCAATGCCATGAGAAAGGAGAGTTGTTTTTTGGGTGATGCCAGATGGAGACTACCTAATAGACAGGAGCATTCCTTACCTGACAGTTCTGATGGAGTGAGTAAGTACAACTGGGTTCTTCAGATAACATAGCTCCATGTCATCAAAGGCTTAACTTAATAGTAATTCAAATTGGATCCAGAAACCCAGTGACAACCTATGCAATTAGCAGAGAAGAAGGGTTATCTGTAATTACCTGCTTGTAATGCTTCACATTCCATCAATTGCTCCTTTGAAAAGTTCTTCAAGGGCAGCCTCTTATAAAATACATTGAAACAATCCATTTGGGGTGGGGGTGACTAAGGCATGAGAGACTATGGCAGACCCTCTTTCTTAGGAACAGGTGTGATTGGCACACAACAAAGAGTTTTACAAAATTATCCTGGCCATAGTAGTCCCCTACTCTTCAACTAGAAGCCATGAGTCCAGGAGAACCCCTGAATTGTGCAGAGGTTCTGTCAGGGAGGTAAAACTCTGCTCTGAGCTACATATGGAAAATTCCTAGAACCAGAAGTCCTAAAACCAGAACCAGTTTTGCTAAGATTGAGTTTAAACCTACTCTTCCTCATCCAAACCCCTACCATCTACAGACAGAGTCTCCTTGGCATTACTTGGTTGGTAGAGATATAAATCTGGATATAATTTATATTTCACTCCATTCCATTAATTGACTAGAGACTTCATATAGATGTCAAATAGTCATGTAAGGGAAGCAAAACTATTCATTTTTAAAAAAGATATCTTTTAGTAAAGTTGCTGAGAAAGCTCAAAACACCAACCCATTCCATTAAAACCATTGCATATATATATTGTTATAAGCTCTATAAAATACATTATAAGTACACTTTATTGTTAGATTCACCCACTCTTCTCTGTCTACAGAGTTCACAGACCATTTTGAGCTTCTTTCCTCGATGAAAGGGGTTAAACAAAGCCGATGAATGATATATCACTTGATCTTTTCTCATATAGCATGTAAATCTCCATATAATATAATAATATACTTTGGATGTTGAATGCCCAAAGTTTGATGGCTGGCAGAAATAATTCTTGCTAAAGGAAATAATAGTTGCTAAAGGAAATGCTAGTTTGAATGATCAATGATCTGAATCTTGTAAATTCAGAAAGTGAATGTCTTATTGTGTGAAGTTATTGTTCCATTGTTGCTGAATGTGCATTGTTTAATGAAAACATATGAAATATTAATAAGTTATTTATCAGAAAGGTAATAAGAAGTAAAGAATAGGAAGTCATAAAATATTGCCATTGTTAATGTCGTTGTTTTACTAGTCTCCCTCTTTTCTTCTCTGCTTTAAAAATTACCAAATGTGATTGATACAATCTGATCTTATTAATATTTAAATTATTACTTTTTATATACTTTTTGAAACTTGACAATAAGATTGTCCTATAGTACTCACACTAGTGGATTCAAGTGGCTACACAACACTTTAGGAGCAATCTGGAATGACTGAAAGATTCCACATGCTTTTGTCTAAATGTCTAAAGGAGAAATTAGTTTGATAATTTAGGGAGGTGGAAAGTAGTACTTGAGAAATGTTGTGAGATGTTTATATGTAATATTGAATTGAATGATGTATACATAACTATCCATTTTGCTGGCATTGCCTCTTGGAGGTGGAATGGAAAGAACCTCAGCAGCAATTTTCATTATGAATAGTGACTTCATAGGTACAGCTAATCCAGTTTTTAGGCAGTAAAATTCCTTTATTTTTAAAATTAAGTCTTAGATTTAACCTAAAACTCAATTATTTATAGTCATTTCTCTTTAGCCAATTATTAACATCATGGTGGCATAGTGGTTAGAATGTAGTAGTGCAGGCTAATCCTGCTGACTGCTGACTGTCAGCAGTTCAACAGTTCGATTCTCACCAACTCAAGGTTGACTCAACCTTCCATTCTTCCAATGTTGGTAAAATGGGGACTCAGATTGTTGGGGGTAATATGCTGACATTGTAAACTGCTTAGAAAGGGCTGTAAAGCATTATGAAGTGGTATATAATTCTAAACACTATTGCTATTAAAAACAAAACAGTTCTTAGCCAGAGTACCCCACATTCTATGGCTCTTAGATGATTTTGTAGCTATGATTCCTGAAAACTGGCAACACAATTTCCTTTTAAGCTTGGAAGCAAGTGAAAAGTATAATATTTGCTTAAAACCAACTATTTCAGTTTAAAATACAGGAGAATCCATATTATTAGAATAGAATAGAATAGAATAGAATAGAATAGAATAGAATAGAATACTTTATTGGCCAAGTGTGATTGGACACACAAGGAATTTGTCTTGGTGTAAATACTATCAGTATACATACAGAAAAGGATCAAGAATCATAATGATAGTCAATAGGTACAATCAACTATCAAATCATACTAGGAAACAGTCAATATAAATCGTAAGGGTACAAGCAACAAAGTTACAGTCCTACAATCACAAGTGGGAGGGAATGGGTGATAAGGAGTGATGAGAAGATTAACAGTAATAGTAGTGTACACTTTGTAAATAGTTGAACAGTGTTGAGGGAATTATTTGTTTAGCAGAGTGATGGCTTTCGGGAAAAAAATGTTTTTGTGTCTAGTTGTTCTGGTTTGCAGTGCTCTATAGTGTCGTCTTGAGGGAAGGAGTTGAAACAGTTTATGTCCGGGATGTGAGGGGTCTGTAAATATTTTCACAGCCCTCTTTTTGACTCATGCAGTATACAGGTCCTCAGTTGAAGGCAGGTGGGTAGTAATTGTTTTTTCTGCAGTCCTAATTATCCTCTGAAGTCTGTTAATACAGTTCCACCCACTAGACAACCTACAGCAGCGTTTATATATCAATCAAAGTTACCCACCTGTGGCATAATGACATGACAATAAAGAAATAATTGTGAGGAAAGAGGAGAAAGACAATTTCAGATACTAGTTATTAGTGCCAAATGATCAGTCATTCTTTTCTAAAAACATGATGAAAAGATGTCTGATAATTTTCATTTTGTCCTAGATGACCTCAAAAAGCTCTACAATTATAGAATGTGATTAGTACCACAAGTTATACTTGAGTTACTTGATGTAATGTATTGAGCTGTTCACAGATTAAAATGATTTTACATTATTGTGGGTATTGCTCATTTTAGATTACTTTTGGCAGATTAATATCTTGTTATGGTAAAAACAACAAACAGTTGAAATGCCAGGGGAAAAAGCTCAGTAGAGACACTCCCAAGTTTCTTGGATTGTAAAGGAGGGTGGTAGGTGGTTGTCGACAGTTATACTTTCAGATTGCAAGATTCTGTTAGTATGGCATTAGTAGAATTAACTCATCTGGCTATGATTCTTATCTGATTTACCTCACAAGATCAACATCAATCTTGCAAGTCTGAATGTACAATTTTCCTCCAAATGTCTTGTATACTCTCTAAGTCAAGCCAGGTATGGTAAAGAGGCAGGCTCTGAATGTCTCTGAGTAACACATTTATTTTGGATCCAAGCAAAGTTGGGTTTTAGGACTAAGGCTGGAAGGAATATGTATGATCGTTCAATCAGCATTTATACTTTTAAGAGTTACACAAGTAAGGAAATGCAAGTTTATTACAAAGGAAACACATATTATCTATGAAGCAAAGTTACTAAAATATTTTCATCATTTCCTCTTGTTAATGGATATAAACTATTTCAGCAAAGTTTATTTAAAGAAGCTAAGGAGTTTTCCAGGTGCTTTCCAAAGAAGGCAAGAGCAATTTCCTCTAAATACTATATGACACTTTTTCAGACATCTGTCTTTATATTTATACAATTTAACAGATTTTTTTAAAAAAATTACTTAGGTCACTTTGACCTAGGCCATCTCCTTTACAACTCAAGAAACTATGGATGGTCTCTTTTGAGCCTCTTGCCCCATTGATTATCCAGCTGCTGACTATGCTGTCTCTTATCTGACAGTGTCTCTTACCTTGGCAGTGTCTCTTTGCCCAATATTCAAGGTTTTCCTTAAACAGTCTTATAACAATGATATTGTTTAGCTTCAGTACATCAGCCTAGTTTGATTCAGTGTATGTACTTAGTTGCTAATTTGTCCATTGATGTTTCATGTACGATTTGTAGGACAAATACTAAAGCATGAAAACACAACCAGAAATGTCAGAATAGCTACAAACTTTTTGGAGATGGTTACTAAGAAATTGTCTCTGAATATGTTCATATTACCAGAGGGGATCTTCCTTAATCTGCTATATGAGCCCAAATATCAAGAATGTTATCAGAAATGCAATTTACAAAGGGGTTGCTTTCATTGGACAAGTTTTTATAGCCCTTCAACCTCTCTTTCTCCCCTCAACCCAAGCATTTCTTAGTTTAAGTGTCATCAAAAGGTTACATATTAATGAAGATTAAGTGCCTAGTAGGTTCTGCTACAAGAAAAAGAGGCAAATAATTAACTGATTGAGGTTAGAGTTGAACTTTGTTATCTATCAACTTGCAAGATTAAATAGGAAAATCTAGCTTGTCTAAGCGGCCTCTCTTCCAGGTATTAATTGAAAAATGCAGGTCAATCACAGGACGTTTGTATAGGCAGGATAATGGCTCTTGGTCTTGCACATAATTTGCACGCAAAGGCCCCATCAAAAATTTGATCCCTTTTTTTCCAGCTAGGGTTTTAAATCCTGGAGAGACAATGTCAAGTGGATGAGGTCAGGGATATGTATTTATTTGCTGAGAATATTTTTAACTGCCTGTTCATCATTAAGGACAAATTATAAAATGGATCTCAGTGTGACTACAAACTCACCCTGCTCCTCTTGGTATGATTTGCTTAGTTTCCTCTTTAATTCTTCCTAGTGAACATGGGAGGCTGGTGATAGCATCAGCATTTGCATCAATATATCTTTTTGAACTCCCCATGCTTAAAATTACATTTAATCTGAATAAGTGACAGTGGGATTCCTGAATTAAAATGTAAGATTTTAGAATAAACAAAAGAAAGGCTTGCATTTCTGCAAGCTCTCTATCCCCCCTTGGTTTGTTTGTTTTTTAATTTTTCTTTACCAGCAGACTTTTTAGCCTTGCCGATTATTTTCCTTTGCATGTAGATGGTGTCCAACCCAAAATTACAAGTAATTTATAGAATGTGCCATTAATTTCAATTGACAATAAAATATTCAAATTTTGTATTGAGCACAAATCTTGTACAAATGTGATTTAATTCAAAAGGAATTTTCAGTCCTTGATATGGCTACAACACTTTTATTCCTTCCCAATAAAAAATGGCTCCATTTGTTTTGCTCTTAGTAATAGCTTTGGTTATTACAAACTTTTCACTTTTTTATTTATTTACATGCTCTTTTAAATCAAAGCATCTTGTTTTCCCATTATGCCTACAAACTGACTTTTTGTCTCTGTCCTTTTTTAGTTCTCTTTGTTGTTGCAAAAAAGGGCAGCAATATCTTTGTTAGAGCTCTTTTGATGCTTGCTGGCATGCCTATGTTTTGTGAATAGGCACAAAATAAAAAGCAAAAGTTATGGACGAAGCAAACATTAAGCTAACAATATAGTTATTCAAAGGAAAAACCAGGCTTCCCATAGAAGGAAAACACCAGAAACAAAAGAGATGGGAGGAAAAAAAACAGTTTAATATTGGACATGACAGCTTTAGAAGGAAGCACCATGGGCTTCTAGGCATAGCTTGAGAAGCAGCAGCTGGAAGATGTCTTTGTTCACTGCTTCTGTCTACCATATCTTCTTCAGTAATTGGCTGTTATGATAAATATCTATAGGAGGTCACTCAGGAGAGATCTAAAGAGCATTGCTGAAGAATAGGAATTCATCTTGCCTTTTATTTTGCTTCCTTTCTCAGTGATAACCTGGACTTCTCATCCAAAATATCACTTTCTTGCCTGAAAAAATATAAAAGAAGGATTTCACTGAGAGTTTTACAACCAAGGATAATTATATGTTCTCACAAAGCACTATTCAAAGCCAGGTATGTAGGCAACTTAATCACCAAATACACGCTATAAACTATAAAAACAGACCTGCCTCTACCTCATCCATGTCACTGCATGACTTCTGTCAGAGGGGACAATTCTGTCAATGTTATCCCATACTCCTAAATAACTTCTGAACACACATGATAAAATGAAAACTTTAAAGACTATTTGCATGAGCATATTTCAATTCTGTATTATTTATTTATTTAAAGCTATTGGCTGCCCAACAGCAGGGTATAGCAAAATAATAAAAAAATTAAAAACATTTAAAAAACAGTTAAAAACATTGAATCACAGAGGCAATTGCCTGGATAGCTGAACTGGACATCTACTGTAGTTATAAGGCCACTGCCATATCCCCACAGAAGACATATATAATTATGTGGATTGTGTCTATACAAAAGCAAATTTGTTCAACCTTATCTTTTTAAAATATGTAATTGAAAACTATGAGCTGATATTTCCAGAGTCATAACTCTGATGCAACTTGAATATTTTTTCTATAATTTTTGAGATTTTGTTGTTATTACAATGTTGCAATAAATTCCAAGCCTTTAAAAAATCCAAGTTAATTTATATGGAGACCAGCTATTCACATTTTCATTCTGATTCCTAATTAAATGTTTGTACCATTAATTGCCAATGATTATAGATTTGTTCATGTTTTATTTCTCATGCCATTTTATTTGCTTTAAGTAGCATATGTCACTGCTGTAATTAGTAACTTTGTAATTATTTTACAGTGTGTGCCACTAATAAAATAATTTGGGAAATTTAACATGTAGTACATTTTATCCAATCATTAGTTTAAATAACTAATTTAAGCAATATGTTGCTAGACATTTTAATAAACCTTGAATAACATTGAAAATTGAAAATAAATTTGTCATTTCTACAGTACATTTTATGTTTAAAGAGCAAAGAAAAAGAACAATTGTTGCTTTATAAGTAATAACATGAATCAATCATTATTTATACATGCCACAGAATTCATAGAATTATGAATAGAGATGAGCTGTGTCTCCTAATGGTGATGAGGATGACAATGAGATGACTGTGATTACAAAATCACTGTCAATCAATTGCAAAAGGCAGCTTTATATTCCAAAATGGTACCGTTAACAACCTCAAATAACAATATTTGCCTATCGCAGGTCCTTGAGAAAGACTTCATAAGTGAATAAAAATGCCAAATCCAGTTCAAACATCTGGCTGACTGTGCAACCAACCATATCATTACAAATTATCTGGGGTCTGTATGTTCTCATCCTGGTAATAATTATGAAAATACAGTTGCTACCTGATAGGCTCAGTATTTCTAATGGTAGTGAATGCATTCATCTTCCAGCAGAGTGCTCAATACTTTTCTGTTGTGTACTTTAATATATATAGTGCTGATTTGTTGCAAATGTTGGTTCAAAAAAGCCATGTGTCTTCTCCATTTATCATTCATTACATGCATATTATCTGGTAAGGCAACCAAAACCACTAAGAACATAGACATTGCTTTCAACATACTAAAATTCACCTAATCTAATGTTTTACTTAGGGGTAACCAAATGGTATTCACATCAAGTCAAGAAAGTGATAATGTTCTCTTGTTTATGCCAGGAAACTTGCATTTAGAATTATGCTGCTTCTGTATCAAAATGTGGTCTGCCTCAGACATACAATACTTTCTCTATATGTATAGTTTACCAATGTCTCTGTAATAGCAGGGCCAGATTGAGAAGCTGAACTGTTAGGGAACTGGGAGATATGAGAAATGTTCAGCCCTGTGATATTTGGTCAAAAGTATCAGGTTTAGGAACTCCATTTTGACTGCAATAACAATTAAGGGATAACCGTATAGTACACATAAGACTACTGAAAACAAGCAACAAAGCACCAGTTGCTTTACTAACAGATGAAAAGAGAGCATCTTAAGAAGATTAAGAAGCAACTGTCAACAAAATGAAAGCAAACAACTACAATATTATTGTTAAGGGAAGATAGAACATGATACACAGATTGGCCATGAAAATATGCCTCCATCTAAAAGTAAATATGGACTCCATACTTATATGTGTAATTGAATGGATAGATAAATAACAAATATTACATAACTTAACAGCTTTGCTATTCATCAAAGAATGCTACTTCTAAAATTTCTAAGCATTTCTATGGAATTTTTAAAGTTAAAACCATAGAGTACAATTGATGTTGCTGTTAACATTACAGTAGTACAGTATTTAGAATTAAAATCCTTGAAACGAGAGTAAAATTTTATTTCTCTCTGCAGATCCTATTTGAAAAAAGTGATATCTAGAAATGTACATATGTTGGAGTTAAAATGTACTTTTGTGATAATCCCTGGCAGCCTAAAACCTAGGCTTTATTTGTTTCATCAATATGTGTGCTGCTTATACCCAGAGCTCTAGGTGGCTCACACTTCTAAAAGCATGAAAAGTCACAAGATAGAAAAATCTAGTAAGTTTCATATGCTCATTTATTGTTGTTAATGACTGACAAACATCTATTCCAAAATATTTATTAAAATGGGACTACTTCACTGCTTTTTTAAACTACAGAATGATGGAGACCATCTTGATCTCAAAGGTCAAGTTGTTCAGCAATAAGTGGGCTGTGACTCTGGAGGCTATGCAATGGTTCCTTGCCGCTTTGATCTTTTGTGTGGCTTCCTTCTTCTGGTCAGACTAATAATAATGAAAGGATATGTGCTGAGCTGCATAGATAATATGCAGCTCAGGAGGAGGGCAATTGAACTTGTGGGGATTTTATTGCTTAAGAGTTGCATAAAATGGGTGGTCACATAAATCTTTTAATTAAGCAAATAAAATGAGGTGGGAACTAAAAATAAAAAATAAAAATAAAATCCTGTTGATATTCTACCAGTGTCCTCCCCTGCTGTTGTACAAAACATTATTGGAATATTCTTTATTGGCCAAGTGTGACTGGACACACAAGGAATTTGTCTGTGGTGCATAAGCTCTCATACAAACAAGAAAGTGATAAATGATAAGATACAATCATAAATCATAAGATACAAATAACAAATGATAAATCATAAAATAGTAAAAGGAGAAGGTAGTAGGAAAGATGAGGATGATGGGAAGAAGAGAAAGGTGAGACAGATAATAGCAATACAATCCTACTAAAGGGTAGATATCTTTAAGCATAAGACAGTACTATGGGTATTTGGCTTTAGCATTGTAGTGGATGGGGGTGGGAACTATGTATCTAGTTGTTTTGGTATGCAATATCCTATAGTGTGGAGAAGTTGAATCAGTTTATATTCAGGATGTGAGGGTCTCTAGATATTTCTCAGCCCTCTTTTTGGCTTGTGCTATATAAAGGTCCTCAATGAAAGGCAGGCTGGTTGCATTTGTTTTTTCTACAATTCTAATTATCTGTTGAAGTCTCTACTTCTCTTGTTTGGTTGCTGTGCCAAATCAGACAATTATAAAGGTACAAATGTCAGCCCTAATAATTCCTCTGTAGAACTGTATCAGCAGATCCTTGGGCAATCTCAGTTTTAAATTCTGTGACGATAACTATTTCATAGCAAAAAATAAATAAATCAAATTTTTTCCTGGAGTTCAGGAAAATATAGTCATAGATTTAGGCCTTGCGGAAAATCAAAATCAAACTGATGATATCCCAGCCAGTTAGACTTGTGTTAATTGTCATCTTAAACTGGAGTAGATTTAAACATGCTAAAATCTCTCTTTTCCTGTCTTCAAAGTATTGGCTTTGGTTTCTAAAGCGCCTCAAAAGTTAGCATTTAATTTTAATTGTTAACGTTACAGAGGGGACAATTATTAACATGCATGGAAAATAATCATATTTACTGTGTACAACTAATTAAATTTAAGTTCAAATTAGATTTAATTTCATCCTGGCTGCTAGTGTACAACTCATCCACTAAAGATAGTGCTTAAAAAAAAAATAAAACTTGCAGTTCCCAGAAATTTGTTAGGTAGCCATACTCTGTATGAAGAATATTGTTTTAGGCTATAATAGTTTATTTCTAATAAGTTATTTATTTTACTTCTGAGGAAGATGGCTGCTGTATTGAACTCTTATAATATGTTTAAATTGACATGAGAAGCATAGAGTACTTGGCTTGTTCAAATGTTGCAGATGCAATGTTGATTTTCTTCAGACATACATATATACAAAAGAGCATATATAGGATTCTGTTGTCATAGAAGTAATCACACATGAAAATCTAGCACAAAGGTCTGTTCCCTAATACATAAAACACATTTATGTGTGTTGAAGTATTCACATCTTCACACAACAACTCAAGAATGGGTATTCCATTCATTTCAGATGTTAACCAGTTTTACAACATCTGAATAGGGTTATGGAGCTGCATAAGCATTTCTTTGTTTAAGTGGAACCTATCATTAAAACACTGGAAAAAGACTAAAATCAAAAGAAAACCCAGTTAAGTTTATTTTATATATTTCTTCAATATATGTGGGTCACTCAATTCCAAGTGACTCTGGATCAAATGTGGAACTAGATTCAGATCAAGATCCATTTTCCTTTATTTATATTATAGATTGATCTGAACTGTTTCTTTGTATCCATCCCTCCCCTTCCCCCACTTATATTGTTCCTATGTGGACATAGATATGCCTGAAATATTAGTTGTGGGTTTAAGTCTACAAGATTAATGAGTTTGGCAGTTCAAGTCTCATCAATTCAAGGTTGACTCAGCCTTCCATTCTTCCAAGGGTGGTAAAATGAGGACCCAGATTGTTGGGGTCAATATGCTGACTCTGTAAACCTCTTAGAGTGGGCTGTAAAAGCACTGTATAAGTCTAAATGCTATTGCTATTTTTAACTATCTCCATTGCTTTCAACTCACAGTTAACCCGCTTAAATGTGATTTATATCATACACAAGTTTACCTTCTTTTGAAGTTGATAGTATCATTCTGACAGGGGACTTACCTATCATTTGACCCAATCACTCTGCTTACTACAGAAAAGACAGAATAACTTTCCTGTATACGAGGGTGCTAGCATGCACTTCATTACAAACTCAGATGGAAAGTATACTTATTTATTATACAATACATTATCATGCTTATAATCATGGACTCTAGCTTAAATACCACTTTAAAATATATAACTTTGCAGAAAGTATTTCTAATAGATACATGTATCTAAGAAGGGACTATGCTTATTTTACTTAATGTTTTGCCAGTATTCAGTAAGAGTGGATAACCTTAGGATTTTTTCTGGGTATTGACCAGAAAATAATTGGGGCCTGATGAACTTGGGAGGATTTTTTTTTCTGTCCCAACTAGATTTTAATATATATATATATATATATATAAGCTGGAACAGAAACAATAATATTCTTGTTGCTAGGTGATGTAGAATCTTTCTACCTTTGCTCAGTGAGCAGCATAACACAAACACCAGATGATAGGCAAAGGTTCCCAGTTTCTTGGTTTAAAACTATGAACATTTTAACCTTTTGTGCTCTATGAACTTGAATTTGTTTCTAAATAGGATTTGTTGATCACTATGGCTGCAAGTGGAACAAAAGACATAAAAATGAAGTAAAGGTTGGAGGAAAATTCTAGAAGTTTGGAAGTGTTACTTCCAAAAATGAAATGGAAATTCAAGAAATACAGCAGGCCAAGCATATTGGTCGGATATTTGGGTTTAGAAACTGCTTCTGATGTCTTACTTTTCTCTAGGATGATATATCTTGGTCTTGGCAACTTTAAGATGTATGGACTTCAACTCCCACAAGTCCCCCGGTAGCATGGTGGTTAGGGTATAGTAGGAATTGGAGTCCACATATTTTAAATTGCCAAGACTGAGAGCACTGCTCCAGAAGTTCTAGATCTTTTATACAATAGTGCCCCTTAGCAATGCTAAGCAGCAGATTGGGCTGAAATGTTACAAGTTTTCAATTTATCATTCATTCATTTTTGTCCTGTTTCAACCTCCCTATTGACTTATATATCCAATATGTAGATCATCTCACCTGAGATTTAACTATGCATCTGATTAGAAGTATAATAGAATTCTTTGTTGGCCAAGTGTGATTGGATACACAAGGAATTTGTCTCTGGAACATGAATTCTCAATGTACATACAAGCAATAAGTCTTGTTAGTGTTAAATCATGATCATAGTCATTGCAAAAATACATTCATCTTAATCATAAGGTACAACACTTAGTAATGGTCTTTTTTTTTTTTTTAAATTACATTTATATGCCGCCCTTCTCCGGAGACTCAGGGTGGCTTACAGTCTATGGAGCACCATGCTAGGTGCTCGGCAATAGCCTTCATTCCATTGTATATGCCTGCTTATTACTAGGGCTTTTTGGCCCCCAAAAGCGGCATTTTTACAAAGTCAGCTTATTGCCCCCAACAATCTTTGGGTCCTCAATTTACCTACCCCGAGAGGATGGAAGGCTGAGTCAACCTTGAGCCTGGTGGGATTCGAACCTGCACTAATTGCAGGCAGCTTGCACTAAGTGCTAGATGATTAACAGCCTGCACCACCAAGGCCCTTAGGATATTAAATAAGGATATTAAATAAATATCTTAGGATATTAAATAAGGAATCAACACCAATAGATAAAAAATAAATAAATAAAAGTAGAGGCAACTGCACTTAGTAGCAAATTGTCATAATAGTGGATGGGGACAGTACAGGAGTTACAAATTTATATAGCAATTAAATACACAAGGGAATATACAACATAGATAATCTCTGTCAATATATCAAAGATTTATTACTTACACTTGTTTAAACATTAGGTATGCATGTACATATGTGGACTGCACACCCAAATGTAAGCAAGTTTGCTTATGTTACACCCTAGCTAAGGAATAGAGGAGGATTGGATGCATAAATATTAAATATACACATTGATAATTTTCCAATACAGACCTATAAAGCTTATCTTTTTACCTTTTGGCAGCACATTTATCACAAATTCCTTTCAATATCATTGCATCATTTATTGATCATTATATGAACTGCTGAATGGAAGTTCCTATTATTGATAGCTGGCATTCAGATCTGGTAAGGTACCTTCCTTTTTTCACCTTCTTCTGTCCATGTGTATTTTTCTTTGGGTTGAAATTCCATTTCCCAATATTTTATTATTTATATGTAGATACCATAACTGTTCCCAAGCCGTTTGATGATTCCATGGAAAAGGAAAAGAATTGAATCAAAGATCCTTTGGTTTCAATTCAACACTACACTACATTATGCTAAGCTGAATTTCTATGCTCCTAAATTTTGTGGGAAAGCTCACTTTCCATTAGATGACAATGCTATATCAGAGAGATGTCCCATTCTAATTTAGTCCATCTAAATCTATCTCTGTGCATCTAAATCTTCTACTGCATTTCTCCTTTTTTTTTTTTAACTCCAAGCATTCCATGATCAAAAGCTGCCTCTTTGGAAGACAGCACTGACTGGAGCACACAGTTTGTAATCAGAAATCTACCACAAAGCCCAAGGATTTTTTTTTTTTTAAAAACCCACTTTTCGCAGTGATTGCTCTTTTTTCATTATATCTCCAGACATTACTTTTGATGGCCCTAGCAATAAAGGGAAGAGAGAAAGAAGGAAAGTAAGATAAATATTTTAATATACTTAAATTTTACATTCACTTTGAGCTTCAGACCAGACCAAATTGCTTTTCTCTATTTCCTGTTCCTATAGCCATTTATATGAGTTTCTCAAATTGAGCTATCATTTGTCATTGTTAATCTATGGTCTTTATGAACCAGGAATCTCTTGCCAGAATATTTGATCATTACATGTTTTCAGTACAATTGCTACTTGGTTTATGGAAATCAAGGTTTGAATATTGTACAGGATTCCCAGTTTCCCAAGAAGAAGACATCTGTATAAAGATTTGAGACTCATTCTGTTTCATGGGATGTTTCATGAAATAGAGAAATAAGTCCTGCTGAAAACATTACATCATTGGTTTTATTTTTCAAGCTGTTATTTTCCTCCTTTGTGATCTTTAGAAATGTAAGCTGAAACTAGGCCAAACTTAATGGGTTGAATATTAATATATAAGTGTTTTACAAAGAATTATCATTAAACTTACATTTAAAAACACATTGGGGGAAGAAAAATAGTTAATCAAATAAATTGTCCATTACAGTTAGTTTGCCCAATTCTAAATAGAACACAGCTGCTTTACTCAATTTCCTGCAGTAATCATTTGACTACAATTTATTTGCTAATATGAGTATGTCACCCTTATCTGCTGAAAGGTAATGGAAGTGAAATATGCAGATGCCCCATCCAGAAAAGTTCATTGTTGTATTTTCCATACAGCTTAAGTAGCTAAATTGCCCAAGGATGTTTTGTAATACAAGATGGATAATGATAAAAAAAGAAGAAAATGTACATAATTATTTCATTTCCAGCAACAAATTGACTTTTTATTTCTAAGAAAGGGAAATGTTGAGATAAAACAAAAATAAAACTTATGTGCTGGAAGTACGGTAATCAGCATAACTGGAGAAAACTATCTGTACACGGAAGGACTAATAAAATTATACTGCATTCCCAGTGTATGGTGTATAACGAGAATCTATATAACAAGGTTAGTTAACAATGTTAGAGTCTTTGCTATTACTAAGCTTCCTGCCACAATTTTGAGTCATTAAAATATAAGCTGTTTTGCCATTTTTGATCTGATTATGTCCATAAACAGAAAACAGATATATTTTTGTTGTTCCATTCACCTAGGGTACTCAGACCAGGAAAGGAATTCAGTTTTCATTTACACTGTAATTATTAGGTTCTGAACAGGGAGTTATGGATTCAAATACCATTTTAATCATAAATGCATATTTTTGGTTCCGCGTTCTCTTTTTTGACTTGGATAATAGCAGATGAGTTTCCAGAAAGGGAAACACAAAATGTAAGGTGTGCATATACATCTGAATATTGCAAAATAGTTATTTTGAATTACACCTCAGTTGAGGTCTTTTAGGTTACTTTACTAATTGTATTGCCTAAGAAATATGTCCCAATTCAGTGAAGGGAGAGGAGAATAAACAACACTCATCAACCTAGTGGGCTATTAGCAGTGGCTAGATTAGGATAAACATACAGGGAAACATTATATAATATTCTAACCATGACAATTATCCCAGTCTGTGTCTAGATGATGCCTACATGTTTTTCTGAGATGAGAACTACCAGTATACACAAAAAAATCTGAACTTCTGAAATATGATTCCTTCCCCTTCTCTTCTTTAATAATGATATGTGTATAAGGTCTATAAAGTCATTTAAATCCCAGAAGAAACCCATATTTTTTCATATTTTAATGCTCATAATTTTTTCTTATGTCTATGATTATTTAAATATTAAAAATATTTTAATGTAAACAATACTGATGGAGAATGTTCCCTTAAGACTCTGCTGCTAAATTTCCTTTTCTTCAAAAACAAGAAAGCAACAAGCATCTCTTCTACACATATGTCATATAATGCTAGACAATTAAGCAATTCTGCTGGATTCGTGTGTCAGATCAGTGATAACTGGGAAATTATGTAGAAGTTTTTTAAAGTTACTTCACCTTTGAACATGGGTGGGGAGAATAGAACGCACGGAACTGTATTTACCTAGTATTTTACTTTAAATTTCCAGTTATGAACACTGTTTACAAGAACAATCCTATATCAATTACCTAGGATTAAACCCTATCCTTACTGTATTTAATTTATTTTAATTTTGAGAAAGTATGTGTGTGTGTATGTGTGCGTGTGTGCACGTATGCTCTCTATATGTGGTGTGTGTGTGTGCGTGTGTGTGTGTGGTGGGATTCAATTTTTTTTTACTACCGGTTCTGTGGGCATGGCTTGGTGGACGTGGCATGGCTTGGTGGGTGTGGCATGGTGGGCATGGCAGGAGAAGGATACTGTGAAGTCGTCATTCCCTCCTCACTCCTGGGAGAAAGTTACCACTGGTTCTCTGAACTACTCAAAATTTCCACTACCTGTTCTACAGAACTGGTCAGAACCTGCTGAATATCATCTCTGGTGTGTCTGTCTATCTATCTATCTATCTATCTATCTATCTATCTATCTATCTATCTATCTATCTATCTATCTATCTATCTATCTATCTATCTATCTATTTATCTATCTATCTATTTATCTATCCATCCATCCATCCATCCATCCATCCATCCATCCATCCATCCATCCATCCATCCATCCATCCATCCATCCATCCATCCATCCATCTATCTATCTATCTATCTATCTATCTATCTATCTATCTATCTATCTATCTATCTATTATAACTATTCTACAATCTCTACAAAAGTATATAGAGTGTCTTTTTCCCTGTGTTGAAGGAAATTAAATTTTATTCAAGTGGAATAAATTTATGATTTAAAATGGATATTATTAATCATTACTTCACAGTATATATTTTCTTGGTACTTTCAATATATCCTTCTAACCTGAATCCATAGCAACAAATCTAATAAGGTGAGTAAGAACAATTTACCCCTGACCATCAATAGCACAAAGAACCAATGCATAAATTATTACATGTAGTTATGTTTTGTGAAATAACAGCTTTTGGATATGCAATTTATTAAGATTTGAAATATTAATCTGTTTTTACCAACAGATCAAGAAGCATTTGATTTGGAGTATTTGACAATTAACTGTGAGACAAAGATTTTATCAGTTTTACATCAAAACTATTCTTACAAATATATTTGTGTATGTATGTGTGTGTGTGTGTGTGATTAGAACCATTTTGTTTAATACATTAAAAGTGTATTTAACAACAATTATACAACTATTGATTAATCAGTTAACAACTATTGTTTAACTAAATTTCCCATTTAATTGATCATATATTTAAAAGTATTTTTTAAGACAAAGATTTGAATTTGTACACATCTACTTAATTCTTCTATTATAGATTGAGATACATGATGTGATTATCACGTAAGAATACCATCTAGTTCTAGATTTAAACCCAATAAGATTACTTCTAAACAAGCATGCATAAGCTTGTACTCTCAACTTTTCTTAACTACACTTGTATTTTAGTAGAGGGATTTATTTAGTAATTATGATATAAATAAAGCAAAGGTCAGTTTTTCCAGAGTATTTAAATTAGGATAGAATTTAACTTTGTTAGTGCTGTATTCAATGCCATATTAGATACCATGAAAACATTTTAGTTGATATCCTCATACACATTTGAAGAAGACAACAAAGCATGAACTAAACTACTGTATGCTTAAACCCCTTTTATGTCACCAAGGAATGGAGTGCCTGCAGAGGAGGAAGAAAAATGAAGGGGAAAAAAAAAAGATCAGAAATAAAATGATTTCAAGGAAATTTACTCTAAGCTCTCACGATGAGATCAGTAACATGTTCAAAATGAGGTAACATGCTTCTGATAGCATAAATCACTGAGTAATAATTTGTTGAATCTGAAATTAAGTGGAAAAGAACAGGGCATCTTTTTTTTTTCCCACCATGCGATAATTTCTTAGTGCATTTCCAGGCTGAGACTAATTCCCATGCAAATGCATTGTGGGATGGCAGGGACGGTAGAACTCTGGATCAAATGGAATCTCTTTGCTTGAATATCAATTACGAGTATAAAACCTGACAGACCTTTCTGATGGTTCTTTTGTCAGGCAGCACTTGCCAGCCCTTTAGAGGAAATGCAGGCAAAAATCATCATAGACTTTTGCTTGGATTTCAAAGAGGAAAAATCTAGAGGATTTTTATAGAGAAGAATTACATATGAGAGTGGATAGAATTAAAACTTAGCCTTGGATCATCCTCAGATCTGATTAGCCAACAGATCCAAATGTTGCTACAAAATAAATTGAAGTTTATGCTATTAGACTGTCTCTCATAAGATGCATTTGCAAATTGTTCAGGACAGGCTAACTAAAATTAGCCAAGCACTATTTTTTATTTATTTATTTTTCCATGCAAGATCTTAAAGACTGTTTCCTCACCCACTCACAAAGTCTTTCCTAGATCTTCCATGAGAGCCGCTGGCATCCCTTTCATAAATAGAAAGCAGCTGGGATCCCAAGGATGGCTATTAATCTCCACAGCAGATAAAAGTTAAGTGAGCAATGCTGACTAAGCTGAACAATGCTTAGTAATTACTGATTCATGCAGTGCCTTCCTCAGGATAAAAGAAATCCAAAACAAAGATGGTTTTAGAAGATGGATTAATTTTAATTGGTATATCATCACTCTTAGAAATTTAGAATGAACTGCATTGTAACAACATTGCTGTCAAACCTGCTTGTTTAGGACAACTATTAACTGGAAACATGAATTCAATAACATTTTCTACATCCCCTCCCCTCCTCCCAATCATCAATAAGGTAACTTTAAAATGTAGGTCTTTATAGGCATGTTTTTCTACTGTTTGTTTCAGGATGAAAGATACACTGATAGGTGTGCACACCCTTTCCCTCTGCACGTACAAATAGACATAAGGAAATAATCAAAAGATTAATATATGTTTAAATTTCAAGTGACTGTCTCCATCTCTAACAATAAAATATTACAGTCTCATAGATTAATTAATTAATTAATTAATTAATTAATTTATTTATTTATTAAATTTCTATACCGCCCCCTCTCCCAAAAAAGGGACTCGGGGCGGTGTACAGCCAATTAAAAACAAAAACAGTATATACAATTAAAAACAAATTAAAAACAACTACATTAGAGGCCGAATATACAATTGGAGAATATAAAACTAATAAAAAATTTAAAATACCAAGTTTTAAAAACCCCAAAAATCGTTACTGGGCCAGGCCGGCCTGATGAAAAAACAGGGTCTTTACTGTGCACCGGAAGGTCTGAATGTCGGTAATGGCCCATATCTCCGGGGGCAAATCATTCCAAAGGGTGGGAGCCCCCACAGAGAAGGCCTGCACCCTCGGGGCCGCCAACCGGTAATGCCCAGGCAGTGGAACCCCGAGGAGGCCAACCCTGTGGGAGCGCACTGGGTGGCGGGAGGCTGTTGATGGCAGCAGGCGGTCCCATAAGTACCCAGTTCCTGAGCCATGGAGCACTTTAAAAACGATCAATACCACCTTGAATCGGATCCGGAAGGCCACAGAAGCCAATGCAGCACGTGCAAGAGCGGTGTAACATGGGAGCTCTGAGGGGCTCCCAAGATCACCCGTGCGGCCGCATTCTGGACCAACTGCAGCCTCCAGACACTCTTCAAGGGGAGCCCCATGTAGAGAGCATTGCAATAGTCCAAGCGGGAGATGACAAGGGCAGAGGTGACTGTGCGAAGTGCGTCCAGATCCAGAAAGGGCCGCAACTGGTAAATCAGACGAATCTGACAAAAGGCCCCCCTGGCGATAGCCGTAATGTGATCTTCTAAAGACAGCCATACATCCAGGAGGACACCCAGATTGTGAGCCCTTTCCATGGGGGTCAAAATTTCTCCCCCCACGGCCAGGGACGCTGGCTGTATCTGGGCGCAGGAAACCACAGCCACTTGGTTTTGGTCGGGTTGAGACGAAGCCTGTTAAGACCCATCCAACTCTGCATGGCCTCCAGGCACTGGGTCATCACTTCGAGGGCTTCGTTGGGGTGGCCCGGGGTAGAGATGTACAGCTGAGTGTCATCAGCGTACTGATGGAACTCCACCCCGAAATCACGTATGATCTCACTCAGTGGCTTCACATAAATGTTGAACAGCAGGGGCGAGAGCACAGACCCCTGAGGCACCCCACACAATAGGGGCCTCAGGGTCGACCTCTGCCCCCCTGTCAACACAAATTACGAGTGGTCAGAGAGGAAGGAGGAGAACCACCGTAAAACGGTTCCTCCCACTCCCAACCCCCCCAACCGCCGCAATAGGATACTGTGGTCAACAGTATCAAAAGCCGCTGAAAGATCTAACAGGACCAAGACAGAGGAACAACCCCTGTCTCGGGCCTTTCAGAGATCATCCACCAACGTGACCAACACCATCTCCGTGCTGTGCCGGGGCCTGAAACCCGATTAGAGGGGGTCTAGATATACCACTTCATCCAGGTACTGCGGGAGCTGACGTGCCACCACACTCTCAACAACCTTTGCCACAAAGCGCCTTCTTTCAAGGCGGCGGGTAAAAGCCCCTCTCTCAAGGAAGTGTTAATAATCCCTTGGAACCAGCCTCGTGTCACCTCCCGAGTGGCCAAGACCAGCCAGGAGGGGCACGGGTCCAATAAACAAGTGGTGGCATTAAGCCCTCCCAGTATCCTGTCCACGTCCTCCAGAGTAACAGGATCAAACTCACCCCAAATGACCTCCCCAAAATCCATCCCCGCCTCCCGCCTGGAGATGCTCAGTCAGAGTCCAACTCATCCCGGATCTGAGTGATTTTGTCCTGCAGAAACCTAGAAAACTCCTCAGCCCGTCTCTGCAAGGGATCCTCCCGTGCCTCCACCTCCAAAAGGGAGCGGGTCACCCTAAATAGGGTGGCTGGATGATTTTCCGTGGACGCAATAAGGGCGGAGAGGTAAGAGTGCCTCGCCGTCCTTATCGCCACTAAATACGCCTTAATATAGGATTGTAATAGTGTTCGGACAGATCCAGAGCGGCTGGCCCTCCAACTACTCTCTAGGCATCTTTTCCGATGCTTCATCTCCCTCAGCTCCTCGGAAAACCAAGGAGCCACTTGGGATCGGCACCGGGTCAGAAGCCGCAAGGGCACGACCCGGTCAAGGGCCCCAGCCGCCACCCTATCCCAGGTAGCCACTAAGCTCTCGACCGAGTCATGTGTGTGAGCATCGGGAAATGGCCCAAGCTCCATCAGGAACCTATCTGGGTCCATCAGGTGCCTGGGGCGCTACCATTTTATCGGCCCTGCCTCCCTGCAGCAGGGGGGTGCGGAGTGGAAGTCGAGTCTAAGGAGCGAATGATCAGTCCATGACAGGGATTCCACCACCACATCCCCTATACCAAGATCATTCTGCCACTGATTAGAGACAAAAACCAAATCCAGGATGTGACCCCCCCAAGTGAGTAGGGTCCCGAATTAATTGGGGCAGGCCCATGGCTGTCATGGAAGCCATGAACTCCTGAGCAATCCCCGAGGCCCCGCCGGCAGAAGTCAGGTTGAAATCCCCCATGACCATAAGCCTGGGGGTCTCAACCGCCAAGCCGGCTATGACCTCAAGGAGCTCAGGCAGGGCTGATGTCACATAGCAGGGAGCCAGGTATGCGATCAACAGGCCCACCTGAACCCTGGGACCAAACTTCACAAAAAGGGACTCACATCTAGTCGTCTGAGAAACAGTGGATTCCCTCGGACACAGATCTTCCTTAATAACCACCACAACCCCCCACCCCTCCCCTGAGCCCTCGGTCGATGAAAGACATGAAACCCGGGTGGGCACATCTCCACCAGAGGAACTCCTTCCTCTTGGCCCAACCAGGTCTCGGTAACACACGCCAGGTCCGCTCCCCCCTCACAAATGAAATCATAAATGAAGGGGGCCTTGTTAACAACGGACCTGGCGTTACACAATATCAGCCGAAGGCCCAGGGCCCGATGACTCAGACCACCCAGGGAATGGGACATGACAAGGGGGTCGGAGTGCGCCACCACCCACAAACAGCGGGGGCGCGCTCCCAATGCAGGATATGGCCCCCTATAACCGCCAAATCTGCCTCTCCTACTCACCATGCCAATAGACTGTATTCCGCCCTCCCTGGAACAACCCCCCCATCCTCGATATGACCCCACTCGACCCCAGCACCTCCCGGCAACGCTCGACCCGCGGCCTAGCCCCAGCCTCAGGCGGGTTGTCCCCCAACCCCCGCCCGGCCATCCTCCCTAACCCCAATAAAACATAGATAAAAATTTACATAGACAAGAACCCTCCCCCAAGCGTTTCTTGTGGCTGCACCATCTCTCTGGATCCCAGGATCCGTCCTCAAGAAATGTCTTTGAAAGTCTAGAGGGCCACTTAAGAGAAAGGGGGACATTTCTCAAGGCCCATAGGTCTTCAGAGGAATATCTTAATGGTACCCTCAGTTGGGCCTCCACTGATCGATGCCGGCAACGCAGGGGCCCCACTGGTCGGGACCGAGGCCGGGTCCGAAAATGTCCAGGTAACATCCATGTCCCACCCGGCCACCGTCCTCACCTCCGCCGCCGACACTGAGGGGACAGCATCAAACATCGTTGTCCCTATGGCCAGCTGGTCACCGCCATTGTTGGAGCCACCAAAGCCACTGGAACCACCGCCACCACCGTCGAATCATGAAGTCCAAACCACTGAGGGCACCGTCGCCACTGTCGTTGGGGACTCCAAGCCCTCTCCCACGACCGAGGCCAGATGTCATCCAAGGCTGCTGTGGTGCCACCCACGGCCGCCTCGGTAGCCAGGAGCAGGCTCCTCCCCATGTGACTGCCGCAGTGCCACCCACAACAGTCATGATGGGCAAAGCCCATCCCATGGCCAAAACCCAGTTGGGGTAAGATATCAACCATGGCTGCAAAGTCCTCTCCTCCATGGCCACCGCCACCCCATCTTCGGCCATCACAACACCCCTCACGGCTGCTGCGGCGCCACTCGCGACAGCCGCCATGGCAAAGTCCAGCCGCGGCAGGGCCCGTCCACACCACTGCCGCCCAGAAACTGCCCGGGCGGCCATCCAACAGTGGCCCCGTCTCTCCAAACTCCGTGGCCTGGAGCCTCACCCAAGCCCGGCTGTGGCAAGACCGCCACCGCCTGACTCTAGCCGCGGTGGTCAAAAGCCAACCACGGCAGGTCTTCCGACACCCGAAGCCCGCCCGAGCAACAACCCGAGCAGCCCGGGCAGCCACGAAGAGCGGCTCCACCGGTGACCCCACCGCAGGCTCCGTCATCGTCTCTGCCATCTCTCCAAGGCCAATGCCGCCCAACATCGGTCGCGGCGACTGAAACTCGGCCGCAGCAGGGCCTCCGCTGCTCGAAGATCGCCCGGGCAGCTCCGGCTCTGGCTCCAGCCTCAACGTCTCAGCGCGGCCCCTCCGGGATCACCAAACCACCACCCCCCGGTCCTTTGGCCACCTCTGCCACCGGTGGGGACCCGGGGGGAGGGAAGCCTACCCCGAAATTCGGCTGCCGTGATGGAGCTCCTCACAGACGCATCCTCCGGCCGCCATTTTGAAAATATCCAGAAAAAAATAATAATAATTGTGGTACAAGCCTTTTTAAAGAGGTGGTATTCAGCAGGTTCTAACCAGTTCTGGAGAACTGGTAGCAGAAATTTTGCATAGTTTGGAGAACCGGCAAATACCACCTCTGACTGGAGATTTTACAGTATCCTTCCCCTGCCACACCCACAGAACCAGTAGTAAAAAAAATGAATCCCACCACTGGTTTTTAACCTAGGGTTACACTTATAAGAAATGTTACAAATATCCTATGTGCTTTATTTATATTTGACATTTTAAACTGTCAGAAAAGTCTTCCAAATCACTTGTATGGAATTTAAGAAATATCTGAATTCCAGTTGATAAACTGAGCCAGATATATGTGGCCTGAGTGAGAACTCTGAATGATTTATCCTATAATCTATTTGTTTTTGTTTTTTGTTTCATTATTTTTGTTTGCTTAGCTATTTAAAGTCTTTGTAAACCTCTGCATTCAAAAAGAGTAAATTGATTAATTTATTTATTGTTAGATTTACTAGCAAGAGAAATATTTAGAAGCAAGTTAAAAGTACATTGTCAGTTGGATCTGAAATATATTTGTGAGGAACAGATTACCAATTATATTTGTGTTTGGCTGTGATGGATAAAATGTAATGAAACAATAGGGTTGGCTTACAGCAGGATGCAGTGTTTTGATTTTAAAAGCTGATAAGTACATGGGAACAGATAATTGAATAGTTAAATCATGGAAAGGCTTGCAATCAAAGCTTGCTTGCACAAAAATAAAAGAAATTATGACTAATTTCATAAATGATGGTTGTCTAAAAAGTTTATAGCAGAAATCATTAATTTCAGGAAAAAGGGAGAATCTTCATTCCTGCTAATTCATTTGACTTACAAGATATGTTTACATGTGTTCAAATACTAATGAAGCACAGCTTGTGGAATATAATATATTTCTAAAATTAAATGTGTTAACACACTATCCAAAGATGTACTTTGGGGAAGCAAAGACAGATAAGGTTAAGCTGGTCTTCCTTGCTTTATGAGGCTAGAAGAGTCTAACATGGATTGATATTTGGCAATATCCCTTGAAATACAGATTTCTTCAGGGTTAAGGATGAGCCAGTAAGTTTCGTGCCAAGAAACTCATAAAACAGGTATCAAGCTTCAAAAGTGGCTTTTTGCTGTTGCAACTATTATTGCTTCTTAGCTTATCAAGGGCAGAGGGAGATAGAACTTAGGATTCAGACATCGAGTGCCAGGCGTGAGAACCAAGAATGTTTTGGTAGAGCCAGAAAGACTTTCTCACAACAATACAGGTTACTCAATTGGACAATGTGAGCTGATCTAATTGGAGGGAGGGAAACCTGTACTTTGACTCTATGGGCTTGTGTGGGAAATGGTTAGATCTGATTTTGCCCTGATTGGTGCCGAAACAATGTACTCAATAAAGTTTTGCATTAAGAGATTGGATCAATTCAGACATATTTATTTTGTTTGGGTTCATTGGTCAGAACTTTGACAACAGGAGTGTATTAAGTAGACATATCTTATCTCTGTTCTTTGTGTGTATTAATAAGTTGTAATAGTGTTAGAAATATTTGTATAATTAGAAAAAGAGGGTTAATTCGATATATAACACCTTGTTTGACATTTGATGCATGCAAAACTTGTTTATGAAGAAAACAAGCAAATTAGATAAATGGGGAATTCCAGCATGTCTTAAAGAAATCAATTTTATTTCACTAAAATTGAAACATACTGAAGTGTGACTTATATATACATCCCAAGCTTTGAATGTTGACTGTGCTAGATAAATCAGCAATCTGATATTAAATATAAAAGGCAGCTTTTAGGACATCGTGTATGTGAGAATTGCTTTGAAAATGTGAAAGGTGTTAGGTACATGCAAAGTATTTCTGGTGCTATGATCACATTCAAACTTTTTTGCATGTTTGCATAAAATCCACTTTGCCTCCCACCTCAACCAACAGCCTGTTATTTCTAAAGGAGGACATGCATACATTGAGAATTTCTCAGAGATAATTGCTTTGATATTTTTGTAAGTGACATACTGAAATCAACAACCTTTCAGTCATTTTAACATGTTAGGAAGCTGTTTGCACAAATACCAGAGGGGGAGAAATCCTTAATAGAGTTACAGAACATTTAATATTTTACATAGCCCTGTTAGTTTGAACCAGAACTGGCAAAGGAAGTGTCATTTGTCTTCATTTAGTATCATCTGAAACCTTTTAGTCCTTAATTTACTTTCAGCAAGCATTAACCAAGAATAGAAGGGAAAACATAAAATAAATGCAAAAAATTGATATGAATAAGCTAAATTGCACATAATTCTGTGCAACTGCACTGCTGATCACAGTAATGTTGATATGAAAACAATTGTGATTGGTTTGTCCATCTATTAGCACTTTAAAATCTTGGAGAGCTTACAGATAATAGGAAACTTTTTTTCATTTTTCTTCTAAATTTTGCTAAGGCAAATTAATTATGATAGCATCTTAGGAAATAACAAAACTAACTTTTTACATATGAATTTTTGTTTGTTTTTCTTCATATGGTGTGAGACAGTGACAAATCTTTCATCTCTGTCTCCAATATTTTTTAACATGTCTTAACTTTTAACTTTTTTCTGTAATTTCTAATTTTTAACTACCAGTTTTTAACTTGTTGACTGATGTGTATTCAGCTTTGTTTGGTTTGTTTTATTTAGCACTTGTTATTAACTTTAATGGAGAGGAAAAGGAAGAAGACTTGGTAAAGCTCTAAGCATTGATACATAACACAGAAAATAGAGTTACATACCTATTATAGGTTTAGGGCAACATTGATCCAATGGAATACTTAAACAAATGAGGAATGTCCTTCCTACATTCTCTCAGAATATTTATTTAAGTATTCCATTGTTAAGTATTAAGCCACCAAGGGCTGCCCCTTCTCTTGTTTGACCATTTCCTAGGCAGCATCTGTTCCATTGGTATGTCAAATGGAATCTTGATCCAGAAAAAGGCATAACTGACATACCAGTTAGAACTGAACAAAGTCTCTCTTGACCACAGCTGCCTTCATTTCCTGTAAGTCCAAAAGGTCCCCAAGATTGCACCATTCTTGAGGGCAATAGGCAACTCTATTCCAGAGTAAAAAATGAAAATACTTGGACTAGGCAGTCCAAATAACTACAGCCACACAGTTTTTATATAGTTCAGACAGAGTCAGTTTTATCCCACCCAGACCCACTCAGCTTCTGAGTATGGAGACAAAGTTTTGACAATCTTGTTTAGTCATCTTGAGGTGGGAAAGTATAATTGGGCATCATTACGTACTGTTCATACCAGACCCCAAACTGGTAGATGATCTTACCTAGAAGTTTCACATAAATGTTGAACAAGAAAGAATATCAAGCCTTATGGTATCTTACAAAGAACAGGCCTAAAGAGCAACTTCTCATACCTAACACTGATTGGAACCAGCCCTAAAGAAAGAAAACCTTGAAACCAACCCAAAAGTAGCTGACAATATGGAAAGCTACTGAGAGATCAAGGAACACACAGATGAATGCAACACTTCCATCCAGGCTCCATCCAAGAGTCATCCATAAACATGACCAAGGCAATCTCCATAGTGAACTCAGGGCCTGAATCTCTAAGAATGGAAGGTTGGAAAGAAGATAGGAGTTTCCCAAAAAAAGTTTGGTGTAGTAATGGTCTTTTGAGGAGGGAGAGTTCATCTTCTTCAGTGCTGAAAGAATTGTGAGGTAATATTCACACCAGAATGGTTGCAAGGCAGTCAAATATAGGTAAACTTCTGTTCCTGCTCATTGTTATCATAGTAATGAAAATCCTTACATTTATAATCCTTCACAGATCTGTAAAGCAAAGGAAACCCAAAGAAGATTGAATAACAATTGTGAGTTTACTTAGCAACCGCTTAACTTAATAACCATGTTGCTGGTCCTAACAGTGGTCACTAAATCAGACTACCTACCCTATAGAACAAGTAAAACTTCCACACTGACTCCTTTGCTAATATACAATATTCACAAATGCCATCCAGTTTTTATACAGTATTGTAGAATATATTTTTCCAGTTACTTTAGCTTTTGGTACTAGGAACCTTAAATTTATGCTGAGAAATAATCAAATTATTTTGTCAGTTCCATCCAAAGGTAGTTTTCGTTTTGTTTTAGAATGTGCTACTCCAAATCTTCTCTGTGCAACTGCTGCAATATATGCATGTATGTATTTGTCTCTGTATGTATGTGCATGCATAAATCTGTATGTGCACACATGTGTAAAATCTCAATCATATTTTTTGTTACCATATCATTCTAAGAATATATTTTCCCATAGGAGAAAGGCTTAAAATCATTGGAAAAAAGACTGGTTGAATGTTCCAGAGAATATATTTCTTATCATTCAATACTGTGGTTCCTAGACAGAATTTAGAACCATCCAGAAGGGTTTTCACCTACCTGCAAAAATCAAATCCATGATGTTTGATCCAGTGGTGGGCTTCAATTTTTTTACCACCCATTCTGTGGGTGTGGCTTGGTGGGCACGCTTTGTCTGTGCACATGTGCTTTGCAGAGGGTTTGCTACTAACCTTCTCCTGCAATCCTGCACTCTCCCTGTGTCTTCAACCATTGATGCATGGCAATCTGCTGTGCCACACGAAGCAGCTGAGCTTCAAAACCTGGAAATAAAGGCCAGTATAGTGCTGGGGTGGTTGGAAGGCCCAACAGCTGATCATTGGAGTGAACCAGTTCATTCACAGATGATCATCAAGCTACCAGTTTTGCTGAACCAGGCCAAACCGGTAGAACACTACCACTGGTCTGATCTTCTATCTTGCTTCTTCCCCAACCTTCATGTTCATTTTTGTTGGGATTATAAAATTTGACACAAGGTAGAGCAGGAAAAGTCAATAGAATAATAATAATAATCTAAGCCTTACATTTCAGGTCTCCATTAGGAATAATTCAGATTGCCTCTCAATTAGAATAAATGTGGTGATATATTTTAAAGTAAATAATTAAAAAGAACAGAGAAAGTCTTTGCCCAACAAGTGTCTAGGCAAGAAGATATAGAAAATTTAACTTGATGTTGTCTTCTTCTAACAAATTCTTCTAAGGCATTTAGAATTCTTCTAAGGCATTTAGGCATAGAACCCTTTGAAATCAAAAGAAGATTTGTGTTTTGAACTAAAAGTGATATATAGTTGAAAGACACAGTGTTACAGGTGTCATCATAAAGTTCCTTCTTCCCTCCCTCCCTCTCTCTCTTCCTCCCTCCCTCCTTCCCCCTCCCTCCTATCATTTTTAGGTCATTGGTATAATATATTTAGTATGGCTGATTCTTCCAGTTTTCTTTGCTTTTTCTTTCTTTGAAGATAATATAGATATTTACAGTTTCTGCAGCTTAGTCTGCATCACCTTTCTCTGTAGTAATGGATTTCCCAAGGCAAAAGACAGCAGCACATCCATCACTAGAAGAACTATTGCTATAAAGCTGATCTTGGTATCTTGGCTTGATTATGTTGCTCCCTCAATTCTGAGGAGTACTGGCAGTTTGTCTTGGTGGTTTGGCCAAACAGTTCAGAACATCCATTAATGAGACAATTTTTATCAAAGTTTTGTCAAGTGGTAGTAGTAGCATTTAGTACCAAAAGTCATTTCAGATTAAATACAATGCTTCTGAATAAAAAAAAAGTACAAATGAATGTTCATCTGAGAAAAATACTCAATGTTTTTAGTATAATAATGACAAAATTGCAATTGAATTATACATACATACATACATACATACATACATATTCTGTAATGTTAAAATAAAACCTAGTAGAAATCAAATATTCCAGAAAGGAACATGCAAATAATCTATCAAGACACTGATTCTTATCTTTAAGTCACTATCAAGACCTTGTTTCTAAAAAACTAAACTTTATTAAATATCATTATATAACATGAAACCTAACTGCAGAAATTTATAATATTAGGGAAACAAATCCATAACATGGGTTATGTTTTGAAGCTATGTAATGGCATCATGAGATGTGTGACATTCACTCCTCCAACTCTCCATCCATGACTAAGCTATGTAGGGTTTTGCAAAAAAAAAATTACCACAACCAGCCATATAAACTTATTTTCAAGGGAAATTGTGTGTGTGTATGCATCTCTGTGTGTGTAGTTAATATAAAGAATGGCATTGAAGGACAAGAAGAAGATCCATTACTAAGGCAACAATTAGATAAAGAAGTCTTGAACTCAAACCGTGACATGGTTTATGAAAATGTCTCCAATAGCCTTTGCACAGAGATATATCTTAATTTCTTTGAGGATGAAAGAACAAGGGAGAGAAGTACACTCAAATTTTCAAATTATGTTACTGTAACTGTTCTAATAAAGGTAGTTTTAAGTTTTCATGGTGTCTGCTTTATAGTCTGGTCTTTCTTATAGGACTCCCCCAAAGATAAGAGAATAAGACTTTTTTGATAGTGAGTTGTTGCTATTTTCCACTTTTTTGCCATATCCAATTTTCCAAACCAGACCAGATTGTCAAAGTAGGCCAGGTCAATATATAGACACAGTAAAGATTACTGGAATTCTATTTTCTTGTTGTACAGTATAATGAAAGCTTAACAGAGATTCCCTGTGCTCTCTTTTATACCATATAGACAGAAGATGGGGTTATTTTGTGTTTCTATCCCTCCTTTTCCAGAGCTGAATTGTAATTTACTGTCTCTTTTATCTTTCACCAGTTTTGTCTCCCTTTTTCTCTACAGAAATGTAGATCAATCTTCAATCAACCATTTTCTTAGATTGTTTCACTCGGAAGCCTTGGGTAAAAGAGTTGTCTTTTGTTGTATTTTCCATCTCTGAACATTGCTCAGAATGAGACCAACTTAGACAAATTTCTACAGCTGTAACATAGTTCCAATCCTTATGTCCTGCTAATCATTTCTTTTTTAAAAAAATAATAATAATTTTATTGTACTTTTTCAAATTTAAAAACTCAAATACAATCTTTGCAAAACTGTGACATTGACATTTCCATTTAGGTCAACATACTTAAATACATTAATTTTCATTTCTATTGTCTAACCAGTTATACCACTTAACCCAGACGGTATAGTATTCCATATCTTCTCTATCTTGCAGTTCCAACATGAGATTAACTATCTCTGCACAATACATCACTTTCTTTATTATCATACTTTCAGAGGGGGTATTATCTAGTTTCCAACTCTGTGCATAAGCAATTCTTGCCACTGTCAGTATATGTACTATGAACTATTCATGAACTATGAACCATACTATGAACTATATGTACTATTAAATTATCTTCTAATTATTCCTAATAGAAACAATTCAGGTTTAAACTCAATTTGGAGACCAATAATTTCCTGCAACCAATTCCTTATTTTTGTCCAGTATTTGTTTGCTTTGGGGCATGACTGTCCTGCTAACCATTTCTGAAGAACATGTCCTTATGACATTCCAAATATTAGGCAGATTAAAACAGTCTTGAGATATTTATTTTGCTAAACATTGATACCATGAACATGATCATGGGGGTGGAATTCGGGGAGGTCATTTGGTGGGAGTTTGATCCTGTTTCCCCTGAGGATGTGGACAGGATGCTGGGTGGGCTTAATGCTACCACATGTTTACTGGATCTGTGCCCCTCCTGGTTGGTATTGGCCACTTGGGAGGTGACACAAGGTTGGTTCCAGAGTATTATAAATGCTTCCTTAAGCGAGGGGTTTCTACCTGCCACCCTGAAAGAGGCAGTAGTGAGACCCCTCCTCAAGAAACTGTCTCTGGACCCAACTCTGTTATCTAACTATTGTCCGGTCTCCAACCTTTGCTTTGTGGCGAAGGCTTTTAAGAGTGTGGTAGCACTACAGCTTCCCCGGCATCTGGATGAAGCTGTCTATTTAGATCCACGCCAATCAGACTTCAGGCCTGGGTACTGCACGGAGACAGCTTTGGTCGCGTTGATGGATGATCTCTGGAGGGCCCGTGACTGAGGTTATTCCTCTGTCCTGGCCCTATTAGATCTCTCAGCAGCTTTTGATACTGTCGACCACAGTATCCTATTGCCGTGGCTGGGGGGGTTGGGGGTGGGAGGCACTGTTTTACGGTGGTTCTCCTTCCTCTCCGACCATTCGCAATTTGTGTTGGCAGGGGGCAGAGATCGACCCTGAGGCTCCTGATTTGTGGGGTTCCTCAGAGGTCGGTGCTTGCGCCCCTACTGTTCAACATTTATATGAAGCCACTGGGTGAGATCATCCATGGCTTTGGGGTAGAGTTTCATCAGTACGCTGATGATACTCAGCTGTACATTTCTACCCCAGGCCACCCCAGCGAACCCATGGAAGTGATGACCCGGTGCCTGGAGGCTGTGCGGGTTGGATGGGGTGAAACAGGCTTCAGCTCAACCCAGCCAAAACCGAGTGGCTGTGCTTTCCGGCACCCCAATACAGCCAGTTAGTTCCATCACTGGCTGTGGGAGGGGAAATTCTTGCCCCCACAGAGAGGGCGTGCAATCTGGGTGTCCTCCTGGACTTACGGCTGTCGTTAGAAGATCATATAGCGGCCATTGCCAGGGGAACTTTTTGTCAAGTCCGTAGGATCTTCCTGTTGTGGCCCTTTCTGGATCGGGATGCATTTCGCACGGTCACATCCACCCTCGTCATCTCCCATCTAGACTATGCCAATACTCTCTACATGAGGCCCCTTGAAGAGCATGCGGAGGCTCCAGTTGGTGCAAAATGCAGCCATGCAGGTGGTTTTGGAGGCTTCCCGGAGATCCCATGTTATGCCACTCTTGCACGAGCTGCATTGGCTCCCGGTAGCCTTCCAGGTGCGATACAAGGTGTTGGTGACCATCTTTAAAGCACTCCATAGCTTGGGTCCTGGGTACTTACGGGACTGCCTACTGCCGACATTGATCTCCCATCGCCCAGTGTGCTCCCATAGGGCGGGCTTCCTTGGGGTGCTGCCGGCTGGATGGCTGGCAACACGGGGGTGCGGGCCTTCTCCTTGGAGGCACCCTCCCTCTGGCATAAATTGCCCCTGGAGATGAGGACCATCCCTGACCTTTTGGCCTTCCAGCGCATGTTGAAAACATACCTATTTCATCAAGCCGGTCTGGCCTAGGGTTTTATAGGGTTTTAAATTTTAAATTGGTTTTAACTGGTTTTAGTCTTTTATACTCTCGATTGAGCTTTTTATCTGTTAGCCACCTTATTTAATCTTTTTAATTGTCTTTTAAATATTGTATTTGCACTGTGTTTTAATTCTGGCTGTACACTACCCCGAGTCCCTGCAGGGAGAGGGGCGGTATAGAAAACTAATAAATAAATAAATAAATAAATAAATAAATAAATAAATAAATAAATAAATAAATAAATAAATAAATAAATAAATACAGGCCAATAAATAAATTTGGAACAACTTGCCCCCGGAAATACAGGCCATCACCGACATTCAGACCTTCCGGCGCGCAGTAAAGACCCTCTTTTTTCAACAGGTCGGCTTGGCCCAGTAATAATCGTGGGGTTTTAAATTTGGTATTTTAAATTTTTATCTGTTTTTACATTTGATAATTTTATAATTTTGCCACTAATTTAATTATTTTAAATTGTTTTTAACTTTATATCCTGTTTCTATTGTATCTGGCTGTACAGTCAGATAAGTCCCTTTTTTGGGAGAGGGGGCGGTATAAAAATCTAATAAACTAAACTAAACTAATAAAATAAATAAATAAATAAATAAATAAATAAATAAATAATCTGACATGTTTAATTGATAATGATTTGTCCAGCTTCCAGAGGGCCTATTAGCCTGCTGCATGCAGGACCTCCCATTGGGCATTGCCTTCCATGGCCATTTTGACTTGGACTATAGAGAAGACTGGCATCTGACTTCCACAAAAACATCTACCTCAGTAAAGCATGACTGATAGTGGACAATGCATCATTTTACATTCATTTCCAGGTCATGGCTGCTTGCTACCAGCAGTCATGGCTGCTTGCTACCAGCAGTGCCATTTCTTTGCACTATTTATTGATCACATCTTGCATTCTTTTGTCTCCCTCTTCTGTACCTGTATCCTTCTAACATGTCACTTGCGAGGAAGATAGATGTGAGGTATTAGGCAACTTCCTTCTTGTTTCATTCCATGCAGCTTCATCAAACGAGGGATGTATGAGCCTGGCTATTATTATAAGTTTAGCACTCTTCTAGGAAAGCATTAATATTAGGCTTACAAGTGGCATGTTATTATAATGAAGTAGTTTGTGCCAGCAACTTGTCATTTGAATGTTTTGAAAATTTTAAATGGCCTTAAATAATAAGTGTGATTACCCTCCAGATGCTTCCCCAGATATCTCTCTAGATGTCAATTTGGGGGAGGAAGAACCCGTTCCTGGCAGGTCAATATCTCAGTTGATTGATGGCTTCAAGCAGCTGTCTGTGACGGATTTGGCTGAGGCTTCAGGTGGGGAAAGCATACATCTGCAGCCAGGGAGGAGGAGGTAGAACTGCCTTCTGCACTGATCCAAGAACATATAGGGTAGAAAAAAGGTAGGAGAAGGTCAACCAGACTACTTATGAGGAGAAAGCCTCACCCTTCTTGATGGGCTGCACTGGCAGTTGACTATTTAGCACATCAGACAGATGGAGATGATGCTGGGACATATTTGTTTCCTAGTTGTGTGTTTTCTAGCATTGTGATTCCTGCCTTGCTTTTAATTGACACCATGCCTTGACTTGGATTGCACTTTAGAAACTCTGACTTTTCTAGTTTCATGATCTCTCTTGTGTTGTGGATTTAAGTTTGCCTGGAGAATTTATTTTGATTGGGAAATTTTCAAGTGTCTTGTGGACACTTTTGCCATTGCTCTGTGGACTAGTATTGGTCTGCTCATGGCTCTTCTTAATTGGGTTTTTGGTAAAGGGAATTGCTGTGGAATATTAATAAATTCACTAAACCACAGTTATGTGTATGTGAAATGGTGAATGGGACAGCACAATAAAAAAAAGAGCAAAGCAACAGCAATGACACTTAGACTTATAAACTACTCCACTGTGCTTTATAGCCCACCGTAAGTCATTTACAATCAGCATATGGCCCCCAACAATTTGGATCCTCATTTTACAGACCTACATCCTTGAGCTGGTGAGAATTGAACTGCTGGCTGTGGGCAGTGTCAGCCTACTATACTGAATTATAACAATTGTGCCACCACAGGTCTACTAACGGTAAGATAAGACAGGTTTCAGCTTGGATTTGAGATATTAGTTTGACTAAAAATCTCAGTCAGGCCCCTCCCTAGTTAACATGAAGATAAAGTGAAGGATGGGAACCACTTTTAGACTTGCAGATTAAAATAATATTTAACTGTTGCTTTGCCTCTTTTCCTATATACCATACTTTACTGTAGCTGTTACAATAAAATAGTCCTGATGTATATGGCATTGGTTTCTTAGTCTGGTCTACCATGTGGGTTGACAAAAGATGATTAAATCCAAGCATCAGCCTACTCTTCTTAAAGTCTATTTCCTAACATTAAACATGTTTATTTATAGCTGATTTTCATGCTGACAAATGAAGTTTGATGGGAAGTGAAAAGAATCTTTAAAATCCATCAATTACTTTCATTAACATATTCAATGTCAAAATTTAAGGACAGTACCACTTGCTAGACTCATTTGAAACAGAAAAAGTCAGCCATGGGGCCAGTGGAATTTAAGCCATCACATTTTTCTGCTAACCCAAGCATTAGAGGAATTCAAATAAACAGCTGAATTTGCCTAAACCTGTAGAATTGCTACCAGCTTGCATATTCAAAGACCTTTAGTTTCATGCCATGATTTGAGTTTGGTGTTTTTTTTTTGGTTTGTGTCACCACCAGTACATAGATAAACAGATAGATCTAACTATCCATCCACCCATCCATCCATCCACCCACCTACCCACCCACCCACCCATCCATCCATCCATCCATCCAGGAATCCAGGAATCCAGGATTGCACTGGGTAAAGGATTCTCAGATGTTCTATATCAATTTACAACATTGGTTTTTCTATTGATTTGGTTCCTTTTCTCCTTCTGGATATCTGTGCAAAGCAGACAGGTCTCATATTGTGACATTTTTCTAGCACATGTCAATGGCAATTTCTTATCAGTAATCTTGAATCCTACTGGAACCTGCATCCTTTTAGCCACTCATGACAAATTCCATCTTGGCTGGCTACCTATTTCTCTTATTTATGTCACTGTTACTCCAACTTCAGTTCTACTTTGTTCCTGCCAGCTACTTAGCTATTTCCACTTTCCTTGTGCTGAGTGACCCCACTTTCACTGTGAAAACCCTTGTCAGTTATTTCCAAGGGTCATAGGGTGATAATGCGACAGGTAGCAGATAATGTTTTCCTTCTCCATTTTGTCACAACAAGTAAATCAGCAACTCATGGAGATAGATTTCCTGACTGGAGCCAGGTCCAATTAACTCTGGACTAAAGATGTGTAGCCCAGAATAAATTTACAGACTATTCTAGCTAGTTTTAAGAACTTATTTCACAATTTGCATATAAGACAAGGAGAGTTTTTCTAGGGTTTATAATTGAGAAGTTAGGGTTATATATTGCTCTCCAGTTTCCCTCACCTATCTTAACAGAAAAACGTTGTATCGTTCAGCAAAACAGAAGATTAAATTAAAAAGCACAATTGTTGAAAAACAAAATTGCAGTAATAAGGATTCTAATAATTTTTCACCTCCTTACCACATCCATGAAAATAGATATATATACTTGAGAGATTAAAATAAGCATTTGAACATAAAGCACACAATGAAACATTGAACAATCTTGAATAATTTTATTTCAGCACATAATTCAGAGTATTACTGTTCTCTATGCTGTAGGTCTTTATCAACATTACTGAAACTCAAAGTACAGTACTATCCTGATTATGTGTTTCAGTTTTAATATCCCAGTATTCATTATTATTTATCTTCCTTTACAATTTTCAAATAGGCAGGTTGGCTAATTATTCCAAAAAACCTACTTTTCTAATCAAACTGGAAGATCATTATGAGCTCTGAGAAAGTACTGATTTACTTCCTGACTGAATTGCCCTAGAGATCACACTTTGTTCTTGCTTAAACCTTTAATGCCGCCTTTCCTTGAGCCAGATTTGTTACATTATCTGGATCTGACAATACTTTTGTCTGAACATAGTGCAGCAAGGGAGCAGATCCCAAGTTTCCTTATGCTCAATGACATAAGGGAAGCGAGGAAAGCCAAAGGATGAAACTACTAGTGCAGAAGATAAGTAAAAACCTACCAATTACCCACTGCCAGAAACATCAAAGAGAAAGAAGCCAATCAAATCCAGATCCAGGCATAAATCAGCTGCACATTGATTTTGCTAGAAAGGCAATAAGGCAATGAACCTGAGATCGAGCAAGATGGGAAAATGAAGCTAAAGAAGTAACATACGTAGTTTAATATCCAAAGATTTTTTTTTTAAAAAATACATGTGGACAATTCAATATTATTCCAAAGAAACAATGTTATGAAAAATCAGCCATTTTCTTGAGCTGTATTGAGAAAAGTGGGCTATCTGTATTAGGTTTTATTTGTCTTTTTCTATTCCATGCTGGGCTGATTAGGTGTGTACTTTGTCCAGTCATGAGTGCTGCATTTTAAAAAGACATTGACAAGCTGGAATATGCCTGAAAGAGTATTACTGATGATGGTGGTGAAAAAAAAATATTAGAAAGAAAAAAATGTTTATATCTGTAACAATAGCCATCTCTATGTTCTTCTATTTGCCACATATCTGCAGAGGAAAGATTCAGAATCTCTTAATGAAAAAAAAGTACTTTATTCTTGCCAATTCATACATATACAGAGATACCCATCTTTGTCATGCATTCCTTCATTTCTTCATTTTACAAGGCCTATAAACCAGTCCAATTCCAATTAAAGCCATTCCAATTAAAGAAGACTCTGAATCATGTATATTTCTCATCATACTCTTACACAATCTGGCAGATAACTTTATGTTCTTTTATGGCAGTTTTCTGGGCACAAAGAGTTAAATGCAAATTATTCCTTCACAAACTGATCACTCCCATGTCTTTTAGTGAAGCTAGGGAGGATAGCCCCTTGTGCTGTGCATGCTTTTTTCAGAAGAGCACAGTTTAAAGAAGTGATTTTATCATCTGGCTAGACAGGCTAAGATTTTTCTACTCATCATTGGTGGCTAACAAATGTTAGGAACCAATTACAACAAAAGAACAGGAAAAGAAGCAAAAATTAATAAATGGCCAAACATAAACACAATTTAAAGTAGAGCTGTAGTTTTCTAAATACAAGATGTGTTTAATCTGATTTATATGGCATGTAACACAGGCAGGCTAATGATCTCCCACAAGGGAAAATGTCACCATCCATTTTATTGGCTGCAGGTGGTCAAGAAAATCTCTATTTAAAAATATGATGCCTAAATATTGACCCCCTCTGTTAGCTTTGTCTTCCAGTAGCAACTTTTGGTTTCATGTAACTGAAAGGAATATGGATCAACTGCAGTACAATGATGCCAGATATCTGGATCATTTGTGATATATTTCCACAATCTGGACTGTCATACATACAAAGATTAAAAGAATTTCTTTGCCAGTGTTATTGGTGGTAACAATCTCTGAAATGCTTGCATCACTTGGAATGGATCATAAGCTTCCTAATAGACAGGAAGTAGCAGGTGAAACTAGAGAGAATTACATCTGATATCTGTACAATTAGCACAGCCCCCACACTTCTCTTCTCCCTGTATACCAATGACTGAATCTCAAATGATCCATCTGTTAAATACTGAAGTTTGCTGATGACACAACAGTGATTGGTCTCATTCAAGACAATGACAAATCTGCATACAGACGGGAGGTTGTACAACTTGCCTTTTGATGTAACTCAAAACCATAGAAATGGTGGTAGACTTTAGGAGAAACCCTCCCATACTACCACCTCTTACAATACTAGACAACATAGTTTCAACAGCAGAGACCTTCAAATTTCTAGGTTCTATCATATCGTAAGATCTAAAATGGACACCTAACATCAAAAAGGTCATCAAAAAAAGCACAACAAAGAATGTTCTTTCTGCACCAACTCAGAAAGCTCAAACTGCCCAAGGAGCTGCTGATACAGTTCTACAGAGGAATTATTGAGTCTGTCATCTGAACCTCTATAACTGTCTGGTTTGATTCTGCAACCCAACAAGACAGACACAGACTTCAGAGAGTAATTAGGACTGCAGAAAAAACAATTAATACCCACCTGCCTTCCACTGAGGACCTATACTGCACGAGTCAAAGAGGGTTGTGAAAATATTTACAGACCCCTCACATCCTGGATATAAACTGTTTCAACTCCTTCCCTCAAAACGACACTATAGAGCACTGAACACCAGAACAAGTAGACACAAGGATAGGTTTTTCCTGAACGCCATCACTCTTCTAAACAAATAATTCCCTCAACACTGTCCAAAGTCTGCATTACTATTACTATTAATCTTTTCATCACTCTTATCATCTCCTCCCACTTGTGACTGTATGACTGTAACTTGTCGCTTGTATCCTTATGATTTATATTGACTAATATGTTTCCTAATATGATTTGATTGCTTATTGTACCCTATGACTATTATTAAGTGTTGTACCTTATGATTCTTGACTCTTGACAAATGCATATTTTCTTTTATGTACACTGAGAGCATATGCACCAAGACAAATTCCCTGTGTGCCCAACCACACTTGGCCAATAAAGAATTCTATTCTATCTCTATCAAACTTCAAGAGATGGTGTTCTTTTTAAGGATATTATCACCCTTTGATTTGCTAGTCCTGTCAGTTAAAAAAAACAAACTCTACCACACAGAAAGCAAAATCATCTCATGCCTAAATCTTTTGGACTTTGCCAGCTTTTTGTTTGCAGCAAACTATGTGTTTGCCAGATTACTGTTTGCAGCAAATTATTACAAATGTTAGGACTGATGAGGACTGAGACACTGTTCTAGAACATTTTCTGAAAGAGTCATCCAGAACTGAACTTACTAGCACACAGTGATGGGTTTCCTTGCCTAGCATTACTAGCCAAAAAATTGTAGAATTAGAATCCTTCAGGCTTCCCACCAAATGTCCAACCTGCTGTTCAAGGGAACATTATGTTGATGAAAGCCACTAACATATTTTGGCATATACAAAGCTCTAGTTCAGGCATGTTTGCTGTTTTTAGCATTTGGGCCAGCAGATGGAATAGCAAATGAATTGCCTAAGATTCTGACATCTACACAGGAAACCTCCCCCACCTACCCCATTAGGGAACTAAGAATGAAAAAGATAAAGTTGTTAGTTGTTACAACAGCAGCTGATCTGTGTAGTTAAGATGGAAATTAAGATGGAAAAGAGTATTAGTAATGAAATCAATTCCAAGACAGTTGATGAATGTCTTTGGCCTGAAGAAGTCCCACTGTTTGTTGATGTTGCTGTATTTTTAGAAGGAAGTAGATAGCTACTACTTTCTTATTGCTACTACATTATTTTATGTGCAATGATTAGTGAATGTCAGACTAACCTTTTGGAAGGGAAAAAAAGACTCAGGTGATAATGGACTTCCCCATATGGTTAGGTTTATTATTTATTTATTTATTATTATTTATTTATTATTAAAACTTTTATACCGCCCCCTCTCCCAAATCGGGACTCAGGGCAGTGAACAGCCACAATAAAATACAATCGATATAAATTTTAAAATGAATCAAAAGAGAATTAAATGCACAGCTGTAATTAAAAATAAAACCAATAAAACCCCATTAAAAATGAAAATTTAAAAATTAAAACCCTACTAATGGGACTAGGCCAGACCAACCTGCTGAAAAAGGTGGGTCTTCAGTGCACACTGGAAGGCCCATAGGTCAGTGATGGCCCGTATCTCCGTAGGAAGCTCATTCCAGAGGGAGGGTGCCCCTGCAGAGAAGGCCTGTACCCTTGGAGCCGCCAGCCGGCATCGCCCAGCCGGCGGTACCCCAAGGAGGCCCACTCTGTGGGAGCGCACTGGCTGGCGGGAGGCTGATGTTGGCAGTAGGCGGTCCCATAAGTATCCGGGTCCCAAGCCATGGAGTGCTTTAAAGGTGATCACCAATACCTTGAATCGCACCTGGGACGCCACCAGAAGCCAATGCAGCTCGCACAAGAGTGGTGTAACATGGGAGCTCCGAGAAGCCCCTAAGATCACCCATGCGGCCGCATTCTGCACCAGCTGAAGCCTCCGGATGCTCTTCAATGGGAGCCCCATGTAGAGAGCATTGCAGTAGTCTAGGCAAGAGATGACAAGGGCAGAAGTGACCATGCGCAATGCACCCCGATCCAGAAAGGGCCACAACTGGTAGATCCGACGGACCTGACAAAAGGCCCTCCTGGCGACGGTTGTTATATAGTCTTCTAAAGACAGCCATACATCCAGGAGGACATCCAGATTGCGCGCCCTCTCCATGGGGGTCAAAATTTCTCCCCCCACGGCCAGCAATGGAGTAAGCTGGCTGTATCTGGGGGCAGGAAACCACAGCCACTTGGTTTTTTGGTCGGGTTGAGCCAAAACCTGTTAAGACCCATCCAACTCCACACGGCCTCCAGGCACTGGGTCATCACTTCAACGGCTTCGTTGGGGTGGCCTGGGGTAGAAATGTTTATATAAATGATTATGTAAATGATTATGTAAACAAACAAGCCTACAGAAATACCTGTAAATGTTACAATAATAGTTTCAACATTACCCTGAGGAGAAAAGATGATTCTTTCTGTTTGGATGAATATTCCAATGTTAGAATATGCAACTCAGTGTTTTGTTTTAATATATTACCACCAGTCTGTTAAAAGAAGTCCAAATATGAAGTTTGGAAATTAATTTTGGTGATATAAAGAGAGGAAGGAAGCAACTGTGCCAATTTGTCTTCTGGTAAATTTAATGGCTTTTTAACTGATTGGATCTTTGGCAGTCAGTTTGTGAATGGGCAAGTCTTTCTCATGGCAGCTATTTTCTCCAATCTGTATTTTCCAGGAAATTTAAATTGAAGCCACCTTATGCAATAAATAAAGATAAAGATATAAACAAACATGCATATAATATAGATATAAATATATGTTCTTTATTTAATTATTAAATGCATCATTCACTAAGTGTACCATTTATTTATTTATTTATTTATTTAAATTTCTATACTGCCCCCTCTCCAAAAAGGGACTCGGGGAGGTGTACAGCCTACTAAAAATGGAGTATATACAATTAAAAACAAATTAAATGACATGAATCCGGCCGAATCCCTTCAGATATAAAATTCCAAGGTTTAAAATTCCAGGATTAAATTAAAAAGTTAAAATTTAAAAATTTAAAAACCGAATTAAATTAAAACCCTTGAACCGTTTACTGGGCCAGGCCGGCCTGTTGGAAAAATAAGGTCTTTACTGCGCGGCGGAAGGTCTGGATGTCGGTAATGGCCCGTATCTCCGGGGGCAGATCATTCCACAGGGAGGGGGCCCCCATAGAGAAAGCCCGCACCCTCGGGGTCACCAGCTGGCAACGATCAGGCGGCGGCACCTCAAGGAGGGCGGCGGGAGGCTGTTGATGGCAGCAGGCGGTCCCGTAAGTACCCAGGCCCCGAGCCATGGAGCACTTTAAATAAAGTCAGTACCACCTTGAATCGGATCCGGAAGGCCACAGGAAGCCAGTGCAGCCTGCGGAGAAGCGGTGTTACATGGGAGCTCCGAGGGGCTCCCAAGATCACCCGCGCGGCCGCATTCTGAACCAACTGCAGCCTCCAGACACTCTTCAAGGAGAGCCCCATGTAGAGAGCATTGCAATAGTCCAAGCAGGAGATGACGAGGGCAGAGGTGATTGTGCGAAGTGCGCCCAGATCCAGAAAGGGCCGCAACTGGTAAATCAGATGAATCTGACAAAAGGCCCCCCTGGCGATGGCTGTGATATGGTCTTCTAAAGACACCCGTACGTCCAGGAGGACACCCAGATTGCGAGCCCTTTTCACGGGGGTCAGAACTTCTCCCCCCACGGCCAGCGAAGGAACAAGCTGGCTGTATCTGGGTGCAGGAAACCACAGCCACTCGGTTTTGGTCGGGTTGAGACGAAGCCTGTTATGACCCATCCAACTCCGCACGGCCTCCAGGCACCGGGTCATCACTTCAACGGCTTCGTTGGGGTGGCCCGGGGTAGAGATGTACAGCTGAGTATCATCAGCATACTGATGGAACTCTACCCCAAAGCCACGGATGATCTCACCCAGCGGCTTCACATAAATGTTGAACAGCAGGGGTGAGACCACCGACCCCTGAGGCACCCCACACAGTAGGGGCCTCGGGGTCGACCTCTGCCCCCCTGTCAACACAAATTGCGAGTGGTCAGAGAGGAAGGAGTAGAACCACCGTAAAATGGTGCCTCCCACTCCCAACCCCCCCAACCACCGCTATAAGATACTGTGGTCGACAGTATCAAAAGCCGCTGAGAGATCTAACAGGACCAAGACAGAGGAACAACCCCTGTCCCAGGCCCTCCAGAGATCATCTACCAAAGCGACCAATGCCGTCTCCGTGCTGTGCCCGGGCCTGAAACCCGATTGGAGGCGGTCTAGGTATATCGCTTCATCCAGGTACTGAGGGAGCTGATGTGCAACCACGCTCTCAACAACCTTCGCAACAAAGCAAAGGTTGAAGACCGGACAATAATTTGATAATAATGCTGGATCCAGGGACGGTTTCTTGAGGAGGGGCCGCACCACCGCGTCTTTCAAGGCGGCGGGTAAAAGCCCCTCTCTCAAGGAAGCATTGATGATTCCCTGGAACCAACCTCGTGTCACCTCCCAAGTGGCCACGACCAGCCAGGAGGGGCACGGGTCCAATAAACAAGTGGTGGCATTAAGCCCCCCCAGTATCCTGTCCACGTCCTCCAAAGTAACAGGATCGAACTCAGCCCAAATGACCTCCCCGAAATCCACCCCCGTCCCCCCGCCCGGAGATGCTCAGTCAGAGTGCAGCTCATCCCGGATCTGAGTGATTTTGTCCTGCAGAAACCTAGAAAACTCCTCAGCCCGTCCCTGCAAGGGATCCTCCTGCACCCCCACCTCCAGAAGGGAGCGGGTCACCCTAAACAGGGCGGCCGGGCGGTTTTCCGCGGACGCAATAATGGTAGAGAGGTAAGTCCTCCTCGCCATCCTTATCGCCACTAAATACGTCTTAATATAAGATCGTAATAGTGTTCGGTCAGACCCAGAGTGGCTGGCCCTCCAACTACTCTCTAGGCGTCTTTTCCGGCGCTTCATCTCCCTTAGCTCCTCAGAAAACCAAGGAGCCACCTGGGATCGGCACCGGGTCAGAGGCCGCAAGGGCACGACCTGGTCAAGGGCCCCAGCGGCCACCCTATCCCAGGTGGCAACCAAGCCCTTGACCGAGTCGTGTGTGTGAGCATCGGGAAATGGCCCAAGCTCCATCCGGAACCTATCTGGGTCCATCAGGCACCTGGGGCGGTACCATTTTATCAGCCCCGCATCCCTGCGGCCGGGGGGTGCGGAACGGAAGTCGAGTCTCAGGAGCGAATGATCAGTCCATGACAGGGGTTCTACAACTACGTCCCCTATACCCAGATCATTCTGCCACTGATCAGAGACAAAAACCAGATCCAGGGTGTGACCCCCCAAGTGAGTAGGGTCCCAAATTAATTGGGTCAGGCCCATGGCTGTCATGGAAGCCATGAACTCCTGAGCAATCCTCGAGGCCCCGCCGGCAGATGGCAGGTTGAAATCCCCCATGACCATAAGCCTGGGGGTCCCAACCGCCAAGCCGGCTATGACCTCAAGGAGCTCAGGCAGGGCCAATGTCACATAGCAGGGAGCCAGGTATGCGACCAACAAGCCCACCTGCACCCTGGGACCGAACTTCACAAAAAGGGACTCACATCCGGTCGTCTGAGAAACAGTGGATTCCCTCGGACTCAGATCCTCCTTAATAACCACCGCAACCCCCCCTCCCCTCCCCTGGGCCCTCGGCTGATGAAAAACCCAAAACCCGGCCGGGCACATCTCCACCAGAGGGACTCCCCCCTCTTGGCCCAGCCAGGTCTCGGTAATACCCACCAGGTCCGCTCCCCTCTCACAGATCAAATCATGAATGAGAGGGGCCTTGTTAATAACGGACCTGGCGTTACACAACATCAGCCAAAGGCCCAGGGCCCAATCGCTCAGACCACCCAGGGAACGGGACATGACAAGGGGGTCGGAGCGCGCCACCGCAGACAAACAGCGGGGGCGCGCTCCCAATACAGAATATGGCCCCCTATAACTGCCAAATCTGCCTCTCCCGCTCACTTTACTAATGGCTTTTATTTCACCCTCCCTGGAACAGCCCCCCATCCTCAACACGGCCCCACCTGACCCCAGCCCCTCCCGGCAGCGGTCGACCCGCGGCCTGGCCCCAGCCCCAAGCGGGTTGTCCCCCAACCCCCGCCCGGCTACCTCTAACCCCAATAAAAATCTAGATAAAAATTTGCAACAACCCTTCTTCAAGTGCTTCTTGCGGCCACACCATCTCTTCGGATCCCAGGATCCGTCCTTGTGGAAAGTCTTGGAGAGTTTGGAGGGCCACTTCCAAGAAAGGGGGACATTTCTCAGGGCCCACAGGTCTTCCAAAGAGTATCTTAACGGCACCTTCGACTGGGCCTCCCCTGACCACCGCTGGCAATGCTGGGGGCCCACTGGTCGGGACCGAAATCCAGTCCAAAAAAGTTCGGGAGATGTCCATGCCCCCCCCCCGGCCTCCATCTTCGCCTCCGCTGTTGATGCCGGGGGGACAGCACCGAACGTCGACCCTGTACCCAGCTGGTCCCCGTCGCTATCGGAGCCGCCATCGAAGCAAAAGGACCCGACCCTCGAGGCCAGATGTTGTCCAAGGCCGCCATGGTGCCACCCACGGCCGCCTCGGTAGCCAGGGGCAGGCTCCTCCCCACGTATGCGCCGCAGTGCCACCCACGGCAGTTACGATGGGTAAAGGCCGTCCCATGGCCCAGGCCCAGTCGGGGAAAAGCCTTCGGGCCTAGCCGCGGTAGGTCCACCATCGTCCAACTCCCACCGCGGCCGTTGGAAACTGGCCCCAGCAGGGCCTCCGACTCCCAAGATCCGCCCCAGCAGTAGTCAGGGCGGCCCGGGCGACCGCAGGCCACAGTTCTACCGAGGGCCCTACCACAGGCTCCCCCGGCACCTCCAACAACTCCGCCAGGTCCTCCGCAGGTTCCCCCGCTGCGTCCGACATTGCTGCCGGGTCCGCGCTGCTTCAAAGCAACCGCGGCAGCTGGCATTCGGCTTCGCGGGGGCCCTACACATACACAAATAATTATAGGGTTTGCTTAAATCTTTTTGTGAATCTTATATTACACTCACATCACATTGTATCACAGTGAAAAAATAAATGCCAGTATTTCAAAAATAACATTCCTTAGGAAAGACCACTTCTGTGCTTTTGAAATTAGAACTCTCCTTGAAGACTACAGTGTTGACTTAAGTGGCAGATTAGTTTTGAACAAACTAACATATTCATTTAGTTTCTCTAAAGTAGATTACAAAATGTTGACACTGAAATTCATTCTCCCCAAAGTACTTTGGAATATGCAGAAATGTGAACATAGCACCTGTCTCCAACACCTTGAAGCAGCTATATCTTAACCTGGGATTTATCCTGGGCAAAGATACAATTGCTTTCAAAATTTTAGACAGATGCTGCATTCATGGTACCATGCATCTTGAAGAAAATTTTGGATATTCAATCTGAAGTGCTACACAGCTCTAAAAATAAAATCCAATAGATCCTTTTCTATTTGTTTCTAAATCATCCTATTTTGGCCATGCTAACTTAATTTGCATAAGTTCTTCCTTGGGCTCATATTAATGGTCTAATTAAAGCAATGGGATGCATATAAGGAAAGGCTGCAAAAATCGCTGAGACAACAGGCTGCTTAACTAAACAACAGTGTAATGACACTAAATTCAGAGGTGCTTTATTCTGCATCCATGACTAATGTACACTGAAAGTCAATTTATTCAGTACTTATTAAGCCCTATTCAGTCAACACTCCCAAAGATTTCTTTCAGGGTGAATTAACTTAGCTGAAGTGTACTCTAAAATGGCAGATAGCTGATATTTACTTCATTTTAGAGATGCAGAAATCAAAGAATAGAGAGTTATTCAAGCAATTCAAAATATCTATGATACAGAATTTTTCTCTGCTCCATCTAATCACTTAGTACTACAGTGACACACATAGCAGTAGATTGCTGAATTTATTCAGGGTTTACTTCCCCTTATTACCTTCTTCAGAAAACTAGAAATCTATCTTATTGGCTACACTGATTACCAGACCTTTCCCCAGAACAAGCGTGGGAACCATAGAGTGAGGTTGCTAGGGAGCTTTCAATCACATGGTGCCAAAACCTAGCCTCCACTTTCTAATCCTTTCTACTCTGTTGCCTCAAAAAATAAAAACTGAAAACACGATTGCATTTTGTTTTTCTTTCTCAATCGCACCATGCTTTAAAAATGAGATTGATGTGTTTTTGAATTTGCCTTGTCATTTCAAAATGACTAGAGGATTTTTTTCTCTCTTTCTGGTTATGTATTTCTCCTTTGTTGTACATTAATCATCCCCCTGTCCATATTTATGAACTACCTCAGAACTTCTGGTCTGCCCCTATGTGGCATTAAAAACTATACCAGATAGGCTATTGCCTTTCCTCATGATCTGAATCAAAATTTGGTATGAGTACATTAGTCATGGATCACTAAGAGATCTACCCACTCATCTCATCCTCAGATGCATTGCATTTCTCTGCCTGCAGACGACTCGACTGCTCTCCATCCCAACAGGAAGAAAATATAAAATAAACTTTCAAATAACTTTCCTTTTTTTCTTTTCCATCCCCACAGGAAAAACATATGGCTGCTTGCATGTATAACAATGGATTATCATATGATTCTTAGGAGTCAAAACAGCATTCACATATGAAGTCAGGGATGTGATACATAATTTACATAGGGAAGGATAGAGAAGAAACTGATTGTAGCAGATCTCATAAATTATACAGAATACCACTTCAGGGGCAATCAGATGTTCAGTTAGCTATAACTGAATTCACTTTCATTATGACCAAACTAGATGTCAAATTGAATACATACAAATGTCTCATTCATTAAGTGTACTGTGCATGTACTCAACAAACAGTTGCAGGGTTTGCTTAAATCTCTATGTGAGTCTTGCATTACACTCACACCACATTGAGTCACTCCCAGTGAAAAAATAAATGTCAATATTTTAAAGATAACATTCCTTAGGGAAGACCACAGTCTATGATTTTGAAGTTAGAAGTCTCCTTGAAGACTGCAGCATTGAATTAGGTGCTAGATTAGTTTCGAACACACTAACATTTTCATTTAGTTCTCAAAACTAAAGTATTCATTTAGCATGCAGAGGTGGGATTCAATTTTTTTAACAACCGATTCTGTGGGCGTGGTTTAGTTGGTGGTCATGGCTTGGTGGTCATGTGACTGACTGGGCGTGGCCAACTCAACATCACTTACATTGAGGCACACATCTCCTCGCCTGGCCTCTCATGACTGTGGGGATACTGCAACAGTCGTAAATGTGAAAAATGGTCATGTCACTTTTTTCAGTGCCATTATAACTTTGAATGGTCACTCCACACAAGCAAAGTACCAGCAAAGGAGAAGAAAAAACTCCAGAGAAGTTCTTGAGACAGGAAGTTTAGTCCTGCCAAGAATGTAATAAGGGTTAACGGAGAGGCAGTTTCTGTAAGCAACACCAGAATGTTTCTTTCCTGTCTTCCTTACAGGATTAGGCCAGTAATTTCTTCTAACAACCGGTTCTCCGAATTGCTTAGAATGTTAACAACTGGTTCTAGCAAATAGGTACGAACCTGTAGAATCCCACCCCTGGTAGCATGTACCATCATTACTCTGTCAAAAGGAAAAAGATGAATCCCAAATATGATTGGGAATACAGCCATGTGGGGAAAAGATTCTCAGCAGTTATAAAATCATCCCTTTTCCAAAGCTACTACAATACTGTCAGTGAGAGAAAAGATTCCATTCAACCACATTACCACAGTCCCCTTCCTATTGCCCCCATTTCCACTGGCTGCTACTTTAAAGATCAAAAGCATGCACCTTCAATGCTTATCTAGTGAAATGGATTCAGATTTTATAAGTATTAAACATTTGACAATATTGTTATCATAACCAAAATGAATGTTCCTTTCTCCCTACCAATCCTACAGGCCTTCAGAAGAGTTTTTAAGTTGAGCTGTTGTTCCACAGCAAATTTTGCATCATCTTGCTACCTGGTTCCACACTCCTTCTAGCGTGAAATCAAACCTTTATAGCCTTGTCACTATCCCACCTCTTGCTCAGTCTGAAAGACACGTTTTTTGATCTTCCTTTGCACTTATTCCCCCTCACTGCAAAAGCAAACCCTGTGAAACAACAAGGATTAAGGAAGGGGCACAAAACTAGTTTCCCAACAATAGTGAGCTGGAAAAAAGTATTGGTTAAGCAATAAGCATGATGAAGATGGCATAATAAGAACTTTCACAGATTGGCAGGCAAACCTATGCCAAAGGCTTGTGGAAGAAGTTGAAGCCAATAATTCTACAGAAGGACTTTTAAACTATGTGGGAAGATCTAGATTATAGTAGTTGATGATAACTACCTGTATAGTTTCATTCTGAACTTTTCTGGACATCTGGGTATGCCTCAGCATTATTATCTCATGTGGAAAAGAAATTCTTAAAGGCATGTATTCTTTGGTATCTATCAGCTGATGTTTCTGGAAGTGAAATACATCTTCCTGCACCTCCTCCCTTAATTGATTCAGAAGAAAGGGAGTCGAGAAGCTTAATGAAGAGTAGAGCAAGGGGCTTACACAAGTAGAAGGGTATTAATTTAGTGTTTAAAATAAAATTAAAATAAAGCAGTTAGGGTTAGATTTCAAGAAAAAAAGGTTACTTTGTGCAGTTTTCTGTGAGAGTAAAATATTAGCAGGAGGCTACTTGCTTACTTTTTAAATTTTTTCTCACAATAAGCCCCAAAAGGTACTACTTAAAAACTGTTCTTCATACTTACAGATATCAAGGGCAATATTTGGGGAATATAAATATAAAGTGCTAATTACAAAGTCAAGTGGGCCAGTAAACATAGTGCTACACAAGGGAAACTGAAAGTGAGTAAGAGAGAGAGAACAATTTATCAAACTTGTTACTCATTGGCATATTTTCTTCCTTCTACATCTTGTTGGGAAAAAAAAATAACTTCAGGACATATTCAGCGAACACATCATATAAAAATAATCGTGTATTTTTGATGATTGGCTACGGTAGAGGGCCTTTTAAATGCAGGGTCCCCTCTATGGATTTCAGATGAGTTCGGCTTCTCGTAATCAATATCCTTGGTACTCAGTCAGACAGGAATCCCTACAGACAGAGAGATAATATGCATACATACCTATATGAAAATGACCTTGATTCTCATTGTTATTAAGCAAAAGCTCATTGTATTGTCCTTCTCATTCATTCAGTCCATAAGCAAAAATGCACATGTATCTCATGGTAATTCAAAGCTACTATTTCACTCAGAAGTCCAAATTCATTGGTGTCTCTGTGTGTTTGCTTTCTTGCTTTAGATGAGGAGGCTGCTGGACTTAGTAATCTGTAAAATGTAATATCCTGTGTTTTATCTACTTCTTTCTTGGAATGAAATATGATCAGAGATTTTCTGCAAGGTTTTTGCAAAGTCACATTGAGGTTTTGGAAGGATTTTAACTAAAAACTCAGGAAAAAAAGAAAGAATAATATCACATAGGAATCAAATTGATGTGAGCAGCTGCCCACCGGAGGTAAACATTAGGCAAGATTTAAACAATATGTAAAAAATTGGGCACAAATTGGTACTTTTTTTTCCCAAAGAAAACTTTTAGCCAATTCAATTATTTATGTAACTGCTTTTTAAAATAATCTGTATGGGAAACAGACTAATGTATTTATTAACTTGAGCATAAAGTTCAACAAGGTGTTCTTCTTTCTCCACAGATGGAAATAAATGGTTTAGGGTCTCCTGCTTGGGCAGGAGGTTGGACTAGATGACCTACAAGGTCTCTTCCAATTGTTAATCTGTTAAGGATTACTTTGGAACAAAGTCTAAATGGTGTCTTTGAGTGTCTTACAAGCATTACAATGGGAAAAAAATCCAGAACATGTAACCATGGACACTGAAGGATAAACACTACCAGTAATCCTACAGAAAATACGTATACATATCTATAATACCAGAAGTCATTTATCCACCTGATCCAAAGCCCTTGAAAAATCTAATTCATTATTAGAAAGTCCAGTTATTATAATATTAGTAATCTAAATCAGAATTTTCCAGTGTTTTTGGCCTAGTGGGAAAAATATAGAATGTTGAATATATGTTGTAGGGACTTTGCCAATTCATAATTTTTGGTTTTGCATAAGACAAATTCCTTGTGTGTCCAATCACACTTGGCCAATAAAGAATTCTATTCTATTCTATTCTATTCTATTCTATTCTATTCTATTCTATAAAATAATGCCCATTTAGCTACTAGGGGAGGGATGAAGTTCTGAGATAGTTCCTTTGTTATAAGCATCCTTTCATCTGCTATTTCTTGTTCTTGCTGTGTTTATGGTTTATGTTTTAATAATTAATAATGGCTTTAGGCTTTGTTGACTATTTAGATTTGTTGTAGAGCTGCCCAGAATCACTTGTTTGGTAAGATTAGTGGCTGTTTTATTTGAATAAATAAATAAAAAATAAAACACAAAAATAATACCTGCCACAATTTCTCACAATCCCTCATTAAGATCCAGAACAATTATCAGAAATAAAAGGGTTGATGGAAGCTATATTCATTTTGCAGTATTCTAATTCTTTCTTTTATAAAATTAATACATTTTCCAAAAATATAAGAAGTCATATGGACAGAAAATCTGTCATGTATAAAGGAAGATGCATTAAGGGGACATTAATATATATGGGTATTTTGGTATTTAAAATAATATACTGTGCACACTTCAGATGGTATGCAGCCAATTTGCACTGGTTCGGAAGAACCGGTAGCAATAATTTGGCCTGGGTTGTTGAACTGGTAGCGACTTCTGGATGACTATGCCCCCAACCTGGTTGCTTGATGCTCGCTCAACTTTTCTGGCTGCTCATTGCTCACCCTACCCACTCCCGTCCTATATATGTTGCCTTCACTACGTGGCCTAGCTAATCACCTCACCAGTTGCCTTGCTGATGCCCAGTCAGCTCAGCTCACCAAAGATAAGCAAAGCATGCCGCCTGTTAACCCTTTTTCCCCTGGGTTGGAGCCCAGGGCCCAGGGATGTGCCCAAGGCCCTGGAACTGCTGCCCACCTCAGCTGGTTCAGGGAATGTATGATTCCCCAGCTCTGACCTTGCCCCAGAGCTGCTACCTGCTCGTCACTCACTCTCCCTTAAGGTGACATGTTGCTCATTTTCCGCTTCTTCAGAAGCCCAAGCCCTTAATCTCCTCTCTTCCTTCCCTACGGCTGCCTCTTTCTTCATCCATGGCCATGACTTTACCTTCTTCTCACAGCTGGCTGCCAGGGAACACAAGCCTGGGCTGGGTGTCACTGGCTTTCCGCCAGCCCACATCTTACCCTTCTTGTCTTGAGATGCCTGTAGCTGCTGCCTCTTTTTTTCAGTGAGAAATGCCTCTTTGCCAGCCAGAACTGAGCTAACTGTGCCAAAAAAAGAGACAACAGCTACAGGCTTCTTGCACAAAAACTACTCTGCTTTTCAAACACACCAAAAAAGTGGCAGTCCTACTGTGATCACCACCCTGTTGTTTGCACTGGACGTGCATGCACACCCCATTACCTGATGTGCTGGATGGACTTGTCTGGGCAAGTACCTCTGCTTTAGTGCAGCAGGCATGGGGGTGCACCCTGGTGCAAAGAACAGGGTGACGAGTCCCAGCTGCTGCTGCTTTGCCAGCCGGAACCAAGCTGGTAGCCCAAGTGCCATCTCCTAGCAGAAGGTCTTGGGACCTCACATGTGCACATGTGAGGCCAGAATCTTCTGTGGGGAGATGGCACGTGGGTGAGTTTCTTCGGCGCTGTGAGATGCACATGCTCTGTGTATGCCTGAGAAGGAGGAGAAGACTTGGGTGAACTTTTCTGCCTTACTTCCCTTCATTCCACTGCTGCTCAGAAGGAAACCACCCCACTGTCCCTTTCAGGTACTTCAACATGGAGGGGGGACCAAAAAGGGACAGGCAGGGTGCAGGAGCCCGGCCAAGTCTTGCCGTGTCCCCCCCAACCACCAAGAAGCCTTAAGCCACCACCTCTTTGCTGGCAGGAGAATCCTCCAGCCGCTGCTCCTGGCTCAGTTCCATCTGGCAAAGAAGTGGCTGCTGGAGGTCCCTCACAGGCAAAAAGTGGTGCGAGAAGCCTGCAGCTACCACTTCTTTGCTGGCAGGAGAATCATCCAGCCATCACTAGTTCCAGTTCCAGTTCCAGCTGGCAAAGAATCAGCAAAAACCATGCAGGTCCACCCCATTGAGTCCACTGCACTGGAGAGACTTGCCCGAGCAAGTCTGAACAGAGCAGCACAGCAGGCTAGAGTCCAGCTGCATTGAAAAAAAAAATGTGTTGGCTGCAGGAATCTCATGACAAGGCCAAGATCTGGGCTGTCAGGGAGCCCTGGCTTGCCTTCCCTGGCAGCCAGCCATGGGAGGAAATGGTCACGGCTGTGGGAGGCTGAAAGAGTCAGTTGTGAGGGAGGAAATGGGGATATTAAGGGCCGGAACCTCGGAAAGAGGGAAAATGGGATGATGTGTGTTACTGGTGAAGGGAGAGTGGGCAGCATGCAGAATTAGGCCAGACCTTTGACAGATTAGGCCAGGCCTGCCTGGGCAGAAAATAGATAGATAGGTAGAAATACAATTTTTTTTCCTACCGGGTTCTGTGGGTGTGGCTTGGCAGAGGTCGAGTGACTGAGTGGGAGTGGGCATGAGTGATGTCAAGTTGGACATGCCCACTCAGTCACATGACCCTCCCCCACCAAGCCACGCCCACAGAACTGGTAGGGAAAAAATTGAATACCATCACTGGCACACTTGTATGAATTTTCCAACACATTTTAAGAAATATATATTTCATCAATTTTTCTTTTCCAAACTTTGTGGTTAAAAATATCAGGATGCAACATTTCAGATCAAATTTGTCAACTGCAAATAATAATGATAACGATAACGATAATGATAATGACAACAACAACAACAACAACAATAATAATAATAAATCATTGACAGGCTATATTTGTCCAGAAAAGCAGGCGGCAGAGGAGTTTTGCAAGTGAAGCAGACAGTCGAAGAAGAGATGCATGCTCTGGCAGATTATGTGAAAGACACTGTTGAACCAGCTTTGATGGAGGTCAACAAGAGGAAGCTGCTTAAAGTGCAGCAAACCAAGAATCAATATAGAAAAACAGCGGTGCAAACTCGGGCTGACAGCTGGTGTAACAAAGCACTGCATGGACAATTCCTTGAAAAGATCCAAGGAAAAGTAGATAAGGAAAAGACCTGGTTATGGATGACCAACGGAACACTGAAGAAAGAAACAGAAGGCCTGATTCTTGCAGCCCAAGAACAAGCCATTAGAACGAATGTAATCAAAGCCAGAATAGAAAAATATGTTGATGACCCCAAATGCAGACTTTGCAAAGAAATGGATGAAACCATTGATCACATACTGAGCTGTTGCAAGACAATAGCTCAGACTGACTACAAACAACATCACAACACAATCGCTCAGATGGTCCACTGGAACTTGTGTCACAACTATCATCTGCCTGTAGCAAAGAACTGGTGGGATCATAAGCCTGAAAAAGTGGTCGAAAATGATCATGCAAAACTACTGTGGGACTTCTGAATACAGACTGACAAAGTTTTGGAACACAATACCCCGGATATCACGATTGTGGAGAAGAAAAAAGTGTGGATCATCAACATTGCCATACCTGGTGACAGCAGAATTGACAAGAAACAACTTGAAAAAGTCACTAAATATCAGGACTTGAGAATCGAACTGCAGAGACTCTGGCATAAACCAGTGCAGGTGGTTCCAGTGGTAATCGGCACACTGGATGCTGTGCCTAAAGACCTAGGCAAGCACTTAAAAACAACTGGCGCTGACAAGATCACCATTGGTCAGCTGCAGAAGGCCACCTTACTGGGATCTGCTCACATAATTCGCCGATACATCATGCAGTCCTAAACACTTGGGAAGTGTTCGACTAGTGATTTGTGATACGAAACCCAGCATGGTTATCTTGTTTGCTGTGTATACTGTCATTTTGTGTATTATAATAATAACAACAACAACAACAACAACAACAATAATAGCACTTAGACTAATATATCACTTCACAGTCCTTTACAGCCCTCTCTAAGTGGTTTACAGAGTTAGCATATTGCCCCCAACAATCTCATTTTACTGACTTCGGAAGAATGGAAGGCTGAGTCAACCTTGAGCCAGTCAGGATCAAACTCCTGGCTGTGTACAGAGATTGCACGCAATATTAGATTGTAATGTTTGAAAGTATGTTTATAGGTCAAATATTTTACAATTTTATCCAATTGGTAAATAAATCATAGAAGAAAATGAATTAAGTAAATAACTTGACTAGTCCAATTTACTAGGGTATAAGAAGCTTTTTCCATTACTTTTCAATAATGTGGTGCATCAGCTTCTGAGCACAGAGCCACATTGCACAATATGAATTATCAGAGTGATGCTTAATTTTAAATCTGTTTTCTGAATTTCGATGATAGCTTGTTCTTTTAATAAAAAATTAACTTCAAGATGAACATTGCTTATTGGCTATTGCTGTTAGAAGATAACATTAAGATATAATTAAAGCAAGTGCTTCCAAAAAGCAAGCTAGAAAGACAGAAATCACAGTATCAAATCTATAGCAACTGGCATTGTCTTTAGGCCTCACAGTGATCACATATTATAATGTCAATGCTTAATAAAGAATAGAAAGCTAATTCCTTGACTTTGTTGTGAGAGAATCAAAGGATACAAATGATTGTAAACACATTCATCTTAAAAACAGGGAGTTATTTCAAATTTAATTAAGTGTAACAATAACAATTATAATCAAAGCAAAAACTAAACATTGTTTTGCTCTGAACCAAATCACTCATTGAATATGCTCCAGTAGAAGGGAAATGCAACCGAAGGGATAGGGATAATGAGGGAAAGTTATCTCTTTTCTTTCTATGACATTGGCTTTCTTTTGAATCCTTTCAATGAATGGAATGTGCCCTTCTGTTTGTAGAGGAGATATTGGGAACAAAGCAGGGGTGGGCTTCTACCAGTTCTATCCACTTCTGTAGAACCGGTAGCTCTGAAGAGCAGCAGACATAGAACCGGTTCTATGTCTGCTGATGTTTTTTGCTCACACGCCCACCCGGGATCTTACCTGACCTTCATTTCCTATTTTTTCAACTACAGCTGCCATGTGAGACACAGCTGCAGTTTAAAAAGCAGGAAAAAAGTGCTGTTTTAAAGGCTGCTTCTCTGCATTCAGTGTGCTGATGACGATTTACAGGCATGCCCACAGTTGTGCAGGAAAGCACATCGTAAATCACCAAACCTCGTAAATCATTGAACCGGTAATTAACCCTGTCGTATCCCACGCCTGGATCAAAGAAACAATATTGCAACCATTTTAAAATGAGTGGCCTAGTATACAAGATAAATCTTTTGAAATGGGTAACCAACAGCTTTAGAACCATTGGCAAACATTTCAGTCTCTTTGAATTTGGTTGGTATTCATGGATTCTGAACATGAATAGAGGAATGGTATGAATCATTGCTTATATCACTTAAGCAAATGTTCAAAATAATATTTATTTATTTTATTTATTTATTTCTCAATTGCTTACAAGATAATAGTATAAGTAAAACATAGTTATGAATACATGGATACATATAAGAAAAATAAAATATAAAAGAAGCAATAGGACAGGGACAGTAGGCATGTTGGTGCGCTTATGCACTCCCCCTACAGACCTCTTAGGAAAGAGGTGAGGTCAATAGTAGACAGTCTAAGGTTAAAGTTTTGGGGTTTGGGAAAGAAACTACAGAGTCAGGTAGAGTATTCCAGACATTGACCACTCTGTTGCTGAAGTCATATTTCCTGCAATCAAGTTTGGTGCGATTAACCTTGAGTTTGTATCTATTGTTTGCTCTTGTGTTGTTATGGTTGAAGCTGAAGTATTCATTGACAGGTAGGACATTGCAATGTATGATTTTATATACTATACTTAGATCGGACCAAAGGTGGAGTAATTCTAGGTTTTCAAGGTCTAGAATTTCGAGTCTGGTGGCATATGGTATTCTGCAACAAGTAGAGGAGTGGAGAACTCTTCTTGTAAAATATTTCTGGACTTTCTCAACTGTGTTAATATCAGATACGTAATGTGGGTTCCAGACTGATGAGCTGTATTCAAGTATTGGTCTAGCAAATGTTTTGTATGCTCTAGTTATTAGTGTAATATTACCAGAGAAAAAGCTATGTAAGATTAGGTTAACAACTCTTAGCGCCTTTTTGGCTATGTAGTTACAATGGGCTCTAGCACTTAGGTCATTTGAGATGAGTACTCCAAGATCCTTTACAGAGTTTGGGTCATCAACAAGATCTTGACTATTCAGCCTGTATTTTATTTTCTGATTTTTTTTTTTACCAATATGTAGGACAGAGTATTTATTTATTGAGATCTGAAGTTGCCATTTATTTGACCATTCTGATATGTAGTCAAGGTCTTTTTGAAGGGTAGCAGTATTTTCTATGGTGTTGAATAGCTTTACTTCATCAGCGAAGAGTATGCAGTTGCTCTTGATATGATCACAGTGGTCATTTATGTAGAGTATGAAAAGAGTTGGTCCTAGAACACTGCCTTGGGGGACACCACTGTTGACAGGTATAGAATTTGATAGGACTTTCCCAATTTTGACCATTTGTTGTCTGTTTGACAGGAATGCTTCTATCCAGTTATGCAGGTGTCCAGAGATACCATAAGGTTTTAATTTTAGGAGTAGTTTGTCGTGTACCACTGAATCAAAGGCTTTACAGAAGTCTATGCAGATTGCGTCTATTGCTTTGCCCTGATCGAGTTGTGTAGTCCATATGTTTTTGCAATGTAAGAGTTGCAGATTACACAATATGCATTGGACAGTTACAGCTATTGCCTTGAATAATGAATTTCAAGGAAGCTTTCCTTCCAAGGTAATCTTTTGAAATGAAGTGACTCATGCAAGTTAATTAAAGCACATTGAATTTGAAAGCTCTTGTATTTTCTGTATAATTTTGAACCTAAGTACACACTGCTTCCAAACAAAAGCCTTGCTCCTTCACCACAAAGACCAAAAAGTTCATTGAATAGTTTAGCGAAAGAGAGAGAAAAAAAAAAAGAACAAGTCTGGTGAATACAATTTCTCCATAGTAGCTAATGGCCAAATTGAACTATTTATGAAAATTAACTATGTCCCTCCTTCCTCCAGTTTGTTCCCATTAACTTTCCAAAGTGGTAGCCATAAGTTAAACAAACAAACCAGCAACTGATGGCCATTTTGTCTGCCAATGCAGATGAGCAGTTGCTTGCTGAATCAGAGATCAAGTATGAAAGAGCTAATAAAGTATAGAGCTTAAGATATAAGTAGAAAAGTAGAAACAATCTAAAAATAAATAACACAATAAATCATGCAATTGAATGGAAATTTTATTTTCCATCAGAAAAGGCAACTGAGACAAGTTACTTCAAAATTCTGAGGTAACAACAACAATTAAAAAGAAGCTCCAGAGCATCATCCCTTAGCATCAAACAAAAGTTCACAGGCCTTCCAAAATGGGTGCTGAGGTTAGGGTCTCTTGCAAAATATTAATGTCTTTATTACTATATTTGATCATAATCAGAAGTTATTTTGTCATTTATCAGGCAAAAATAAATAAAAATAAAAATTTGAAAATGTTGAAAAGTCTTGCATAGCAGCTGTCAGTATCCAGAAATGAATGACCTTGAAGCAGTGGTGGAATTCATTTTTTTTTACTACAGGCTCTGTGGGCATGGCTTGATGGGCATGGCTTGGTGGGCGTGGCAGGGGAAGGATACTACAAAATCTCCATTCCCACCCCACTCCAAAGGGAAAGTTACCACCGGTTCTCCGAACTACTCAAAATTTCTGCTACCGGTTCTTCAAAACCGGGCAGAACCTGCTGGATACCACCTCTGCCTTGAAGCCTATTGGATCCTATGCTCATCTGGCAAATTTTTACACTATTGGCATATACGTATATATATATATATGTGTGTGTGTGTGTGTGTGTGTGTGTGTATGTATGTATGTATCCCCTTCTTTTTGTTTTAGAGTTTCTTTGTTTCTGGTCTTTGATCGAAATCAAAAGATCTGTGGATTAACTGATTCTTTAAAAAAATATATAAGCAGATTGTTTAAAAATTAAATATTGTACAAAAAAAGAGGGATGATAACATTTTAAAAATAAATAGCTGCTTCTCGCTCCTAACCACAATAGTTTCTACCTTTACACATATTTGTGTCCTTGTAGTAACAGATTTTCTATGGTGCTTTAAGTGACTCAGAAATGTAATTTCATCCAGAAGAAACATAACCTAACCCAGGGGTGGCGATGGGCCGGATGCATCATACACAGGCCATGCCCACCCCAGATCCGTGAATGGGAAAAACATCATGATACATCATGTGATGGCAATGTGACGCAGCAAGTTTGACACCCGTGTCCTACCCTAAGGCCACTTTTTCCCCTCTATCTCTCTTAGTTGGAGAATTATGTATCAGGACACTGGTATATTTTTGCTATTGAATTTAGTCACATTAATACAGTCTGTGGAATTGTATTCATCAGAGTTTAAACTTCAGTTATTAAAAATGCATAATAAAAATATCATAATGAGCTGTGTGAAAAAATAATAAGGCAGATTCCAGGTGAACGTTTGGAAAAGGTATTATATAACAAATGAAAAAAGCTTCCCATTGCCATTCCAGGTAAACATTTTTAAAAAGGTAATATATAACAAATGAAAAAAAAAAAAAACACCCATCACTGCTAGTTTCCTCTCCAGTGCAATATAGGATTAAAAACCCTCCCCCCCCTATGATTTACAGATGTTCACTTTCTCAGTCATAACTAAACTGTTATGCGACTGGAAGTCTAATTATTTTTTCACTAGGTGACATAAGTTTTATGTTAAAATAGAATGCATCTTTGAGGTAGTCTCAGGGTTACAAACTAGTGTCATATTTATTATCTTTCTAATCCTATATCTAATTCTATATATCAAGACATGACTCTTCTGTTTAATAAAAAGAACTGTTTGTTTGTTGATACTTCACTTTGTGTTGCTGAATGTGTGGTAAAACAAGAAAAGGTAAGATCAAAAATGAGTTGTTGAATAAGTGAATTGTGCAAAAAAAAAAATTATCACTACAAAACAAGAATTCTGAAATGTTTGACCATAGAGATAAAGAATAAGATCAAAAGGCTGGTTCTAGTCACAATGAGAGCCATGGAAAGTTTATGTGATGCTCAGGGTCACTCACATCTTAATCACTGCCTATCTGGATTATTTCAACATGCAATGCATGGGGCAGCTCTTCTTGGCCACTCAGATGCTGAAATTGTTACGGAATGTGACAATATTGACAGGCTTGAGAGTTTCCTCAGGACACCCATGTTATACCTCTGCTTTAGAAGCTTCACCGGTTTCCAGCAGATTTCAATTCATGACATATGTCTGGTTTATTTGTGGACCACCTGTCTCTCCTTCATTCTTTCTATGATCCAACAGATCCAACAGAGTTGGCCTGTTCTGATTTCCATCTATTAAGCTTAAAAAAGATGCAAGATAGGAACCAGTAGATGGATGTGGTTAAAAGCAAGACTAGTTTGCAGTTTTAGAGAGCTGGAGAAATATACTGAATACCTTTGAAGAAACTATGTTTACTTTGGTTCACCTCACTTCATATCATCTGCTTTTGATTTATTTTGCCCATCATTGACCATGTTTTGCTATGCTTTGCATATTGTGACTTACCATAAAAAAGTATAGCATAATAATAATGTATTATCTTCTCTTTATGATTTGCATATTTGTGTAAAATATTTTATTCTGTTCACTGCAATTTTGATTTTAGACTCATGCTAATCTCTTAAGCGTTCATTTGAATATGCATTCATAATTTCATTTATAAACATCGGCATGATTTTGATATTTTATTAAAATGATAAAAAAGACTGCAAAATGCTGCCTTGATCACTCCCATCTTAATCACCATCTATCTGGATTATCTGGATTATTTCAACATGCAATGCACGGGACAGTTCTTCCTGGCCACTCAGATGCTGAAATTGTTATGGAATATGAACGTTACAGAACTTATGAGGTAAATTACTATGTTTACTTTGGTTCATCTCACTTCATATCATTTGCTTGTAATTTATTTTGCCTATTACTTCCCATATTTTGCCATGCTTTACATATTGTGACTTACCATGAAAAGCATAATAACGATGTAAAAAAGACTGCAAAATGCTGCCTTATTGCAAGTTTCTCACCTTTCAAATGTGTGTACAATGTCATGATGCATGTAGGAAAGGGCAAGACTTGTGCTGTAACGTATGATACTTTCTTTTGCCCTCCTGGCCACCCACCTTGCAATTTCCTTGGCATCTATATTAATAATGATATTAATCATTAATTATGTGATAGGATATTATTCAACATACTGATAATTAGCATATAATTGCAGCATCTATAATAAAATTAGTATTTTTAACAGAGTAACATGAAAGCAAGAAGATTTCCATCTGAGTTATCCCTGCAGTAACAAAATGCTGGGTCTAGGTGATAAGGAATTCCAAAGCCCAAAATGATTATTTCTCAACTGTCAAGTTATCTCTTTTCTCATATGAAAGCTCTGCCATATTTGAGATAAATCCTCCCTTCTCAGTGCACAGTCAAAAAGAATTCCAACTGATTATTTTTAGATATGTTTAGTTAACATTATAGAAACTCAGTTTGTTTAAGGCATCAGGTTAGATGCCAAGAGTCTGAATTCTACTTGGTGCTTAGGTACAAAACCAGCTGGGTGACCTTGGGCCAATCATTCTCACTCAGCCCCAGGAAAGACGAGATAGCAAACCACTTCTGAAATCTTGCCAAGAAAACTATAGGGACTTATTCAAAGAGAAAGGGGGTGGGGAGGAAGAGAAAAGAATGAGTCTGTGGTGGGGAGTTGTAGGTGAAGACAAGCCAATGGTAGTATTCAATTTTTTTTACTACCAGTTCTTTTGGCATGGCTTGGTGGGTATGTGTGGCTTGGTGGGCATGGCACGGGAAGGATACTGTAAAATCCCCATTCCCTCCCCACCCCACTAACCTGCTTTCCAGCTCCGTTCTCCTATGCAGGGCAACAAAAGAAGACCCAGTTGATCAGCTGGGACTTGGGAGGCACAGAATAGATGGGGGTGGGGCCAGTCCGAGGTGGGATTTGCCGGTTTTCAAAACTAATCAAAATTTCTGCTACTGGTTCTCCAGAACCTGTCAAAACTAACTGAATACCATCTCTGAGACAAGCCTTTGTAATTTCCAACCTCCCACCTCAAAAATAATTTGATGGCAGAAAAGTTTTGGAAACCACAGTTATGTAAAGTACTTTTCTGCAACATCCTACTTACTTAATATTTGATGTTTTTATAGAAAATGCAACAAAATATTTGAAAGATGGAATTATGGTTTTGCTTTTTATTATGAAAAATCAGGAAAAAAGTTCCTTGCAGAAAATGTGCTGAAACCAAATCTCTTGCGTTATCCTTTCTGAACAGTTTATTTGCTCATGTTTGGTTCATTATAATTTTTTAAATGGTGGAAGAGCTAGAGTTGTTCTTATTTTGTCCGTACAAATGACAGGGATTCACAAATCTTTGAGTTTAATTGCTAATTTTGGGCCTAAAACAAAACTGTTTTGCATAGGTCTTTTTTAACAACACATTCACAAGTTTATGGAATTGTGAAGTAATAATAGTGGCATATTTTCTGCTTATAACAATGAAAATAAATTTGTGTCTCGTACATCAGCTCTTAATTATGTAAAATGTTGTATTATGCTGCTAACAGCTCATTATTAGAAATTTAAGACAGATCACTGGAAAATGAAAATCTCCTTCCACTCTTGAACATCCTTATATTTTCCTCCCCTCCGCCAATTATAAGAATTTTAAAAGTATCAAAGACAGGAAAGAAGACTCCATATGCACATATACAAATCCTTGTCTTCCATGAAAACAGCAGGCTTTTATATGTCACTAATTCTTTTTGTAGTTCAAATATTAGCTGTTTGTTCAAAAGACTGGCTTCAGCTAGAAGAAGCTCCTGTAAAGCTGCCACTAGGGGTTAGCAATCACTTGTAAATTGCAAGATAGCAAAAAAACACAAATCACACCATCTAAGCATCAGTGTTTATAGCCATTGAAAAGTATATTAGACTTTGGAGTGCTAAACTAAAAAATGAAGGAAAGATGAAAAAGATTTGGTAACCATGTGTGGGAAGTCCCCCCTCCTAGAAGAATGAAATATTTTGGGAAATATTAAAAAGGCAGAGTATTATATTTTCCTAAAAAAAAATTGAGAAACATGCTCTTAAAGACAGAAAGCAGTCCCCATGTCTTTCTTAATAGCCCACAGCAGATGCCAGCACTTAAGAGATAAAGAGCTTAAGAGATAAAGAGCTTCCTCGAAAGAGGAAGATGAGTATCTAGATAGCTCTATTCATAAGCAAAGCAAATACTGCAGGCAGAAATCCATTCAAGACAGGATATTTCAAAATTCCTTGGCAGAATGGTAGGATTAGAAAATAGCCCTTCACCCAAGTTCCAACACAGGGCAAAAGCCATTAGCCACAATAGGAATTTCCCAACACACTTTTAGAACACAAGCTCCTTCATTGCACTATCCCCAGAACAGTTAAAACTTCAAAGTCACAGACACCTATAAAGATCCATCCACTCATTCAATCATTTGTTCAGCTGACCCAGAACTGCACACTGGCTTTGTGGTTCTGTTCAATAAACCAACTTTACAATCAGCCTCCATGTTGTTTACAGCTTCTTTTACCCAACTTGGAACTGAACCAGATGGATTTTTTTCCAACATACCTTTATAAAAAGGATACAGTATGTGATTGGCCCAAAAAATAATAATTATAAATTTGCATAGTTCTTAAATCTGTCAGAGAAAATAGTGTTGTCTCTTTCTGGTAATTTTGTCACTCTGAAGTTCTCGTGATTGAGAAATCTGGTTAGGATAATGGTTAAAGTAAGTCCAGATCCAATTCCTAGTAGAACATGAGATTTGGTTATGAGCTCTTATTTTGCCACTAGTTTGAAAATACTTTCTGAAGTTTGGGGTGACATCTTAATTTCTGAACAGTGTATGCTGACTGAAATAAATATACGCTCAACAATCATTCAGATCCATATACTAGTTGTAAATATGTCACAATAATTTATTTCCAAACAAACAAAACCTTAAAGCTGACCTACTGCTTCTGAATAACAATAATTCAGTCCTTGGGATAATTCTCAAGGAACATGAAATAACATACAGGTTCTTGGCTGATACAGATGGCAAGAAACTCTAAGAGTAAACAGCACATATATAGGTAACCTTGCTACAAAAGTTACCTGAGAAGTTTGAAATAAGGCTAATTTAACTAGATTGGTCTCTATTCTTACAGTAATTGGATATTCTTTCTGGAACACATCAAAGTGAGAGGAATGTTGAAGTTGGGCATACCTTAGGACATATAATTAGCTATGATCATTAATGGGCTTGAACCAGAAAACGTTGTCCCCATTCTAAGAACATAATCCAATAAACACTTATTATAAAATGTATTACACTGAACAAACAGAAACGTATACTGCTGATTAAATGTCTAAGTGTGTAAATTATATTGATTTGCTTTTATTGATTTTAGCACATACGAAATCTAGTTATGTAGCATCAAATGTCATAATTCCTGAATGGCTAAGATCACTATGGAATATGAAATGTCCTAATCAAATAGGAAATGAAAGCAGGAGCACACTGGGTTTATAGAGGAGGAAAAAGAGAAGGAATGGACCAGCAAATGTGTAGGTTCTTAAAATAAATAGCAGGAAGATAATGAAAGCACTCCTCATCTCAAAGCTAGAAAAGTTGATTAGATATTTTCTCATGCAGAACATTTTTTCTGCATATGTATGAAAGAGAAAATAACTTCAAAGCAGCCTATCACAATTACTTGCTTAAATAACTTCACAAAATTATAGTAAATTATTAGAGGAAATATTTCAAGTACTTTTAAGTTGCTCGATTTTGAATTGTGTTGTTTTATTTTCTTTGCATTATTTAACATCTTTTTTATTTCTACAGCTGTGTTCAAAACTGTTTCTTAACCTGATTCTACACACATTACTGGACATTACTGCTCTATCCTGTTCAGCTGAGGCAGGGGAATAAGTATATAAGCTCAAAACCTTACACACATGTAAACAAAAGACAACAAAACAAATAGCTTTCTGTCTGTATAGTCTCTGGTGATGAGCCGAAAGACAGAAAAGAAAGCAGTATGCTTTCTCCCTTAATTGGGGCTTAACAGGGGGTTGTAACACAAAGTATATACTTATTCCCCTGCCTCAGCTGAATAGGATAGAGCCAGTGGTCTAATGGCAATTACAACTGCCTTACATGTAATACTTCCCTGGTTCGAATCCCAGTAAGGGTATGGCTAGCTGAAGAGAGCTAACTAGCTCAAAATAGATCTATCCTAGTCTCCCTTATTTAATTATTTATCAGCTCAAAACCTTACACACATGTAAACAAAAGACAACGAAACAAATAGCTTTCTGTCAGTATGGTTTCTGGTGATGAGCTGAAAGACAGAAAAGAAAGCAGTATGCTTTCTCCCTTAATTGGGGCTTAACAGGGTGTTGTAACACAAAGTATATATATATATATATATATATATATATATATATATATATATATATATATATATATATATATATATATATACCTTTTTGAGAAATATTGAGTCTCAAGGAGAAAGATTGAAGATCTTGATTCATGTTGAAAACAATACAATGGATTGTTTTCCACTTTCTTTCATGGCAAGTCAGGGAGAAATAGATATAATAAGATCAAAATTCATCATTAAGAATAAAAGATGGTTAATAGAATCTTGACATTTATAGAAGTGTAAGAAAAATTTGGAAAAAGAATACAATTTTCTCCCACTTCGTGGACTTCACTCTGCTAACAAAATTAAATATGGTCTTTGACCAACAAAACATTGGAAATCTTTACAGTATAAGAGAAGGGCATGATCTCATTGTTTGGAGAATAAACTTTGTTCACAATGGAAAATATTCTCATCTTTTATGGAAGCTGTGTTTGTGGCAGAGTGATAATATGATTACTATTTTTTATTCCTTTCTGTGATCAATTGTTTCCATATTTTCCAAAATCACATCTTGATATTGTTGATCTGGAGAGAAAACAAATAGGGTTCTAATAGAACCAGAATTTTGGTAGACCAGCTTTCTCCAGGTTTTTAAGATTCAGTTTAGAATATATACTATATGTTCCAGAGATTGGGGACTTGGACATCAAACTGTGCACGTTTGACTTACACCTGTCATATCTTGGTTGAAAAATCTGGATTTTATTACATGGTATCAAATTTTATTTAGTTTCTATTTATTTATTAAAATTATTTGCCATCCATCTTGCAGCAAAATATAATAGGTAGGTAGATAATATTTGCAGACATCTAGCAGGTATCTACACCTATGCATTCCATATGTGATAGGTTTACTTTGCCTTCTATGGCAGCAATATTAGGCTTTCATAAGATAAAGTTTGAAGCTTTAATGCTACAGATGTCAGCCCTGGATCCATCTTGAATCAGATTTGGGGCTGCCACAAGGGAAGATGGGTAACTGTGTGAACAAGAGCGAAATGAGAAGGGAGGATAGCCATAACAACATTCTTTCGCTAAGTTGAGTTGCTGGAGTTGGGAGGAGAGTGACTGGCGGGAGTTCAGAATGGAAGTGAATTGAAGAGTGTGACTTGAGGGTCACCAGTAAGGGGGCTGGGTGTGAGTTTTAATATAGTAATGGAAAACTTGGGAATTCAGATTCAAGTTTTCCCCAGATGTGCCAATATAACTTCTCTAATAAATTATTATTTGGATGGACTTTGTCTCTGAGTACTGAATTGGGATTGAGAGTTTGGTTGGAACACTGACAATAGAGACTTAAGACTGATCCCATTCTCTTAGGCTTTCTGTGCACTGAAAACAAAACGATATTAAATTTTCCCGACACCACTTTATTTTTTTCTTCTGTGGAATGAAAATAAAGTGTTTTCTAAAAGACATGACCTCATTTCCAATTTAACCTGCATTTACAGTAATAATACAGTTAATTTAAACAAATGTAAAATGTGGGGCTATAAAACGCTGCTTTTGAGAATCTTTATTTATTATATGTCCATGGTGCCCTTAAAAATATTTCTTTGTATAGGAAAGTATGCTGAAATGGTTATTTGAATCTAATTTTCATAAAGATATTTTATCAGTAAATATATTGCTGTTTTCCTTCAGAATCAACAGATACCATGTTTGTTTCTCTTAAACATGTATATAAACTAACAGATTCAAGGCAAAGTCTCACATACCTTATTTTGGTTTGACACATCCAATATAAACAAATAAAGTCACATAAAAAATCTCTATCTTCCATCTTTAATAGTAACCAAACTATCTGCTTAACTTCACTATTACTATGTCAGAATCCAATATAGGAATAATATCCCAAATATTTTGGGAATAAACAAAAAGATGTGTGATATGAATAATTTTCATATTCCTGTATTTATTATTTCTGTTTGGAAGAACCCAGGAACACCATGATTTAGATTCATATGTGAAAGCAGACCATTTTGAACACAGGATCCAGAATCAGATAAATAATTTCATTTTCTACCTCCTATAGTTTTTATTTTGTCTTAACTATTATTCTTTTTCCTGAAAATGCTGATATTTCAGCTGATATAACAGCTGAACATCTGTTAGTGTTTTTTGAGGGAATTATCTTATTTTGAAATTCCCAAAATTTTCAGTATAAACTTATCTATATCCAGTCATTTATTTCCCTTTGTGCCATTTTGATATTAGGCCCCTCACCCTCCATGGCAACCCTATATAGCTGCTTTCTTTTGTGATTAATGACAGTCAGGTTTTACTTCAAGAAGTTTTAACTTGATGTTCTCTGAGATCTTTCTTAGTCATTCCGTTGCAGATTTCTTTTTTCATTTTTTTTTTTAATCTTACTTACGAACCATCTTGGATATCATTTGATCAAATGATGCAGTGCTAGTCATTAAGGACCAACAAACAAACGAATGAATGCAATACTCTAAAGCTTGAAATATTCCCTTAGTAAGCAAAAACAGTCAACCAAATGAAAAACCAACAACTGCAGTGGTGCAGAAGCTAATTAAGCTTCCATTACAAAAAATAAGAGGAATTTTATCTGACTTAGGCTCACTGTAATTATGAATGGTTTATGCGTCTCTGAGTCATGAAAAAGAAAAGAAAGCAAATGCATTCTTTTTTTTTTCTGTTGCCTAGAAGAAAATTCAGTAAATAAGAACTGGGAATGATCAATTATTTAAACATTAGTGAAGAAGGCAATAAAAGGTGAACTTTTGGCCACCTTTGATAAGAACTTGGGCCATGTTTATAGCCAAGATTCAGTTTTATTCCTTCTAAACTGCCCTTGTTTTCTTTGCACTGCCCCATTTATTTATTTATTTCATAACTTCACACATTAAATTATGAAAACAAAATACTAGGCAATCTTTTCTGCTAGTAAAATTATTTGCATGCCATAACATCACTGCAATTCCAGAATGGTGTTATGTTACTGGAAAAATAAGAAATGTGCAATCGAAATGATCAATCAATTCCCCCTGTTTTAACAGTAAAAAAAATTAAGTTAGAATAAAAAAAATACCAGTTAGGTTTACAAACATACAGTATATATTAAGCATACATATATCTTAGTTCCATAAACACTGAATTTCCATCTTTATCCTAAAGACCACTAAGAATTTGGATTTAGTGAAAGTTTTTAGGTGCCTTTGAGTAGTTGTTGACTTCTTGTGACTGCCTGGACAAATCCTAAGAATTTCCTTGGCCAAATTTTGGAACTGGTTTGCTATTCAAAAACTGTGGAATAATAACTGCTCAAGGCAATCCAGCTAACATGATTCCTAAGATTACATTGCTCCTAAGATTATCTAAAACACTCACAGTCTCCTCTTTTGTAGTGTGGTGCCTTAACCACTGCACCAAACTGGCTGTCCTTTAAGCATTAGGTATAGACATATCAACAGGAGACTCCCTCTTCAGGATAATTATTACATCTACTAACTATGACACAAGGACACATAGCTAATTGGCTTTAGAGGTTTCATAGTGAAAATTTCAACTCATCCTCAATCGTAAGGATACCTTGTAAATTGCCTTTAGCTGTTCTGCTTTTAAAATAGGGTCTTTCCAGTTGTACTGATGCTTGTATTGCCATACAAATTTTCTAAAGTGTCTCATTTATGATATTGGTAAAAATCCACCAGGGACTGGGATCTGCTGACCTTCTTGGTCCCTCTTGGCTGCTGTACATGAACATCCTTGCATCTGGTCACTGTCTTCTGTGGTCATGTTGTCTCAGGCTGCCAAAGAAATTGTCCACCTGATTTCAACATAAATGACTGCCTACATATTGATTACTACAAAATACCGATCAGGCATTGTGCAACCTTTTTCTCTTAAGTGGCTGTGGCATTCTTCTGAATGAGTATTACACTTCAGTTTAAGTCAAGCCTCCTTGCAGAAAATGCTAGTCCTGTTGTTAAAATCTATTGATATCTGCACAGTGATTTAAATTAAATTGGGAGGGGGGGGAGTAGGCTTCTGCTAATTGTGTAGACTAGTTCTGTTCCCAATGAATATATTGTGTATTATTATTTGTGAGGACATTGGGCCATTTTGTTTATTATAATGTTATTTTACACACTTCATGGGGTACTCTAGCTAGACCATATGTTGGGATATTTGTTAGTCTGTCATATAATTCTCCTTCTAGCTCAAGTGACAGATCATATGCATAGCTCAGATTCATTGGGTGAGATAGAAGAGTCCCATATAATCCCCGTTCCTTAGATTATTTCTGAATATAGGCAGATTAGCCTGCTGAAGGAATAGCACTCATATCTTATCTAATAATTGACTGGCTGACAAATCAGTGGAATTAAGTTTGGGTATCAGATAAAACAGGAAGGAGCCAGCCTTTTTAAATTGAAAACTGAATTATATTTAACTATTAGTACAACTATAACCAAATGCAGTAGTGGTTACTATTCAGTCACTATGTATGTATGCATGCATGTATGTATGTATGTATGTATGTGTATGTATACATGGATGCATTGCATGCATGAATACAATCTAGAAAGTATATAAATGATTGAAATATGCTAAATATAATCAAAAAGAAAATATAGAACATTAAAAAGATCTGTATAATATTCATTTAGTTTCAAGATGCAATTAATTCAGTCTTTAAACCTTGTATTAAATCTAAGCCACATAAAAGCATATTGCTTCATCTATTGCTTATAATATAAAGAGTTTTCAAAAATAAATAACAATCTCCATTGAATACATTATTTAGTATCAAGAGGTTATGTTTCTTTCTATTTACATAAGATTATCTCTTTTGCTAAGCTCTAGGCTTAGTAGAGTGAAAGCTCTTCATAAAATGAGAAATCAAATATTTTAGAAATATAATTCAACATCACATTTCCATTTTAAGTATTATATTTCTTTTCAAAATTATATTATCTTATCCCTTGATATGAAAACAAATTGGAGCTATAATTAGACCTATGAATTGATTGATATGCCATAAAGTTGATTGAGATTCTTACAATTAACTTTGAACTTTGAATGCAGATCACACAAGCCATTTAATGGGCTCTATCCTGTTCTGGGTTCCCCAGGCCTGGTGGCAGAAACAGGTCTTCAGTGCCTTCTGGAAGAGTATTAGAGTGGGGACCATTCTAATCTCTGGAGGAATGATGTTCCAGAGAGAGGGAGCCACCATGTACAAGGCCCTTCTTCTAAGTCCCACCAGTTGTATCTCTCTCAGGGCAGAAATACAACCGGCAGCATTCTCTGCTTCCTTGCTCTCATGGATCTGGTAAATGTGACTGGCAAGAGATGGTCCCTCAGATAATGTGGTCCCAAGCCATGAAGGGCTTTAAAGGAGACAACCAGCACCTTAAATTGCACCCAGAAGCAAATCAGCAACCAATGCAGCTCCCATAGGAGAGGTGATACATGTGCACCCCAGGGTCTGCACAAAACCATGTGGGCCACTGAATTTTGCACTAACTGGAGTTTCTGGATGCTCTTCAAGGGCAGCCTTATGTAGAGTGTGTTGCAATAGTCAAGACAAGAAATGAGTGACTGTGAGTAATCATCATATTAAAGGGTTGTTAATGAAGTTATATTTATATAATTTAATTATTTATTGTACTATACTGAGGGCCACATGATATGGGCTTTGTAATATTGTTATACTTGTTAATTAATATAGTTATTTCATATTTTAATTTGATTTATTTTTCTTTCTTTTGAAATTGCGATAAGGGTTTATCAAATCTTTACAGACTGAAACATAGGAAAAAATTTTATCCTATTGCTGTATGGGTTGATTGATAGCTTCTAATATTTCTAAACTGAAAAGATAAATTATAGGTGGGAATCACTGAAGAATGTCTCCTGATAAAATAAAGCTTATTAGCTCTAATTGGCATCTGGTCTGTCCCTTTGTGAACTCCAAACAACCTTTTTTCCTTATTAATATCTTAAAATTTATGCTGCTTCTGTCATCAGACTTCATTTTAATGAACATGTGTTATAGGATGTAAAAGTGTAGCATATTTGTCTATGTCTATGCAAAGGGGAAGCTACTTTTATCCTATCCAATCACCTTTTCTTATGCATTTTCTTTGAAGTCTTAATTATAAAAGGGAATGTAAGATGGTTCTCAAAGTTCCCTCTTTAAATGAGAGGAATCACTTTTATCAAAATATTTTGAATTAATTGTAATTAAATGATCTTCCTGTCTCAACCTGTTTCATTGGATTTCATATGCATGTCAAGGCACAAACCTAAAAAGTCATATTTGGCCTTCAGTACCCAGGTATTATTCTGATAACAGCTTTCCTATCTGAAAACAATACAATTCTTTCTTTGTTTTTCATATCCTGAGCAGTAAATGGTCTGAATTTCTGGTTGAATCACCTCAATCTGCTGATGTTCAAGATTTCATTCTGTAGTAGATTCATTTCATCTTTCAATGTAATGAGCATGTTCATACTTCTTACACTCCATGTTCACATGTAATTCTGTTTTTGCGGCTTTGTATTTATTTTTCTCCATGGCAACATCAACAAATAGATGTCCCAAACAGTTTAAGCTAGTCATATCATAAGCCCCATTGGTCTCTAGATCCTTAGTCCTTCTTCAATAGCATGTTGACTGCCATCTAACCTGCCATCATCATTATAGTGCTAGAAAAGGTGAGTCAAACTCAAGGCCCACAGGCCAGATCTGACCCATGGGGTGCTTACATCTGGCCTGTGGGGCCATTCTGGAAGAGCAAAGGACCAGCTTGCAGTGTCTCTGCCAGCAAAAATAGAGCTTGGAGGGAGCAGCATCCCGAGCTCCATTTTCCCTGGCAGAGGGCTGAGGAGGCTGTTACAGGCAAAAACAGATGTCAATCTGGCTATGCCTATCCTGGCCACACCCATCCCCATCCCCACCTGAGGCCAAACACAACTCTGATGCTGCCATCCATGAAATTGAGTTTGACACCCCTGTGTAGTCATTTTATATTTTCTGTCTGCTACAGGAATGTCTTTCTAGACCTTCCTTCACAATATTTGTTTGCCTTTGTTGGTGTCACTAATTAATAAGCCATCTACATCATGCTCCTATATTACTACTGCTCAGTATAAACGCCTGCTTGCTTTAGCTGAGGAGCTGAGATTATATTTACAGCTTCAGCAACACCACTGGAAGTATATATTGTTGGTATACACTCCTGTACAACCTTTGAAAATTTTTATTTGAAGGATACTATGGACACAAATTAATATTTCCTGATGAAATTATTTCATTGTCAAGTACAATATTTATGTTTTACATATTTTAATATCTGGATGGGTTGATTTTTCCCAATATTGCATTTTACAATTCTTTGTTCATGTAATGCTAATCATTCTATTTTTAGATGCCATATAAAATTGAACTGTTGGATTCATTTCAAGAACTGCATCTCTTAAAAATCCCAATATTCTAGACATTTCTGAGATATTAAAGCATCTGGCCACAGTTTTTGTTTTCCAGCTGTGTTTTAGATTTCCAAGTGAATATTATGAGTAAATCATATTACACAATTTCTCGAAGTCTACATTATAAATTCACCTATTTAAGATATTTGATAGTCCAGGTTTTTCATATATATTCCTCACTATCTTCATATTTATTTTACTGTACAGTGTCAATTTTTTGTACAATTCTAGAACAAAACCTAAGTGCTAATTTTAAAAAACCAAATATGTCTAGCAGCATTCAAAGCTGAAATGAAGATCCCTATTTACCATTTGTTAACATAATCCTGCTATACTGTATTCATAAAACAAATCAAGAGGGGTTGGAGGGGTCAGAGGGGTTACATGCATACTCTCTTAGATAGTGCCAAAGAGGGCAATATTCAGAGAAGTTCTTCTAAAAACCATAGATGTTAATATAAAAGCACAAAAGTAAAGATGAAAATCTATTTGGTTAAAGCTCCTTAATCATAAGGCAACCTCAGTTGGGTCCAATAGCTATGATGGGTTTTGAACTCTTACTAACACTTTCTTATGTACTGTATCTATCCATGTATGTGAAACATCTAATATGGAAGCATTTTTCTTGTAATAGGAAGGATTTTTCTTGATAGTCGTCATAAGCTCTCTCTTCCTTTACTCTGTACTTCCTGTCAGCTGGACTATTTTTGGATATAGGATTACTGGTTTAGAAGACTGGAAGATTCTTGTTCAGAGATTGCTGGAGTAACAATTTACTAGCATGGAACAGCTGCATGTTGATTACCTGTCACTCAAAAAAGTTCAAAATCCCATTCCAGGCACCTGTCAACAGACAAGCAGGAATCCAAGTTAGTGCAGCTATATGGAGGAGACCTTTGCCTGTGCTCTGCTTGGTGTAATGGAGTACTTTCTTCCTTCTTTATGTTTCCTGCGAATAAGAATGTTCAGAGTTTAAAGCTCAAGTTGGGGTATTTAACTTCCTTAATAAATGTTAGTAGTCTTTTGGATCTTAAACATCTTTCCCTAGATGCTCCTACTGCATTTGGCCTGATGTCAGATTCAAGGAACCAAGATTGACACAAGGGTTACCTAACAGAATAACAGAGTTGGAAGGGGCTTTGGAGGTCTTCTAATCCAACCACAAGCATACCTGTGATGGTGAACCTATGGCATGTGTACCAGAACTGGCACACAGAGTCATCTCTGCCAGCATGCAAGCTGTCGCCCCAGAGCAGGTCTACTGCGCGCACCACCCACCTGCCAGCTGATCATCGGGTAGCTGCCGTGCATGTGCGGGGGACAGGGTGCTCACAAGAGATGCACGCATGCACAGAAATGCATGGTGTGCGTAGGGGGAGTCCCATATGCATGTGCAAGGGGCATGGCCCCCCCACGTCATTGCCTTATGGGTGCTGGCACATGTGTGCGCACACACTTTTGGCACACAAGGATGGAAAGTTCGCCATCACTGCCCTATACCATTTCATACAAGTGGCTGTCCAGTCTCTTCTTAAAAGCATCCAGTGATGGAGTACCCACAATTTCTGAAGGCAGGTCATTCCAATGGTTAATTATTTTCACTGTCAGGAAATTTCTCCTTAGTTCTGGGTTGCTTTTCTTCTAATTAGTTTCCATACATTGTTTCTTCTCTTGCCTTCTGGTGCTTTAGAAAATCATTTGACCTCCTCTTCTTTGTGGCAGCCCCTCAAACATTGGAACACTGCTATCATGTCACTCTTAATCCTTTTCACAGTAGTTTCTTTATTGTTGGTTGCATATTGACATAAAGAAAAATCAGAAAATAAAATACAAGTTGAATAATCAAGACCTTGTTGATGACCCCAATTATGTCAAGGACCTTGGAGTACTCATCTCTAATGATCTAAGTACTAGAGCCCACTGTAACTACATAGCCAAAAAGGCATTAAGAGTTGTTACTCTAATGTTATGTAGCTTTTTCTCTGGTAATATCACACTACTAACTATAACATGCAAAACATTTGCTAGACCAATACTTGAATACAGCTCATCAGTCTGGAATCCACATTACATAACGGATATTAATACAGTCGAGAAAGTCCAGAAATATTTCATGAGAAGAGTTCTCCACTCCTCTACTTATAGCAAAATATCTTATGCCACCAGACTTGAAATTTTAGACCTAGAAAACCAAGAACTACACTGCCTTCGGTCCGATCTAAGTATAGTACATAAAATTATTACTGCAATGTCCTACTTGTCAATGAATACTTCAGCTTCAACCACAACAATGCAAGAGCACACAATAGATACAAACTCAAGGTAAACCACACCAAACTTGATTGCAGGAAATATAACTTTAGCAACAGCGTAGTCAATGTCTGGAATACTCTATCTGACTCTGTGGTTTCTTCCCCAAACCCCCAAAACTTTAACCTTAGACTGTCTACTATTGATTTCACCCATTTCCTAAGAGGTCTGTAGGAGGTGTGCATAAGTGCATTACGTGCCTACCATCCCTGTCCTATTGTTTCTTTTTTATTCGTATCTATTTCATGTATTCATAACCATGCTTATACCTGTTATCTAATACTTGTTTGACAAATAAAATAAATAAAAAATAAAGAAAGAAAAAATAAAGAAAAACAAAAAATCTTGCCTGACTAAATCAACTATTCGTATAACTACCTAATACAGTGTGTGAATTGCTAAGGTAGAATATGCCTTTGCCCTCTTCCTGCATACCAAAGATTCCAAGCTACTTTGTCTCTATGCTGTCTGCAAAAGAGCCGCCAATTCCTTCCTGTGATTCTTAAGTACATTTCACCATATCTGATTTTATCCACACATAGACATTTTGCCAACCATAGATAATGGGGGACTCAGACAAATAAAATTATGTTATATTTATAATGCACACACCTTAATTACTGATTTTGCTGCTGCTAGTTGTGATGATTTCTACCCATATGATGGCTTTAAAAGGGAATTAGACAAATTTATAGAGAATAAAGTTGGTGATGATAGATCTGCCTTCAGTAAGCACATAGGAGTGGATTAGAATTGTGTATTAGTCCAATTACACCCCCTTAGGGAGGAGGAAATTAAAATTTTATATAAAGTCTTATCAGACCTTTTCTTTTTTTCTGTTTCTTTTTTTACCAGTATTTTCTCAAGAGAGCAACTAGAGTGTTGCTGTTCATTGTAGTTAAAATATTATTAATCTTTCCTGAACTCTAAACTTCCCAGTCTAATTTTTTTTCAAACAGTCCTTTCCCAGTTCAAATCCTTGAAGTATCCCCTAATTGTCTGCTGTTGCTTTTTTATTTTCTTGTTAGATATATTAATTGGATAGGCAGTATACACTCAGTCCTATCTCCCTTTGGTTCTTTTTATTAATCATTTTAAGTCAGATGCTGTGCTGTCTCCTCCGATTTTTAATGATGTGTGTGTACCACTGGTGCCATTCACATTATTAGTGCTTATTCATTATTTCTATTCTGTTCTTTTCCCTTTTTCTTTTGTTTATGTGTGCATTACTTTGCAAATATGTAGATGATTTCTGAGACAAGCATTTGGACTTCTCTGAACAGAGATTATTAACATATTGTTTTATTAAAGGGTACATCACTTTATCTCCATATACAAAGGCATTTTGATGGTGCTAGCAAACTGTGTTGTTTCTAAGGAAATATATATTTCATTTTATATGCATTTGCTGGAATAATAGGGGAAAAAAAACACTCCTGAAGGTTCTCTTGATTTAGCATAAACCAAGAGTCTACCATAAAGCTTCATGTTTACAGAAACTATCTTCTGTTTTCCTTACTTTCTTTCACAGATAGTCCTTAAATTATGATAATAATTAAGCCCAAAATTTCTGTTGCTAATCAAGACAATTGTTAACTGAATTTTTCTCCTTTAGAACCTTTCCACAGTGGTTAAGTTGTTAAGTTAGTAACATGGTTGTTAAGTGACCCTGGCTTCCCCATTGACTTTGCTTGTCAGGAGATCACAAAAGATAGTCACATGACTTCAGGACACTGCAAGTGTCATAAATATGAGTCAGTTGACAATCATCTGAATTTTGATTATGTGACCATGAAAGTGGTGCAATGGACGTAAGTGTGAAAAACTATCATAAGCCACTTTTTCAGTGTTACAACTTCGAATGGTCACTAAATGAACTGTTGTGAATTAAGGACTACCTATACAAGATAATTGCTGTGATATTAGCAGATTTCTTTTAAAAAAAAAATAGAAATTATCCACCAGATAACAGGAAAGTTAGACTTTTACTGAAATAATATGTATGAAGCTCTTTTAATTCTTAAAGCACACATAATTAGCTTTATAAAGCCACAGTGAGTGAAAATGTTGTTTCTTTTTCCTGAGAATATGCCACAATATGTGCAACTAGAATATGTTTACTAATGGTAGAAAGTAAACTGCTTTAACCTAAGCCTTAGTCCCTGAATGAATGTATTATTGTTTTAACTCTCCTCTTAAACAAGTTGGTTTGTTGACTTATTTTTACTTATTTTAATTACTACTTTAATCTAGAATTTTTATGTCCTTTCCAAACACATGGCATGAAAACCCCAAGCAACCTTGTTTGGATTCTTCAGACAAAGTGGCCTTCAGAGAGTGACATTTTGTTATTCTAGTGAGTAGGCAAAGAAACAGCAGTCTCAGCGTAGGCATTCACAATGATTTGTGCTTGCTATTTGTTGATCTATTCTGCAGACTTAAGTGGTAACTGAACTTCCTCAGCTTGATAAATTAGAATAATGCAGGTAAACAAACATGGAAATATTAATAATGGCAAACATTCAATAGAACTTTTGCAATACAAGTCATCTCTTCTGCTGGGAAAAATATAGAGGGACAGCTAGGCTTGTCAATATTCTGGCCCAAGATTTTTCTGACCAGATTTACTGAAAGTTTAAGACACATGGCCACACAGCTCAAGCTGCTGTCATTTTTCTGTTACTTTACTAATGTTAAAGCTGTTTTTCAGACAGCATATTTTAAAAGGCAAACCTTCAGAATTAATTGCCCTCTTGATCTAGTTTAGCTAATTTTTATATTAAGTGTACTGAATGTAATGTTCCTGAGCTGAATTAATGTACTAAATGTATTTGTGAAGTCGCTACTGTTCTTTAGTGCAGATAACTGAGATTTGCCAGAATATCTTGCAAGAATCTCAGTCATTTGTAGCCTTAAAGGTCAGAGAATGGGAACACATGCCTCAGGTAATTCTGGTCTCACATTCTCTCTCTCTAAACCATATATTCAGGAAGTGTGCCTTTAATGAAACTATAGAGGAAGTCATCCAAATACATATGTTTAAAATCTTGGTTTTTTATTATTTTTATAAGAATAGAATAGAATAACAGAGATGGAAGGGACCTTGGAGGTCTTCTAGTCCAACCTCCTGTTTAGGCAGGAGAACCTACACCAGTTCAGACAAATGGTTATCCAAAACTTCTAGTGTTGGAGCATTTACAGCTTTTGTAGGCAAGTTGTTTCACTGATTAATTGTTCTGTCAGGAAATTTCTTCTTAGTTCTAAGTTGCTTCTCTCCTTGATTAGTTTCCACCCACTGCTTCTTGTCCTATCCTCAGGTGCTTTGGAGAATAGCTTGACTCCCTCTTCTTTGTGGTAGCCCCTGAGATATTGGAACACTGCTATCATGTCACCCCTAGTCCTTCTTTTCATCAAACATACCCAGTTCCAGCAACCATTCTTTATATGTTTTAGTCTCATTTTTGTTGCTTTTCTCTTCATTCTTTCTAGAATCTTAACATCTTTTTTACATTGTGGTGACCAAAACTGGATGCAGTATTCCAAGTGTGGCCTTACCAAGACATTATAATGTGGTATTAACACTTCATGTGATCTTGATTCTATCCCTCTGTTTATATAGCCTAGAACTGTATTGGCTTTTTTGGCAGTGGCAGCACATTGTTGGCTCATATTTAAATGATTGTCCACTAGGACTCCAAGATCCCTCTTACAGTTACTACTATTAACCAAGGTACACGTATACTGTACATTTTGTTTTTCTTGCCTAAATGTAGTACCTTACTTTTTTCACCATTGAATTTCATTTTGTTAGATAGCACTCAATATAAATAACTCAAGGAGGTGAACATACTTAATATTCTTTCCTCTTCCTATTTTTCTCACAACAGCAACCCTGTGAGGTGAGTTGGGCTCAGAGAAAGTGACTGGCCCAAATTCACCCACTGGCTTTCATTCCTAAGGCAGGACTACAACTCACAGTGTCCTGTCACTTCAACTACTAGATCAAACTTATAAACATCGCTCTGACTTAAATGCAGACTTAAGAGGTTCTTTCTTTCTCTTGTATGCTTGTAGGGATATCTTGGCCTATTGGATAATGGAGATGTTCTCTGCCACCATTGAACTGATATAATCTCTTCCTATTACTCTTAGCTGAATTGAAACATGACTATTTTCTATTGAGAATTTGCACCTGGTATTCAAATATAATATTAAATAGAGTAAATAGCAAAGAGAAGAGTTTAGTAGCTGCTAGGAGAATAAATGAAGTTCATGCAGAAACACATTAAACATGACCTACCTTCTGTAAGTGAATGCCATCAAAGTTCATTGTAAGAGAAAGTAAATTTATTACTACTATCTATGTGGTCACAATTTTTATCAGTACAGATAATACAGGAAAGATGGACTTTCCAGAAAATGAGGCTGGGTTTAATTTATTAAGATAGGAGAAGGAATTGATTGGCAGTATGATACTATAACAGAATAGCAATAATAAATAAGCTCTGATGGACACAAAAATGTGTTTTCATGTTTCCCACAAAGTAGAAACATACATTCTCCTGTCAGCCACACGCTCCTTAATGCAATGTGAATTAGATATTGTGAACAGCAAGCCTATAAAGACAATTTGTACACGCATTGACTCTGTACAGATGAATGTGTTGAAAACAAATGAAAATGTAATGCCTATCACCATACACACTTATAATTTGTATAAGACTTGTAACCACTGTTTGCATATTTATTACATAGTTATTTGCCTTTCCAGTGAAGATATCACCATCTTTCTATTGTACACCTCATAGATACAATCTGGTTTCTAATCCCAAAATTGACTGCATTTTATACTGAGCTACTTGAGAAAATGATTTTGTTCAATCTTTCTGATAAACAGTGTTTCTTAATTAGATAGATTGGAATTTAAGGGTCACATGAATCTAAATGATCCACTGCACTATGATCTGATGTACTATTAAGTTCAGTTCTGTCATGACAAGTTAGGGAAATGGTAAATAGCAATGGACAGAATGTCAAAACTGGAATAATATTACAAGTAACAAATGTGTTAGAAATATTGCTTTGAATTGCAAGAATATACGGTAACCTTGGGTGGAGATTTGTTAAGTAAAATGTTGAATAAGCCAAAAGAGATTTTGAGACAAGCCAAATATGAATGGATAAACTCAACTGAATAGTTTGATCTGGAAAGCTGAAAGGTAAATGAGAAAATGCCTTCAGACCTGCCCAGTCATCTAATCTGTAGTTTGCTTTAAAAGGGATTTCAAGATATTTTAAAGCCAAAGTTGGTTGTGGATGGCATTAGTCATCTTATGCTAGACAGGCCTTTACCAGTGGTTCATATTTATTGCAAATTGTCAATATGAGTTTCATTAAGAAGAGTTTTAATACCCAGGGGATTTATTGGAGAATTTTTTAAAATCCAATATTGTTTGCTATTTAATGATCAGCCTTGAATTTTCAATCTAAGTTTTTGGGGTGTTGAATATTAAATGGATCACACACTTAGAATCTTAGAAATCAGGCAGGTGAGACCTAACAAATTTCTATTCATTAAACATGTGACCAGAGATTGACTAACAGCCTCTTTCCATATTTGGAACATCTGAGATTGATTTTAATCTGCCAGTCTGATTGAAACCTATATAGTTTTTGATAATGATAATCCTATTAATTTAATATAGGTTGTCTTCTTTCGCCTAATCTTCCGATATGCTTATTCCATAGAGTTCATAAATGAGGAGATGGAATATTACTAATCAAGATATAGACCAATAGTGGGATTCAATTTTTTTTACTACCGGTTCTGTGGGCGTGACTTGGTGGGTATGGCTGGGGAAGGATACTGTAAAATCTCCAGTCAGAGGTGGTATTTGCTGGTTCTCTGAACTATTCAAAATTTCCACTACTGGTTCTCTAGAACTGGTTAGAACCTGCTGAATATACCTCAGATATAGACAGACTATTAATCTCACAACTAGAGAACAGGAACAAGGCTGAATTTAAGGGAGCAATGTAAAAGCTATCAGGAAATGAGAAGGAACTGCTGACGTCTAAGAATGAAAAGATTTCAACAATATCTGAAGCAATGGTGGGATTCAATTTTTTTTTACTACCAATTCTGTGGGCGTGGCTTGGTGGGCGTAGCAGGGGAAGGATACTGTAAAATCTCCAGTCAGAGGTGGTATTTGCGCTTCTCTGAACTACTTAAAATTTCCACTACTGGTTCTCTAAAACTGGTCAGAAACTGCTGAATACCACCTCTGATCTGAAGGGCTACCTACCAAATCAAAGTGAGCGATGAGGCAAGATAAAGAAAACATTATAGGAAGAGGTTTTTTTTTCAGTATGATGAATTCCATCATAGTGTCAGATAATTAATATCAGCTATGTATCAAGGGAAGCAATCTGTTTACAGCATTTAGGTCTATGTCTCATAGGCCTCAGTATTCTTCATAGCTGTAGTTCTTACCTTTATATATAATTCCCTTCTGAAGATATCTATGCATAACCAATCTTATTATGATCTTGGGTTTTTTTCCACCTTTTTATGTGCATTCCTTTTATTTGATAAATTGATCTACTTCTCACCCTGATTTGACTTGCTTCAATCTGATTTCAACATTTGTTTTGCAAATGTTTTACCAGTGTTCACAGTTGTAAGCAAGATAGTCACCTCTCATTTTCGGTCGGATACACAATTCCTTATAACTTATCACAGATATCAGGAACTTGTAAACTTTTAGACTTTTTTGAGCTGCAGTTTTTAGATGTTTCTAACCAACATTCAATGATTTGTTCAAATTATTCAGCTTCAGAGACAAGGCCACAATTTTATCATTTTTCTTAAAAACTGTCATTCAAAACTAGTGACCACCATGTAAAAAATGTAGTCTTCACTTTATGCCCATAACGGAGCCTGACATTTCCATTGTAAGTCATGAGAGTTGAAAGTCGAGATACCCACATGACTGGAACTGATTTTATAACCCTTTTTTTGCAGGAATTATTAAATGAATGTCATGGTGCTTCAATTAACACAGCAATCATTAAGCAAATCCTTGAATTCCTATGGTATTTTGCTGGAAATCGGTCTTCAAAGGCCAGAAATAAGCAACAAAAATCATAAACCATGATAACTTGCCCACAGAATGCTACAACTAGCCTAAAAGTGAGCCAGGTGTCAAATACTGAAATGCAGCCATGTGACTGCAGGAGTGTTTTTAAACGTTGGAACTCCAGAACTCAATCATAAGTAACTTTGGGGGAGTTCCATCACAATTTCAACCAGTTGCTAAATGAACTAATCATTAAGCAAGGACTACACAATATATGCCTGGTCTAAGATATAATTTTCATCATATTTTTTATACTTATTACTGTATCTTATAAAATAATAGCATGCATAATTGTGAAATACATGGTTTATAGGCAAGAAAGAAATAAGTAGAATAAATGAGTGCACTTTGTATTAATGGAACAATTATTTATTTCTCATTAAAAACCGATTAGGAAAACACTTGTTGTTTATGATAAGGCATAAACAATTCACTGAAAATATACTTGGTAATATGAATTAGTTATAATATTTATTAGTTGAAAACTAATAGAGGTCTTTATTAAGGGGTTTGTACTCTATCAACCATATTACACAATTTGTAAGCTTATCCAGAGACGTTGCAAAGAAACTGATGCTTCAGTTAAAAATCATGCATGCTTATGTAATAGGAGACAGTTAAAGCATGTATTTCTCAGGCCAGCACTCTAATGTTTATAGAGATGAAAGAATTGGATGAACATCTCTGCCATTTATTTTCCTTCAAGAAATTTCTTTGGAGTGATAATATTGGTTTTCTGGCAAATCTTTGTCATTTAATCAGTCAAATTGTCCATCTCCTAATCTATTAAGACTCACAAAAACGTTATTATTTGTGCCCTTTTATTGAAGACATAATTTATCAAGATAAATAAACATGCAGGACTTAAAGAGAAAACAAACCACATTCAATAGCATAAGTTTCAGTTAGCAGATATTGGTTGGTTTTAAAAAAATCTGTTTTTTTCTTAAATAGGCATTGCTTGCTCCTTGCATTTGAAGCTAGAAAACTCTTTTTTTAAAAATATTTTATTGTACTTTTCCTTTGTTATACAACACATATTAATACTTTTTATTGTACAATTTTCTTGGTTATGTATAGGATTTCATTATTCACAGTAACAGCATACCGTCTGAGTGCAATCTCTACATTCTTAATTACATACCGATAATAAATCTTATACATACATAGTTAAAATTATTATTCTCAATATCTATTCATCTTCATCTTCACTTATCCGTGTTATGAATTTTACATTGTATATTTAGGCCCTCTATTCATTTTTAGCTATAGTCCATTAATACTATCAAATCTTATCAAAGAATTATAAACATCAAGATCACATCACAATTATAGCCACTTAACTGCCAAATAATCCTAATGTTTACTTGTCTTAGTTATTCTCTGTTCATTAGGCATCTATATTTACATATCCAGATTTCTAACTTCTGCATTATTTCTACTATAGAATAGTGCCTGAATCAAAAAGGTGATCTCCCCATTTCTAATTTCTATCTTAGTACTAATTATTGATGGTATAGCTTCTGTGTTAAACAATATTCTGCATTTATCCCTCATCTCTTGCCTGCTTTTGTATCTCAGCTCTTGTTGACTTCTTGGCATGTCTCCCATACTCCTCCCATGCAATCTTGTATCTTCTTACGTCATTAATATTCAATATAAGTATTCCTTCTATCTCTGTTGCTTCTTCTCTCTTTTGGACTTTCCATACACCTTTCAATGTATTTCCTCATTTCATAAGCATTTTTCTGTGTATCCCCTTCTAACTCTTGGTTTCTCACAGTAGTTCACCATTCCTTAGGCTGGACTTCCAGGCCGCTCCTCCCTGCCGCAGGGAGGCGGACCAAATATGATGGTTCCGCCCCAGGCGAACTGATGGATCCAGATAGGTTCCTGATGGAGCTTGGGCCATGTCCCGACGTTCGAGCACACGACTCAGTTGAGGACCTGTTGGCCACCTGGAAGAGGGTGGCGGCTGGGGCCCTTGATCGGATCGTGCCCTTGCAGCCTCTGACCCGGCACCGATCTCACTCGGCCTCTTGGTTTTCTGTTGAGCTGCGGGAGATGAAGCGCCAGAAAAGATGCCTGGAGAGTGTTTGGAGGACCACCTGCTCCGGATCTGACTGAACACTATTACGGTCTTATATTAAGACCTACTTAGTGGTGATAAGGGTGGCAAAGCATTCTCACTTTTCCGCACTTATTGCATCTGCAGGAAATTGCCCAGCCACCCTATTTAGAGTGACCCGCTCCCTCCTGGAAGGGGGAGCCCGGGAGGACCCCTTGCAGGGACGGGCTGAGGACTTTTCGAATTTCCTGCTGGATAAAATCACTCAGATCCGGGATGGGTTGGACTCTGAATGGGCAACTCTGGGCGGGGGATCGGGGGCAGAATTTGGAGAGGTCATTTGGGAAGAGTTGATCCTGTGATCACCGAAGACGTGGACAGGATCCTGCGGGGGCTGAATGCTACCACATGTTTATTGGACCCGTGCCCCTCCTGGCTGGTGTTGGCCACTCGGGAGGTGATACTAGGTATCATTAACGTTTCCTTGAGTGAGGGATATCTGCCCGCCACCTTGAAAGAGGCGGTAGTGAGATCCCTCCTCAAGAAACCATCCCTGGACCCAACTTTGTTATCTAACTATCGTCCAGTCTCCAACCTTCGCTTTGTGGCAAAGGCTGTTGAGAGTGTGGTGGCACAACAGCTCCCCCAGCACTTGGATGAAGCTGACTATTTGGATCCACGCCAATTGGGCTTCAGGCCCGAGCACAGCATGGAGATGGCTTTGGTCGCATTGGTGGACGATCTCTGGAGGGCCCATGACAGAGGCTATTCGTCTGTCCTGGTCCTATTAGATCTCTCGGCAGCTTTCGATACTGTCGACCACAGTATCCTATTGCAACAGCTGGGGAGGTTGGGGGTGGGGGGCACTGTTTTGCAGTGGTTCTCCTCCTTCTTCTACAGCTGTTCACAATTTGTGTTGGCGGGGGGGCAGAGATCGGCCCCGAGGCCCCTGATTTGTGGGGTTCCTCAGGGACGGGTACTCTTGCCCCTTCCATTCAACATTTATATGAAGCCGCTGGGTGAGATCATCCATGGCTGTGGGATAGAATTCCATCAGTATGCTGATGACATCCAGCTGTACACGTCTACTCCGGGCCACTCCAATGAAGCCGTGGAAGTGATGGTCTGGTGCCTGGAGGCCGTGCGGTGTTGGATGGGGCGGAACAGGCTTCAGCTCAACCCATCTAAGACCGAGTGGCTGTGCTTCCCGGCACTCCGATACAGCCAGCTGGTTCCATCGCTGGCTGTGGGGGGGGGGGAATTCTTGCTCCCACAGAGAGGGCGTGCAATCTGGGTGTCCTCCTGGATGTATAGCTGTCATTGGATGACCATGTGGCGGCCGTCACCAGGGGGGCTTTTGGTCCGTAGGATCTACCAGTTGCGGCCCTTTCTGGATTGGGATGCGCTTCGCATGGTCACATCCGCCCTCGTAATCTCCCACCTAGACTATGCCAACTCTCGCTACATGGGGCTGCCCTTGAAGAGCACTCAGAGACTCCAGCTGGTGCAGAATGCGGCCGTGCGGGTGGTGTTGGGGGCTTCTCGGGCTCCCATATCATGCCGCTCTTGCCCAAGCTGCATTGGCTCCCGGTGGCCCTCCGGGTACGCTTCAAGGTATTAGTTACCATCTTTAAAGCGCTCCATGGCTTGGGGCTGGGGTATCTACAGGACCACCTCCTGCCATCATTGGCCTCCCATTGGCCAATACACTCCCATAGAGTGGGTCTCCTCAGGGTGCCGCTGGCTGGCGACCCCGAGGGTGCGGGCCTTCTCGTTGGGGCACCCTCTCTCTGAAACGAATTACCCCCAGAGATGAGGACTATCCCTGATCTTCTGATCTTCCGGCGGATGGTGAAAACTCATCTATTTTGCCAAGCCAGTCTGGCCTAGGGTTCTCTTAGGGTTTTTAATCTGGTTTAATCTAGTTTTTAGTCTTTTTAATACCTTTCATATGTTTTTACCTTTCAGCCATTATATTTGATTTTTAATTGATTTTAATTTTGTATTGTTGTTGCATTTTTATCATCTGTACACCACCCTGAGTCCTGTCAGGGAAAGAGGGCGGTATATAAGTTTAATAAAATTAATTAATTAAATAAATAAATAAATAAATAAATAAATAAATAAATAAATAAATAAATAAATAAATAAATAAATAAATAAATCCTATTTCATGAAGCTAGAAAGCTCAATTGCACATTAAAGAACTTCTCTTTTGCATAAAGTGGCAGAGCACAGCAATCATTTTCAGCCTTCTTGTAAAAATTATTGTTTTTCCATCATAAAGAAATGAAAAGAAAAAAGAAAGAAAGAAAAAACAGGCAGTTGGGAACAGAGTTTTTTGTCTGAATAAAAGTAGATCATGAAATGACAAATTGTAGAAGTTTTATTCCCCAATACTCCTTTTCCTGACAATCATCTGATTCATTGGATACATGTGTGTAATGCTTGGTGAGAATGACCTTGGGAGGAAGAGGCACAGATTGGACAATGAGCACGTAAATATTATATCAGCCCACAGAAGGAGATAACTTTAGAAAGGTCTCTCTTGCAAGACTCCTGTTAGTGCTATTAACTCATTGTAAGGTTAGGTTAACAGAAACTTGCAAAACTAACAGGATATTACCCCTCCTTTTTGTTTATTCTCCAGGAAATTAGAGAAAGACCCCTTCTGAATTGTTTCCTATGCCAGCTCTTCTTCTGTTGGCTGAACCATCTTTTATATGTCAATTGTCCAGTCTGTGTCTCTTCCTCCTATCTCCCAAGGTCATTAGCCTATGCCATTAACACATATATGTAGAATCTGGCTCTTCAGTTGTATTCAGTTCTTCAACCCAAGGCAATAAGATAGATTATATGTAGATAGATCAATCAGGAGTCACTTATAAAATAGAGCAAATCAATGTTACATATTAATGGTAAAGCATGCATAAAAGGATGCTCCTGAGTAACAATATAGAAAATATTAATGACAAGAAGGACTTGATTTAGGACTATTTCCAAAATTAACTCTACATCAATATTTTTCCATAATATAAATAATATTTTAGCAATGCTCTACAATTAACAAGCTAAGGCTTTTAGCAGATAAGGAATAAATTACAGCAATATATGTATTTATGAAATGTTTTATTTATTTTATATAAATTATAAAATTTATTTATGAAATTATAATAGAAACTAATCAAGGAGAGAACCAACCTAGAACTAAGGACAAAATTCCTGACAGTTAGAAGAATTAACCATAGGAACAACTTGCCTCCATAAGTTGTGAATCCTCCAACACTAGAAGTTTTTAAGAAGAGATTGGCAACCATTTGTCTGAAATGTTATAGGGTTTTCTGCTTGAGCAGGGGAGTGAACTAGAAGAACTCTAACATCCCTTCCATCTCTGTTCTTCTGCTATATGACTACCCAACTCATTCTCAGTGGATCGAGGTTGCTTACAAGGAATAATTTTTTTTCTGATTGGGACATCCTCTGCAACTTGAAATTTCTTCAGTTTGATGAAACACGTTGTGACATCTTGATGCAAAATCCACCCAGTATACCCATGTGTATGATGTCACAACACAAGTACAATACGTGTGAAGTTGTAATAGTGCAATACGTGCATGTTTAATCATTTGCTTTTCTTGCCTCCGCTCATCTCTGTGCAGATAAACCATATCTAGAGCTCTTGATTGAAAAAGGCAAGATATAAATAGAAATAAGTAAATATTAATGCCTAGGAAAGCATACAAAAATGAAAAGAGAAAGTGACCAACATTCTTTACGGTTAGCATAAACATTAATCTCAGCTCTTCTTCTTTTTTTGTTTCCAGGCCCAGATAAACTTTTTAATTTATGTTTAACTTTTATTCTTTTGGAACATTTCCTTTGAAAGTGAAGTTTTTAACAATACGGCAGAGTAAGAACAGTTTGCATATTTATTCTCAATATTACTATCTGAACATATAGTTCTTTATCATGACTATCATATAGAAAGACTTAATTCCACTTTCATCCTGACTCCTAATGTCTAGGCTACATCTGATTTGAGTGTTAGCATAGAAATTAATTTTGCTGTAAGTTTTTGTGTGTGTGCGTGTGTGTGTGTGTGTGTGTGTGTGCGTGTGTGAATGTTGGTAGCTTTGGTCGCTCTTGTAACAATAAGAAAAAAGTTGAAAATATTTTAAAAGTTAGTGCTCAAGCATAATTATAAGTAAAGCAGCATAACATTGATAATATGTTCCATGAATATGATTTGTGTGTTTAATTATTTGTACAAAATAGGATATTATATGTCAATCATAGGAAGAGAAACAGCAAATTACAATTGTGTCACATAACTTCTTGCTTGGGGCAAATATATTTTTCTTGAATACTTTAATTTTTGTTGGTGAATTGTATAATTTGATTACATTTAACCGTAAAAAGTGTTGCATTTTTAACTGAAATTGAGCAGGTAGTGAGAGAGGAAGAAAGAAAGAAATTAGCTCCATATCCCTAGAATTTAGTTTCTAAATGTTAATTTATTGAGTAGTAAAATGTTGTGATGCTGGTGTGATGTTAGTTTAGGTTGCTAATATTTTTTAAAAAAAGAGGGAGGAAGTTTTTGAGGATTTTTTTTTAAAGAAAAACATTTAAATTTAAGAGAATTAAACTTATGCATTGATTCAGTTCTACAGGAAACTACCTATTATATTACAATCACCCCATTAATACTGTTGTAATACTTGACACTATTAGTAATGCTGTGATTTTATGTACTGTCTAACCATTTATACCTAATCATTTTAGCATTGTATATAGTATTGTATAATAGCATACCTTTTATATTTGTTATATTTTGAAATCCTATTTATGTCTATCACCTTAAAGATATTGGTGCAGTGTTTCTATATTAATGCTGACACTTTAAATCCTAATTATTCTTATAGAATATAGTTTAAATGATTGGCATAACAGAATTATTTTAATTTTACTATTGAATGTAACTCTTGCTGTTTGATGACCAAAATAAAGATCTACTAACCATTAGCAGAGTTGTCCTGAAATTCATTAAAGACTACTAGAAAAAATAACTAGATAGATAGATAGATAGATAGATAGATAGATAGATAGATAGATAGATAGATAGATAGACGAGAGAGAGAGAGAGAGGGAGAGAGAGAGAGATGATGGATGAATAGAAAGGAAGAGGGAGGAGGAAGGGAGGAAGGGAGAGAAAGAGGGAGAGAGAGGGAGTGAAGGGGGGGGAGAAGGAGAGAGAGATGGATAAATATCAGTAGTATCTTTTTTCACCACAGGTTTTCATGCATTTTCTGCATAGATGTGATGAAGTGGTTGATTACTGACTGACTGATTGAGATATATCCATTATCTCAATTGCCTGTGTGGAGCTTGCCAGAATTTAAGTGCACTGATTTTAGAGAGGTGGAGGAAGGGATTCTTGCTTAATTTTTTCATCCTATATATACAACATGGTACAGTTTGGAAAGAATGAACAGAACATTGACTCTTGGTTCCTATCACTTTCATTGCTGGCTGTTGTGAAAAGAAGTATGCTTTAAAGCAGGCAAAAACTGTCAGGGATACATAATCTATGCTGGCAAGCACGACTGTGTTTGGCATTTACCCATTGCTGCACAGAGCAGATGGCTTGCCAAAAATAAATTAAGATAAAATAAAATATACTTGGCTTTTGTGCAGAAGCATATAGGGAGGGGGGAGGAAGAGAGAGAGAGAGAGAGGAAGGAGGGGAGAGAGAGAGAAAGAGAATCTCTCAACACAGAAAGTTTTTTAGCTGGATAGGTAAAACAATACCAACTGCAAGAAATGTGTTTTTGCTATTAGATGGAATCTATTTGGTTTCAGAAGAAAGTTTTCCAAAGATGTATGCTTCAGCAATTCTTTAGCAACACATTTGTGTTCCTGAACTTCATGCCAGCCAATCCTCATAATCAGAAACAGATGTTGGATACTGTTGTTGCTTGTCTCAAATTCCTTCTGCTGTCTCTGATTGCTGGATTTAGTTTGCTGGTTCATGGAGTATTTGCTGAAATCCCCCTGGTTAGACTTTGACTTGGATATTGATTTATTTTATTTTATTTATTATTAGTTTTCTATACCGCCACTCTCCCTACCGGGACTCGGGGCGGTGTACAGCCAAAGTTAAAAATAATATAAATACAATATTTAAAAAACAATTAAAAAGATTAAATATAGTGGCTCCAAATAAAAATTCAATCAAGAATATAAAAGATTAAAACCCATTAAAACCAAATTAATCCTATAAAACCCTAGGACAGACCAGCTTGATGAAATAAGTATGTTTTCAACGCGTGCCAGAAGGCCAAAAGGTCAGGGATGGTCCTCATCTCCGGGGGAGGGTGCCCCCAAGGAGAAGGCCCATACCCTTGGGGTCACCAGCCATCCAGCTGGTGGCACCCCAAGGAGGCCCACCCTATGGGAGCGTACTGGGCGATGGGAGATCGATGACGGCAGTAGGCAGTCCCGTATGTACCCAGCCCCAAGCCATGGAGTGCTTTAAAGGTAGTCACCAATACCATGAATCACACCCGGAAGGCTACCGGGAGCCAATGCAGCTTACACAAGAGTGACGTAACATGGGAGCTCTGAGGAGCCCCCAAAACCACCCGTGCGGCTGCATTTTGCACCAACTGGAACCTCCGGGTGCTCTTCAAGGGGAGCCCCATGTAGAGAGCATTGGCATAGTCAAGTCGGGAGATAACGAGGGCGGATGTGACCATGAAAAGGTCATCTCGATCCAGAAAGGGCCGCAACTGGTAGATCCTGCGGATCTGACAAAAAATCCCCCTGGCGACGGCCGCTATATGATCTTCTAACAACAGCCGCGCATCCAGGAGGACACCCAGATTGCACACCCTCTCCGTGGGGGCAAGAATTTCCCCCCCACAGCCAGCGATGGAACTAGCTGGCTGTATCGGGGTGCCAGAAAGCACAGCGACTCGGTTTTGGCCAGGTTGAGTTGAAGCCTGTTTCGCCCCATCCAACCCCACACAGCCTCCAGGCACCGGGTCATCACTTCCACAACTTCATTGGGGTGGCCTGGGGTGGAGATGCACAGCTGAGTATCATCAGTGTACTGATGAAACTCCACCCCAAAGCCACGGATGATCTCACCCAGCGGCTTCATGTAAATGTTGAACAGAAGGGGTGAGAGTCCCGACCCGGAGGAACCCCACAAATCAGGGGCCTCGAGGTCGATCTCTGCCCCCCTGCCAACACAAATTGTGAACGGTCAGAGAGAAAGGAGGAGAACCACCGCAAAACAGTGCCTTCCACCCCCAACCCCCCCAACCGCTGCAATAGGATACAGTGGTCGACAGTATCAAAAGCCGCTGAGAGATCTAATTGGACCAGGACAGAAGAAAAACCTCTGTCATGGGCCCTCCAGAGATCATCCACCAATGTGACCAAAGCCATCTCCATGTTGTACCTGGGCCTGAAGCCTGAATGGCATGGATCTAAATAGACAGCTTCATCCAGGTGCCGGGGAAGCTGTCGTGCCACCATAAAGCGAAGGTTGGAGACTGGACGATAGTTAGATAACAGAGTTGGCTCCAGGGATGGTTTCTTGAGGAGGGGTCTCACTACCACCTCTTTCAAGGTAGCTGGTAGAAACCCCTTATTCAAGGAAGCATTAATAATACCCTGGAACCAACCTCGCGTCACTTCCCAAATGGCCAATACCAGCCAGGAGGGGCATGGATCCAGTAAACATGTAGTAGCATTAAGCCCCCCCAGCATCCTGTCCATGTCCTCGGGGGACACAGGACCAAACTCCCCCAGACGACCTCCCCGAATTCCACCCCCGATCCCCCATCCAGAGTCGCCCAGTCAGAGTCCAACCCATCCCGGATCTGAATTTACATCAGTAAATTCGAAAAGTCCTCAGCTCACCCCTGTAGAGGATCCTCCCACGCTCCCACTTCTAAGAGGGAGCAGGCCACCCTAATAAGGGCGACTGGGCGATTTCCTGCGGACGCAATAAGGGTGGAAAAATGAGAATGCTTTGCCGTTGTTATCACCACTAAATAGATCCTAATGTAGGACTGCAATAGTGTTCGGTCAGATCCGGAGCGGGTGGCCCTCCAACTGCTCTCTAGGCATCTTTCCCAATGCTTCATCTCCCTCAGCTCCTCAGAGAAGCATGGAGCCGAGTGAGATCGGCATTGGGTCAAAGGCCACAAGGGCACGACCCAGTCAAGGGCCCCAACTGCCACCCTATCCCAGGCGGCCGCCAGGTCCTCGACTGAATCGTGTGCTCGAACACCGGGAAACGGCCCAAGCTCCATCAGGAACCTATCCGGGTCCATCAGGCGCCTGGGGTGGAACCATCGTATTTGGTCCGCCTCCCTGCAGTGGGGGGCAGCGGCCTGGAAGTCCAGCCTAAGGAATGGTGAACTACTGTCAGAAACCAAGAGTTAGAAGGGGATACACAGAAAGATGCTTATGAAGTGAGGAAAATATATTGATCACTACTGCTCAACCAAAGCTTTACCATTTTCCATTACAGATTTTTTATTCTTTTGCTACCAGTTTGGTAGGCTGTTTTTTAGCCTCATTCAACCTAAAGAGGATGTCACTTGTAAAAACTTTCTGTCTCAAATGTTTTAGATTACACCAATGAGAAAAATCTGTATACCAAAAAGAGATTATCTAGGTACAAGATATTCCAACATAGTTCATGTGAGAGTGGATCATAATATTACAGAAAAGGTTTGTATTGTGAAAGCACACTGATCTTTTTCATGTACATTCAATGGAATTGTATATTATTTGGTACATACTGAAAACCTGTTGCTTTTCTTTTTTGCGTCACTTGCAACTTAACAAATGACTGCAACAGTTTTGAATCACTTTTATTATATTTATTATGTTACATATCTCAAGAAAAAGGAGTCCAGTTATAGACTTAACTATTGTCTGGATATTTCTAATGTCTGGAAATATTTTCAGACAGTTTCATTAATCAGTTTTGGATGAAATGCAGAAATAAGATCAGATATCCTTAGATAATTTTGAATTTTTTTAAAAAAAAAATTCCTACACTTGGAGTTAATAGATTTTTTAAGTTCACTTTTTAGAGTCTCTTTTTTCATAATTGCTGAATAAGTACAGCAATGGTAAATCTATAAGTTTAATCTGTTCTCTATTAAAATATATATATACAACAATGATAGTAATGGCATGTAAATAAGAAAAAGAAGAAAGGAGGAAGGGAAGGAGGAAGGGAAGGAGGAAGGGAGGAAAGATGGAAAGAAGGAAGAAAGGAAAGAAAGAAAGCAAATGGAATTTTACATCATAAAAATGGTGCCAAGTTGGTAAACAAAATATAACAAAAAATTACAATTGTACAAAAAGGGACATTAATTCTATGGTTGATAAACTGCATATATAAGCAACCCAGTGCTGCAAATCTCAGGTTTTTTGTCCAGTATGGCAATAGCAATATCATTTAGTCTTATGTACCACTTTATAGTTTCTAAGCGGTTTACAGACTCAGCATATTGCCCCCAACAATTTGGGTCCTCATTTTATTGACCTCAGAAGGATGGAAGGCTGAGTCAACCTTGAGCCTGGTGAGATTCGATCTGCCAAATTGCAGGCAGCTGACTAACAGCAGAAGTTGCCTCCAGTACTACACTCCAACCATTGCACTACCAAGGCTCTTGACATTTTGCAATATTGTAAAATAATTATTTGGATATATCAGGCAAATGAGACATCTTCTTTTTCACTCATAGGAAATGTAACTAAGAAGAACATGTACCACCCTGAAAGTAATAATTCTAAAGCATTCTAAACTTGTGAGCACCATGCTCCTTGGTCAAAATAAGAATAGTAGAAAAAGCCCACACTATAGTCTTCATGTTCCAGCTCTTGAATTGTACCTCCAACAATTCTTGCTTAAAAATAAGTTCTCAAAATTCAAATGACATAATAACTGTGTATGAAAATGTCACAGAGACTCTTGGAGGTATTGGTAGTATTCTTATTTTGGCATTTCTGAGGAAGAATGATGGACTGAAAATTGCTCCATGAAAAGCAGAATCAACATTTGCAACTAAGAATAGGGAGCTGACTAGTAGATGGATTTCTTCAACCCTCTTTGGACAAAAAAATAATGCAAGATCTCCCAGGCTACGCTCCACATGGTTGCTTTGCATAAGAGGACTGCAAATCAATGGTTTCCAGAGGGTCAGAGAACTTGAGGAAAGGGGCTTTGTCATACTTGTTCCAGTTAAAAATGGAGCTAAGTTTGCATTCCTCTTGTTAATAGGCAATGGGGAAATTGCCTATTAATTACTTTAAAAAAGATTTCTTTTTTCCCCCTTTGTTCAATCATGAGTGATTCTCAGAAACTGCCTAGACAATTCCTTGCATTTTTCTTGGCCAATTTTTACACATGGTTTGCCATTGCTTTCTTCCTAGGACTGAGAAAAAGTAACTGGTAAGTAGCTGGCTTTTTGCCCAAGGCAGTTAACTTAAAGGCACTAACCTAAAGAAGTTAAACAACTTCAAAATAACATAACTGGAAACACCAACTGAGTGATTTCAGTCCTTAATATAAGAAAATCAAGATGTATCTTTACTAAAAGATGTAACCTTTAAGAGTTTAAAATGAATAGCAAAAAAATAAGATAGAAACTTAAAAACAGATTAAGTACTTAGAAAGTCCCCAGAAAATGTGCTGAATGGCAGGGCGTTTTTTCGCCTGCCAACAAACAGCTGACTTTGCTGCCAAAGCCAATTCTTTGGCACTGTGTACCCCAGATTTGAATGGGAATAATTGGGAATGTCTCATGATGACTTCAAATGACTGTGTACTTGTCTGGGAAGAGAATCTAGAGGATTGCAATTATTGATAAGAATGGCAGGAGTGGTCAGGTTTCCATCTTTTTCAGTCACTCCTTGTATTTTTAAGTGCACCTCTGTTTTTAACATCACTTTTTGAAGTTTAATTGTTAATAGCATGGCTGAATGGTGATTTGCTCTATGCCATTTTGCTTGATTATACATGTAAAATGTTTTAAAAGATATTCTCTCTCACTGCAAGGAAGTTGACAGCTTGAGGAATTTTCTCTTTGCAGTGAAAGTGACTTGATCTGATTTATACCAGATTTTTACTCTAAGGATTTTACATTTTATTAGTTTTTCTAAAAGAATTCAATTGCTTCATTTTATTTGTATACATGTTCTTGCTTTTTTATTTTTTTAAAAAGATGGAAACTTTCCTTTTCCTTTTCTCCTTTTTTTTCTCTGCTGTGAAAATTATTATTGAGACATTGAGTCTCAATGTGCAGGAAAACTTACTGAACAAGTGTTGTGGATATATCCTCAATGAAGATCTATGTTTTTGGAGACTGAAAAGCAGTTGTTTGGAAAGATTTAACTTTCAATTTTAAGAGAAAAGTAAATAAAGTGGAAGCTGTTGCTATTATTATTAAGAATCAGTCAATGGTATTTGATCCCGGACAGATCAGAAACAATGGTTGTAGTACGTTTATGAGAGATTAGAAGTTCTTTGTGGACTTTAATGAGTTAAATACAATAATAGATTTTTAACAGAGGGCTTTGAAGTTTAGTTTGTTGTTAGGGTTACCTGTTAACTGTTTATAGAAGGTAGGTAGAGGGTAGTAAAATTGGTTGATTGATAATATTCTATATTTGTGATGTTTTTTTAATGTTATACAGCAATTTTGTCAATGTAAATGTTTATAAATTGCAACCATTTTGCAAGGGAGGAAACAATTATTATTGATGGAATATAATTATCAGTATTCAACTGGGGGGACATTTATGTGTATGTTTAATATTTTATGTTTACACTTTTTTTCTTTCTTTCTGTGTTTTGTATTATTTTTCTTTTGTATTTTAACTTTGCAAACAAATATATAACTAAAATGTTTGAATATTGGATTTTTAATATTAAGAGTTTGAAATTAATTTAAAAAAATTAAAGCATTTTTGTGGGAAAGAAAAACTGTTTTTGATACTGAAGACATAACAAGACAAACAACTTATAATGACATTTTTTGAGGAACTGCATTGGGATTTTGAATCAATAATGTCAGTTGTGTTATGTCTTCTTTGGAATAGTCTGTTTCCAGAAGAAAATGGTACAGAAAAAGACATGTAACAAAGTTTGAAAACAACATGAACAAGCTTTTGAACATGAATTTGTCATTAGACATAAAAAAATGGATGAAGCTTTAAAAATGAAGAAAAAATAAAAGACAATCCCAGAGAGCAAATGAAATAAGTCTAGCTTTCTGCTAGACTTATAAGGCAAGTTGTTTAAAATTTGGAAGAAATTTGAAAGAATCAATAATCATCTGAATTGATTAAAGAGCAAGATTGCTTTATATAAAAAGGCACAGTATTGATTTATGTTATCAAGATTTAAATAGTGCATGTCATTTTTGGTGATTTTTTAAATTTGCTGTTACTTGGACTAAATATATATATTTGATTTGCTAAAAGTTAACATATTTAAGCCTTTTACTCTAAAGTCATTTTAGTATTAAATAATATTAATACAATAATTTATTAAATTATTAATTATTAATTAATTAATTTAGTAACTAATTAATTTAGTAGTATTAAAGTTATTTCATGTATTATTTTACAAACCATATTCAATGAGTAGTTCTTAGTAGTTTTTCTTCCATTTCCATTTCCATTTACTTTCTTCCATTTACAAGGTACCTTGTGGTACCTTGCAGTACCACAAGGTTCTGTCTTAGACCCAGTAGTCAATATCTTTATAAATGAGGGGATAGAAGGGGAACTCATTAAATTTGCAGATGCCACTAAGCTGGCAGGAATAACCAACATCCCAGAAGACAAGTTCATGATCAAAACAGATCTTGACAGCCTTGAACAATGAATCCTATCCAACAACATGAAAATTCACATGGAAAAAAGCAAGGTTTTATACCTAGACAGGAAAAACCAAAGGTTCAAGCACAGATTAGGTGAAGCGTGGCTCAAAACAGTAAATGTGAGAGGGACCTTGGAGTCCTAGTGGATGCTCACTTAAACATGAGCCAGCAGTATGCAGCAGCAGCCAAAAAAGCTGATAGAATCCTTGGTTGCATAAACAGAGGTATAGAATCAAAATCACATGAAGTATTAGTACCACTTTATAAATCCTTAGTAAGACCACACCTGAAATACCGCATCTAGTTTTGGTCATCACATTACAAAACAGTGTTGAGACTTTGGAAAAAGCATAAAGAAGAGCAACTAAGATGATTAAGGTCCTGGACCCAAAACAACAGTTGCAGGAATTAGGAATGGCCAGTCTAGAGAAAAGAAGGACTAGAAGTCAGTATCCCAGTATTTGAGAATTAGGGTTAGGGTTAGGGTTGAGGGGGTGCCACAAAGAAGAGGGGGTCAATTTTTTTGTGGGGGGGGGAAGCACGAGAAGGCAACATAAAAAACAATGGATGGAAACTAAAAAGAGAGAGAAGCAACCTAGAATTAAGGAGAAAGTGAGAACAATTAACAAGTGGAACAGCTTGCCTTCAGAAGTTGCAGATGCTTCATCATTGGAGATTTTCAGGAAAAAACTGGACAGCCTATGAAATGGTATAGGGTTTCCTGATTGAGTGGGGGGGGGGGGGGGGGTTGAACTAGAGGACCTTCAATGTCCCTTCCAGATATATTCTGATTTATTGATAGGTATTCGAAACTGATAAATTTTAAATTGCCTTTGTTTCTAAGTGTGTTTTCACTTAAAACAAGGAATTTCTCTTTAAAGGAGAAATCATCCCTCCTTGTCATGTTAAATAAACTTCAGTCTTTTGTTCATACTAGGATACTGGAATTCCTTTATATTTTTTGAAGTTGGATTTGCTTATAGTTAATAGTTGAGATATGAAATATTTATTTTAATGGCACTTGTTATTTAGGATGATTCTCTTTGGACTTGCTGACATCTGGAATGGAAAAATATACATTGGATTTTTTTTTTTACAGTTAATATGGTTTTTGAGCCTTTTTTCTTACAATTATTTTAATGGTATCCTAAACAGATATCATTTACCTAATAGTCATTCCACTTAAAGTAAGGGATGTTTATGAACTTGTCATCTTTACAGGAGAAATTTCCCCTTTTGTCTCTTTGTCCTTTAAATTTTAGTCTTTTGTTCATATTATGATACTGGGACTACTTTATATCTTCCAATTGTGAACTTGTTTAAATTAAGAGTTAAGATCTGGAATGTTGAGTTTTATATCTGTTAATTAATGTTGCTACTTTAGGGCTCCATTTGGGTTTTTTTTTGCTGAAACTAGGAGTCCAAAAGACATTCTTTATTGGATTTGCCTATTGTTAAGAAATAGGTTGTAGGATAAAGAGTTCTATATATTTTCCTTAAAAGGAGGTGAAGAAACAGTGAAATTGTTTATACTTGTCATGATCAGGGTAGAAAGTTTCATTTTTAGAGCGTTCTCTCTCATTTTTTTCTTTTCGTTTTCTTGTATCTTTCTCTTTTCTTTTAATTTGCATTAATTTTTACTATTATAATCAATATTTTTAATAAAATTATTATTTTTAAATATAAAGTATGCTCTCTCTCACACACATAGATACAAATTGTTATATAATTATAGTTATTTAAAGTAAAGTTACAAAAATATTAGAACACTAATGAATCAGGGAAGCCATGATGCTTTTAAGTTCCAAATTTATTTTTATTTTATTTTTATTTATTTATTTTTGTCAATTGCTTACAAGATAATAGGTATAAGTAAAACATAGTTACGAATACATGGATACATATAAGAAAAATGAAAAATAAAAGAAACAATAGGACAGGGATGGTAGGCACATTGGTGCGCTTATGCATGCCCCCTACAGACCTCTTAGGAAAGGGGTGAAGTCAATAGTAGACAATCTAAGGTTAAAGTTTTTGGGGTTTGGGGAAGAAACCACAGAGTCAGATAGATTATTCCAGACATTGACCACTCTGTTGCTGAAGTCGTATTTTCTGCAATCATGGTTGGTGCGATTAACTTTAAGTTTGTATCTAAGCTTCCAAAATACCTAAGATAAAGTAAAGAGGAGCTAAATTCATTCTGCCTCTATTTTTCAGGGGGGTGGCAATAGCAACTTTGAAATAATCTGTATCTGTATCCACATAAATAGTAAAAGACAGATGCGCTGTTCTAGTGCCAATGTTATGAAAATATTACCTTAGTCAGCAACCCACTGTACTAAATAGGTTAATCATTATTAATGTCTTAAATTTTCATCATAAAAACATTAATCAGATGAATTAATTTGTAATTAAGGTAAATGCATTATTCATTATTTATACATCAGTATTCCAAGACTACCACCATGTTGTTCCTTTCACACACGTTGTGCCCTCTTGTAATATTTCATAGGGAATGCCCATTTAACATTGCTGCCAACATTTATACAAGTTCATTCTTTTGTTTTAGTTCAATGGTATTTGGCCATCTGTCTCTCCATTTACTGAAATGAGAAAATAGCCACCCGGTCAATCATATTCTGTCAGCCATTCCACACTATTTGTCAGTCTCAAATGGCAAATAGCACTAGACTAATTACTTAGTTTTTATAATTTCAGTTACTTCTGGGAGACACCAGGTATGTTCATTTTGTTAATACTTTTTTAATATTCATAATTTATAAAAAAAAAAACTTGAATAAGCTTGTTAATGTTGTATAATCTTCCCCATTTTTAATGGCAATTGAATATTATAATTTCACCATTAGGAATTGTATGTATTATGGCTAGTTATTTCTACGTGGTGAGAGTTATATAGCATCTGAACTTATTTGTACCCAGAAGACCTGTCTGCTCATGCAGAAAGATCACCTGAATTTACTCAAAGACTTGAGAAATTGAAGCTCTCTCTCTATTGTTTTATTTTTTTATCATTCAACACTTTGATTCAAGGTATCCATTGTGAAATCACAGTAGCTAAGAAAAAGGCAGAAAAGGACTCCTGAGATTATTGACAACACAGTGGTCTTTTAACACCAGAGCCAATCAAACAGACTATCCAGTAGCAGACTAGAAAGAGATGAAAAGACAAAGGAGATTGTAGGATCAAAACTGAAATCCTGGACAATGCTCACCCAACATGGAACATCAACATTCTAGGTTTTATTTATTCATATTCTTTAAAGGAAGTAAACAAAATACATTTGGCTATGTTTACCAATACAGCAGTCAGTATTTTGCCCTGACTATTTATGCATCATACCTGTTTTGGGTAGAGCAGAATATTAAGATAGATAAGAAGTTTTCTTTAACACACACACGCAGAGACACACTGATTCTCCCTAAAAGATGTGTCATATGCTAAATAAATAAATCTCTAACAGATGTATTATAATGATGCTTTTCTTTGATTACTTGAAAATATGCCTCACTCATATCTATCTATCTATCTATCTATCTATCTATCTATCTATCTATCTATCTATCTATCTATCTATCTCTATAGTACAATTGCTTTATCTATAGGTACAATTATCTATACCATCATCTATCTCAGTAATACATATAATAATCCCATTTGACACGCAGCATTGATATTGGCTTTAAGGAACACAATGCTTTGAATTTAAACAACCATTTCTAAAATAATACCCCATTCTTTATTTTGCAAATTTTATTCCTGAAAAGAGCTTTGACATTCCCACCTGGCAATTGCTTGACATAAATGAAAAGAATTGTAATTACTCCAGGAGAAGATGATAGATTAGAACTGCCTTTAGTTAATTATAACTTTGTTCATTTCAGATGTGACATATGTGATTATTTTTTAATTACAAAAGCCATAAATGATTTTTAATGGATGGGAAAGAAACAAAATCAAAAGAGTATGGCATCATTTTTTTTTTTTTGTATTTGCATATGTTTGCCTAGTTCAGTACCTATTTGCATGGTTCAATATAGCTCCTTGACTATGCAGATTCAAATAAAATAAATGCCTCTCCCGTTGCTCAGTATGCATTTTAATGTGTATGTATATTACATTGCTTTTCTGGATTTTTTTTCAGAAAGAAAGATGAAACATAATGGTGTTTATTTTCTACATAACCTGTTTTGGATTTGAGTTTCCCTTCTTCTTTACTACCTGTTTAATTAGTGCCAATGGTTTGGCACACACTATCAAAAACTTTGATTTTTCATATCAACAGCTGAACAACTATCTATGTTAGTAACACTGACATTAGTTTTAAATTACTGGGGACAGAGATGTTCTGTATCAATTAACTCTGTTCCCATTATTCAGTTTAAATGTTTCTTCAGAAAACTGAATTTAGTACTAAGTAGTTCAGTCCCTTTCTGTGATGGATGCAAACCATCTCTTTTGTACAGCTTTTCATCACCTGGAGATGCAGCTGACTGTGCAAAGTAATGTTCCATTATCCGAACAGCGGACCCTGAACCTGTGGGAATACACTAGGAAGAAGAAGAATTAAAATATGCCAACTGATGGGACTTTAAAAGTCTGCTGCTGCCAAAGCTATCTCAATGCAGAATGGTTATTTCACCAAGATTTAGGTGGAAAACTTGACTCTTTCCTCAGGGCTTTTGGTTAAAATAAATGAATTCCATTTAGAGGCTTGTGCATGCAGCTATGTATGTCACCCTGGGTGTGATGAGTTTTGGCTTTTGATGTTTTTATTCTTGCTTTAATTAGTTATTTGTTGCCCAGAGACATATATTGAATGGATGGCCATGCAAACTGACAGAACTGATGGCTGAATGGATGGGTAAATGAATTTTATGTAGGTCAGCACGAAGACTCTACCACCTATAGAGGTCACTAGATGATTTTGATCATCTTCAGCCACGGTAGCATAGCAGTTAGAATGCAGTACTGCAGTTACTTCTGCGACTGCCAGATGACTGTAATTTGGCAGTTTGACTCTCACCAGGCTCAAGGTTGACTCAGTCTTCCATCCTTCCAAGGTCAATAAAATGAGGATCCAGATTATTGGGGGCAATATGCTGACTTTGTAAACCACTTAGAGAGGGCTGTAAAGCATTGTGAAGCAGTATATAAGAGTAAATGCTATTGCTATCACTACTGCTATCTTCAAAGTATGTTATTTGCCAGTGTTTTTGATTCTACATGTTAGGCAGATAACTGGAGAATTACTAAAGATGTAAAATACCTTGAAATCAAGATTCCTTCCGCACCCAGCTCTTAAGATTAAATATATTCGTCTGAATATTTCAAATCTTGGGGTAAAATGAAGCTTGTTAAATTAAATTGCCCTTTGCCAAGTATCATCAGGAAGGGGCTTATGTAATGATTATTTTGATATGGTTATTTTTTAGACTATACATTTAGAATCAATTTTCCAAAATACAGTTGCATTGAAGCACAGTTCAAAGGGCCACCCATGTTCTATCTGCATGACTTATTTGTGAATCTGATGATCCACAAATGTTTGTAATGAATGGTCTATTGGTATTGATTACCTTTAAATAACAGTGAAGTATCTAAACTTGTTGCAATCTCTATTTTCTTAAACAACCCATCCATCCATGCAGTCATAAAGAAAAGGGCAAGATAATACACTATAAGAACAAATCTTAAGGTCCAATGGAATAAAATCATCTTTTATTACCAACAAATAGTAATACATGAGTTTGTAAGGGGCATGTTTATTTAATGGAGCTTCACAAGAAGCCTCTAATATTAAGTATGGTGATGTAAAAAGGTAAGTGATGTTTAAGGCAATTTTAATAGTCAAAGATAAAAGATTTTAGGAAAACTGAGTCTGCATCAGTAATAATCTATAGAACCAAGAACAATCAAGGCCTGATGTAGTTCAAGATGTTCTACAACTAAGGATGGAAGAGTTGTGGTTGTCCTAACATGGATTTTTGGATTTAGGATTACATGTTTCCAATTATTTTGTGGGTGAATTGCTCATTGGGGATTGGTGTTCCAAAATGTAATAGCCATGTTGACAGTCCTGATTTTTACCATCAATAATATGACCTTAAGAAGTTATTAAACTATACCACATGCATATCTGTTGCTTATTCACAGCCAGTTTTGAATTCATGCATTTAAAAAAAATACTTCAAATCAGGAAATGAAAGCACTATGCCGATTGGCTTTTGGAATGCAGCCCCTCCACAACAGTAAATATGTACATAATAAATAAGATGAAGAATATATGCGGGATTCAGTAATGCTTCAAGTTCCAGCATGATCAAGAACACTGCACCCTAGAAGTAATATCCTTCAGTGCAACTTTTGTATGTGATTATTGCTATGGGTTCCAGAGTTTCACTTCGGAAGAAGGGGAGGAGAAAATAAGCGTCACACAGCTTACATCCCAGTATATAGTTACCTGTGATCTCTCATATTCCTTCTTAGTTGAATGGTTAATAAGAGATGAGAAAAACATGAGACTCTTTCAATCTGTATGAGGTTATACAAATACTACTTGACTTGCAACCAAATTTGTTTGATTTGTTTACCAACCAAAGTTATGATGTCATTGAGAAAAGTGACTTATGCCAAATCCTTGCACTTACGATGATCACAGTGTTTCTGCAGTTACATGATTGTTATTCAGGTGCTTTACAACTAACTTTTGCTTTCAAACTTAGCAGCATCCTGGGATCATGTGTTAGCCACTTGTGACCTTCCCAATTAGCTTCCAGTAAGCAAAATCAATGGGAAAGCCACAGGGAAAGTCACCAATTATGATCATGTTATTATCACTTAATGAACATGACAATAAATGTCATAAAATCAGATAATATGATACACAGCTTAACAACCAATTGTCCCGATTATTGTGATAAGTTAAAGATGATTTGGCTTTCCTTAGATCTTTATGATAGTTTCACTTTTCTTCTCCCTTTCCCTCATCTACTTCCTATCATGGTTTCTTCCCTTTCTCCTACCTGTGTGTCTTTTGTGCTAATAAGTGCAGTAAATAAAAAGGAAGGGGTTTTCTTTCCGTTCCAATTTTTTAGCATATACTGCGATTGCCAAGTACCACAGGAAGTTTCTCTAGCAATACTAACAAGGGAGGTGATGCTAGGAAAACTCTGCTTTTTGATCTCCAGATGCTTGTTTGCTAAAAATAGCAACATATTACCACAAAAGATAAAAAGTGGTCATCTCTTTTGTTTCATTCCCTCTGCTGGAACACCAATGAAAGCAAGCAGATAGAGAGAAAGTTGAATGGAATAAGCAGGAAAAAAAGGAAGGGACTAAATTCAAATCCATGGAAGAACTTTGAGCCCATAATGCTTCTTGGGTATTTATATAAGCATCACAAGCAGACCTGTTCCATATTTCCAAGTATGAAATTTGAAACCTAGTAATATAACACATGTTGTTAGAATATGATGTTTAAAGAAAGAGCTAACTCAAAATAGAATTCTGCTGGACTTATATGACACTTGAAGATTATTTGAAAAAAAAAAACAACGTACAACTTGAGCAACAGACTTATGGTACACTATATTAAGATTTTCTTTAGATATAAGACTTTTGCTATCATGTTTTAATTGTGTGTATAAATGAGGCAACATAATTAATTTCAAAGCATTATGATTAGAATTTCTCATGGGAAAGAAGAGGGAGAAAAGATAAAGATATATAGTTCTACCTTTCTGAAAATTAAACAAAAGGCAGGTGTTAAAATCTAGATAATATTTAAGGAGATGTTGCTCTTGTTACCCCACTAGTAGTGTCACACTGGCAAAGGCAGAAACCAATAATAATAATAAGCTGACCTATCTCCAATCTTTATAGCTGTGAAATATTGCGAGGTGAACATTGAGATGAGAATGAGGATGCAAAGTGTGTGTGTGTGTGTCTGTGAAAGATAAAGGAAAATTAAATGAAGTGAGGGATGGTTGTTTTTAATCTGGAATTCTTTGAACCTCCATGAAAACAGATGCAAAATATTCAGTAATGTGTTGTAGTCTGCAAGTTTAGGCTGGAGGTATGAATAAAATATCTCATAAGGAATAATTAATGAATGATATTAAGGTAGCAACCACCAGCCCTGGGGGGATCTACTCTTAATCAAAGTGCCTACACTGTAGATAAGAACAAGGCAGTGCTTATGACTTTTTAGAAGCATATGCTCTACTGTAGTGAAATATTAAGGCATTTTTTTAAAAAAGGTAGGAAGCTTTGAACTCACCAGAAACATTCATTATTTTTGCTTCCTGTTTTCATTTATGTTTTTTTATCAGTAGTCTTACTAGTATTTAATATATGTAATATATGAAGATAATAAAGGATTGTGTTCACTTGGTAACCTCTGTATTTTTCTCTATAATATTTGTTTATATTTTGCACAACAACCAGAAGTACTTGAGCTGCACTTTCCTTAACTCCTTCACAGTCAGTTTTAAAAAGGACTATGGTCCTATGGTAAAACGATTGTATTATGTTTCAAATCTGTAAATGGGCTTATATTTTAGAATATTTATTGACAATCTTTTATAGCGCATTAATCCATTACATATTCAAAAGCATAACACTAATGACTGAATTAGGAGAATTTATAATTTTATAAATGTTTAGTAACAACTTGTTTTGGTTCCCACAAAATATAAGTGGATCACTGTTGATACTACAGTATCAAATTGCCTGAAGCAATTCTGTGACTTGAACCATGTTATTAATATGGGGGGAAAACTTATAATAAATTAACTAACCAGGATTGTAATCACAAGCTGGCTTTATAATGTGAGTCTTATAATTCTGACATATTTCGTCTCCTGAAGGATGGCCATCTATCTTTAAAAAATAAAGGGTAGAAAGAAATTGCATGGTATGAAATATCTCATTAGAGCTTATATTATCCATTTTTGTCAGTTCTGGAGCTATTGATATGACTAATTCATGTACTCAATAGGACCCAAGTCCTATTTATGCCTCTTATTTCAGAGTTTGCACATATTTCATATTAAAATCTAATTGCAAAAATATGTGTTGTGTGTTTCACAATTCTTTTGCTAGTTTTTGCCAATCAAATTTAAATTAGGCACCAATGTCAAAACTAAGCAGACAACTTTTTTCAAATTTTCATCTGCTGTTTGGAAAAAAAACGTAAAATGCTAAAATATGCAAGTGCTATGTAAATAGCAAATGTAAATGCAAATATAAATGAAAAACTAAAGGTAAATGCAGTGATCAATTGTTTAGAAATAATTCTGGAGAAGAATGTCATGTTAATATGCATGGCATCTTGTTTAAAGCTGGCTGGACCTGAGTATTATGTGGTTAAAATTTCTTGCATGCTAAGACGTTCTGGAAGTCATATTAAGAAATTGGAGCAAGGGTAAGAGTGGGTGAAGGGTCTTAAAGCCAAGCCTTATAAGGAACAATTAAAAGATTTGAGTAACCTTCAGAAAAGACAACTGAGAGAAGATATCACAATGCTCTTCAACCAGGGATGGGATTCTACCATTTCGCACCTATTTGCTAGAACCGGTTATTAACATTCTAAGCAGTTCGGAGAACCGATTGTTAGAAGAAATTACTGGCCTAATCCTGTAAGGAAGGCAGAAAGGAAACATTCTGATGTTGCTTACAGAAACTGCCTCTCTGTTAACCCTTATTACGTTCTTGGCAGGACTAATCTTCCTATCTCAGGAACCTCTCTAGAGTCCCCCCCTCCCTTTGCTGGTACTTTACTTGTATGGAGTGACGATTCAAAGTTACAATGGTACTGAAAAAAGTAACTTATGACCATTTTTCACACTTATGACTGTTGCAGCATTCCCACAGTCATGAGAGGCCAGGCGAGGAGATGTGTGCCTCGATGTGAGTGATATTGAGTTGGCCACACCCAGCCAATAACATGACCACCAAGCCATGTCCACCCAGACACATGACCATCAAGCCACACCCACCACCTAAGCCATGCCCACAGAACCAGTTGTTAAAAATTTGAATCTCACCCCTGTCTTCAACTATTCTAAAGAGCTACACATCAGAGAGACAGTGAACAAATTCTGATTTTCCGCAGAAGCTAGGATCAGAACCAATGGGTCAGAACTGGAAGGGTCCTTCTGTGAGATAGCAGGACATGTTGCCAGGTGGTGTCTCCTTCACAGGCAGTTTTTGAATAGAAAATGGATGGACATCTCTCAAAAATTATCTAGTTTATCCTTCTCAGTGTATCCTTCTCAGGATAGGGGTTGCACTAAAGGCTTCTAAAGTCACATCCAACTCTATGACTATGAAACCACCAAAAACTAAACAACAAAGAAAAAATAAACCTCCAATCATGCATTGATTCTTCATTATTCTTCAGCATCCATTATTTCTTGATCATCCTTTTTCTAGGATGGAAACTATAACATTCTCTCTCTTTTTAAATATTCTGGTCTGTATGTGTCCCAGTCCGTTTCAAAAAAAAGTGTGTGTGTGGTGTGCTTATTTTTTTTCAACTATTACTAGAAGCAAAAAAAGCAAGACTGAATTTTTTATCCTTTTTGTATTGCTCTGATCTGCAGAGGATTCTGTTCCGAAATGCAGTGATTAGAAATGACAGGCTCATTGCTAATCATGAATGAAAAACAGACCCTTTTAACCAATACAAGCAAAACAGAAAAAACTCAAGAAATCAAACATATCCAATTGAAAAAGACTAATTAATACATTTATCTATGTGTTTTGACAGTCTAATTAATTTGCTCAGAAATATCTGTGAAAACTAGTTAAAATGATTTTCAGTTTGAGCAACCTCATTGTTAAAAGCACTGTTCTAATGGAAAGGATTCACTCTAAGATTAATTTACAGTACAACTCATTCCTGTCATTTCATCCACTGGATTATTTTTAATCATCATTTAAAACTTTATGAATTCAGTGCTATGGCCAGACAAGTTAATCTATTTTTGGGAGGGAAGTCCATATCAAGTTGATATAAATTCATATTCTGTCTTTTCTGTTGCACTTCTGGATTATTGTACATGAAAATGTAAAGAAAACTGTAATTTTTTCTACCATCATACTGTATTTTCTGTAATTTCTATTTCCACTAATTCTGAAGTAGGTATTTTAATAAAGGTATTTGTATGTGTATTGTACACTCAAACATACATATACAAAGAGAACAAGAAAGAGGTATATAATAAAACATGAAGCAATATGAAATCCAGAGTATAAAGTGAAATTTCCTTCTACAAATTAATCCAGGAGGTAGAGAGCATGCCAGATTCTCTCCCTTTGCAGACCAAACAGTGCATAATCATTCTTACTCTTGGGGTTCTAAAAGACATGAAGATGATAAACTTTTAAAAATTGCTGTAAGTAGAAAACAAATTCTAATGGGCTATAGAATGTTCATAGAATATAAAATACATAATATAGCTCCATGAATCAATGGTAGGATTCAATTTTTTTTTACTACCATTTCTATAGGCATGGTTTGGTGGGAGTGGCATGGAAAGGATAGTGTAAAATCTCCAGTCAGAGGTGGTATTTGCCAGTTTTCCAAAATTCAAAATTTCCGCTACCAATTTTGGTCAGAACTTGCTGAATACCACCTCTGCCATGAATGCTCTAAAGTATCTGCAGTGCTTTGAGGAATCAACCATAACAATGAACAATGGAATGTTGCTTTCTCCTCCACTACTGATTTTTTAAATTACAACTTTCGCTAGCAATATAGATTTTGAAATTAATATTCCCCGCTTTCCATCCCTCAAAGAAGAATTAAAAAACCTGAATGCTTTATAATTGCCTATGCCTTTAGTTGTGGAGGAACCTGTCACATCACTATGATAGCTCTAGAAAAATGTTACTCCCATTAGCAGCATATTCTTTTCCTAATTAATTCCTCATTTAAAGGAACCACAGTGATCTAATGAATATTCAGAAAACTTTATGTATGCAAGGTAACAATTCATAACTTATGGGAGAAACCCAATATGCTGTGAAAAACAAAACACAAATGGAAATGAACTTTCTGTTGCATACATAGAATACATACATCAAATTAAAAGAATGCAGATCCAATCCTGTTTTGGTAAAGGTTACCCATCACAGTGATCACATGAAAAAAATAGCATGGGTTCAACTATTTTGAATCTTAAATTCTGATTTCCTAGTTGTCCCTCCAAATAAAGATGTAAGAAATGTATCTGATCAGAATTTCATATGAATTCATTCATTTTACAGCTCCAAATATCAATGACTCTAAGACTGTTTTTGACAAACCTCATACTGTTTAATGTTTTCCACTGTATTCTGAAATTCAACATGTGCATCTTAAATTAGAATACACAGTGCTAATTAGGGTATAGTAACTTCCTGTAAAAGTCTCTGGAATGAGGAAATATATTAAAATAATGTAGTCAAAAGAAATGTTATATACGTGGCGGCTCAGTGGCTAAGATGTCGATCAGAAAGGTCAGCAGTTCAGCAGTTCAAATCCCTAGTGCCATGTAACGGGGTGAGCTCCTGTTACTTGTCCCACCTTTTGCCAACCTAGCAGTTCAAAGCACGTAAAAAATACAAGTACAAAAATACGACCACTTTGATGGGAAGGTAACAGCATTCCGTGTGCCTTTGACATTTAGTCATGCCAGCCACATGACCACAGAGACATCTTCGAACAGCACTGGCTCTTCGGCTTTGTAAAGGAGATGAGCACCGCCCCCTAGAGCCGGAAACAACTAGCACATATGTGTGAGGTGAACCTTTACCTTTATATATACGTATGTACGGTATATATATTCTTACTACTTTTTTGCTTCAAATTCAAAAATTGATACAGAAGCAGGATAAAATAAACTTACAAACAACAAAATGAAGGAACTAAGTGATATCATAAATGATAGAGTGTTTCATTCATGGCAAAGCAAGGAAAGCCATCAGGTGTTACATATATCCTTTTCTGATAGCTGTGGAGGAAAGTCTGCAGTGACAGGAAAAATAAAATTGTCCAAGCAGGTAATTCTTCCTTTTATATGTGACTTGGTGAGATGATTCATTATTCCCAAAGGGCACCATGAAGTGTCATGGACTGAGTATCGCAGTGCTTTTAAGCTTTTCTTGCTGAAATGATTCTCAGACAATCTCCAGCAGTATAAATATATCTGGAATGGGGTGCATTTTACAAAAAAAAATGACCTCTCTTTGAAAGGGCTGATAAAGGAGAGCCCATAATTTCAAAGCGTGTTCTCCAGTCTGTCTGGCTTAATGAAGAACCAGAAAGAAAATGAGTTGGGATGTTGAGGTTGCCTATCCGTGGAAAAAACCTGGACAGCAAAACAAGTGAGCACAAGATTCATAATCTCTATTAAACCATATTTTATTATTTATTTAAAGGTGTCTGTGTGTGTGATTGTATATATGTCAGTGTGAACACCACAAAGAATTTTCAAGTTTACCTCTTAAAATCCAAAGTACTGAACAGCTTTGCCAGAGTTATTCAACACTTTCCATTTTGGCATTTCAGGAAGATGAGTAGGAATTCTTCAGCTGTAAATCTTGTGCATGGTTTTTTTTAAAAAAAGAAACATGTGTCACTTTAAAACTAAACAATTTTATGATCAAATAAGCTTTTGAATATTGTGGTGTACTTCAATGGCTTTATAGAGGTTGCCTGTGTAAATGGAGTATTTTTATATGCATGCAGTTTGAAGCAGGGAGGTGTCAGGGACAAAACAATGTAATTACTTTGGATAATCACCATAAATAAAATAACAGCAAGCTCTCTGTGTGTATATTTCCAGGGAAGTAACCATGTCAGTCTTTTATGTACTTTTTTTCTAATCAAAAGTGTATAACATCCTAGAGGAGAATAGTTAAAAGAATTGGAGGAGGGGAATGGTGAAAGGAAAGATATGTGAGACAATTGCTTAGTGATCAAACATAAAACAGTTAGATATGAGACATTTTTCCACCAAATAATTAATTTATATGTACTGTGAAAAGATACCCTTGGCTTATTTTAAATCCACGAGAAACTGAGTTGAATTTTAATGAATTTCAGTTAAGCTACTTCATTATATAATCAATCTTCATTGTTTCTCTCCTAAAATCTTTTGCCCTTCAATTCAAAAGCAAAATGCCCTTGGGAACAGAATAATTCTTATGGCTTGGGACTATACTTCATATATGTTGGTGTGTGAATATATTCCCCAGAGGAAACTTTGGCTGGGAAGAAAAAGACATTAAATGTGTATCATATTCTATGGCTTAGTTTTATACGCTTCCAATCTATATCAAGGTTGATGTAGATTGTTCCTCTTGCATATCTTACTTATTTTACTAAGTAAATGCAAATCTTCAAGAGCAGCAGAAATGAAAACATTAATTTACTCTGAAGAACTGTAACAATGTAACATTATTGAGGGATGAATGCAATGCTATAGCAAAGAGAGAGAGAGCAACTTTAAGAGATATTCAAATAAAGCAACTTTTATGTTTAACAAAATACCATATTTTGGAAATCTCCATTTGCATTAATAACCAAATAGACTTTAACTATATTTTAACTGGAAAATTAAAGCTGTTTACTGAATTAATGTTTAAGAGGGTTGTCTAAATAAGGGTTATAAAACAAATCACAGTCTGAACTGCTAACTTTGGTGCATTAAAGTTGTACTGATTCAAAAGAACATTGCCTTAAAAAAGATTTAATGGAAGCATAAAAATAATGCACTGTTTTACAAACCACTACAACATTCTACGAATAAAAGCTTCCCATGCTGTATGACTATTTTATAGATACTTGGAAGGCACCTCTAAATGTTAGTGTTAGCCTCTGCATTTTAACACATATATATATATATATATATATATATATATATATATATATATATATATATATATATATATATATATATATATATATATATATATATATATATATATATATTGTATTGGGAACCTATGCCCTTTTTGCAGCAAAGCAAATAAAATGTGCTGTTTTTCTAAGGCACATGATGAAAATGCCCCATAAATGCTTCAAACATCGGTCATTTTCACAGTGTGCCAATGAAATGGGAAAAAGTCATTTAGAGATGGCTCAAGAGATATTTAAAAGGGCAACTTATAAAACCCCAAAGCTACTAGATCAATCTGCTAAGGCTTTAGCTATTCTTAGTCTAGTCATAGCCTGACAGGATTACTGCAGCATGTACTCCATGGGGATGGCCAGTCATTTTCTGAGACTGATTCAAAGCTTTAAATTAATTTTCAAAACAATAAAAGCTCCAGTCAAAGGCTGTCTTCTGCCTGCATCCAAGGACTTTCCACACTAACTCATTTAATAGGAGACTCCCCTAAGATATGGCTTTTTGAACAATGTCACCAAAACTTAAAATTTTAAAATTTCTTCCAAAATAAGAAAAACAGTGCCAGAAGTAAAGTGGAAGGCAAAGGAAGATTTTGGTCAGAGCGATGTTTGTTTTGGTACTTTACATTTGTGATAGCTTTGGCTAAGTTTCCTTATGTTTATTGTAAATTGTTTTAGGAAGTTCAAAATGAGAAAGAATACATACATTTAGTGTACAAATATTGCAATCCTGATGCATACATATGTCAGGATGAATTACAGTCAGTTTAGTAATACTTATTCGTAAATAATTTATTTATTTTATTTATTTATTTGTTTAAACTTCTATACCGCCCCCTCTCCCAAAAAAAGGGACTCGGGGCGGTGTACAGCCTACTAAAACATACAAGATATACAATAAATACAGTTAAAAATAAATTAAATAATTTAATCCGGCTGTCTAATTCAGATTCAATTTAAAAGTTAAAAACTAAAAACCCCAATTAAAATTTAATTAAAAACCTAAAACACAGTTACTGGGCCAGGCCGGCCTGATTAAAAAATAAAGTTTTCACCGCGCGCCGGAAGGTCAGGATATCCGTCATAGACCGTATCTCCGGGGAAGATCATTCCATAGGGAGGGAGCCCCCACAGAGAAAGCCCGAACTCTTGGGGCCGTCAGCCGACAACGGCCAGGCGGCGGTACCCCAAGCAGGGCAACCCTGTGGGAGCGTACTGGGCGGCGGGAGGTTGACGATGGCAGCAGGTGGTCCCGTAAGTACCCAGGTCCCGAACCATGGAGCGCTTTAAATACCATCAGTACCACCTTGAATCGAATCCGATAGGCCACAGGAAGCCAGTGCAGCCTGCGAAGCAGCGGAGTAACGTGGGAGCTCCGAGGGGCACCCACAAGCATTCGCGCGGCTGCATTCTGGACCAGCTGTAACCTCCGGAGACTCTTCAAGGGGAGCCCCATGTAGAGAGCATTGCAATAATCCAGGCGGGAAATGACGAGGGCGGACGTGACTGTGCGAAGTGCGCCCAGATCCAGAAAGGGCCGCAACTGGTAAATCAGACGTATCTGATAAAAAGCCCCCCTGGCGACGGCTGCAATATGCTCTTCTAAAGACAGCCGCACATCCAGGAGGACACCCAGATTGCGCGCCCTTTCCACGGGGGTCAAAACCTCTCCCCCCACGGCCAGCGAAGGAACCAGCTGGCTGTATCTGGGCGCAGGAAACCACAGCCACTCGGTTTTAGTCGGGTTGAGCCGGAGCCTGTTACGACCCATCCAACTCCGCACGGCCTCCAGGCACCGGGACATCACTTCGACAGCTTCGTTGGGGTGGCCCGGGGTGGAGATGTACAGCTGAGTATCATCAGCGTACTGATGGAACTCCACCCCGAAGCCACGGATGATCTCACCCAGCGGCTTCACATAAATGTTGAACAGCAGGGGCGAGAGCACCGACCCCTGAGGAATCCCACATAGTAGGGGCCTCGGGGCCGACCTCTGCCCCCCTGTCAACACACATTGCGAACGGTCGGAGAGGAAGGAGATGAACCACCGTAACACGGTGCCCCCCACTCCTAACCCCTCCAACCGCCGCAATAGGATACTGTGGTCGACAGTATCAAAAGCCGCTGAGAGATCTAATAGGACCAGGACAGAGGAACAACCCCTGTCCCGAGCCCTCCAGAGATCATCAACCAATGCGACCAAAGCCGTCTCTGTGCTGTGCCCGGGCCTGAAACCCGATTGGAGGGGGTCAAGATAACTCGCTTCATCCAGGCACTGCGGGAGCTGACGTGCCACCACACTCTCAACAACCTTCGCAACAAAACGAAGGTTGGAGACGGGACGATAATTTGATAACAGTGCTGGGTCCAGGGACGGTTTCTTGAGGAGGGGCCGCACCACCGCCTCTTTCAAGGCAGCAGGTAGCAGCCCCTCTCTCAAGGAAGCGTTTATAATACCCTGGAACCAGCCTCGTGTCACCTCCCGAGTGGCCAAAACCAGCCAGGAGGGACACGGGTCCAACAAACAGGTGGTGGCATTAAGCCCCCCCAGTATCCTGTCCACATCCTCTAAAGTAACAGGGTCGAACTCAACCCAACCAACTCCACCGATATCCACCCCCACCCCCCCACCCGGAGATGGCCAGTCGGAGTCCAGTTCGCTCCGGATCTGAGCAATTTTGTCCTGCAGAAACCTAGAAAACTCCTCAGCCCGTCCCTGTAAGGGGTCCTCCCGCGCTCCCACCTCCAGGAGGGAGCGGGTCACCCTAAACAGGGCGGCTGGGCGGTTTTCTGCGGACCGCGATAAGGGTGGAGAGGTATGCCTAAAACTATACTATTAATCTATACTCGGTCCTAATGTATTGTTTACATAACTTGATATAACATTTACTCAATAAGGTAAAGCACTATTTCCAAACTAAAAGGGTACATCCCAAACACAACAGGATTCCTACAGTGAATAGTGTAGGAATGAAAACTCTGCCCAAGTTTCAACCTTTTATATATTTTCTTTCTTTTTCTCTTGGCAAAAGATAACTTATAGTTTTTGAACTAAAAAAAACCTAGCAACTATCATCTCATTGGTGTACAATCACATTTTCAAATTGATTTGCTTGGCAGGGCTTAACTTTCTAGTATGGTGCAATCCCTCTGTATATTAGATAGCAATTTTCCACTAGGTGATAATTGCAAATGGCATCATTAATATGATTGATTCGCATTGAGGAATTCCAGCATGATGAGAAATGGAGAGTCCTTTAAGCTGGAGACCAAACTCCAGGGCCAATAGTGAGCATTAGATAGTACCATCATAATAGTTTCCATATGTCTCAGGTTTAGAACAGATGCTCAGTGCCCTGCCTACCCCCCATGCATGCCCCAACTGGGGATGGAAAGGTTTCTTTATTGACATTCAAAGTGACTGGGCTTCTGGCACTTCTCCTTAAATCCAAGTACAAACAGTACTGGGAACACTAAAGTGGAGCCCTGGTATATGCCAATGCCTCACTTACAGAACGTTGCAAGCATAGTATTTAACATATAGTGTTTCTTTGAATATGTCGTTTCCAAGTCTTTACAATCCAATGTTATAATTTTCACAATCCTTTCTTTATCGTGCATTTATGTTTTAATAGAATACATCACTAGGAGAATACATTGTACTGGCTTTGAATAGCATTTTATTATATTTTGTTTGTCATCTCAAAATGGCTACAGGAATTACTGGCAGTCCTCAATTTACAACTGTTCATTTAGTGACTGTTTGAAGTTGCAACAGCACTGAAAAAGTTACTTATGACCTTTTTTCGCACTTACAACCATTGTAGCATCACATGATCAAAAGTCAGATGCTTGGCAACTAGCTCATATTTATGATGGTTGCAATATTCTGGGATCATGTGATCACCTTTTGTGACCTTCTGACAAGCGAAGTCAATGGAGAAGCCAGTTTCACTTAACAACCATGTTACTAACTTAACTGCAGTAATTCACTTAACAACTGTGGCAAGAAAGGTCATAAAATGGGATGAAACACACTTAAGAAATGTCTCATTTAACAACAGAAATTCTGGGGTTCAATTGTGGTCATAAGTCAATGGCCATCTATATGCCTTCATTTCTCAAAATCTGAGGACATTATTAACTACCTTCATGTTCTATGCTTGCCTGTCAAATACATTGGGATATTTTTACATATGTAAAAACATATAATATTGTAAATTGTTTAGGTAAGAATACATAACTCAGAAAATTCAATTAATACAGAGACCAGGTTATCAGAACATAGAGTGGTACTTACATTGCAGAATTTATGGAAGAATGTTATTGACTGCCAGCTTGAGCCAAATTTCAATTAAAGGTGAGAATTGTTAATTTCAAAAAAACAAGATGGTTCAGATTTATAATTAGCTTGGATTACATTGGATTCTATACTGTGATAGCAATGCTTACAATATTTGACATGAACATTTAATGTACAATAATCATGGAAAATCATTTTATTAGAAATTCTATTGAAAAATATCTTCTGTGTTTTCCTTTTTTTCTTATTGACTGTGGGTAGAAATTATAGGATGATAGACCAAGTAGTAAATTTAAATGGCCAAAAGATCCTTTCTAAATATTTCAAGTGCTTTCCTTGCATTTATTTTTAGGAATAGTGATAGCACTACTCACAGATTAGCACATATGATTGTTGATTGTTACTTTATTGGCTGTACATCTGACAAAGTAATAACAGGCTCTTTCCTCAGAAGAAATTGGACTGAATAGTGCTTGCACATTTTTCAGTTTCTTCAAGGGGATTTGATATTTTTTTAAAAATAAAATAAAATATAGAAATCGAGGTTAAGTAATGAACAGACAATACAAGGTGATAGGTCAACTACCAAACTATAAATACTGTAGTCCTTGACATATAACCATACTGACTTGCGGGACTGCCTGCTGCCACCATCGACCTCCCGCCAGCCGGTGCACTCCCACAGGGTTGACCTCCTCGGGGTGCTGCCGGCTGGTCGATGTCGGTTGGTGGCCCCGAGGGTGCGGGCCTTCTCTGTGGGAGCATCCTCCCTTTGGAATGAACTACCGGCGGAGATGCGAGCCATTATTGACCTACGGGCCTTCCGACAAACACTTAAGACCCACCTTTTCCAACAGGCCGGTCTGGCGTAACGTTATGAGTAGGGTTTTTAATTCAATTTTAATTTTTTATGGGTTTTACTGGTCTTAGCGATGTATTTAATTAATTTTAAATTCTTTTTAACTTTTCTATTTGTATGTTTTTACTGTGGCTGTTCACCACCCCGAGTCCCTTTTTGGGAGAGGGGGCATATACAAATCGAAGAAATAAATAAATAAAATATATAAATAATGGATCCTGCCCATTGCAGTCTTATGTTGTGATGGTTGATGTTATGGTCTTTTAATGGTAGTCATTAAACAACTGCAGCAATCATAACATAAACAACATTAAATTAACTCCATGGTTGCTAAGCAAATCCATTATTGGCTATGATGAGATTTTTCTGAAACTAGATTTTCTGATTTTAGGCAAGTGTCACGTAACTCATGAGGTGCTTCAAATGGGTATAAATGCAACCATGTGATCTGCCCAAAGTGCAGATGACCATTTACAACTTTGGAACTAGCTCATATCTTATTCCAGGTAGGTTGCAATTTCGAACTCCAGGTAGGTCATAAATCAAAGACAACTTCCATGTTTATCTACATATAGATACATCTTTGCAGGCACATAAATATCCCCATAAATAGAAAAAAATCCAATAGGCTGGAAGAGAAAATATTAATGGATGGTCTTCCTTGCATACTTCCCTAGAATGCTTACGCTTTAGAAAATCCATTTAACAGCTTAATGGTAGGATAGGACCTTTATTTCACTAAGGAAAAGACTATATAAAAAGAGCATCTCACCTCTTTTTCATCTCTCATGATAGGAATCCTGGCAGTGGCATGGATTGAGAGGAAACATTTAATAGCCAATTGGCTCATGTTGCTTCTTAAGGCAATGTGCTCTCAGCTTCTCAACAGCTGCTGCAGGAAGCCGATATATGTGATACAGGATGCCAATGTGTGAATTGTGCACTGTCATGAAATCTGATCTGCTGAAATACAATATTCTAGCCACATTCCTGACAGCTTGCCAAAAAGTAGTGCTTTAAAAGAGACAAGAAAGCTCAGACCAATGACTGTTGTTTTATTATCTGGAATAATTACATCTCTAACAGCACATTTGCATATGGCTTTCTGTCCAGAAGAAATTCCAAGCACAGCCATTTGTAAAACCCCATCAAGAACAGCAGATTTCCTGAACCACAAGATGTCCATATTGCCTGGATTAAGTTTCAGTCCTACAATGTCATCCAGTTGTGAAATGTAATTAAGAAGAGCAGTAGCATTTGAAAGGTTTCTTAATCTCAGCATACTTTCCTGGTGAACATGCAGCAGCAAGGTGTAAGTGATATTGGAGGTGTAGGAAGACGAAATAGAATAATTATGTTATTGTCACTGAAACCTACTGAACGGTCTCTCTTAAAAATGTGACACTCCTGCCAACCCACTCCTCCACCCCAACAACAGCCATCTTTGTATTATTTTATAAGTAGAAAGCATTCGCTGTCATGCCTTGTTGCTAAGGATTCCTTAACCAAAGAAAAAGAAGAGGTAAAAAAAAATCAATTCTAGGAAGTCTATAGTTTCAGAATACCTGGTAAAAAGGCCCAAATACTTCTAAGATAAACATAGCATCCAATGACAACAAACTGGCTGAATTATATTCTCTAAGTTCCCAATAAAGCAGATTCATAAAACTGAAAGATTTATGGTACTATATAATGGAAATTTATAGGGTTAAAGACTCCCCACAGTCTTATACAATATTAGTACTTAATATCACTGTGGGAGATTTCAGTTTATAAATACTTGCATTCCGTTTGTTAAATGGTATGCACAATCAGTGCCTTTAATTCTATCACAGAACCTGAATTTTCTTGGGAAACTATTGTTATCCTGGCTGTATTGTTAGATCTTCTTGGCTTTTGATCTTCAGACTGCCTGTATATCTATTATTTATTTCCTTTATACTTGAAAAAAATAGGCCTGTTTCCTTTTCTGGCCTCAAGAATTGGATTTCTCATAACCTGAGAACTAGATCTATAAGTATTTTAGGCCATAAATGGACATTCAGACAAATCCAGCTCCCAGTAAATGATATAGCTCATAAATGGTCATCCAATGGAAACAGTGCTAGTCAATGTGAATGGCTATTGTTAGCTCTTGTAATTATGATTGTAAATCAAGATCAGATAGAAAAAAACTTAGAAAGAGAGAAGATCAGCAAGAAACGGCAAAACAAATGTCTTATTGTTTCCATCTAAGTATTTACAGCTGATCCTATAGAAATACAGAAGGATTTACTTTTTCATTGCATTTGTAGGAATTCTTTTACAATACAGAAAACCAATAGCAATTGTGAAGACTTAACACAATGTACACAACTAAATTTGCTCTTCTATTGGAGGAACACTACAAACACCACTGACCCAAGTGATATCAATAATAGTACTGTACCTGTACAGAATTATATTACATTATGGCCTAACACTTCTTTACTCATTTTTACTGGTCTAATTAAATATACACAAATATAGAAAGAGTTGATAATTAAATTTTAAGTAGGTTTAAATAAGAAAGCTCTATTGGTTCTATCTTTTTACATTGAATGACAACATAATTGCAACACATGATTATTAATATCTATGCTGATTTTTAGATTAAACACTCTTGATAAATCAAAACAATATATTATCATTCTAATGGTATTCAATCAAAATATCAGTTTCCTTTAATAATCGGTGTCAAAAGATAACTCAGCAGCCTAAAAGATAACTGTTAAAATATATCTTTATTACAAGAATGCGGATAAAATAAATAAGACAGGAACAGATCAAAGAATAGGGATTTGAAAGTCTCAAATAGATTTCCAAACCATAATTAATGCTTTGAGCTAAAAATTATCTTAAATGGTTTATAAACATACACATGTGGATAAGATGTAGACTGTAGATGTAATAACAGCTCATATTACTTATGATGCACAGTCTTAATTGTAGTTTTGCTGTTTTGTTTTTTTCAGTTTATATAATCATTATCTAGTTGATTAAAAATAATTACATGTGGACCTTCAAGTGAATTTTGATTTCATCTAACTATTCCTTCAAGTTCTCTTGCCAGAATTTATCAAAAGTGACTTGCCTTGAGCCGAGAGAACGTACCAGCCCAACATCACCAATCTGCTTTGTGCTTAATATTGGACTCAAACTCACATTGTCCCAGTTTCTTGCCTGAGGCTTTAATCCTGCATGAATCCAACATTCTTAGTTGGTAAATAACCACTCATTATAAAGCAATTTCAGATTATGTTTTCAAAGTAAATTCCTTCCAAAAACAAATGTTATTAGTAAAAACAATAGTGCTAATCTACACCCAAACATATTCTCCTCAGAGGTGGAGAAGCTACTGCTCTGTGCTTGTGGAAGGGATGCATGCTAGAAACATGCCATTTCAACTTTGGGAAGTAACCCTTTTAGAAATAGCATCCTGTGGAATTTAACTCAGGAATGAAAGAGTCTTGGCCTCAAAACTAAATCCCCAGCAGAAAACCCAATCAAATTGTTTCTCTCTGTTTCTGTGACACCAAACAGAATGGCTTTTGAGTATCAATATTCACTCGGTAATAATTGTAAAATATCAGTAGTAACCTGGAAATGATGTCATACTATTAAAAACAGATTTTTTAAAAATTGTAAGCTTTAAAATGTAAAGAAGTTGCACAAGTGGAAGTTTCTAAATAAAGTTTTTTTTAAAAAAACTGATATTGCATTCCAAGAAACTTACTTCCATGCAAGCAATCTTAGATGCATGTAGATGCTAAGCGGTTTGCAGCAGGTAGGTATCATCTGGTTGAAATGTTTCACTCTATAAAGACAGCATGCTCTGCTTTATTGAGTCAGAGGGCCCTACCTCTTGTCATCACTAAAGTTCTTTCCATCAACAATGAGAACTTTGATTCTTCTTTCAGAGAGAAATGAGCTTCTTAGATTGCATTCCAGATATAAAAAAGACCATTCTCCCAGGAGTCTTGCCCTTAACAGTGGAGTCATGTTACTCCACAATGGTAAAATATTTTTTTCTAATGTTTTCACAGCCATAATAGCTGCTTAGTGAACTTGTTTGGGGTACTGGTTAAGGTTCAAGGCTAGAAATAGGGACAATGTGTGTCCTAGGCACAAAGCCAGCTGAGTGATCTTGGACGAGTCACTCTCAATTCTATGAAGGTGGCCATGGCAACCACTTCTGGACCAAAAAAGCCTTATCAAGGAAACTGCAGGGACTAATCCAGGCAGTCATCAAAAGTCAAGATTGATTCATAGGCACACACACTGGATAGCTGCTTAACATTTTTGCAAGGCTTAATTTAATTCAATCATCTTCTGAAACCAGAAGTCTCCCCAGTGAACTCTCCCCAGTGGACTAGAGGAGCACAAAATAAGCAATTATGTATTCAAATTGTTTTAATGGTTTATGTTTATGTATTTAGTTTACATTTCTTCCCTCATTTAAATAGTTTATATTCATTCATTTAAGCAAGGACTCTGATTTCATTACATGATGAGCATCAACAGGCTTCTTAATTATTTGGAAAATCAGGATGCTCATTTATGTGTCTAAAGAGAAATGTGGCTGCCTAAATTTGATTAACTGATTGCATTTGATTGATGATGTACATTGGTTTTGACAGACAGCCTTGCATTTACAGATAAGGTAATTAATGTGAACACATTTAAAATGTTCAGATACACCTACTCACACAGAATATTTTATGAATAACTGATCAAACTGTTGGTGCAAACTAGCTGCAGCTTTTTTTTTCTTTATTATAGTTACAACGAGAGTTTCTATCCTTATTACCCTCCATAGTTGTACTATAACATGCGTCACACAATTCAGGAATTATTTCAAACCATGATATATGAAGAAGATGTGAACTTATTTCAACATGAAGAGATGCATCCTCAGGATCTATAGGGGTTTTTTTTTTGTCAAAAAGATGAAATGATCATTGGCCCACTGTGTAGCAAGCTCTATCCTTTTTGTACACATGAAACATTACTGCAAATTTACAAACGGGATAGACCTTACAAAGCAATGATGCAACATTGCCTTCATCTTTGGCTTACCTTTGCACCACCCACCCTTTCGGAAGTTTTGAGTGTAATGGTCTTCATGAATGCTGAAAGAGGACATTCTTTGTATATTCAGCTGAACATACTTAGAAATCTCCATGTACTTACAACCATGGGCAACATAGCTTTGGATCCTTGAAGGACCACAAGGCATGGCCCAATAAGCACAGCATATTGCATGTGGTCTTTTTGTTTGGGAATAAAGGTAGAAATGGAAATTGTCAGATTTTCTTCGGTTTGTTTGTTTGTTGGTTTTCACTAACATAGTGCTAGAATCTAACCTTTAATTTCCTAAAAATGCTAATCATCTATTTTGATAGTTCACTCTCATGGAATTTTAGAATTTCTTTAGAATGCCTTTGATAGTGGTCTTAACTTTCTTGTATTGTTTCACATTGGCAAAGGATTTTTTTTTTTTTTGCTAAATAGTTCTAACACATTTTACTTCTTGAGTGCTCATTAGTTTCATGATTTAACTGAAGTATGAAATACTTTTGAAGCTAAAGTGCAGTGAATTATTTGGATCCACGCCAATCTATTTGGATCCACGCCAATCGGGCTTCAGGCCCGGGCACAGCACAGACACGGCGCTGGTCGCATTGGTGGATGATCTCTGGAGGGCCCGTGACAGGGGTTATTCCTCTGTCCTGGTCCTCCTAGATCTTTCGGCGGCTTTTGATACTGTCGACCACAGTATCCTATTGCAGCGGCTGGGGGGGTTGGGGGTGGGAGGCACCGTTATGCGGTGGTTCTCCTCCTTCCTCTCTGACCGCTCGCAATTTGTGTTGGCAGGGGGGCAGAGGTCGGCCCCGAGGCCCCTGGTTTGCGGGGTGCCTCAGGGGTCGGTGCTCTCGCCCCTCCTGTTCAACATATATATGAAGCCGCTAGGTGAGATCATCCGTGGCTTTGGGGTAGAGTTCCATCAGTACGCTGATGACACCCAGCTGTACATCTCTACCCCGGGCCACCCCGATGAAGCCGTCGAAGTGATGACCCGATGCCTGGAGGCCGTGCGGTGTTGGATGGGGCAGAACAGGCTTCAGCTCAACCCATCTAAGACTGAGTGGCTGTGCTTCCCGGCACCCCGATACAGCCGGCTGGTTCCATTGCTGGCTGTGGGGGGGGAAATTCTTGCCCCCACAGAGAGGGCCCGCAATCTGGGTGTCCTCCTGGATGTACGGCTGTCATTGGAAGATCATGTGGCGGCCGTCGCCAGGGGGGCTTTTGGACAGGTCCGTAGGATCTACCAGTTGCGGCCCTTTCTGGATCGGGATGCGCTTCGCACGGTCACTTCCACCCTGGTGATCTCCCGCCTAGACTATGCCAATGCTCTCTACATGGGGCTGCCTTTGAAGAGCATCCGGAGGCTCCAGTTGGTGCAGAATGCAGCCGCGAGGGTGGTAATGGGGGCACCTAGGGCTCCCATGTTATGCCACTTCTACGCACGCTGCATTGGCTCCCGGTGGCCCTCCGGGTGCGCTTCAAGGTCTTGGTCACTATCTTTAAAGCGCTCCATGGCTCGGGACCAGGTTACTTGTGAGACCGCCTCCTGCCACCATCGGCTTCCCACCGACCGGTACGCTCCCATAGAGTAGGCCTCCTTGGGGTGCCACCGGCTGGACGGCTGGCGACCCCGAGGGCGCGGGCCTTCTCATTGGGAGCACCCCCTCTCTGGAATGAATTATCCCCGGAGGTAAGGGCCGCCCCCGATCTCATGGCCTTCCGTCGGTTGCTCAAAACGCATTTATTTCGGCAGGCCGGACTGGCCTAGGGGTTTTTAAATTTTAATCGGGTTTTAATCTTTTTAATACTTGCTTATATTTTATTAGAGCCATATTGTATTTCAGTTTTTAAATTTTAATATTTTATGTTGTCTCATACTTTGTACCTTGTATATGTGTTTTTATTGGCTGTTCACCGCCCCGAGTCCCTTCGGGGAGAGGGGGCGGTATATAAATCAAATAAATAAATAAATAAATAAATAAATTAATAATTTCCATACACATACAGTAAGTGCACACACATACACACACACACATATATTATACACACGCTCACATCCCTTAGTTAGAACATTATTTAAAAAACCCTAAATATTAACCATGAGAATATTTACAATGGGTAAAAATAATGCACATTTTCAAATTGGACAAATTTCTGTGCACTTAGAGTGACATTCAGAACGTTTGCCCCCTCTCTGTGTTTCTTGATTAGAGGTTTGGCAGATCTTCAGAAATCTTAATGCTATATTTTTATGCATAGATAACACTTAGCTGGTTACCGATGATGATAAATATAAAATTTAAAGAAAAGATTTTCAAATTGGTCCAGCTGTGTGTTCAAAGGGAATCTGATTAAATCTCTTAGATACCTTTAAATTTGCCCTGGCTAAATAAATTATAACATAGATCTCAAAAGAATTCTGAGAAGAGAAAAGCTAGTATAAAAAGCAGAATCAATAAAAGATACGGTTACCATTAAAATGGTTATGAATGTAATTAAATCTTTTAGTTTCTAGCAGATAAACTATTGGTATCAGAAGATAATTGTCACATCCAACCAAACTTAATCTATCTCCTCAGTAGTCGTCCCACAAGACATATCCAAATCAAGTTCAATTTTTGAAAAAAAAACATGGGTATAGTTCTACAGTTTTCTTGGGAACATTGTGGAAGTACTTTATTATATTTCCTTGAAAATTCTTTCCTCCCCAGTGTTGATTTTTTTCTAGCTTTGTTTGTTTGGTGGATCTAAGCGCTAACCAGATCTGACTCTCAGGTTCAAAATACTACCTCCAGATTGGACACTGCTAAATTAAACATGATAGCAAATGAATGTATGCTAGGTAGATGTTTATTCAAAAGTAGGGTAGAGAAGATTTATTAATCATAGGGTGGAAAAAAGTAACTAACTTAGACAAGTTCCTGAGGAGAAAAAAAATCACCAACTGGTTTTGCCTTTCTAAGACTACAAACGTAGGATAAATTATTCTTTCTTGTGGAGAAAAGTATTAAACTCATCTCATGAGTTATCTGTGGTTTGACTACTGTTATATTTTTTAAAAGCCATCTGTGCTTTTTAATGGCGTGTATATTGGAGAATATCATTTCAATGTAGCAATTAGAATCTGGCCTAGGACATTAAAATATTTTATTAATCCCATCTTGATTATTTCTATAAATACCTGCAGGCAGATAATGCTCCTATCTGGCCTAAAGTTATCCAACTGGCTTTCATGCTTAAGACTGGACTAGAATTCATAGTTTCTTGATTTTTAGCTTGATACTTTAACCACATCAAGCTTTTTAATGATTGAAATAATGAAATCCTTTATTTCTCTTAGCTCAGTTTTCAGGTGTTCTAAGGACAAAATATGCATGTTTGAACTTTAATGTTGCCTTTTTTAGCAATAGGTCTTGGCTTGTGCAGTACTAACTGTTTGGTCTCTGGCTTCACTGCTGACAAGGTGCATTGGCATTTTGGCAAACAGATAAAGTGGATTTAACTATAAACCATTCACATATGTCATTAGCTTTGTGATGTACCTTACAGTAAATAAATAAGAGTGACATAGCATTTTAACATCTTGATTTATAAAGGAAAGACTCAGCATGCACACACACACACACACACACAGATACACACAGAGAGAGAAGGCAATTTTTCATTCAGCATCTCCATGCAGTATTTTCATATGCTCACTTTATGTGGTATGGTTAATATAACAACATCACTACAAAGTGCATATGCCTATAACTTAATCTGTTCTGCATGCCAGTAGATGTTACCTTGGAAACAATCCAACCAATAACATTTTGTCTTTCTTTGTGATCCTCCATCCCAGAATTTGGTATTTAACTACTTATGGAGTCATGTCTTCCAAATGCATGTTTCTTTTGGAAAGCAAACTTGAAAGGATTTTATTCCACTAAGAGATCCAGCTTTTTAATTTGCTTCATTTTTCACCTTTTTCTGCCTTTATCTCTTATACTTTATGGTATGTCATGGACCAGGATGATTATTCAGAGTCATAGTTAGTCTTGCCTTTAGCACATAAGCTAAATAATAGTAATAAATAATATCAAAATAATAATAAATAATATCATAGAAGTAAACACAAATAATACATTAGGAGATCTATGATGATCTCACTTATCATTAAAGTCTTCTATTTTGGAAAAAGCAGCATCAGGCTGATTGCAGAAAAGGAATAAGTAAGGTCAATAAAAGAAAGACAAAGTATAAGAAAAAACTGAGAAACATGCCATAACTATTTTTGGACAATCCATATTGGCATTTAAAGTCTCCTACCCCATCATATACCTATATACCTAGTCAATTAAACGTATTTGTTAGTATGATCAAATTTGAATAAACCAACAAACTTTGGTTTAAACTTTGTTGTTTTCTTAATCTTTTAGCCAGCACTACTTTTGAACTTTGATTTCACTCAGAAGTGAATATATATATAATCTTATGCATGACAGGATTACCAGATTGCACACATGATTGCATTCTTTAAATTTTTAACATAATCCTTAAATATAAATAAAACTGTGTGAAGTTTGCTGTGGTACATGGAATTTAAAGGTAACATAGTTTTAAAAGCTAACTGATCCTGATATATGTTTCAAAAAATGGAATATCTGCAAATAGGCAAGTTTGTATAAAATTGTAATTGAAGAATGACAGTCCTTAGTTAGGTACTGATTAATACTATCATTTCACTCCCACTGAAATCTATAAAGAATTCCATTTATATCCCTTTTTCTTATTATGAATATTTTAGACTAAAAAATCTAAAAGAAATGTAGAAGAATGTTACAAGCATTTGCAGATAATTCTGCTGCAATTCTAAATGTTATTAGGTCGATTTCCTCCTCAATTCATTCTCCCATCCTTTTTTGCTTGTTATAAATCAGATAGGTGACATCTAGTTTCCCCCCTTCATTTTGATGGTAGTAACCATGGTCCAAATGTAGGTGATATTTAGTCTTTTTGTTTAATTATATTTACAAACTCTGGCCTGCCTTTCTGCTTTGATGTAGCTTTTTGTGGTTATCTGGCTCTCATCTTTTTCCCTAGCATGGAAAATATCATCTAGGATCCCATAGCTTTCTTATTTATTCATTTGTTAGGTTTATAAACTGATCTAGTCAGATGATTTGAGTATTGAAGAATACCTCAGTGCATAATTTGATCCCAAATTATAACAAAATGCAGGCAATCAACCAGAGGTGGTATTCAGCAGGTTCAGTAAGTTGTTCTGGAGAACCAATAGTGGAAATTTTGAATAGTTTGAAGAACTGGTGGTAACCTACCCCCAGAGTGGGGTGGGAATGGAGAATTTACATATCCTTCCCCTGCACGACCACCAAGCCACACCTACCAAGCCATGTCATGCCTACCAAGCCACACCACAGAACCAGTAGTAATTTTTTTGAATTCCACCACTGTAGTCAACCATTCATTTAGTGGTTACAACAGCACTGGGGAAAAAAAAGTTATGATCATTTTTTACACTTTCAACTGTTGCAGCATCTCCATGGTCATATGATCAAAATTTGGGTGCTTGGCAATTAGGCATGTATTTATGATGATTGTAGTGACCCAGGGTCATGTTTTTGCAATCCCCTGACAAGCAAAGTCAATAGGGAAATAAGATTCACTTTAACAACTTACTAACTTATCAACAGCTACTTAACAATTGCGGCAAAAAAATTGTAAAATGCGTCAAAACTCGCTTAACAACTGTCTTGCTTAGTAATAGAAATTTTAGGTTCCATTGTGGTCTATATGACAAAAAGACTGAAAGAAGAGACCAGGATAATACAAACAGAAAACATTTCATGAATCTTCTCAGAATTTCCCTAGAAAGAAGAGTAATGTTAATAATCATGACTAATTTGCATTCTTAGAGATATTTTTGGCTAAGGGTCTCAAAATGTTTTTAAGCAGCAAATTAATTAAGCTTTAGAATACTCCTACAGGGAGCTCTGGAACATAGAGAAATTACTTTATTCGCTAGTGAAAACTTGTCATCTCTGGTGTGGAATAGAGCAGCTGCTTAATAAGGCACAATAGTGATTGCTTAGGACCAAAAGAATACTTCAGCCACTGAAAATATAACAAGAATCCGAGAAGATTTTATATATATATATTTCAGTTGAAAATTGCTTAAATTTAAAAAACAGTTTTTTTTCCCCAAGTGCAAATACGGAATTTTTAATAATCACAAGGGAGGCAGGAAATATGAAGATAACATCAATATTTAACTGCATTTCCTCCAAAAGATTTGAGCACACTGTAGTAGAGGAGAATTTAAATACCTTGGTTTCAGAAGTTAAAATGCTAATAAATGGTCCATTTTATTCACTGACATGAAAAACAAACAGTAAAATATTGCTCTGTGTATAAGTCACAAATCAAACTTTAAACCAAACTTAAAAAAGAAATAAAAGAAATATATATTAAGATGTAGTATATAAATCATACGGTAATATTTTGACCACTTTGTTTTTTTAGTCATGTTAATTATTTGAATATGTTCCAAGTCTCTAAATATCAAACCCAAGATAAAATATCAATTTAGACCTGTGATAATGTCGATCAAAGCAAAATTAAAATGGCTTCATGCCTTTCTCACTCTGCCCATGAGAAATTAGCTTATTTAGAAAAATCTAAAGCATTTATGAAAATTACTTTATGGAAAATTACACATTGCCCAGTTGTTCCAATGCCAGAATGAGAAAAGCCATTTCTTGAGAGTAAAATGGATCCTGCTACCCTCTCTCAATCCCTCACTTACTGTCAAAGTGAAAATGACTTCAGGGTGCGCTGTTCTGTTTTACTTCCAAAATATATACTGCAATTCCTCAATTCACTTGGGATACAGCTATAATGCTAAAACTGTTTCTGTTGTGTATTGACTTGAGTCTTCCTCAGGTCTGTGCTTTAAGTGGGAAGCACGGACCTCTCCCATTGGCTGTTGCCATTTGACAGCCGGCTATAAAAGGTGTCTGTCAAACGGCATCAGCTGTTGCCGCTCCAGCTGGCTGCCGTGTTAGTGCGGCAGTAGCGGTAACCCTTTATTCAAAGAAATAAAGTTTTGAGCTGAAGCCTTGCCCCGGTTTCTGCCTGAGTATTTCCGTCGCTCCACAACAGTTTCCATGTGAATGTAAGATATATGTTAAATAAAATAGAAGGTTTATTAATTAAATGAACAGAGATTTTTAAATTATAGCTTTTTCTTACCTACTTTTCCCTATGCTCACTTTTTTAAGAATCCAAGAGTCCAGTTATATACTATTTTGCCAGTCACTTATGATAAAAGGGGTCAACTGTCATTTGCCAAATAGCACAAATAACTATTTCAATGTTTACCAACCCCAACAACATTAAGATGTAATTTAACTTCCAGAATTCCCTTGCCAGCATTCACCTATTGGAGTTCACACATCTTAAAATTGCTGACATTGAGAAACATTGTTCAATCTCAATCAGCAACATTTTATTTACAAGGCAAGACTTATATAGCCTTTATACTACTATAGCATTTACAATTATAGTGAATGTAAAAGATATTGTTCAAAAAAAAATCAGTAAGGAAAACAAACATTTAAGCTGCTTGCAGTCAGCACTGGTTTGTAAGAACAGATCATGCCAAACCAATCTTATTTCATTCTTCAACACAGTGACTAAATTAGTGGACCAGCAAAATATTGTGGGCATAATATATTTAGATTTCAGAAAGGCATTCGACAAAGTAGACCACAACCTACTTCTTAGTAAGCTAGAAAAAGGTGGAATAGATAGCACCACCACTAGATGGACTTGCAAACTGGCTGGCAGACCGTACTCAGCCAGTAGTCCTTAATGGGTCTAAGTCTACATGGAGGGAAGTAAGCAGTGGGGTGCCACAAGGTTCCGTCTTAGGCCCAGTACTCTTCAATATCTTCATTAACGAATTAGATGAGGGAATAGAAGGAGAACTTACCAAATTTGCAGATGCTACTAAGCTGGCAGGAATAGCTAACACCCAAGAAGATAGGTTTCAAGATCCAGATGGATCTTGACAGACTAGAACACTGGGACATGTCTAACAAAATGACATTCAATGTAGAGAAAAGTAAAGTCCTACACTTAGGCAAGAAAAACCAAAAGTACACCTATAGGACTGGGTGAAACCAGGCTCAATAGCAGTAACCGTGAGAGGGATCTTGGAGTCTTAGTAGACAACCAGCTAAATATGAGCCAGCAGTGTGCAGCAGCAGCCAAAAAAGCTAATGCAATCCTAAATTGTATTAACAGAGGGAAACAATCAAGATCAAGGGAAGTACTAACATCACTCTATAAAGCCTTAATAAAATCACACCTAGAGTACTGCATCCAGTTTTGGTCACCACATTATAAAAAAGACATTGAGACTCTAGAAAAAGTGCAGAGAGAGCAACCAGGATGATAAGGGACTGGAGGCTAAAACATACCACAAACAGTTTGCAAGAACTGGGCTTGGCTAGTCTAGTAAAGAGAAGGACCAGGGGGATATAGTGTCTTCCAATATTTGAGGGGCTGCCACAGGGAGGAAGGGGTCAAGCTATTTTCTAAAGTGCCTGTAGGCCAGACAAGGAATAATGGATGGAAACTGAACAAGGAGATATTTAACCTGGAAATAAGGAGAAACTTTCCGACAGTGAAAACAATCAACCAATGGAACACCTTGGAAGTTGTGGGAGCGCCATCACTTGAGACTTTCAAGAAGAGATAGCCATTTGTCAGAAATGCTTGGCAGTGGGGACTAGATGATCTACAAGGTCCCTTCCGACTCTGATTATCTGTTATCTGTTATCTGTTGTACTGTAATGCTAATGGAAATGATCTTGAGAGACAGGGAAGAGCCACAACCAGGACAATAATCAGATGAGAGGTAACTAAGGCTGCAGAAGGAATGTGGTCATGGCAAATATCTCCGAAAGGACTCTCCCTAGTTCCTTGGATTGTAAAAAGGGCCGAAGTATACTTTCAGACTTGCAAGAATGATGTCAGACTTGTGAAGTTGTCCAGACAGGAAACATACATACTGTAGATGAACTTACTTTGACATCATTGTAAAGTTGCATTAAGAGAATCTTGCAAGCCTGAAATAACATTTCTCCCACATAATTTTTATAGCTAAGGAAATTGGTGTCAGTGTTCCAACTAAGATTTCTGAGTAGTCCCTTCTCAATAGTTTGCCATGCCCATATTCCTGCTGCAGGCTAAGCTGCCTCTTATCTAACTTTTACCCTGGTTGTGGCTCTTCCTTCGGTCATTCCAACATATCACTAGATGTACCCACATTTTATGTGCATTTTGATGGTTTCACTCTGTATATATACATTCAACTCAACTTTCTCTTTATACACACATTCACACACATGCAGTTTATAATTCTGGAAGACTGACCTACAGAGAGAAAATTGCTTTTCTGGAATAGGACAGGAACATAGGACAGGAATATCTTCAGCAGTAAATGCAGATGTGCCGTATATGATATGAAACACTCCTTGCATCATTAAAGAGATGGCACTGACCATGTCAATATCAAAACAAGAAAGTAAGTTTTTACTATACAGATATGCTTTGTTCTAGCCCTTTCTGTATTTGAAACATATTGAGCTGGACAGAAATCTAGGAGGGACTGATTTCCTGAATAACCTCTCACTAGAACAAAAAGGAAAAAAAATAGAGATCCGGTAGCTCAGTGGCTAAGATGCTGAGCTTGTCAATTGAAAGGTCGGCAGTTCAGCAGTTCAAATCCTTAGTCCCATGCTAGGTGCCAACCTAGCAATTCAAAAACACATTAAAAATGCAAGTAGAAAAATAGGAACCACCTTGGTGAAAAAGTAATAGCATTCCGTGTGCCTTGGTGTTTAGTCACGGTGGCCACATGACCATGGAGACTTCTTATGAGAGCACTGGCTATTCGGCTTTGAAATGGAGATGAGCACCACCCCCTAGAGTCGGGAACAGCACGTATGTGCAAGGGGAATCTTTACCTTGACCTTTTAGAAACAAAGAGAGAAGGGGATTTGCTTACTTCCCTTTCTTCCAGCAATCCCTTGCATGACTTTTTACTCTAACAATTTTCTTGGGAACATGCAAGAAAATTCAAGGAGGAGAAATAATTGTAATATACTGTTATTCTTTCTTTCTCTGAAGTGACCACTCATTGAGTAGAGCTCCTCCTAGAGGAACTGTGGAACTTTACTTTATGCCCCTATTATTATCTCTTTAATTCTCAGCATGTCTTTACTCACAAAGAAAGTTAATATATTCTGAGACTCTACAATTGGAGTGGTGCTTAGGCGCTTTTACAAATTGTTTTTCTTCCTAATAGAGCCCTTAAAAACCTTATTCTGTTGTATCAGTGTGATGCTTAAGAAGAGACCCCAGCTGCTATTATTTGACAAACCTAACCTAACATTGTTTATGGGGGAAAAAAAACCTGGTGCCTTAAAAATATTCATAATTTGTCTTTTAGCAGCAAAAAGTGACAGTTGGAAAGGGACACTTCTGAGGAAATTGCTCCTGAATTGTAAACATTTCATTAATGTGACCATGGTCTTTAATTTAAATAATTTAAATCTCTGTAGCCTTGAGCCTAAAATGAACAATGAAGGATTGCATCTAATTCAGTGAACAATAATTATTTCAGGATGTTCTTCACAAGGGGACAAATGGCTAGTATTATATTCTACAATAATATAAATTACACAATGTCTAAAGTTTTGGCAGATCAAAACATTGATGCTCTCCCTTCCTCCCCTCCAACTAGAGCAGAATTCATATCCTTAAATTATAGAATTTTTTTTCTTGCCTATGATTAGAGGTCAAGTAGAAAGTATGTTTCACCTGAGGCTCTATCTTGTCATGCGTCATCTAACTCACTTTGCACATCTGCTGACTTCTAATCTTTGCACCTTCTTGAAGACCTTCAAGTTTGGAAGTAAGAATGTTCAATACAGCCTATTTTCCATGAGCTGAAAACCTGTCTTACCAGTACTTCCCACCACAAGAATCCTGTAACCGCAATTACAGAGGGTTTTAATGTGTCTCTGCGATTTAATGTGTCTTCCATTAATGTATTAATTTTAGGGGTTTTAAGGGGGTGGGGGTGGGGCTTTTATTCGGCCCTTATAATATCTAATTTAATTTTTTTAACTTTTGTATTATTGTTGGGGGTTTTAAGATGCTGTACACAGCCCTGCTGAGTCCCTAGGGGAAGGAGGGCGGTATAAAGTTAAATAAATAAACTAAATAAATAAATAAATAAATAAATATTATTAGAATAGGAGATCTTAGGGAAATGCTATGTTCGAGTGTGCAAAGCTCTAAAAAGCTCCATAAAAGAGCTGGGCATGAGATGCTGAGAAATGTGGACTTAGATGCATACGTACTATTACGCAAGAAAACTCAACATGTCGATACTTTTTAGCCCAGAATCATCAAAGCCCACCTGCAGAATAAGAATAAGCTGTTTTAACAAGGCAATCAGCTGTTACTAATCAGTAACTTTCTTTTTAACTCTGAAGTTAAAAAAAAAAAAAATCTAAATTATTTTATTGAACTAAATGTTTCAACAATCCTTAGACAATAATACGAATCTATATAATGTAATCCCTGCTGTATTCAAATACAAACTTTAATTATGATTGTGTAGTAAAACTAATTAAAAATTGTCTAAGTAACAAATTTCTAACATAGGCATCTGAATACAAGGGAGTTACAGAAAGCACTGCAAAAAAGATATAGCTATGCTTATATTAAGTATGTAGCAGAGAGCTTTGGAGCATCAATAGGGATCAGCACACATACAGCAAAGAGATTTAACATTTCCCACCTCATCTACAGGTAGTCCCTCAACTTACATGCATGTCATTTAATGACTGTCAAAGTTATAACCGCACTGAAAACAGTGACTTATCACCATTTGTTACATTTATAACTGTTGTGGCATCCCATGGTCATGTAATCAAAATTCAGATGCTTGGCAACTGGCGTGTATTTAGTATGTTCCAGTGTCTCGTTGGTCATGTGATCACCTTTTGTGACATTTCCTGTGACCAGCAAAGTCAACAGTGAAGCTAGATTCACTTAACAAACATGTTAACTAACTTAACTAACTTAACCAACTGAAATGGGTTACTTACAACTATGACATGCATGGTTGTAAAAAATGGGGCAAAACTCACTTAACAAATGTCTCTCATTTAGCAAAAGAAATGTTGGCTTCCATTGTGGTCAAAGTCGAGGATTACCTTACTACTATAGGTAATCCACCCGCATGGAATTGGGGGCAGACCGGGCCGGCTTGCGCGCCTGGGGGGGCTCGGGGGTTCCCGTGTCGGTGGGGGGCAGACAGAGGGTGGGCAGCCGGGGGCCAATTCTATTAGCACGGTGACTGTGAGAGGTAGGTATGCGGGGGGTAGAGGGCCATATCCGGTTAGGGGATCGCGCTCCCGATGTTTACAAGCGGGTAGCGCGCTCCGACCCTCCTTACCCATCCTGTAGTCCTGGTTGTCCCAGAATCTTCAGGGCCCTGAATACCCGGCTGCTGTTGTGCAATGCCATGTCCGTGGTTAATAAGGCTCCCCTGATCTTTGAGTTGGCTCAGGAGGAGGCCGCTGGACCTGTTAGGTGTCACCGAAACCTGGTTGGGCCCAGAGGGAGGTGTCCCTCTGGTTGAGATGTGCCCACCAGGTTTCCTTGCAATTTCACCAGCCTAGGGCTCAGGGAAGGGGTGGCGGGGTGGCGGTGCTATAAGGAAGTCCTTTTGTCCTAGGGAGGCCACTGTCCCTCAGACGGCTGGCTGTGAATCTCTTTTTGTGAAGTGGGGCAAGGGGTTCAGATGGGCCTTTGTTGACGTACCTGGCTCCCTGCCACGTCTCATCAGCCCTGCCCGGACTCCTAGAGGTGATAGCCGGGCTGGCGGTTGAGACCCCCAGGCTTTTAGTCATGGGGGATTTCAACCTGCCATCGCTCGGTGAAACCTCGGGGTTGGTCCGGGAGTTCTTGGCTTCCATGACGGCCATGGACCTGACCCAGTTAGTTTCTGCTCCCACTCACATAGGAGGACACACGCTGGACCTGATTTTTGTCTCTGGGCAGTGGTTGAATGACTGTAAGTGCGGGGATTTAGTCATCACTCCCTTGTCATGGACAGATCATTCCCTCCTTAGACTGGACTTCTGCTCCGCCACCCCCCACCGCAGGGAGGCGGAGCCACTTAGATGGTTCCGCCCCAGGCGCCTAATGGACCCGGAGTGGTGCCAGAGGGAGCTTGGGCCATTTCCTGAGTCTCTGGCTCTCAGCTCGCCTGGAGACCTGGTGCCACCTGGGATGGGCTGGCCGCCGGGGCTCTAGACCGAGTTGTGCCTCTGCGACCTCTGACCCGGCACAGATCCCATTTGGCTCCGTGGTTTACGGAGGAGCTACGGGAGATGAAGTGCCGGAAAAGACGTCTAGAGGGCATTTGGAGGGCGACTCGTTCTGAATCTGACCGAACACAGGTAAGATCTCATATTAAGACTACCTGTGGCGATAGGGGCGGTGAAATCTTCGTATTTCTCCGCCCTTATTGCGTCGGCAGGAAATCGGCCTGCCGCCCTGTTTAGAGTGACCCGCTCTCTACTCGACCCGAGAGCGCGGGATGACCTCTTGCAGGGTAGAGCAGAGGAGTTTTCTCGATTCCTGCATGATAAATCGCTCAGATCCGGGAGGGGCTTAACTCCAATTGGATGGTCCCGGGGAGGTGTCCGGGGCAGGTCTTGTGAATGTTATCTGGGGGGAGTTCGATCCTGTGACCGCCGAGGGTGTGGACAGGTTGCTGGGGAGTCTGAATGCCACCACCTGTTTATTGGACCCGTGCCCTTCCTGGCTGGTTTCGGCCGCCAGGGAGACGACACGAGGCTGGCTCCAGGGGATTATCAACGCTTCTCTGAGAGAGGGGGTCGCTCCCGACCGCCCTGAAGATGGTGGTGGTGCGGCCCCTCCTCAAGAAGCCTTCCCTGGATCCAGCTGTTTTAAATAACTTCCGTCCAGTCTCCAACCTGCCCTTTGTGGCGAAGGTTGTTGAGAGTGTGGTGGCACGTCAGCTTCCTCAGTACCTGGAGGAAACAACTTACCTCGATCCGTTCCAATCGGGCTTCAGGCCTGGGCATAGCACTGAGACGGCATTGGTCGCGTTGGTTGATGATCTCTGGAGGGCTCGTGACAGAGGGTTCTCCTCTGTCCTGGTCCTATTAGATCTCTCGGCGGCTTTCGATACTATCGACCATAGTATCCTATTGCAACGGTTGGAGGGGTTGGGAATTGGGGGAACCGTCTTTCGATGGTTCTCCTCCTTCCTCTCCGACCGTTCGCAATTTGTGTTGGCGGGAGGGGAGAGGTCCACCTCTAGGCCCCTGGTTTGTGGGGTGCCTCAGGGGTCGGTTCTCTCCCCTCTTTTGTTCAACATCTATATGAAACCGCTGGGCGAGATCATCCAGTGGTCTTGGGGTGAAGTGTCATCTCTATGCAGATGACACTCAGTTATACATCTCCACCCCGGACCACCCAACGATGCTGTGGGGGCTATGTCCAGGTGCCTGGAGGCCGTGCGGGATTGGATGGCGGGAACAGGCTCTCGGCTCAACCCATCCAAGACCGAGTGGCTGTGGTTCCCGGCGCCCCGATATAGCCAGTTGACTCCGTCGCTGGCTATTGGGGGGGAAATTTTGCCCCCCACAGAGAGGGCTCGCAATCTGGGAGTCCTCCTGGATGTGCAGCTGTCGCTTGAACACCATGTCGCGGCCGTCTCCAGGGGGCATTCATCAGATCCGTCGGATCTACCGGTTGCGGCCCTTCTGGATCGGGACGCCCTGCGCACGGTCACTCAGGCCCTTGTCACCTCTCGCCTGGACTATTGTAATGCCCTCTACATGGGCTCCCTGCGGGGAGCACCCGGAGACTCCAACTGGTGCAGAATGCGGCCACGCGGGTGATCATGGGGGCGTCACGTAGCGCCCATGTGACGCCTCTCCTGCGCGAGCTGCATTGGCTGCCAGTGGCTTTCCGGGTTCGCTTTAAGGTTCTGGTTCTGACCTTTAGGGCGATCCATGGCATTGGACCAGGTTACCTACAGGACCGCATCCTACCGGTGATCTCCAGCAGGCCAGTGCGTGCACACAGGGAGGGCCTTCTCCAGGTTCCGTCGGCTGCCATGTGTCGCCTGGCGGTCCCAAGGGGTAGGGCCTTCTCTGTGGCGGCCCCTGCCCTCTGGAATACTCTGCCACCGGAATTGCGTACCGGCATGGACCTGAGGTCCTTCAGGCGCGCGCTGAAGACCTGGCTTTTCGAGCAGGCCGGCCTGGGCTGAGAGAGGGTTTTAATTTGTCTCCATTGCTTTTAGTAATTTTAATTTGGGGGTTTTAAGGGGGTGGGGTGGGCTTTTTATTCGGCCAAATATTCAATTTAATCTTTTTAACTTTTGTATTATTGTCGGGTTTTAGATTGGCTGTACACCGCCCTGAGTCCCTAGGGAGAAAGGGCGGTATAAAAATTTTATAAATAAAAATAAAATAATATTCTCCAATATTCTCTCCACAAAAATCCCTCTCCCCATTATTATGAAAGAACAAAGAGAATATATACCTCATTGTGTGCCAGAACTCTAATCGTCAGATCACTTGGCCTTAAGTATTATTACACTCAATTTTAAATAGTAAGGAATTATTTTAAAGCATCCATCTCAGCTAATAGTCCATTACTTTTAGAGAACTGTCATGGTCAGCATACCTAAGACAACACACTGAAGTATTTTGTAAAATGTAAATTAAAGCTCCCATTGTCAAAACTTTTAGCAAGTCTTCACTGCTCTGGCATAAGCTATGAAGATTTTATTTAGAATAGTGTTACCTTGGATACCCAATCAATGCACAAGGCAGCCTTGACGTTTCAGACCCAAAATTTTCTCAGTGATTTCTATAAAATGGATAGAAGGGAACAAGAGGTTTAGGGTTTTATGGAATGTTTGTGTGTAATGATTACAACAAACAGAGAAATTGGACATTTAAAATGGAGAGGGGTGTGATAGATGTCAGGAATGAACATATGTTGTTTATTCAGGTGTTATGCTGAATAATGATCAGGCATAGAAGATTATTTTTTACATAATGGAAAAAAATACCCTGATGAACTCAGTGCCAGAGAATATCATTAAAAGCATTAGTGCAGTGGCATCCAACATTATATTTAACATTTCATATTTGATTTTCAACAGCTAAGAAAACTTTCTCTAATGTCTTCACATAATACATTTTCATCCTGTGGGGTATGCAGAGAGAAATTACTATAGTATTTCCTATTAGTTTGCATCAGAGAGATGTTTCCTCAGATAGCAACATCCTAAAGCATTTAGGTCTTTGAGTACATCATTACCATATTGAACAGGGAGAGGAAACAGGTTAGAAATCAGAATGCTTATCTAGTAATCTGAACATATAAAGGTGAGGAAAATACTTTTTATTTAAAAAAAAGTACATTAATATGAACACAGTTGCCTATGTGGCTTCTTAGAAGTGAACATTATAGTTTTCAAAGGGCCTAATTGTAATGGCATATGAAAAGACCTTGAGAAATGAGGCAGAGGAATGCTGGAAATAATCAGATAAGAGACAGTGTAGCCCGCAGCTGCATAATGGGCAAAGAAAAGAGGCTCCGAAGGAACCCTCTCCCCCGCAAGATTTTCAAGCTGTAAGGAGATGGCTGGAAATTTCTACTTTCAGATTTGCAAGATTATTTTAGTACCATCAATAGGTGTACCATCAAGGTGTACCATCAAGTAGAATTAACTCATCTGCTCATGTTTCTTGTCTAGTCTAGCTGGGAAGACTGACACTTACTGAATATCCATGTATCATTACTTGTCATGTTTCCAAGTAATGAAATCCATGTTAAAAGAAAAATAACAAAGTCCATCTTCAAAAAGATTTATTTTATTTAGGAAAACATTAAATTGGCAAAGTCCATGGTAATTCCGGATCTGACCCAACCTGGAATTACCCTACAATATTAGAAATTAGAAACACCCCCCAAAAGTCACATTCTCCAATAGAAGTAATACAACGTTGCTTGATGTTATAAATCTCCACCTCCAGCGCTCCAAGCCCGGACAGCTCATTTGCCACGGAAAAGAAGCTATCCTAGCCATAACACTCTCTTTATCTCCATTCCTCCCACCTTAGAAATGTGTCAAGCCCACAACTTTTTCCCCCATGACTACCACAGGGAAAATAAGAAAAAGAATATATACTAAGACAAACTAAAATGGCTACACTTAGGACAATTTCGGGCTTGACACTGAAGGAAATTCCTTATAGAAGCTTAAGCTGCTTATTGTCTAGGCTGCTCTTGGCTGCTTCCAAAGTCAACTTTAAACATTCATCTGGACTGCAATGATTTTGAAATAAGGCCAGGTTGCTGCTCATTTGAAAATATGGCCAGCACAGGCCCTGACTGATCATTCCTCTGCTTCTTGGAAAGGCAAATCTTGTCAGCTTCATTATTTTCCTTTGTTTTTCTGGAGGTTTGCATATGTCTTTCTGAATCTCTTCCCACATTGTTTATGTTGATACTAACTCATATCCTTTCTTTCTTTCCTCCTTATTACGCCATCATTGCTCTGATCTACAATGATGATAACAAATGGAAAAGTTCCATTTCCTCTATTCCAACATTCCATTGTAAATCCATAGAAAGTTTATAGCAACAACAAACTGATGATTCAGTTTTGTAGGTAAGCAAAGTAGCATTCACTGAAATTTATAGCTTCATTACAATGTATTTACATTGTAATCTAAAGATTTATGGAAAGGAAGGGAAGTTTTGCAGTACTCTGCACAGGAGATGGGAGAGCTAGGGAGCCATGCTTCAGTGAGCCTGAGCACACACTGAAGGGTGTCACTGTAAGGTGCAAAGAGTGAATGGAGAGATGAGTTTCTAGAGGGGTTGGGGAAACACAATGATTTAATGGACCTTCATTGGATCAAAGAACATATCCAAACACACACACAAACACACACACACACCAGAGAGAGAGACAGAGACAGAGACAGAGACAGAGAGGAGTGGAGAGAGGGAAGGAGAGAGAAAGAGAGGGAGGGAGGGAGGGAGGGGGAGAGATGAGAGAGAGAGACTGCAGACTGTCCATTTGGAAAGGTCTGGGTTGGTTTACAAACATGGGCTCAAAGTGATGGGTTGGAATGGTTAGAGATAATATCAATCATTCTTGCACTCCAAAAAATAGTGGGAGATCCATACATACAAGCAAAAGACAAAGATCTGGCCAGAAATTCATATTTCACAGCCAATATTAAAGTAAAGAAATAGCTGTTTGTTCTCAACATCCTGGAAGAATATTTTAAAAGCAGTGCTATTAGTATTCATTCTTATCAAAAGATAAAAGTTTTATTCTTTCTTACAATGGAATTGGTTTAGCACAAATACTTTTTAAATAACTTATTTTTCCTGAAATTGGTGTTTTGATTCAAAACTGTCTTTGTCTTGCCCAGACATGCCACATTAAATTGCATCTTTAAAAAATACACTGGCTTTCTCTACCTATGTGTCTCATACACTTATGGCAATATTTGAGTAATTGGCTTGAGTATTATTTTAATAATATGATTTAACATTTGAATTTCATGGGAGGAAAGTAGGAGAGATTCACAGAACAGTGACTTTATTTCTATGCATTTTGCATCACATTTCCATAATTCCTTTATTTTCAGTTTTCATATATAGGTATGCAGCTGGAATAATGAAATATAGAAAAGGACCAAACTGTGCTGTGTTTTACAATGAGAGTACTGAGGGTCTAAGGATCGCCCTCCTTTGTAGTCATTATGCAAATTGAAATACAGACCGATCCTGAAGCTGCTTTAGATACATGCAGAAAAATTAATTCTTCTCCTAGTAAACAGTATCTAAGGGACTCTGTGTATGTGTGTGTGTGTGTGTGTGTTTACTCCTCAATATTTCTGCATGGAGCAGTAATGCTCAGAATGCAGAGCACTAAATATATAAATATGCAAAGAACTGGAATAAAAGTCATTCCTATTGTATTAGACGCTGTTATACTGAACCAAGCCACTGATTCATCTCTTGCTGCATATGTTTCCCTTACAGCCATGCATATACTCTGTCACTGAGATGTACCTGGGTATATACAGTACTGATTGTAGTTGGCTTCACACTATGTGTACATGTTTCAGATTTCACTTGCACACCAGGATTTCCTGTCTTCGTCATACTTTTAACTTCTCTGCAGTCTGCTCCATAGGCTGCCCCACCACTTCAAAGCACCTGTTGGGAGGGTATAGGAGATAAGATTAAATTGTTCTGCACATAGTGTCCATAACTAGATTTGATCAAGTGGAATCTATTAGATCCTACTTGATCCATTGGAGAACTACAGGAACATTCTCCTCCTCATCCTCCTCATCGTCATCGTCCTCCTCTTCCTCCTCCTCGTCCTCATCCTCCTTGTCCTCATCCTCCTCGTCCTCCTCTTGTAGCTAATAAGCTTATTTTATTTTATTTTGTCCCTTCAAGACATTTTTGATTTTAGGAGTGTTTTTCTTCTTAGGATTGTGAAATATGACTGGTCCAAAGTTATCTTGTGCTTAAGGAAAGACTAGAATTCATGGTTTCCTGGTTTCTAGTCTGGTGCCTTAACCAGTACATCAGACTGTCAATAATTATGCTGGAAAATTAAACTTCATTCTGAAAGTTAAAATCAGTAGATTGTAGAAAGAACATGACCCTTAAGATACAAAATCTTAAAAAGTGGAGATGGATGATTTTATCTAGCTAATGGAGGCAAAATGAACTTAGTTTACAAGATCAAATATGGAAAGACCCTTTTCCTTTTAAGATTATATAAATGGAAATATACATGCACATGAGAAATTTCCATGTGCTTGATGCTTCACAAGCTACTGTCAATGTTTGATCAAGGGCAAGCATAATGTTTTAAAAACAAATTCAATAACATAACAATATGTGATTTTTAAAAACAAAATCTACAAGAAGCTCTCAAATTTAGCATAACATTGGGAGATATGTCCCTAAGTACTATAGACATTTGGCTGTTCATGTGTAAATCAATTGATATAAACCCTGAAATAATAGTTTGGTTGCAATGATTAAGCTTTTCAATTGGCAACCATTGTCACTGTCAACTATCAAGTGGAAAACTGACAGAGAACTGGTGCTAACTTTTGATAAAACAAGTTGTTATTTGAAAACCATAAGCAGACATTTAGAGACCATCATTGTATCAGTACAATCAGAGGAATGAAGAAGCCTGGATGGAGGGATCAATCAAATGAGAACGGCTGCAAAAGAAAAATAAAACTGATACAAAACAGAAACATTTTCTACCTTAAGATTTTAAATAACAGTTGTAGATGAAAGAAGAAAAATCATCATCATCATCATTATCATCATCATCATCATCCCATCAATATAAAGCAAAAGAATCTGATAAAGGTGCTGTAGGGATAAAAGGGTTCATATGGAAAATGGAATGTTTTTAGGTGTAGAATAGAATGGAATGAAGTAGAGTAGAGTAGAGTAGAGTAGAGTAGAGTAGAGTAGAGTAGAGTAGAATAGAATAGAATAGAATAGAATAGAATAGAATAGAATAGAATAGAATAGAATAGAATAGAATAGAATAGAATAGAATAGAATAGAATAATTGGAAGTGACCTTGTAGGTCTTCTAGTCCAAACTCCTGCTTAGACAGGAAACCCTACACCACTTCAGACAAATGGCTATCCAATCTCTTCTTGAAAACTTCCAGTGTTGGAGCATTCACAACTTCTGGAGGCAAGTTCCACTGATTAATTGTTCTAACTGTTAGGAAATTTCTCCTTAGTTCCAAGTTGCTTCTCTCTTTGATTAGTTTCCACTGATTGATTCTTGTCCTGCCCTCTTATCTGGAAGCTTATTGAAAGATCAGGCATGTAAAATGGAGGCCCAGAGCTTCTGCTATACTCCATGCTTGGGTGCATTCTCCAAGATTGTCATCCTATTTTAGTGTAATAATAGGGGATGATTCTTATTATTTAATAAATAAATTTCAACTGGTTTCAAATAAATGGTTTTATCAAATTAAATTAATTCTACCTCCACCCCACCCCGGTCACTATCATTTCTTCATCTTATTCCTGCTTAGTGTGAAGTATGTTGCTTCCAAAATACCACGGAAAATCAAGGGTAATCCTTACTCCCAAAAGTTTGTACACTTAAATAAGTGATTAAAATTTCCTGGGGAAAAAATAAGATAAATAGTATATAGTCCAATCTTGCCTATTTACTTTGGATATAATTTGAGATCCTTATCATTTTCAACTTTAGCAGGATTCATAGAAATTGTAGCCCAAATTTCTAGAGGATACTAGGCTATAGAATGGTGGTATGAATAATATATATATATAGTAAATAAGAATGATAACATTGCGAAAATTCATTAAATTATTAATTAATTCACAGAATAGAGGAACTAAGTGATAAATATATTAATGATTTCAATATAACAAGATTCAGGAAGAGGTTAAAATAACTTAGTAATTGTCTGGACCAAGAGAGGAAAATAAATAAATAAATAAATAAATAAATAAATAAATAAATAATTCTAAAATGAAGAGTCAGAGAAATTATTGATATTTTTATTTATGATATCCTCAGGGGAGGGATTCTACTGGTTCTGTCCACCTCTGTAGAACTGGTTGCTCTGAAGAGCAGCAGACAGAGAGCATACATAGAACCAGTTCTATGTCTGCTGCTGTTTTGGCTCACCTGCCCGCCCGGGCTCTTACCTGTCCTTTATTTCCTGCTTTTTCAACCGCAGCTGCTTTGCAGAGCACAGCTGCAATTGAGAACGCAGGAAAAAGGGGCTTTTCCAACCGCTGCACATCCGCACGCAGCACTGCTCAGCTGTCCCGGCAGCTCAGCAGGTTGTAAATTGCACTCGTGCGACTTGTGTGACTCACATATGCGTGTGTGACACAGTGCAACAGAACCGGTAGTTATACCGGTCGGATCCCATCCCTGGATGTCCTGTTTGTCCTGCACAGTAGCAATAAATGGGGTTGGCAATAAAATAAACATAAATACAGCAATAAAGTTAAAGCATTAAAAACCAAGTTTAAAATTCCAAATAGCAAATCAGAAATAAGGAATCCCCCTCTTTTTTTTTCAACTTCTTGAAAATTTGAAAGCAGTTTAGGAGCCCAATATCATGGAAAGTATATTGTTTGATAGAGGCTTGACCTCCTGTGAAACTGAGCTACAATTGGGGGCAGATGAGAAAGTTTTCAGATCACATTTGTATATAAACAAAAGATTCTAGAAGCTTATCAATGAAGAGAAGTAATAAAAATGTACACATTTGGCCAAAATCTACACTCAGAATTTTGCACTATGATTTGTATCAAACACAAAAACAAACAGAAAACGAACACTTTTAAATCACGCACATAAACTACTGGTTGAAAAAATAATGACAAAAATCTTGTGTACTACATAAAGTGCATTGAAAAATGCACATGGTAGGACAAGAGGAAAATATTTGTGCTTCTTTGTATGGACCTTATATTATCAGAACATGCATGTAAAATTGAATGTATGGTTGCTTTTAAAAAAGTTGATAGAAATATTGCATCACATTTCAGAAGCTATACAGTTCCACAGCTATGGGCAGTAGTTTGCTTGCAACTTCCTTTCATATCTTCACAAAAAATGAACAAAGCTCTTTTAAGTGCCCTATCTACCCACCTAGGTCATCTATCCAATTTAACTTTTCACTTAGCATATGCAAAGTTTCACATTAGGCTTTGAAATTCTTGATGTGTTATAGAAGCTAACAAGACTTATGGTACATTCATTAGCTATGATGTGATTCTTGGCATAGGGGTGCTTTTCGTTTATGATCTTATTTTAATTCATAGAGGAGAATCCTGATTTATGGGGCTTAGAAAAGCTAAAGATGTGCTGAAATTCTTTAAAACATTTTCCGACCACATATAAAAGTAAAGAAGGAGTTTAATTTTAATTTGTGTCAATCCCTACTCATTTTGCATGTTTATTGGGGTAAATTTATTGGAGGAATTTTTCTACTATATTAATGAACACTTTATGGGAAATTTTAACAAATTATTTCACCAGACTATTGACTACTGTGCTTCTAAATTTAGAAGCAGATGCTTGGAAGAGGGTTAGTTTTAACCTGCCCGGCATATCACTATCTCTAAATCTTCCTGAGGCCATTGGACTTTAAAGCCAACCACTCATACTAGCTTAGATGATCCATCCATTACAGTGGGTGGATTAAGTTCCTGCACTTATATATAGATCATACTGCTTCAACACTCTATTACTGTCATGTTTATTAGAAATAGCTATATATTGGATAAGTAATTCCATGATAATATTGTTAACTCTCTTAAATCCAGAAAGTTGTCACTCTGCTTTATCTGTTTCTAAGTAAACAAATGAACATTTACATTTATTTGAATGGTTGAATTTACGACAATTGTGAAATTTAATTGGTACAGTTCAGTCATTGACTGCATCATAGTCAGCTTCTGTCTTTGCTATATCCTTCCAAATTTTGACTCTCAGCCCAACTCAACTTATTTGAAAAAGAATAAAAACACAGGCGGCAGAAGGAGTGTTAGATATATTAACTGCTTTGAGATATTTATAAAAATAATAAAATGATATAAAAATATTTTTAAAAAGTTTCATTTTTTCATTTGTATGTCCTGAGTAATATGATTGTTTGGCTGAAAGTGTCCAATTCTAGTCCATTTCCATGCAGTCAATGGGATGGCCAATTCCTTTCATTTTTCACTGCGTTGAGCTTTCCCATGTTTCTTATATTTCATCTTCCCATTGTAATCTTGTCTTGGCAATGTCACTTTTTTTTCTTGTATTAGAAATTAGTCATCCTGAAGGCTATTATCTAACTATGTCATAAACACCAGGAGTACTCCAAAAGATCTTCAATTCTTTCTCAAGAACATTTAATTGCCATCCAACTGAAGGGATGCATCATCAACATATATAGTGAAACACCATTTTACCTATTGATGTGGTTTTTCTTTTAAAAAAAGTACAGGCATGACTTGCCGCTATGTTCTCTGGTATAAAATGATACTTTCCCATTGTCACTCACTTCTAGCATCTTCTAATATCCCTGTTACCTTATATACATTAGATTCCTGTTATTTTAGCTGGGCAATTGAAATGACCTTCACTCCTTCAGTGAGCCTGCTGATATGTGTATAATTTTTCCATACATCCCCCAGCATTCTTCATTCATCCTCTCAGAAATATTCCCCTGACATGATGAGGCCTGTCCATATTCATTCAGAAGTACCAACAAAGCTAACTGAAGAGTGTTTCTAGCTTGGAAGGATTTGCTGGTGACAATACCATTGTCCAGGGAATGCCCAAATGTCAAAGTTATGAAATTCTTGGGGAAGTTCCTTTCATGTTACTCATGATGAAAATAGAGTAGGAAAGGATAGGATGGGTAAAATAGAATAGAAATAAAATAGAATAGAATAGAGTTGGAAGGGACCTTGGAGGTCTTCTAATCCAATCTTCTACTCAGGCAGAAAATCCTATATCATTTCTGACAAATGTTTTGTCCAATCTCTTCTTAAAAACTTCCAGTGTTGGAACATTCACAACTTCTGGAGGCAAGTTGTTCCACTGGTTAATTATTCTGTCAGGAAATTTCTTCTTAGTTCTAGATTGGTTCTTTCCTTGGTTTGTTTCCATCCATTGCTTCTTGTCCTGCCTTCAGGTGCTTTGGAGAATAACTCAATTCCCTTCTCTTTGCTATCATGTTACCGCCCCTTTTCATTAAACTAGACATACCAAATGCCAGCAACCATTCTTTATAAGTTTTAACCTTCAGTCCCCTCTTTGTTGTTCTTCTCTGTGCTCTTTCTAGAGTCTCAACATCTTTTACTGTGCTTTGCAGTAGGACTTCAAGGAATTTATATTATTGTATCAGACATATACAGTATGCATTTCAGGAATGGATGATTAGTAAGCTAGCTTAGTGAAAGTTGGATTCCTTAAGTGAGTACAATAGTAGCCAGTAAAGTTATACTCACAGAGTGCTCATCAATTTTTCCATATCAAAATAGAGGGTAGTATTGAGTGGAAAACCAAAAGATTTGTTTCTGTTCTCTGCACTCTTCAACAATTTTCCTCTTGATCTGAGAATTAAGAGGACAAGAGGATGCTTATGAACTGCAAAAGACAAATATGCATTGTTGATAACATACATGAAATAAAATCCAAACTCATATAAACAGATTAGGGAATGGGCTAAAAATAACATAATGTACTGTAATTTAATAAAAGAAATGGTAGAAAAGTGCACTTACGCAGCATAAATCAAATGTAAAAAAATGTTAATGAAGGAATTCAGCAACTGCAAATTGTAAGGACCAAACTTCATGCCATACATAGCAGAAAAAGCAGTTGTACTGTCTATGGAGCAAAACCTGGGGTGGGATTCTACCAGTTCTATCCGGTTCCATAGAACCCTTGTTAACTTTCTAAGCAGTTCGGAGAACTGGTAGTTAGAAGCAATCTCCTTTTGTTTTTTTTCCACCCTTATTACATTCTTGGCAGACAGCTTAGACTTACTGTCTCTGGAGCTTTTGGCTTTCTTAAAGGGGAAGGGCTGTTTTAAGATTTTTACACTGCTGTTGGGAGGAAATACTTCCCTGGACAATCAGCACTTTGAAGAAATAATTGAATAATGAAGCAAAGTTTTTAGTGACAGGGAATCAAGATGAGTTCAGCAAGGCTTCTTGGCTAGTTAGAGAGATTGACATTTAAACGTGAGTTTACATACTCTTTTTGAGTTTTGGTCTAAAACTGTTTTTTGTGAAGGTTAATTCTGTGCTTGGTGCAGTCCAATCCTGTGTTTATTGATGGGATAATTTTCCCTATTCAGCTTCAACAAGCAACAGCTACTGTTGTGATTTAATTATTTGCATTGTGTTTGAATTTTTTCTTGCCTCATGGTTTCTTTTTGTATCTGGAGAGGAGGTCTTTCTCGCTGCTTTAGTACTATTTGGCACTGTCCTTTTGGGGTATGCTTCCAAGAAGCAGGATGCAAGCTTGGCACTGATTTTTTTATTGCCTTTCTGGGGGCATGTGGCCTTTCCTTAAATCTGAATGATTTCCTTAGAATATCTTGTGTGGTGAGTGAGACCAGCTTTAAGTGGTACAAATGGATCTAAGGATTGCTTTCCGTGGGTGTGCTTTTTCTGGAGACCTTAAATAACCTCTCTGCTAAAGGGTTTCACTTTATGAGCAAGAGTTGGCTGCTTGATAGTTATCATTGCATTTTAACTATTTTCATTCCTCAAGGTGCTCTGGAACCCTGCCTGATTTGTAACTCTGGCTTGCAGGTATTTTTAATCTGGGGGCAGCTTTTTGCAAGCAAAGAAGTTTTTTGTATTTTTGTACAGGTAATCCTTGACTTACAACAGTACATTTAGTGATCATTCAAAATTACAATGGCACTGAAAAAATTGACTTATGATCACTTATTACCATTGCAGAATCCCCACTGTCATGACAGGCCAAGCAAGGAGAAGTGCCCCTTGATATGAGTGATGTCGAGTTGGCTATGCCCACCCAGTCCCATGACCACCAAGCCACACCCACCAACTAAGCCACACCCACAGAACAGGTTGTTAAAAAACTGAAACCCACCCCTGGGCAAAACTGGTGACAGTCTCTTACTCCTGGATAAGAAGAGCAGTTGAAATCAATGCATTATTTGTGTAAAGGACCTGTCTGTCCTCAAGCTTTTGCTTGTGACTTTTTTTAAACTCAGACTCAACATATAGTTGGGAATAAAGCTGAGATGTTGACAAGAAAGTGTTTTAAAAAGTTGGAATAGTGGCACAATTTTGAAATAGAAGCCCCAATTGCATCATCCCATAAATAAATCATCCCATCGTTACAGTTGTTTTACCAAAAAACCCTAATAACTATGGAGGATTTTGTTTCATGTCATCTAATGATCTTGTAGTTGGCATACTAACTTAGGTGATTCATGCATTTGTGTGGGTGGAATTAGTTTTTGTAGTTGTGTATAGATCATCCTGCTCACTGTTTCATCACTCAATTAATGTCATGTTTATCAGAAATAACTATATATTGCATGAGTAACCCCTCTCATGATATCAAAGAGTTCCCTATTTTCTGTATGCCTTTGAATGAAAAATTAAAGGTTAACGTTTGTATTAGTCTTTCTTCTTCTTAGCATCAGAGATTTATCCAATCACATCCCAACTGAATGATCAAATAAGTTGGCATAAACCAACTGCTATGTTTTTTTTTTCTACTGCCTTACTATGAAGTCAAAGCAAAATTCTTATGGGACTCTATGACTTTATTATAATCCTTTAGCTACATATGTCCTGCCCACCTAGCAGCTTAAAAGCATGCAAATGCAAGTAGGTTAGTAGCTATCATTTTGGTGAGAGATAACAGCATTCCCTGCGCCTTTGGGGTATAGCCCTGCTGGCCACATGACAACAGAAATTGATTTTGGAAAACACTTAGCTCCCTTGGCCAAGAAACAGAGATCAGCACCATGCCCTAGAGTTGGACATGCTGACAGGGACACCTTTACCTTTACATACACACACACACACACATACACACACACACACACACATACATACACACACACACACACACACACTCAATACCTCTTTCTATTAGCTTTTTCAAGACAGTCTAGCCATTGATGATTCAAAGAATTGTATGCTCAATAGCAGTTGCTACAGCTATTATAATAGAAATTACTTTTTTAAAAAATCAAGGTTTATAACATCCCCCTCACCCCTGAAAATGTGTGCATAGGAATGGCTGAGCCCATAAATGGAAAGTTGGACTACCCTAACCCTGAAACCCTGAAACTCTGGATCTTCCATCCTGTCCCTGACCCTTGCCTTCAGAGAGTAGCAGGTTCCTTTCAGGGAGTGATTAATCTGGAATTATTCATTTGAAAAACAAATTCATTTTACAATGAAACTTCCTGGTTATGTAACATGACACAATAGCTTCTTTGCCTTTTGTGTGAGAAAGTGATGAGCATTTGTGGAGAAGAGTCAGTACCGTTTAGTTGAGAGAGACCATTTCAAAGAGATTCTACCTTAATTGACTTAATGTACCTGACACTGGGAAATTAATCTCACAGTTTTTAAGATTATATATATATTATAAATATTTGTTTTCGTAGATTTTCAGGTGTACAGGTATGCAGGTCACAAACACGAAGCCAAAAGCACCAGCCTGAAGATGGTGAGTGGGACGTTGCCAAGATACTCATAATCTTACATGGGAAAAGACCCGAACACACCAAGACCTGCAATATTATAAATAATATACATACACACATGCACACACACACACACACACACACACACATACACACACACACAATCATTATTATTGCTTTGATTTGTTGAATACAAAAGCATATATACAAAAGAAATGCTAAAGAATAAAAAGATAAAGGTTAGATAAAACAGTCAGAATTTTCAAGAGAGACTGCATAAAAGTTGACCAGAGTGATTTCATTCACAGAAAAAAAATAGTTGAAGAAGACGTGTGAATCTTAAGGGTGGGCTCCCCATAGGATTGAACTAAAAACACCCCACTTTGCCCTGGTCCTGTTGAAACTGAACATCTCTGTCAAGGATAAATAGCAGAATCAACATGGGTTACTATGAAATGATCAGAGGTCTATAAGCAGGGCCAAAGACTTACCAAGAACATTAGCTAGCAATCTGGAATTCCCAAACAACAGGATGGCAGTTGCAACATTTACACATCTTGTATAAATGCTTATTTAGTGTTTTCTGCATCCACATCTTTTGGTCCACCTAATTCAAATCTACTAGAATAACATATAATTTAATATACAATGAGAGGGTTGAATAATTATACACCTCCCATTCATTAAAACACATTTCTTGTGTTTGATTATGCCATTGTTGCAACAAATAAAATTGGGGGAATTACAATCTTGGTTCAATAACATGCTTTTTTTAATCAGTATTTAACAGAATGGAAAATAATTGTAGAATTCTTACTCCTTACAAATCTGAAGGAACTCAAACAATTAGTATAAAATTAGGCACAAAGCCAGCTGTGTGACTGAGTCAGTTACTCTTTCTCAGTTCTAGAGAGAAGACACTTCTGAAATCTTGACAAGAAAACAGCAAGGACTGGTTCAAGGCTGAGTCTAAAGCAAACAAGCAGGGAGGCAAGCTGGCAGGCAGGTGAGTTAGGTTCATTCAATTTTACTAAAATGGAGAAGAATAGCATGAGAGTACACAAAGGCATCACATCAGGAATTCCATAGATGTGTCACAGAATCCAAAGTCTAGGATACACTGAAATCTTCCACAATGTCACAAACTCTTTGTAAATGGAATTCCTCCTTACAAGAAAGCATCTGTTTGAAGCCTTGTTAATGCAATTGTTCTAGAGATATTCTGCAAGAGTGATTTCCCACCTATAATAGTAGCAGGTGGCATTACTGTCCTCCTATGCATATGAAAAACTAGTTGTTCCAGTTACAAATAGACCTTGTCTTACAACCGGTTGCTTAGCAACTATTCAAAGTTACGACAGACCTCCACAAAGCTACTTATGACCTGATTTCAAAGTTACAATGGTTACACACACACACACAAACACACACACAGACACGCACAGACACACACACTTATGATTATTTTGGGTGCTGAGCAACCGTTATAACCGTTTGCAGCATCCTGCAGTCATCTGACCATCATTTTCAATGTTTGTTACTGGTTTCTGGCATTTATTTCTGATTTCCAACAAAAAACACCATTCAATAGAATGGAATCACTTAACTACCATTTATTTATTTATTTATTTAAATTTATATACCGCCCCCTCTCCCAAAGGGACTCGGGGCGGTGAACAGCCAGAATAAAAAGCACATATAAACACATATACAATATTTAAAAATTAAAAGAATTAAATATATTGGCTCTTACAAAGATTAAAAATAAGGGGATTAAGAAAGATTAAAACCAAATTAAAAAAATTAAAAATTTAAAAACCCCTAGGCTTCCTTAAGTTCCTTAAGAACCACTATGAGAAAGCTTGTAAAATCAGACATGATCTAGTGGTATTCCACTTAATGACTTCAATGCCTTACAACTGTAATTCTGGGCTCAATTATGGTCATAAATTGGGGAATACCCATATATCAGAATAATTGAAAAAATGAAATTGATTTCTTTTCAAGCTACCATCCTTTGGAAAATCATAGTTATACTTTGGATTATTAGTCCATTGGAGGACAAATAGATAAATGGGATCTCTGAACTTCATCCAGAAAAAAAAAGAAGACATATGATTTATATGGTTCAAAAATAGAAATATATAGTACAAGAAAAGAAGACTGATTACTTTTTTGCTCCCACATGATCAATTTATTCTATTGAGCTAAGAATGTGTAAGTTTTAATCACTTGCAGATATTTTTTTCCTATGTGTCATTTTGAATTGTTATAAGACTGTGATTATGGCCATGATAAAAACCAAGCATGTCAATCTTATTTTATTAAACTTAGTAGCAGCAATATCTTCCAGCATAGTATCAGTCCATCTCTATTTAGGATTATGTATTTTTCCATGGATTCTGAGTTACCAGAAAAGCATTAAGGTTATATATATATGTAACACCTTCAGAAGCCCTTGCCTTTTCTAAATCCAAGAAAATAAAGTTTAGAAAGGGTAGCATTAATTACTGAATCAAGCCATAATATCAACAAATTATCTAATTCATTTTATAGAAGAATACCTACTGGATAGCCAATGAGATATACTACCACTCCTTTTAATTATGAAATTGTATGAATCATATACAGGTAATACGTGTGTGTGTGCGTGTGTGTGTGTGTGTGTGTGTGTGTGTGTGTGTGTGAAAAAGAGAGTAATGGTACACATATAAGGACATAATACATGATCTCTACTGAGGGAGCACCTTTCCTACCTATATTGCTTATCTGGTTACTGGGCTAGTTTCAAGGTGTCACTTTTGATGTATTGATCCTCCTAACATGGGATTAGATTACTCTAGAGCAGTGTTGGCAACCCTTTTTGTGCTGAAATGGGAGCGCGCAGAAACTGGAAGAGCACCAGGAATGCCAGGAAGCTATGCTTCTGGTTTCCAGTGTGCACATGTGTGCCAGCCATCTGGTCTTCTGGTTTCTGGCAAGCATGCGTGCACAAAGACCAGTTGGCCGGAACCTGGAAGAGCAGCCGGGACAGCTGGTGTGCCCAGAGAGATGGCTCTGTGTGCCACTTCCAGCACATGTGCCATAGGTTCCCCATCACGGCCCTAAGGATTACAAATATGGATGATAATTAAGATATTCAGGGGATATTCCATTGCATGTTAATAGTAGAATGGCATCTTCTAGTTACCTTTTGGTGGACTTTCTCTATGAGATAGTTTTATTGGCTTTGTTCAAATAAACTTTACATCTTTGTCTGAATTTGTTTGAATTTGTCTGAATATATTATTTATTAGGTATATAACATACATAAGATATATATTACTATGTTCTTCACTCCTCTACTATCCCTTCATTCAGATTTTTGACCTTCTGATGAAGGCCATGGCCAGGAGATCTATTGTCTGGCTTCAGCTTGTCTATTAATTGTGCCTTTGTCACTTTATCACCATTTATGTAGAATACTGTAACACAGTCTAACTCTCATTTCTATAGTCTTTAATCAGGTGAAACAATGCATCATAGGGAAGTAAGTTTTGAACCAAGTTACTTCAAATTGATTATCTTATAGAAAGTGTCCAAAAATTAGGGTCCCGTGGTTCCTAAGGGAATGAAATTTGGGGAAGTTGTGAATGGTTCAGCTGGTGGCTGCTTCTGCAGTCCATTGCTGCAGTTATGTGGTCCTCATTTTCAACATTCCTGCTAGCTGCTTCATCATTCAAGGAAGGAAGGGAGGATAAAAGAAAGGGAGGGAGAGAGGAAGGAACAGGAAGGAAGGAATCTCTGGGCAGATTTCCCAGCCCCAACTCTACACATGCCTTTCCTGATGTGCAGCACATCTTGCATACTTCTGTGCACCCTTTCTGACCTGCATTGCCTGCCACATGCTTTCCCAAACTCATGCAGCATCTTTTGTATGTACCCAGTTGACTTTCTCCTGCAAGTTTCCAATAAGAGAAGTAAATGGAGAAGCTGATAGGAATTTGAGGGAGGGAGGGAGGAAAGTTTCTAATGCTACCAGCTTCCTAGAAGGAAACTCAATGGGGAAGTTGGCAGGAAGTTGGAAGTCACTCCTGATCCCATTGCTTTTTTGCCTACCGTTGGTCATTCTGTTTTTCTATTTAGGTGAGGAAATATCTCTGAAACAAGATATTGAATTCTTCAAAACCATTGGAAACAATACTGTGATAATTAGCATGGGTATCCCAAAGGGAGCATTATTCCACATATAATCATTTTATATGCAGAATAGCAACAGAATAGAAATGGAAATTAGGTGATCCTTCCTGTATTCTTCACCATGAAGGCGGATGGTTATTATCCAAAAATGCTGATGTTCCCAATCCTGCATAAAATGAAAAAAATGGGGGGGTGGTGTATTAGATACAAGCTTTCTTAGTGGCTGTTACTTAAAACAATAAAAACTAAAAAAAAGAATCAAATAAATTAATATAATACAATATAGCAAAACCCAAATCACCCCCCAATTCCCATCCCCCGCCCCAACAACAACAGGTCACATGAGCCATGTTACTTGATATACATGAGCTTTCAGTGTTGGAAAAATATGTGTGCATTTTCTAGGGTTTTTTCAGGTTTTGAAGATCTATTACAGTTTACAAAATGCTGGAGTAAAATATCCATAGAGCCTAGTCCTAGTTTTATGCTTTATTGTGCTAAGCAAAATTTCAGAGTTACTTTTTAAAAGAAGGATTTAATTCACTATTGTATTCCTTTATATATAAGCTGTGTTTCCTCTGCTGAAGAATGAGTAGCTGTATCTAGTTTTAGTGGAGAACCAAAGCAGGAATAATCACCTATTATCTTCCTATATCCAATAGTAAAAGTAGCTTTGCTGATTAGTTTTGAATAGTTCCGTGTGAATAAGCACCAAACTTTAGAATAATTTCTACGAAACTTTGCCCAACAAAATGTATTTATAATTAAATTTTGCCTTCATTTACAAATTGTTTTGCTTACTTTTCCATATAATTACTGAACTTATGAAAAAGGCGATACAAATAAACATTGTAATTACACAAGAAATAATTAAATTTTATTGTAATTCAAAAAACTCAGTCAGTTTAAGCATTGCTGCTCTAGCCTAAAATAACTCATTATGATTCACAATAATTAATGAGAAACACTAATAGGTCTCTTTGAAATACCTTTTTATTCATCAGTCTGAATGGAAAACCAATTGCTACTTTGGGGAAAGAGTTTTATTTATGTTAGAACTGATTTTGATTTTCTAAATGTGTACTCAGTTTTAAAAAAACCAAACAAACAGCTTTTCTGACTGAAGGAGTATAATGAGAGTTACCTGTGATAAGATGGGTGGTCAATAAATTTTATAAATAAATTGTAAATAATAAATAATTGGTGTAGAGTAGAGATTATGGTGTTGGACTTTGATTGGGGAAATCTAGTTTCAATACCAACTCAGTGATAGAAAGTACTAGCCACTTACGCTCAATATATTCCATCTTCTGGTGTGGATTTATTAGATAAAATTAAAAGAAGGCCCCTCCCCCCATATAAGCTTCTTTGAGGATTCTGAGATACCTTTACCTTTGAGTAAAGGTAAAGGTTTCCTTCGCACATATGTGCTAGTCATTTCTGGCTCTAGGGAGCTGTGCTTATCTCTGTTACAAAGCTGAAGCCAGCGCTGTCCGAAGATGTCTCCGTGGTCATGTGGCCAGCATGACGAAATGCCAAAGTGCATGGAACACTGTTACCTTCCCATCAAAGTGGTCCCTATTTTTCTACTTGCATTTTTACATGCTTTCGAACTGCTAGGTTGGCAGAAGCTGGGACAAGTAAAGGGAGCTTACGCAGCACTAGGGATTTTAATCGCCAAACTGCAAACCTTTTCTGATCGACAAGTTCAGCATCTTAGCCACTGAACCACCGCGTACCTTCATTCTAAGAATAGTAGGATGTAAATGTACAAATCATACAATCTTAAGCTTTGTCATATTCCATGGGAATGCACAATATCTTTCAGCTTCAAAATGTCGAGAATTTAAAGGAAGTGTTACATCAACAAAACATATTGTTTCTTTCCAAGCATAAAACAAAGCAGAAAATTTTTAGTGGCATCATTTTACAAATTTCAGGTTATGGTTAAGCTGCTTTTTTTCCAAATATTTTCAGCTTAACCATCTATCACCAAGAATCAGTCATGTCGTGGCTGTTGAATGTAGTATCACAACATTCAGAAGCTAACAAAAATCAAAACATTGATAAAGATATTTTATTTGAAAGCCTTTCCCTATGGACTAAATGACTTGGCAATGAACTATCTTCAAGATATCCTTCATCAGCTAGAATTGATCTTTCTAATACATTCAACTTCAGGAAAAATGCTTGTAATTCCTCAAGAGCTATGAGCCTGGAATTTTGACTTTTTCCAATATCCATAGCCTTCTGGAAGTAGATTAAGCTGGCAATTTCTGGATTTTTTTTTTTAACATTGTTAAAATGATGGTATCATGTACATTTTCTTTTTGTCTTCCTCCTTTTTTGGATTGTATCTTAGTTATTTTTATTCTTTTTCATACTATGAAGATTTTCTTTTATTTCTTTTTACACTGTGAATGTTTTATATTGTATTTATATGATTTATTAATTATTATTTTATAAACAATGCAAAGAGGAGAACATATCTATAATATAATACAATATATCATCAAGAAGCTTTTGGTTGTAGCAGGACAAACATATGACAAATTTATAAATAAAGTATGGCTATTTCACTATAAGCATGAAACAAGACAGTTGTTCTCTGCCATACTATTACATTTTTATCCTATAGGCCAATTGAATTTCTATGCTATTTTAACCTTTAGCATGCATATAGTACCCAGAAAATCTTCAATTTTTCCTCAACATTAGGTCATAAATCCTTTACAATAATTTTATAATGCTACCTATACTGTGTCTTAGGCTATAGTTACAGCAACTTTCCTAGGTTCATGGTTCATGCATTAATACAGTCATGGTCTTCAAAGACTTTGTCCAGTAATTATTATGTTACTGGACAAAGAAAGGTCTTTAACTATGAAAATTCACTGGATATCTTTGAGATAGATATGATTTCTCAGTCCAGCCTAGCCCACATGAATGTTGTTGAAGGAAAAAAAAATGATAAAAGAAAATAATGCTATCTATTTTACCCTAAGGTTCTGAATAAAAAGGGTTATAAACCTAACAAATTAAATTAGTAAATAAAAATAAGCCATGGGGTGAAATAATTTTACTTTATTTTGCAGCGATCAGATCTGGAAGCAGTCCTCTTCAGGTATTCTTTAACTGGCATATTCAACTTACGAGAACTACAGTTTTCTTGCAATATTACTTTAACAATTCAACAGTTGCAGGCACTCACACATTGAATGAGAATATTGGCAGCAGGGAGTCTTCATATGTACTGTAGAGATGAATGTATAATTGTCTGCAACTGTCAATATCATTTAAGTGATGCTAGTAGGAGGGTTCTATAGAGGGCTTACATGTTGAGCATTCTTGGTAATGAAACCACTATATGGAACTATGGGTGGATTGGAATAAGTTCAGAGGGGAGAATGACAAAAATCACAAGGAGCATGAAAAAAGTTGGATAAGAAAAAGTGGGTGAATTAGGTGCAATTTGTTTAGATAATATAAATGGGTGACACAAGAAGTAATGCATTTAAAATATTGAAGCCATTGTAATATTAAGATAACATAAATGAATGATGCAAAGATATTAAGATAAGATACCATAAATGAGTAAACTTAATAATAAGAGCAATACTGAAGCATTTTTTTTGTTCCTGCCAATCTTCAAACAAAGCTGAAAAGCAATGTATTGGGGATTTTGTAGTTCTGGATCTGTCTATGTCAAAGGTGAAGTCCAAATATGCTATTGCCTGATGCTCTGACAAATTAGCCATCAATAGGCACATAAACATAAACATTATGTACACACTTTGCAGAAGAGACAATCAAGAATCCAAAAAGGAACAAAAAGACCAAAACACTTCCCAATCTGCACCCAGATGAGCATAGATTGATTGAAAGATTAACACAAGACCAACAATCTGCACCCAGATGAGCATAGATTGATTGAAAGATTAACATCAGACCAACAATCAAGAAGTAAACAATATCTTAATCAAGGAACTGCCAAACAAGCTACCAATAAACAGACCAACTAAAGAATCTCCAAGATGTTCCCATAAACACTGACTGGATAAGCCACTAGAATATAAACTGAGAGCAAACTTCACTCCTTAGTAGCACTGATGATGTTACCTAGTTTGAGTAATACAATGCCTACAAGGAAAAAAAATCTAACATCAAAGACCACCAACTTCAACAATGCTATTATTATATGACATAAAAATTAATTACACACTCTCTACATCAAAGCCAGTATTGTTTAATATTTCACTACAACAATAGAGACTGGTGTCTTGGAGAATTGGGTTGGATATATTGTGTGTGCTGTGCATATTTTAATAACTATGATCAGCTATGATAATCAAATAATGGAGCATATTTAAACATTTCAGTAAATACAATTATAAAGATCACTGGATATTTTTAATAAAAGAAAACAAAAGTTTTGCTCCCTATATATTTCTTATCTTGGCAATTTAAAAAAATCAACACTAGTCAAAGAAATGCAAATATTCATTAAAAATGGGATGTAAGAGTAGACTTTTTTCAAGTGAGAAAGCAGCAATATGTATGCCTTTCCAAATTCAGCAGGTTCTGAATTTGTCACTCCAACGAAGACTGAATTGAATGCGGCTGAGTAAGAAACCATGTAAATTAAAAGAAGAATGTTACAACTACATCACAGGGAGGCCGCTTCTTGATACCAGTTGTTACAATAAATTTAATTAAATTGTTCATTAAATTTAATATTAGTTCAGTATAGGTAATTATCCCCCAACACATGTAATTTTTCATTTTCATTATTCTAGTAAATATCCTATTTTACAGTATTTATAATTAAAATTGATATTAATATACTCCACTTTATATAGTTCTGCTTTGTTATAAGATTTGATCTTATCACTTATATTTAGGTCCTGCCCTATCTTCTGTCAATTATACAGCAGCTTATTTATTTATATTTTAACACTATTTCCTGTCTCTTTGGTAAGTTGATCTATTTTACCGAAGTAATTGACATGGACAGAATGACTGCTCTGAAATCTTCATTGCATCACTTTGGTTTGTTCTCTGGTACTTACCAGTAGTACTGCTGTAAGGAGGAACAGTGCAAGTTTTGGTAATACCCTTTGGGTTTTTTTTTTTTTTAATTATTTCTTCTGGAATCAGCCCGGCCCTCAATGCTGCCAGTACTAACTGGTTGTTAGCTCCCTGAGCAGTTTCCAGCAAGTGTCAGTGTCTTGGGTGTTGCTAGCGATCTTGGCCCAGTAATGGTGAAAATTTGCTACTACTCTACTTGCTCAATTTATTCATTTAATTGTACGTTTTAATTTACATTTATTCAAATTTAGCTATTTGCATTTATTCACCCATAAATTCATTTATTTGTCTATCTGCATTTACGGGCTGCCCAACTTCAATGGACTAGTTCTAGGCTACAGTGCAGCTCTGCTGGATCTGCTGTACAATGGCAGAATTGTGGTTTCTTTAGCTACAACACTTGTACTTTGCCTGTGGACAGCACTGTGGGCTTTAGTACTTCTTGTTGGCTTTTCCAGAAGCTCTCAGTTACCACTCCACTGTTGCCATTACATTAAATGGTGCTGTAGTCCTTGTTTCTGGTATCTTCTTGAGACTTCAACTAATTCTTTTTCTTCTGACAATTTTCTTTAACTCTTACCCTTCCAGCTACTCCCTCCCTCCCTCCTCCATCCATCCATCCATCCATCCATCCATCCATCCATCCATCCATCCATCTATCTCCCTGCCCTCCCTCTCTGTTTGTGTATGTGTGCAAGCAACGGAGAGAGAAACAGGGAAACATGGTGATCTAATATTGGAATTAAGGGAAACTCTTCTTTGACTGGAGACTTGACTTCTAATGAACACATAGACATGTTTACTGTATATTGTTTTCTTGGCAACAGTAAACTATTAGTTTGCTACTGCCCTTATTCAGAATATTTTTCTATTTCCAAGACTGAAGTGTAATTCTTGGATTTCTTGGTAGTGCAGTAACCAAGCCTGACTTTATTTAATGTTTTTTTTTTCAAGAATAAGCAAGGTGTGCCATCTGGTGATTCTCTTTTGTGGTAAAGAAATATCTGGATGGCAATACTAATATCCCCCAATTTTTAAACAGCAATAAGAAAGCATTGTTAAAATAATGTGCAATGTTATCTGTACCTTTGATTCTTGACAGCTAAGTCATATGAGTGTGTCTGTTTCCGAAGCCAGGCTAATGTTCCACATAGTCACTTCCTTGTCTGTGCCATGCAGCCTCTGGGGTGTGAAGTTAGAAGGAAAATCTATATCAATTTCAAGTTAAGTCCCTGCTGCATACTATGAAAATAAACTACCTTTGACATTATTTCTATAATGTGAATTGATCTACAACAAAAGCAGTTTCAGACAATGTTTAGATGTCTGCAGCCATTTTTATTAGCCTTCTTTGACATTTTGGACATGGCATTTTTAAAATTCTTACAAGAAACTCTCCCCTTATTATTTATTTGTATTGTGGCCACCAACCTAAATTAATTTTCTGTATTAGTTTTCACTATGTCTACCAGCTGAACCTTTGCACATTCTTTTTGTGTGAGTTTCAGCATTTTTAAATGGATGGCATGTATATCACAGCAATCCAGATCTCAAGTATTCTTCAACATCAGGCCACACTCCAATCATTTTCTAACATACTGTATTTTCTTCCTCCAGTAAAGACCTCATAAAAGGAGGAACAACAGCTTTCATTTAATAGTAGGTGGTTGTTTTTTAGCATTTAGTCCCATATGATTCCAGGTTCCATTTGTTTGCATTGCTTTTACCTTGTTCACATGGAAAAGCCATCAAAGCCTGATTCAATGAAGGATTTGTTTTTCAGCCATTTGTCATATATCTTGATTCTAATTTAGTGATGAAACAAATTGAGTGGTCCAAGATTACTCAGGTGGATGCCTAAGGGAAGATTAGAACATGGCTTTACCCATACCTACTGCAGTACTTACCCATTATCCCATGCTGTCTCTCAAATTTAATAGTATATGTGTAATGGTGTCAGATAAAGGTAAATGTTTCCCCTATCCAGTCATGTCCAACTCTGGGGACAGTGCTCACCTCCGTTTCTTAGCCAAGGGAGCCAGTGTTGTCTGAAGACAATTCCTTGGTCATGTGGCCAGCATGACTATACACCAAAGGCACACATAATGTTGTTACCTTCCCATCAAAGTATTTGTTGTGACCCCATCGGAGACTGAAACTACAGAGGAAGATGAGCTGAAACTGGAGCCAACAGAGACTGAGGAGGGTGGCTTTGTTGGCTTCAGAGGAAAATGGGAAAGAGCAGACCCAATCAGGCCAGGGCTTTTCAGGATTGGGACAGCTTGTAGGCAGGGAGGAATGGGGGCAGGATATTCAAGAAAGGCTAAGCAATGAATATGAGAGACAGAATTCAGGCTTAGTAGCTCAGGCTCAGCTTAGTAGGTTTGAAGTATTAGTATATGTGTGTGCATTTTGTATGTATGTATATGTACTGTATATGTACTGTATGTGTATATGTTCCATTTTAGCATTTGCACTTAATCTTTATATTTAATATAAAAGCTGTAGTTTATCTACCTTTAGGTGGGTTGCAAACATTTAATTTGATGGACACAACAAGAGGCATGTGTGATTCTAGTTAGGATATAATAAAAATGCAGATACGACAGGCTGCAGCTCCCTTTGTCTTGTCTTATATTCTTATAACTAAAGGCAGGAAAAGTTATGAATGAAAAATGGTGGGGGAAATCAGAATAATAAGATATCCATTGAGGCTACATCCCCGTAAGGAATCTAATATGAAACCTTACAGTTGCTGTTTCTCTTTGTCAATTTACTTAGTAATTTACTTTACTATGCATATTCTTGATGCCATGACTTAGCCCCTATGTTCTTTTCTACAAAGGGATGAAATTTAATTACAGTTTATCCTTCAAATGATACAGGAAAAAAAGCATAAAATAAATTGAATACAAGGGAAAATGACTGACATATATAGGGCCCTGGGTATTTTGTGATTTCCCTCCCCCAGATAAAGTGGGAAGTTGCAATAAGAGGCAATTGTCAGGAATCTTGTAAACTTGAGATGACAATAAAAATGGCACCAAAAGTTAAATGTCTCCTCAGCTCTGTGGGTGCCACCCACTGATTTGCTGATCGAAAAGCCATCATCAGGAATTTTCTGAAAGAAAGGAATGAAGAACAGATGGCAGCTTAGGAAACAAACAGACCAAAAAAAGCATGTGAAATGTCCCCCTCTCAAAAAGAGTTGACAGTTCTGCTTTCATGTCATCTATATTTAAATCATACTTTGAAACATTTAGATATTTCCTACCTAATTGGGTGCTGAAGTTTTTTCTCATTGTCACTGTTCCAACTTTGACTCCTTACAATAACTCTGATTTTTATCAGGAAATTACTGCACTGACTTTCCCAAAGGCAAGTTCCATCTTTTGGAGTGCAAAACATTCTCTTTTTTTTTTTTCTGTTCCAAAGACTTAGCAAAAGTGTCCTTTTGCTGTTTATCACTCTAAGCTTTTTTCCCCTTCTGAGTGAAATATCATTGGTGTTATCTTTTAATTCAGAAATGCTATAGGGTACAAGCAAAAGGTGATTGAGTTTATTAGATATTTAACTGGTATCTTCTCCCATCCATACCAGGAAGGAAAGAAGGGCTTATAAATATCAGAAATTGTCCTAAATGAAGAATATTTTGTGTTTAAAGGTTGTTGTTACCCATATACCATAACTTTCTTTTTTAAATGATTTTTTATTATATTTTCCATCAATACAAATCATATTCATATCTACGACAGTGTTTTGACATCGACACATGTAGTTATCTTATATATACCCTAAGTTTCATCAAAGTAAATCATGCTCTGCATTCAGAAATATGGTTTAGAAATTAGTTCTGTATTTCTAGTGTATGTCATTCAATTATGGCTCATTTAATTTGTAAAATATTTGTTATCCCCACAATCCTGCAAGCTTACCCCCTGCCAACGTGGCAAATTAGTAGCATTATAGTTGGCAGGAATGTTTTAAAAGATCACCCTGTAAAGATGCAGCAATATTATGGCAACTGATTCAATCACATTTTATGTAAAAAATCAGATTATGTGTATTGACTGCTGCTAAAGGAGTTATTTGTTGGAAATCCATTGGCACCAATAAGAGTAATAATGAAGAAGCCTCTAAAAACAAACACTTAAACTTAGTCAGTATGAAAGGAATCTTCATCTATCACACTGCAAGGACGAACAGTAGTTTGTAGTATTTTGGGTTATAGGAAACAGAATTAACCAGCTCTACAGTAACCATTTTTTGGTCTCTAGAAATCATAATCAATCAATTATAATAGACATTGGCATGGTGGTATAGAAGTTGATCTCAAACTGTTTAATATCAGTATTACATCATTCAACAAAATAGATTAATTATAATAATAATGTTGTAATCATTTTTATAAGGCTTGGTGACAAGGAGAGGGAAAACCAGCAATCAAGATAATTCTCCAATTTAAGTGATAGTAAAACCAACTTTAAAAACCAAGCAACACACAAACAACTATCTCCATTTGAATTGATTCCTTAGAGTCTATGAAACAGTAACAACCTAATGTCCTAATAGAATGTTAATAAGAAGGGAGCTATCCTAACATAAAAAGCAAGCTGTTTGAGAATAAGAAACGCCACAGCTGAGGCTTTCCGGTTCTTCCTCCACTTTTTAAAAATCCTGAATTATGTTATCTAATTGTCTAATATGAACTAATCAGCAAAATCTTATCTTGAATCTTATTCCCTTCATTAACATTCATTTGCTCATATGTTCAGGTATCTATACAATGCGATTTGATTTGTACAAGTCTTATATAATTTTGTCATGAATTTTCAGTTTGTATTTGTTTGTTGTATGGACTCCAATATTTAATCTTATATATATTTATTATGAAGTGAACCTATTTCACTTCAAATGCAGCTAGTAAATATGTAATTTGTGTAGGTAAACCCACACCAAATATTCTTTCACATAAGACATAAGCATATCACTTTCTCTTTCTCCCCCTCCCCATCTCTCATCTCACTTCATCAGAGAGGCATTGGTTCATAATATTCATAACACTTATATAAAATATGCTGCTGAAAAGATCAATTTATAGTTTGGTGTCTGCAAAGGCACCAGTTCAGAAAACAACAGATGAAACATATATTATCCATAGAAATTCTTACTATGGAAAAAATTATGGAAACAATATGATAAGGTAGGAATACTACTATAGACTTGAACATTGAGCAGTATCTAACAAAATGAAATTCAATGATGAAAAAAGTAAGATTCTACATTTATGCAAGAAAAACAAAACTGATAAATACAGTATTGGTGGTACTTCGCTCAATAGTGGGAGATGGATCTTAGAGTCCTTTTGGATAATCATTTAAATATGAGCCAGCAGTGCTGCAATTGCCAAAAAAGCCAACACAATTCTAGGTCGGATTAACAGAGGGATAGAATCAAGATCATGTAAAGTGTTAATACCTTCTGATAATGCCTTGGTAAGGCCACACTTAGAAACGATATAAAAAAAAGTGTTGAGACTTTAGAAAGAGTTCAGAGGAGAGAACAAAGATGATTAGGGGATTAGAGGCTAAAACATATAAAGAATGGTTGCTGGAATTTGGTGTGTCTAGTTTGATGAAAAGAATGACTAAGGATGACACGATAGCGGTGTTCCAATATCTCAGGGGTTGCCACAAAGAAGAGGGAGTCAAGCTCTTCTCCAAAGCACCTGGGGAGAGGCCAAGAAGCAATGGATGGAAACTAATCAAGGAGCGAAGCAACCTACAACTAAGAAGAAATTTCCTGACAGTTAGAACAATTAATCACTGGAAAAACTTGCCTCCAGAAGTTGTGAATGCTCCAACACTGGAAGTTTTTAAGAAGAGATTGGACAACCACTTGTCTGAAATATTATAGGACCATGATGGCGAACCTATGGCATGTGTGTCACAAGTGGCACACAGAGCCATTTGCGTCGGCATGCAAGCCGTAGGCAAACTTACCTCACTGCACATTCACGTGCCTCGCGGCTGATTTTTTGGTGGTATGAGGCCTTTTTTGGCCTCCCAGAGGCTTGAAAAAAAGTCTCTGCAAAGCTTTTCAGGATGAATAATAGGCTCATTTCATAACTTCCTGTAATACCGGAAGTATTGACACGGGCCTATTATTCAACCTGAAAAGCCTTGCAGAGGCTTTTTTTAAGCCTCTGGGAGGCCAAAAAAGGTCTCAATCCAGCCAAAAAAATCAGCTGTGAGGAGCAGTGCAGGTAAGGGGGTGGTGGGGACGGGGATTGCACGTGCATGCTCAGAGGGTATGGGGGTGTTCATTGCCTTCTGGATGCTGGCATGTGAGTGCGTGCATACTTGCGCACACACAATTTTTGGCACAGAAGCCCAAAAAGGTTAGCCACTACTGGTATAGGAAGTTGGACTAGAAAATCTCTACTGTCCCTTCCAATTCTGTTAGTCTGTTCTGTTCTCTTCTGTTCTGCCCTATCCTATCCTATCCTATCCTATCCTATCCACAAAAATCTTCTGAGTAAACTGATTAAATTAAAATGAGGGGGGGACCCAATAACAGTAATTTGGAACAATTAATTATTTCAAGTACTCTTTTTTTCTTTCATGCATTTTAATAAAAAAATATTTCATTTTTAGGAATTCCAAATGCATCACGTTAAGGCAAGCTATATACTGTAGTAAGGATGGAATGTAGGGCATGCTATTATTTCCATGTGCCAACATGCTCTTCATGTAAAAAAAAAATGTTCAGAAGTTTTTAAAGTTGATCTTCACTTCAAACATAAAATACAGTTATCTGCAATATTAGACTAATGCAAGTTATTTTGCTGATTTATTTTCTTGAGCAATGCAATAGAAAAGTTTCTCCCACCTTCTTCATCTCACAAACAATGGCTGCCTAGACTGACAACAAAGGGTTTCTTTAAGACTTGAAACCAGATCTTATCTGAATTTGTATTATAGTTTAGGGAGCCCAGATTGTATGTGTTTCATACAATCTGAATAGAAGGGTATGTTCAGGAAGTTAAGGAAAATAATGGTGGAGAGGGAGGCACCTGTTACCTATGAAGATCACCAACCGATTTCATAATACAACAGACAACGTGCATCATTCCAATCTCTACTTCACATATCTTTACTGTACGTATAAGAGTTATAACATTACGGAACTGATAGACCACCTTGTGAAACTGTGTTCACATTCTCTGAATTTATAATGTGGTCTTGCTGTTTTCCATTGGACTCGGTTACCTCATAACAAATTTCAGAGTGTCCTGGAAAGTCTCATAATCCTGAATGATGGTAAACAGAATTGGAAAAGAGAAGAAAAAGCAGAAAGTCTATTTGTATGAATAACTGAATAGTTAATAAGAATATAGAATATTATAGGTTTATAGAGCCTACAGAAAGAAAGAAAAAAAAAGAAAAGGAACTGAGGGATATTTAAATTAACCTTAGGATAGGCACATAGTAGCCCCACACATGTATTCGTTTCCACAAAAGTCAGGTAAAATAGGGGTGTGAGAGTGGGTTTGATCTCTCACTTTATCTCATAGCCACATACTAAAAAGGTGTGACTTTTTGTTTTCAAGTTCTCCCAAATTCAGCTTTTATCCCCTGCTGTTTATATATATATATATATATATATATATATATATATGTATATATAATATATGTATATATAATATATGTATATATAATATATGTATATATAATATTATATATATATATATATATATATATATATATATATATATATATATATATATTATATATATATATATATAGTGTGTGTGTGTGTGTGTGTAAGGTTTTTAAGCTGATAATTTTAAATAATAAAGTATATATATATATATATATGTAAGGTTTTTTAAGCTGATAATTTTTAAATAATAAATAAGGGAGACTAGTATAGATCTATTTCGAGCTAGTTAGCTCTCTTCAGCTAGCCATACCCTTACTGGGATTCGAACCAGGGAAGTATTACATGTGAGGCAGTTGTAATTGCCTCTACACCACTGGCTCTCTCCTTATCAGCTCAGGCAGGGGAATAAGTATATACTTTGTATTACAACACCCTGTTAAGCCCCATTAAGGGAGAAAGCATACTGCTTTCTTTCTGTCTTTCGGCTCATCACCAGAGACCATACCGACAGAAAGCTATTTGTTTCGTTGCCTTTTGTTTACATGTTGTAAGGTTTTTTAAGCTGATAATTTTTTAAATAATAAATAAGGGAGACTAGTATAGATCTATTTCGAGCTAGTTAGCTCTCTTCAGCTAGCCATACCCTTACTGGGATTCGAACCAGGGAAGTATTACATGTGAGGCAGTTGTAATTGCCTCTACACCACTGGCTCTCTCCTTATCAGCTCAGGCAGGGGAATAAGTATATACTTTGTATTACAACACCCTGTTAAGCCCCAATTAAGGGAGAAAGCATACTGCTTTCTTTTCTGTCTTTCGGCTCATCACCAGAGACCATACCGACAGAAAGCTATTTGTTTCGTTGCCTTTTGTTTACATGTGTGTAAGGTTTTTTAAGCTGATAATTTTTAAATAATAAATAAGGGAGACTAGTATAGATCTATTTCGAGCTAGTTAGCTCTCTTCAGCTAGCCATACCCTTACTGGGATTCGAACCAGGGAAGTATTACATGTGAGGCAGTTGTAATTGCCTCTACACCACTGGCTCTCTCCTTATCAGCTCAGGCAGGGGAATAAGTATATACTTTGTATTACAACACCCTGTTAAGCCCCAATTAAGGGAGAAAGCATACTGCTTTCTTTTCTGTCTTTCGGCTCATCACCAGAGACCATACCGACAGAAAGCTATTTGTTTCGTTGCCTTTTGTTTACATGTGTGTAAGGTTTTTAAGCTGATAATTTTTTAAATAATAAATAAGGGAGACTAGTATAGATCTATTTCGAGCTAGTTAGCTCTCTTCAGCTAGCCATACCCTTACTGGGATTCGAACCAGGGAAGTATTACATGTGAGGCAGTTGTAATTGCCTCTACACCACTGGCTCTCTCCTTATCAGCTCAGGCAGGGGAATAAGTATATACTTTGTATTACAACACCCTGTTAAGCCCCAATTAAGGGAGAAAGCATACTGCTTTCTTTTCTGTCTTTCGGCTCATCACCAGAGACCATACCGACAGAAAGCTATTTGTTTCGTTGCCTTTTGTTTACATGTGTGTAAGGTTTTTTAAGCTGATAATTTTTTAAATAATAAATAAGGGAGACTAGTATAGATCTATTTCGAGCTAGTTAGCTCTCTTCAGCTAGCCATACCCTTACTGGGATTCGAACCAGGGAAGTATTACATGTGAGGCAGTTGTAATTGCCTCTACACCACTGGCTCTCTCCTTATTAGCTCAGGCAGGGGAATAAGTATATACTTTGTATTACAACACCCTGTTAAGCCCCAATTAAGGGAGAAAGCATACTGCTTTCTTTTCTGTCTTTCGGCTCATCACCAGAGACCATACCGACAGAAAGCTATTTGTTTCGTGCCTTTTGTTTACATGTGTGTAAGGTTTTTTAAGCTTATAATTTTTTAAATAATAAATAAGAGAGATTAGTATAGATCTATTTCGAGCTAGTTAGCTCTCTTCAGCTAGCCATACCCTTACTGGGATTCGAACCAGGGAAGTATTACATGTGAGGCAGTTGTAATTGCCTCTACACCACTGGCTCTCTCCTTATCAGCTCAGGCAGGGGAATAAGTATATACTTTGTATTACAACACCCTGTTAAGCCCCAATTAAGGGAGAAAGCATACTGCTTCTTTTCTGTCTTTCAGCTCATCACCAGAGACCATACCGACAGAAAGCTATTTGTTTCGTTGTCTTTTGTTTACATGTGTGTAAGGTTTTTGAGCTGATAATTTTAAATAATAAATAAGGGAGACTAGGATAGATCTATTTCGAGCTAGTTAGCTCTTTTCAGCTAGCCATACCCTTACTGGGATTCGAACCAGGGAAGTATTACATGTGAGGCAGTTGTAATTGCCACTACACCACCTGGCTCTATCCTCTTCAGCTGAGGCAGGGGAATAAGTATGTACTTTGTATTACAAAATCAGCTCAAAAACCTTACACACATGTAAACAAAAGACAACGAAACAAATAGCTTTCTGTCGGTATGGTCTCTGGTAATGAGCCGAAAGACAGAAAGAAAGCAGTATGCTTTCTCCCTTAATTGGGGCTTAACAGGGTGTTGTAATACAAAGTATATACTTATTCCCCTGCCTCAGCTGAAGAGGATAGATCCAGGTGGTGTAGTGGCAATTACAACTGCCTCACGTGTAATACTTCCCTGGTTCGAATCCCAGTAAGGGTATGGCTAGCTGAAGAGAGCTAACTAGCTCAAAATAGATCTATCCTAGTCTCCCTTATTTATTATTTAAAATTATCAGCTCAGAAACCTTACATACACACACACACACACACACACACACACACACACACACACATATATACGTGTGTGTGTGTTTTCTGAGGTTTTCGTGGGTATTTGTATGTGGATCTTTGGTTCTTCGGGTTTTCTCCCATGTAGAATTGGAAGTATCTAGTCGACGTTTCGATGAAGTCTCATTCATCATCTTCAGGCTTGTGTCTTTGGTCTTGTGCTAGACACAAGCCTGAAGATGATGAATGAGACTTCATCGAAACGTCGCCTAGATACTTCTAATTCTACGCGGGAGAAAACCCGAAGAACCAAAGATCTATACACACACACATACACACACACACACACATATTTAATCCTCCTATCCTTCCTTTTACCCATCTCATCCCACTTATAACAGTATGATTGTAACCTTGTTGCTTGTATCCTAATGATTTTTATTGACCTTTTCCTAATATGATTTGATTGCTTATTGTACCATAAGACTGTTATTAAGTATTGTATCTTATGATTCTTGACTCTTAGCCTCCTAGCTTCTCGACTCTTGACTCTTTTATGTACACTGAGAGCATATGCACCAAGACAAATTCCTTGTCTATCCAATCACACATGGCCAATAAAGAATTATCTCTGTCTCTCTGTCTCTCTGTCTCTCTGTGTCTCTGTCTGTCTGTCTGTCTGTCTGTCTGTCTGTCTGTCTCTGTCTCTGTCTCTGTCTCTGTCTCTGTCTCTCCCTCTCCCTCTCTCTCTAACTTTTGTGATCACGAGAAATGAAAATATATTTCGAATGTGGAAATATATTCCACTCTCCACATTCCACTCTCCCTTTTTCCTGTTTTTTCAACAATTCTTCAAGAGAAGTATGTGGAAGATATGTAAACCTCCATACATAAACCTCCGGCATAACAACATAATGCCTATATCTCTCTTCTCCAATAGCTTAAGGGAAGGCAGACAGATCCACTTAGATAAATGTTCTGCAGCTTTATAAGGCACATGAAGCAACAAATATTTATAGGGAGGAACATTATCTTTGTCAGACCTTTGAAGGGCCTTGAAAATATGAAGAAAACTTGCTGCTGTGTTTTTTTTTCACCCCCCACGATCAGGTGCTTTCTTCTTCCTTTAATTGTAGCAGCCCAAAACAATGTCTGTAAGTCAACATAGCTACAACAGAATTCTGTACTTGGCAAATATTGTCCTGCCCTTTAAATATCAATGAGGGAGGAAAGTTGTACACTCTGGTCCCATTTTAGATTTCATAAAGGATTTTGGACTTGAAAAAATTGACCTTTTGCTATAACTAGAAATATTATGTTTTATAAGACTGCATTCTTGGATCTTTCCATAGATTGGTTAAAAACACAGCATATTGTGGCAAGACAAAAAGTCATTCTGTCAGTCCCCTAATACAGCATAATATACATTCTTATTCAAGGTACATCTCGTTATGCTCAACGGAGCTTATTCCTATATAGGTGAATTTAGAACTGCAGATATAGTGCATTCACTTGTCCTTTATCTATTATTAAGAGAGACTCTTGTTTATAATATTCCCAGCACTTTAGGTTATGACAGTATTAATCAAATATTCAGTAGTAGTTGGGGGAAATATGCTTATATCTTTTTTAAGGTATGCAGAGCCAAGCCTGAGAACCAGTTTGTAATGGTTAAGGTGCTAGGCTAGAAACTAGGAGACTGTGAGTTCTTATTGTACCTTATGCATGAAGCCAACTGCATTATTTTGGATCAGACATTCTTTCTTGGCCATAGCAAGGAGTTCTCTTTGCTGATGATGTATTCAACACCACACACAATATTGCTACCCTTCAAAAAGATCTTGACTATGTATCAGAATGGTCAAACAAATGGCAGCTTCAAATCTCAACAAATAAATACTCTGTCTTACATATTGGCAAAAAAAATCAGAAAATAAAATACAAGCTGAATTGTCAAGATCTTGTTGAGATCCAAACTCTGTCAAGGACCTTCGAATTCTCATCTCAAATGATCTAAGTGCTAGAGCCTACTGTAACTACAGTAACTGCAAAAAGTCAGTAAGAGTTGTTAACATGGCTACATAGCCTTTTTCTCTGGTAATATCACACTACTAACTAGAGCATACAAAACATATGCAAGACCAATACTCGAATACAGCTCATCAGTCTGGAACACATATTATGTATCTGATATTAACACAGTAAAGAAAGTCCAGAAATATTTCACAAGAAGAGTTCTACTTGTTGCAGAATACCTTATGCTACCAGACTTGACGTTCTAGACCTAGAAAACCTAGAACTATGCCTTCGGTCTGATCTAAGTATACTATATAAATCATACATTGCAATGTCCTACCTGTCAATGAATACTTTAGCTTCAACCATAACAATACAAGAGCACACAATAGATACAAACTCAAGGTAAACCACACCAAAATTGATTGCAGGAAATACGACTTCAGCAACAGAGTGGTCAATGTCTGGAACACTCTACCTGACTATGTGGTTTCTTCCCCAAACCCCAAAAACTTAACCTTAGACTATTGACCTCACCCCTTTCCTAAGAGGTCTGTAGGGGGCTTGCATAAGCGCACCAATGTGCCTACCGTCCCTATCCTATTGTTTCTTTTACTTTTCTTATACGTATTCATTTCATGTATTCATGTATTCTCTGACTCGGCACAGATCCCATCCAGCTCCGTGGTTTACAGAGGAGCTGAGGGAGATGAAGTGCCGGAAAAGATGTCTGGAAGGCGCCTGGAGGGCCAGTCACACCGAATCTGACTGGACACAGGTGAGGTCCTATATTAGTACTTACCTAGTGGCGATAGAAGCAGCGAAGTGTTCACACCTCTCCACCCTTATTGCGTTGGCAGAAAATTGGCCTGCTGCCCTGTTTAGAGTGACCTGCTCCCTGCTTGAGCCGAGAGCGCGGGATGACCTCTTTCAGGGCAAGGCAGAGGAGTTTTCCCGATTTCTGCACAATAAAATTGCTCAGATTCGGGATGAGCTGGACTCCAGTTGGCTGGTCCCGGGGGAGGTGGCCGTGGCAAGTCTTGGGATGGTTACTTGGGAGGAGTTCGATCCTACGACCGCCGAGGGCGTGGACAGGTTGCTGGGGCGGCTGAACACCACCACATGTTTGTTGGACCCGTGCCCCTCCTGGCTGGTGAGGTGACATGAGGCTGGCTCCAGGGGATTGTCAATGCTTTGTTGAGGGAGGGTTGCTCCCTACCGTCCTGAAAATGGCGGTGGTGCGGCCTCTCCTCAAGAAGCCTGCCCTGGACCCAGCGCTTTTGAATAACTATCGTCCAGTCTCTAACCTCCCCTTTGTGGCGAAGGTTGTGGAGAGTGTGGTGGCGTCTCAGCTCCCTCAGTACCTGGAGGAAGTGACTTATTTAGATCCCTTCTAATCAGGCTTCAGGCCCGGGCACAGTACTGAAACAGCATTGGTCGCGTTGGTTGATGATCTCTGGAGGGCCCGTGACAGAGGTTATTCCTCTGTTCTGGTCCTATTAGATCTCTTGGTGGCTTTTGATACTATCAACCATAGTATCTTATTGCAGTGGTTGAAGGGGTTCATTTGTGGGGTGCCTCAGGGGTCGGTCCTCTCCCCTCTCTTGTTCAACATTTATGTGAAGCCACTGGGGGACTCAACCCTTCCAAGACTGAGTGGCTGTGATTTCCGGTGTCCCAATATGGTCAGCTGACTCCGTCGCTGGCTATTGGGGGTGAGACCTTAGCCCCCACAGAGAGGGCTCGCAATCTAGACGTCCTCCTGAATGCACAGCTGTCATTGGAAGATCATATTACGGCCGTCTCCAGGGGGGCTTTTCATCAGGTTCGCCTGATGCGCCAGTTGCGGCCCTTTCTTGATTGGGACGCCTTACGCACGGTCACTCATGCCCTGGTCACCTCCCGCCTGGATTATTGTAATGCCCTCTACATGGGGCTCCCTGTGAGGAGCACCCGGAGGCTTCAACTGGTACAAAATGCGGCTGTGCGGGTGGTTATGGGGGTGTCTAGAAGCTCTCATGTGACGCCTCTCCTGTGTGAGCTGCATTGGTTGCCAATGGCCTTCCGGGTGTGCTCCATGGCATTGGACCAGGTTATTTGCAAGACCACGTTCTGTCAATAGTCTCCCACCATCCGGTGCACCCCCACAAGGAGGGCCTCCTCCGGGTCCCTACGGCCTCCATGTGTTGCCTGGTGACCCCAAGGAATAGGCCTTCTCTGTGGGGGCACCTGCTCTCTGGAATGGGCTCCCCCCAGAGTTGAGAATGACCACCAACCTGAGGGTGTTCAGGCGTGATTTGAAGACCTGGCTCTTTGAGCAGGCTGGCCTGGGCTGATTTTAAATTGATTTTAAATTGGGTTTTAATTATGGTGTTAGGATTGGGGGTTTTAGATCTGGGAGCAGCCCATATTTAATTCTGTTTTAACTTTTTTATATGTATTGTTTTAGTCGGCTGTTCACCGCCCTAAGTTCTTCGGGAGAAGAGCGGTATATAAATTGAATAAATAAATAAAATAACTATGTTTATTCTTATACCTATTATCTTGTAAGCGATTGACAAATCAAATTAAATAAATAAATAAACAATGGCAAACAGCTTCTATAACATATTGCAAAGAAAACTGTCAGGACTTATGAAGAATCCCCCACACACACACACACACAAAACAAGAATCAAGACTATGATGCAAAACTGTGAGAGCAGGAAATCCAGGTCTTATATGAGAGCTAGTGTGGCATGATGGTTATGATTTTAGACTAGAAACACAAAGACTCAAGTTCCTTAACTAAGCAAATGCAATGTGACAGTCATTATCTCTCCCTCAACCAAACCTACGGTACTTCACAGGCTTTTGTGGCAAAACTTAGAAAAAGTGCCATCCGTGAATGTTAACTTGAATTATTTAGTGAAAGGTAGGCTATAATCTAAGAAGATTTTTTTTAAAAAAAATGGCTGTTTGTTATTGATCCCTCTAAATATTATATTACAAAGCTCAAGAGGCAAACTAGACATCTGAATTTGGAAACAAATCTTACCAGTTGGATAGAATGAGACTTTCAAGGCACAAGTTGTCCACTATGGTATTATGGAGAATATACATATATTTCCACATAGTAGCATTGTGTGTTTCTTAGATCAGTAGAGAGATCAGATTTTCTAATCCAAGTGGCTCCAAGTAGAATCTGAGAGAGGTATGCAAAGCAGTGCATGTACAAAAGTGTGGGGGTCAATCACCATAACAGCCTTCTTGTCATTTTTACCACCCTGCAAATGTTTCTGGTGTCTACTGTATTTTTCATTCTCTCATTTTGAAATGAACCATTCACTATTTGTTATAATTAAGGACTTGTTAGCATGACTGTAAACACTTCAAAAAGGATCCAGAAGTCATTGGGAGTCACATAAGCATAATGCTTAACAGATATTTATTCAAGGAGATATGATTTTTCCCTAGCTCCTTTGAAAACTCGAAAAAAAAAGTTTTAAAGACTTTTAAAGGAGCTATGTGTTTGTTTTCATGCTCACTAGAAGCTTGTGGTTGTACTCATATGAAATCAAAAGTAGTTCTTCCAAATCTTTTCAAAACATACATAATGCTTTGAGCTAGTCATTTATGTGGAAACTAGATAGAATTGATTCATGATATCTAGTTGACTTCTAGAGAAATTATTATGTTTAGTCATACATTCAGATACATGTTTAGACTGGATTTGACATTTTTGTCTATCTATTGAGGACTTTCCAAGGACCTACAATAGGCAAATATTTTGTGATTGATGGTATTAAAGATAAGTTCTTCCAAGTAAAGCTTCCTTTCTAATTGACTGGTGATGATTTTTGTCAATGCCAATGGTATTCAAGTGGTGCTCACATGTTTTTGGATTATACTCAAGGCACCTATCATTAATATTATCTTGGGTTACGTTGCCAAGTCATTGTACTTATATTTGCCATTTTTTGTTTTTGTTTTGATATTTTCTCCAATTCTTTCTGTTCTATTCTGTAAAAATATTCACTCTCCAGACTTTTTTGTCTTTTTTATAAACAATTATTAAGTTGTGTTGTGTGGCAGATGCTTCTCTGTTTGAATTCTAAAGTTTTGGAAGACTTCTGTCCTTTATTTTCTATTATGTTGTGGTCCCACCAGTTCTTACTTGGAGGCAAGTGGTATTTCTTGCAGATATTCCAATGTGCTATTGTTACTATTTTGTCATGCTGCTATTTATAACCAGCCTGTGCAATCTTATTGCAGCAGCTAACTACATGATCCACTGATTCCTTAGTTTCTTTGCAGAGGTGGCATTTGCTGTCTGTTAGTATCTTTACACTTCTGGTTACATATGCATTCCATACAGCTTTAGATCATCCACGTAAAAGAGGTCAAATAGCTTGGCAGATCTTTGATAGTCATACTCTGACTTGTTTATTATGGTTGACAGAAGTATAATGCAATAACAAACAGTAGTGCTAATAGTGAGTCTCCTTGAAGGATTCCTTCCTTTATTTCTCCTAGTCTATCACCATTGACCAGCAACTGTGTCTTACATTGTACCAATGATATTTTGCACAAAGTTTCTGATGTTTTTGTTTGTTGGTGCTTGCTTCTCCAAAAATCTGGCAGAGAGTCAAATGCCTTGTTGTCATCAAACCCAATATTCAATCTCTCTTCTCTTGCAGTTTTCCAAAATCATTGTGTAAATTAGAAACTGATCTTTTGCTCCTCTGCTATTTGGACAGTTTCCCTTCTGCTCAGGTGGAAAAGTGCTGTTGGACTATATCAGCTCATACATCAGCATCACATCAGTTTGAAATTTGAAAGTTGCAGGTACTGGTAAGCTGGTAACTGGTCTATAATTATGTTGTTGGTTTGAGCTCCAAGCTTGGCAATTTGGTTGGAAATGTTTCATCCCCATTTGAGGAGACATTGTCAGTGTGCTTTGGATTGTGCTTCTCTGGGGCCAGTGCTACTAATATTCAAAGACATAATCTATAATTGCCTGGTGCTTTCCCTTTTGTTCAATCTTGAATTATGAAATTGATTTCACCAGATGTTAACTAATTCATCTCTTTATAGTATGTACAGTAATTAAATTGCTTGGTAGTGAGTGGGTGTATACCTGTTTGAATTCAAAACCATGCAGTTCATATTCACTCGGGGCTGATCAATTTTTGATTTTCCTCTTCCCACCATTTCTTTATCCAAGCTGCATCTTGTTATATTTCTTTGGGTTACCCCATAGCTCTGCCCAGAAGTGCATTGTCTTTTCTTTGTCAAGCATTGGCTTGTTCATTGCAGTTCCTTGATTAGTGAATTGATTGAAACATTTCTGATTCAATTGAAATATGACTATAGTGTATGAGCTTCATATCTCTTAATTTTCATAGCTAAGTAAAGTTCTTAAGTGAAAGAACTCTATAGTGGAAACTCCAGCATGTTTATTAAAAATTCCTACTGCATTTTTTGGACATATATGTCATATGAATGACTGCAGAATTAAATAATTGTTTTCAGTGAGCTCTTTTATTTATACTCACAATGCCTTTTTATAATTAATTAACAATTTTTGCAGAATTTATTTATTTTATATATTTATTAAATTTATTTAATTTTATTTATTAAATTTAGTTAGGCAAATGGTGGGATTTGACTTAGCTATAATGAATATGATTGTATGATAATACAGTGCACCTCTTAGTAAACAGAACTTTTATTGGTAATGTTTGTTTTATGAAGCAGAGAGTTGCTTTTAAAATGGTTAGATTAACAATCAGTTCTGAGTGAAAGGATGTACACTTGGGAATTTTTCATGACTCATATCAAACATATAAAGAGAAAAACTACAGAAGACCTGAACTTCTATAAATGTAGAAATCTTGGCAATTGCTTCTTAGACTAAAAGAAATTCCATTGTATATGATTTTTAATCTGTACTACCCTTTGTTCTGAAATGGTGTTTTCTCATTTTACCTGCAGGATTGGTGGTCAGGAGAAAGCTACAGAAAAGACAGGAGAAAGCTACAGAAAAGTACTCCCCACTAAAAATCCTCAAATCATTTCTGGCTTCTTTTACTATGCACATTTTGATGTGTTACTACATTATTATGAATTGTTTAGTTTTGATATACAACTGTACAGCAGTATGTGAATTGTACAATATTTCAGGTGCTCAGAAAGATGAATGTGAACTTGTTGAATCATTGCAAGATAAAATGAGACAGCATCTGAAAGACAATCTATGACTTGTGATTTGAAACGGTAATAGATTCTCCCATTTGAGCAGGAAATGTCCATCATTCTGAAACCATAGCCTTTGCAGTGACACTTTCTCAAACCGTCTTGGGAAGAAAGAGCATTTCAAATCGAGACGCAATATGCTATCTACAGCACCACTGATGCATCAAGGTATTGTGCAGAAAGGGTAAGCAATTTTGTACCATTTTCTGGTCCATTAAATGTGATGTCAAAGCATCCATGCAACACTTATGCAAGTTAAACTTCAAATACATGCTATAGATTTGACAACAGTTCAAGGTAACAGACCCTATTAAATCTGCTCACACACAGTCTAAGAACTTTCCTGTAAATATAGGCAGTATCTTTCCAGAAAACTTTTCATTTAATTGATAGCAAGAAAGAAACAATCAGTCCAACATTCCATCAAACATTGTCTTCTTGGCAAATATTCAAAGACCTTCATTAAGTATACTGAGGAATATTTGCAAATTGAAGACAGTTGAGTTGATCCCTAAAATAGCTATACTACAGACCATTTTTATACATAAAGATCTACTTAGGATGACTTACTGATGCAAACTGATCACTTAATCAAATTATAATTAGAGAAACAGTTTTGTTCTATAAATACATTTTACTACTAATATTTTTTCAATTGTAAAATCAGGTTATCAGAAAATTTACAACTCAGATTAGCTCCCTCACATCCAGCAAACTAAATTTAATCTTTCATGCTGTATAATGATCTTGAGAAAGAATACATAGAAATGTATGCTCAGGCTTGTAGCCTTTACCTAAGTATTATGAATATGTTTATTAGTTTGTTTGTTTGTTTGTTTGTTTGCTTGCTTGCTTGCTTGCTTGCTTCTTGCTTGCTCACTCACTCACTCACTCACTTATTTACTTACTGGAGATGAAGTCTTCCTTTAGCCTTTAAATGGCATGCTACATCCTCATTTCCAAAAACAGGTAGGGTATTATTACAAACACTACAAAGAATTTAATGTGTAAAATAATTAAACTGTCAAATTTGATTACTCATCATGTATTTCATATTTTTCCACTTCTGTCACATTTCAAATGAGCATTTGGTAACATTTTATATAGTGACTTGGGTTGGTGCTTCTTAGCTTCTGATGGCAAATTGTGTACATCTGGTATACATGACCACCTCCCTCTAGCTGGACTAATTCTTTTTTTCCCCATCACTTGTTCATACCTGAACCTCTTACACACACAGGGGTGGGTTTCTACTGGTTCTGTTCACTTCTGTAGAACTGGTAGCTATGAAGAGCAGCAGACATAGAACTGGTTCTATGTCTGCTGATGTTTTTGCCCACATACATGCCCAGGCTCTAACCTGACCTTTATTTCCTGCTTTTTCAACTTCAGCTGCCATGCGAGGCACAGCTGCAGTTAAAAAAGCAGGAAAAAAGGGCTTTTTCAAAGGCTGCTTCTCTGCACGCCGCACTGCTCAGCCAGGCACCAAGCTGATGATGATTTACAGGCATGCATGCAGCGTGCAGGAAGCACATCATAAATCACCAAACCTCTTAAATCACCGAACCGGTAGTTAACCCTGTCAGATCTCACTCCTGTACATACACCATAAGTGATTATAGTATAGTGGTATCTCTCTGAAAGTAATATTGTCTCCATTGTTTACTAATATGTCTCATTTATCGTTCTCATCTAACAAAAAGACAAGTTCAACAATGGCATAGAAAAGACAATACAATTTAAGATACAGATTCATCTGTTGTGTTCATGACCAGAGTAAGAACATGCTAGAGATGAAGGTCTCTTGGAAATGAAGAGTGCTTGTTAGATTTAATTTAACCTTGCTGAGTTCTATTTTCTTGATTTATACAACTCTGAGGAAAATTAGTATAATATATTTAGGGTTGACAAGAAAGAGTCTTAGAGCTCACATAAATGTGTTTATTTTAATTTATTTATTATTTTTTTAAGATACCCATTTCCTCTATAAAGTAACAAATAACCTTTCAAATATCTTCACCTAATTTTGTGCAGAAAAATTGAGAAGACAATTACAAAGAATTTCTCCAAATTTATCCAGGTGAAAGAGATTTTTAAACAGCGGGCCACTATTTTAAAAGACCAATGAGAAGAATTCTTTCTTGACATTTTCTCTTGGGGCTTAACTAAAATGTGTAATGCCAGGAAGGTTACAACACTGTAATGTAGGGCATTCACAAGTATCACTTAGCCACCTTGTCACAACCTAAAAGCAACAATACCACACCCTATGTATGAGAAGTTGTTCAAATTTTATCCTAATTTGACATGGCCACTAAATCAAATTTTCTTTCTTTAGATTGTATGAGAATGGGTAGAAAAAAATTGTAGGGAAATTTCTCAGTTTACTCCTGATCTTTCTTCCCAGCATTCACAATTCCAGAAATTAGATAACAGAACAGAACCCAAATACAGCTCAGATTAGATGGGAAATTGGATATTTTTCTTTACTCTGATATTATTCAGACTTCAAAAAATAAAGCAATTAAAATACAACAATGAGATAAACAACAAAGCATGTCATTTCTTCATTTGCAGAATCTTTGGTTTTCATTATCATTGTCTGTATAGTAGTAATGAGTTTCTGCTTCTAGTGGAAACAGAAACAGCATAGACACAATAGACTATTTTATGTAGCAAAGATTGTTTGCTGCTTTGAATCATTTTATAACAATGCCTGTATTAGCTGGAGAAGATTGGAGCTTAAATTTTACTATCTGATAGACTTCAAGGTTGGTAGTGGTTCCTTTAGGAACACATAGATTATTAGCAAGGGTAATTATGGCTTCTTAAAGCACCCCAAGGATAAGCTGATTCCTTCAGTTCCTAAACCCACATACATATATTTTCAGTGTACTTTATAAATATATAAAAACTCGATAGACGAGAATATTTGTAACTCAGGGTTGAAATAAGGGGTGAGGGTATTTCTTGATGCCATTTGAGTTTGTTTGTTTTTTATGCAGAGGTTTCTTTATCCAAACTAGGTAACATCACTAGTGCTAGTAAGGAGTAAGGTTTGCTCTCACTCTTGTTTATATTCTACAGTTAGTGTTATTAGTGTTGGTGGGATGGCCTTGGTGGTTCTTTGGTTGGGCTGTTTATTGCTATTTTGTTTGGCAGTTGGGGTTTTGTTTGCTTCTTGGCTGTTAGTCTAATGTTAATCTTGGTGTTATTGGATGCTCATCTGGGTGTTGATTACTGGTGAAGAGGGGTTTGGGTGGTCTTGTATTGGCACAGTGCTTAGAATGCAGTACTGCAGGCTACTTCTGCTGAGTGCTGACTGCCTGCAATTTGGCAGTTTGAATCTCACAGGCTCAAGGTTGACTCAATCTTCCATTCTTCTGATGTAGATAAAATGAGGGTCCAGATTGTTGGGGACAATATGTTGATTCTGTAAACCACTTAGAAAGGGCTGTAAAGCATTGTGAAGTGGTATATAACTCTAAATGCTAATGCTTTTTGCTATTGTTCCCTTTTTTGGCTTGTTGTCCCTTTTCAATGTTATATAGATGTTCTTTATGTTTAGGTGCCTGTTGTTGGCCAATCTGTGAGAGTGCCAGGCTTCCAGGAATTCTCTAGAGGTCATTGTTCAAATATTAAAAATTGTGTACTTGATTCAGATACCAGGTGCATAATCATGACACTTGTGTGATACCCTCACAAACATATAGTTACTTTGCTGTTCTGAGAAAAACTGCACTATTGCATTCCTGTAAAAGTACTGGGTGTAGTTTGAAAAGACATACTTAGGGAGTTAACTGAGGCATAAAAGTAGTAAGGAAAATGATAATATTACTTTGGAATTTAAATAGAGAAGCCTGCCACATAATACTCCACACTTATCAATTGTTGATAAGAAAGATTAAAAAAATCTAAATAGTGGATATGGCAGTACCTTGAGATAGTAAAACAGAAGAGAAAGAACTGGCAAAAATAACAAAATACAAAGACCTGCAAATAGAAGTAGGATGACTGGCAAAAAAAAAGCAAAGATAGCCAATAGTAATAGGCTCCTTGAATACAATCCCAAAATATCTGGAGCACCTGTTCAACACCATTGAAATTGACAAAATCATTTGATTTTTTTTTTAACAACTTACATCCTGTGACAATATTTTCAATGCTATCAAACAAACAAACAAAAACTGCCTATCTCAGTTCCTTGAAAAGGACTCATTATGTAGATTAAGATGCCAAATCCAGTCTGAATATCTGGCTGACTATAATAATAATGGGTCTCCATATATTGTGACAAGGTAAGATTTGCTTTTTAATGAGATAAAACAGTTTTTTTAGCAAACTTTGTTCAGGAGACCAATTTGGTTTCCAGTTATGGAAATGGTTCTGTAAATTAATTTGCTCAGCATATTCAATTCTTAGATTCATTTACTTAGAAGCAAATAGCTTTCTGTGCTAAAGGGACTTGCATTTAGGTACACTCTAAAGTGTTCCAACAGAGGGAGGAATAAGCTTGTAGAGAAAATTGCAGCCAGCCTTAATTTTTAGTGTGCTGTTTGAGGTTGTGTAAGGGGTGCAGATAGGTAAAGGAAAAGGTCTATTAATCATACAATAGGTGGGGGATATTACATATAGCATAGTGGTTTATGGGAAGAAGAAAGGCAGCAAATGATAAAATGCATGATGATGCTAACACACAATGACATCTTTGTATCAGGTATTATGTACAAATGCACAATTATGACATTGTCATGAATGTCATAAGTATCTATGTATCATCATGTTTGCTGCAGGCACGATCGATGCATAGAGGTGTCTTTGCTACCCTCAAATATATATCTAGAATTTTGCAGCAAAGTAGTAATTCTGAGCATAGGATGTTCTGTGCTAAAAAAAAAAAAAATCTGCATTTCCATTTTGTTCCTTAGACATCCCTACTTATTGTAGCTAAAGCAATCTGATCATGGCAATCCTAAAAGCAAGCCCATGCCCCTTCCCACCAATTCATTTTGACAGGAATTAGGATGGTCTGTTTCAAAATGACAGCTACCACCTAGTTAAATTGCTGACTGGAACCACAATTTGGATTCAAAAATGTATTATCTTTCGTTTAAAATTCAAATTATAGGTCCAAGTAGGAGTGTTGTTCCCTAGGATAAATATATGTTTTGTTCCCTACATCTGCATGGCTTTCAGTCTCAGAGTCTGTCCTTGATAGTTCCATTGCCTAAACAGAAATGGGCGGAGGATATTTAAAGAGTAATTGTGTCCATTGTGTGTCTACATCATATACATTCTGATGGACCTTGAATCTTTAACATATGAATATGACGTGAGTGTGAATACTTTTCCCCTGAATCAGTTTTCATTATGATAGCAACTCTCACAGGAAATTTGTTTTGTTTTTTTTCAATTTCATCATCAAATGAATACATTATTTTCAGGTAGCCTTTTTCACTACCCATAATGTTCCAATGTGAGTATATTATAAGAACCCATTAGCATGTTTTTTCTGGTTCCCTCATTTTTTTTTCTTTGCAGCAGCAGATGGGTTGATTATTTTCATTCTTCCTTGTTTATTGTGCTAAGAATGTTCTTATCTGCCAGGGGTCCATAACCTGAAACTGTTGTTCCATCTCTAGAGAGAGAGAGGAGTATATCAAGATTCAGTTCCAGGAAGGTGCTTTAGGGTATGCAAGTATATGAAGCGAGCACATGCATAGACCACAACACATTAATGCAGCTTCTTTTTTCTTTTTTGCATAGCTTCCCTCTGCCACTGCCATGGAGTTCCAGAAAAGAAAGGTTTCAAATTACAAATGCTATATTGGTGTCTTGTATACTCCATTCACTATTCTGGAGCAGTGAAAATATTTCACTGTCCTAATGTGAAAATTGATTGTGATGTCAAGTTTAGATGAACAAATTCAATTTGATAGCAGCTCCTGGTAGACTGACTGACCTCAAGAAACTAAGTTGGTATTTGATCAGTGTTTGGATATCAGCAGGAAGGGCTGTAGACTAGTTTCAGAAGAGGAAGGAAGGGAGGGAGAGAGAGAGGGATGTGGGAGCGGGTTCACAGACATACCTTAAGTTATCTAGATTCACTGAGAGTGATTTCTGCATTCCATTCTAATTTAATAACACTTATCTCCCTTCCCACCCCTCATGATACTTGTGAATGTAAAAGGGTGTTTAGTCTTGCTCTGGAAAACTGAACTAACATTGATAAAAAAAAATACAGAAGTTCCAGAAGAGGTTGTTGCATAGTATGATAAGACAGCCAGCTGTTTTATTTTTAGCACTTTCTCTGGCAGTATTAGGATTGTACGCACAGAGCATCTGGACTCATTATTTCAAAGGAATGGTTACTGAGAATGACCACACTATTTTTGTCCAGCAATTTGGTTTTGTTTTACAACTAATCAAAGCAGAAACCATTCAAAACTACCTTAATAAAAGTGGATGATAGACTCTCAGCTTCTGAGAGTGTAGGTTTTTTTCTCCTTCCACCTTCATAATGGATGAAGAGCCCATAATCTTTTCTCTGTGGATGTTTTCTGTGTGTCTAAATCAAATGGATTCTATGAGTGTACTTTTACAGCAATGATTATTTTCCTCCCCTCAAAAGTTCCCATTTATTAACACAATGGTTTGTAGTGTTAGGCAGGAAGATATTTTATGCATATACTGCTGAATGTATACATAATTAGGTTCAACAGGGAATCTAATTTTAAAACTTATAAGCACTTCAGTATGTAGAATATTCAGAAATCCCTTTGAAGAGAGAGAGAAAGAGGGAGAAAGAGAGAAAGAGTACATTAGGCATAATAAATAAGCAGGTAGGTAATTATTTTCAAAGGTCATTCAGCACAATTGTGCTGTGGTTATCTTTCACTGAAACACACAAAGGACTTTATTTTCAGGAATATGAGGTGACATTCAAATTCAAAACCTCCTATAAAACAGCAAAGAACAAATTATTAAAGCACTTCTCAGTGGCATGTATTTGTTTTGTCAATAATATATACTTGTGGTGGTTATGACAGACTGCAATTACATTTAAAGATTGAATTGGTAGTAACATAAGATAATAAAATGACCTGATCTTTCCCCATATTTTGAAGCCTGACCTAGTTGCTTTTGCAGCCATCTAATTGTCGTCAGGCAAAAACTTGCATGTTAGAAGCTGCCAGACTCTACCTAAGTATAACCCATTGGGCATAACAATTTAGTCCTGAATTGACTAACATTCATAACTGATGAGTTTATATTTCTCTACTTATAGCTTTCAACTTAAAAGCAGAAATGTTCCAGTTGGTGAGGCAATCAGGATTCCTTGACAGAAGAAGAAGGCCATGACTTATCTGCAATCTGATTTTTTCGAGTCAAGATTATCTAGTGACCTAACCTCCAATGAAGAGTCACATAATGTTGGTATGGTAATTATTAATTTTACATTTTCTGTGAGCATATTACTGGTGCCATATGATCACTTGACCAGTCCCCAAGGTTTTTTTTTATGTAACTCCTATCACGGATTGTCCTTCACTCTAATCTTTGGCCAGGAATTTTGGTTTCAGGATACAGGGGACAAATTTCTTTATATATATTTTTTTCAAATTTACATAGCTGTATAAATGTGTCTGTCTGTCTATCTATCTATCTATCTATCTATCTATCTATCTATCTATCTATCTATCTATCTATCTATCTATCTATCTATCTATCTCTCTGTATATAAAATATTTTTGTAGTTTGCATAATTGTTTGACTTATTTATATGACTCAGAGCAGCTTATAAACAATTAAAATAATTATGCAAATTATAAAAGGGTACAATTAAAGAAAACAAGGAAAAACATCCAATATAAAATTACATTTAAAAAGCCATCATATAAAATTCATAAAGATTATAGCCTATCACTTCTAACAATGATACTCAATACAACTACTGTGGTGGATTTGCCATATATCTATGACCATTGACAAACATGTTTCAGAATCTTTCAAAAGCTAGCAGAGTCAGGGCCAATCTAATCTTCAGAGGATGATATTCCATGGGACAGGCACCATGGCAGAGAAGGCTGTCATATTCATATGTTAGGATTCAAGGTCCATTAGAATGTATGTGATGCAGGCAACACAATATGGGCACAATTAGTCTTTAAATACCTCGCCCAATTCTGTTTTGGCAATGGAACTATCAAGGACAGTCTCTGAGGCTGAAAGCCTTGCAGATATAGTGAACAAAACTCATATTTATCCTAGGGATCTCTGAATAACACTCCTACTTGGAACTATAATTTGAATTTTAAAAGAAATAGAATACATTTTAGAATCCAAATTATGGTTTCACTCAGCAATTTAACTAGGCAATGGCTGTCATTTTGAAAACAGACCATCCCAATTCTTGTCAGAATGAATTGGTGGGAAGGGACATAACACTCCTTAGATAATAGGACCCAAAGCTTGCTTCTCCTGCCAGACCTGATGAGATGGCTTGATGTAATTGGAGGGTGGTAATCAATACCCCTTAGCCAAGTAATTAATTAATATATATATATATATATATATATATATATATATATATATATATGTGTGTGTAAGGTTTTTAAGCTGATAATTTTTAAATAATAAATAAGGGAGACTAGTATAGATCTATTTCGAGCTAGTTAGCTCTCTTCAGCTAGCCATACCCTTACTGGGATTCGAACCAGGGAAGTATTACATGTGAGGCAGTTGTAATTGCCACTACACCACTGGCTCTCTCCTTATCAGCTCAGGCAGGGGAATAAGTATATACTTTGTATTACAACACCCTGTTAAGCCCCAATTAAGGGAGAAAGCATACTGCTTTCTTTTCTGTCTTTCGACTCATCACCAGAGACCATACCGACAGAAAGCTATTTGTTTCGTTGCCTTTTGTTTACATGTGTGTAAGGTTTTTAAGCTGATAATTTTAAATAATAAATAAGGGAGACTAGTATAGATCTATTTCGAGCTAGTTAGCTCTCTTCAGCTAGCCATACCCTTACTGGGATTCGAACCAGGGAAGTATTACATGTGAGGCAGTTGTAATTGCCACTACACCACTGGCTCTCTCCTTATCAGCTCAGGCAGGGGAATAAGTATATACTTTGTATTACAACACCCTGTTAAGCCCCAATTAAGGGAGAAAGCATACTGCTTTCTTTTCTGTCTTTCGGCTCATCACCAGAGACCATACCGACAGAAAGCTATTTGTTTCGTTGCCTTTTGTTTACATGTGTGTAAGGTTTTTAAGCTGATAATTTTAAATAATAAATAAGGGAGACTAGTATAGATCTATTTCGAGCTAGTTAGCTCTCTTCAGCTAGCCATACCCTTACTGGGATTCGAACCAGGGAAGTATTACATGTGAGGCAGTTGTAATTGCCACTACACCACTGGCTCTCTCCTTATCAGCTCAGGCAGGGGAATAAGTATATACTTTGTATTACAACACCCTGTTAAGCCCCAATTAAGGGAGAAAGCATACTGCTTTCTTTTCTGTCTTTCGGCTCATCACCAGAGACCATACCGACAGAAAGCTATTTGTTTCGTTGCCTTTTGTTTACATGTGTGTAAGGTTTTTAAGCTGATAATTTTAAATAATAAATAAGGGAGACTAGTATAGATCTATTTCGAGCTAGTTAGCTCTCTTCAGCTAGCCATACCCTTACTGGGATTCGAACCAGGGAAGTATTACATGTGAGGCAGTTGTAATTGCCACTACACCACTGGCTCTCTCCTTATCAGCTCAGGCAGGGGAATAAGTATATACTTTGTATTACAACACCCTGTTAAGCCCCAATTAAGGGAGAAAGCATACTCCCAGTAAGGGTATGGCTAGCTGAAGAGAGCTAACTAGCTCGAAATAGATCTATACTAGTCTCCCTTATTTATTATTTAAAATTATCAGCTTAAAAACCTTACACACATGTAAACAAAAGGCAACGAAACAAATAGCTTTCTGTCGGTATGGTCTCTGGTGATGAGCCGAAAGACAGAAAAGAAAGCAGTATGCTTTCTCCCTTAATTGGGGCTTAACAGGGTGTTGTAATACAAAGTATATACTTATTCCCCTGCCTGAGCTGATAAGGAGAGAGCCAGTGGTGTAGTGGCAATTACAACTGCCTCACATGTAATACTTCCCTGGTTCGAATCCCAGTAAGGGTATGGCTAGCTGAAGAGAGCTAACTAGCTCGAAATAGATCTATACTAGTCTCCCTTATTTATTATTTAAAATTATCAGCTTAAAAACCTTACACACATGTAAACAAAAGGCAACGAAACAAATAGCTTTCTGTCGGTATGGTCTCTGGTGATGAGCCGAAAGACAGAAAAGAAAGCAGTATGCTTTCTCCCTTAATTGGGGCTTAACAGGGTGTTGTAATACAAAGTATATACTTATTCCCCTGCCTGAGCTGATAAGGAGAGAGCCAGTGGTGTAGTGGCAATTACAACTGCCTCACATGTAATACTTCCCTGGTTCGAATCCCAGTAAGGGTATGGCTAGCTGAAGAGAGCTAACTAGCTCGAAATAGATCTATACTAGTCTCCCTTATTTATTATTTAAAATTATCAGCTTAAAAACCTTACACACATGTAAACAAAAGGCAACGAAACAAATAGCTTTCTGTCGGTATGGTCTCTGGTGATGAGCCGAAAGACAGAAAAGAAAGCAGTATGCTTTCTCCCTTAATTGGGGCTTAACAGGGTGTTGTAATACAAAGTATATACTTATTCCCCTGCCTGAGCTGATAAGGAGAGAGCCAGTGGTGTAGTGGCAATTACAACTGCCTCACATGTAATACTTCCCTGGTTCGAATCCCAGTAAGGGTATGGCTAGCTGAAGAGAGCTAACTAGCTCGAAATAGATCTATACTAGTCTCCCTTATTTATTATTTAAAATTATCAGCTTAAAAACCTTACACACATGTAAACAAAAGGCAACGAAACAAATAGCTTTCTGTCGGTATGGTCTCTGGTGATGAGCCGAAAGACAGAAAAGAAAGCAGTATGCTTTCTCCCTTAATTGGGGCTTAACAGGGTGTTGTAATACAAAGTATATACTTATTCCCCTGCCTGAGCTGATAAGGAGAGAGCCAGTGGTGTAGTGGCAATTACAACTGCCTCACATGTAATACTTCCCTGGTTCGAATCCCAGTAAGGGTATGGCTAGCTGAAGAGAGCTAACTAGCTCGAAATAGATCTATACTAGTCTCCCTTATTTATTATTTAAAATTATCAGCTTAAAAACCTTACACACACACACACACACACACACACACACACACACACACACACATATATATATATATATATATATATATATATATATATATATATATATATATATATATATATATATATATTCACTAGCATTAAACTGTTCCAATAACACATATTGTCATTGATAGGTGTAAGAAAAGTCATTGTGATTGAGGTTATGCTGATTTTTGTTAGTGCAATCCTTGCAAAACATTTACATTTCCACATAATACAATGTGAAAAGGATACTAGAGTCTACAGAAGCCCTAGACCTCTCTTTGGGTACATGAGCCATCACCCCAGGTCATCTCTGCCATGCATGCATGCACCTCCCACCAGCCTGCTGATCTTTGGGTCTTTGCTGTGCGTGTGCGGGGGTGGGAGTGGAATGTGAGTGGGAATAGTGTGTGTATGCACAAGGGCAGGGTACATTCATGGGAGTTGTGCATGACTGCAAGGGGGTGGGGTGCATGGGCAGGGGTCATGTGTACATGTGTGGCAGTGGGGCGCACATGGGGGTCATGTGCATATATGTGGGGTCACAGAAGGATCATGTGTATGCGTGGGTGTTGGGCACATGTGCAGAGAGCAGGGTGCATGCCCTAGATTGAGAAGAGACAAATCTCGATCAGGATGTAAAAAGAATTTAGGTACCTTAAAATGGCATACACTGCAAAACACTTATCTTATTTGGTGTGCATTTATGATTAAAGGAAAAAAATAGGAAAGTTAAATGTGGAAGTATGTATTATGCCTGAGAACAACAACTTGCAAACCAATGCAAAGTGTCTGGATGTAAGAAAAGGACAATAGGACTGTACTCTATTTGGATGAATTATTGGCTAAATATAGGGAAAAGGAAGTAAAAACAATTTGTGGAGAAAGAATAGTTCCTTAAGCTAAAGCAAAATTTAGTAATGGTTCCAAAGATAGGAGGTAATGAGACAAAGAGAAACTGACTTCAACATAAGGAAATATTGACTTCAGTTCTTCAAAGGGCAGGCAAAGAACAAAGAAGTGAAAACATAAATCAGTTACATTAGTCTAGGCCATGATGTATTAAAGCAGGGCATGATTTAATGTGACAGGCCCATACCTACACTTAGACAGTTGATTCTATAATGTCTGGGTCTCTTTGTCAGGAAACCTTCAGTAAAGCAAAGTTAAATATTCCTGATAGGCCTTTATAGAAAGGATTTCATGGCCCAGACAGATAAGCATCTCTAATAGTAGGTAAACCTTTTAGGTTGAAATTTTAAAGCCTATTAATGTATGTCAGAGATCCAGAGGTTTGATTCACTTCCAGATTTTATTCTCTATTTTGTATCAAAACAATGACCCCATGGACAACATTCCTCCAGGCCTTCCTGTCCTCTACCATCCCCCAGAATCCATTTAATCTCATGCTGATTATTTCAGTGACTCCATCCAGCCACTTCATTCTCTGATGTCCCTTTTCTTCTTTTGCCCTCAATCATTCCCAGCATTAAGCTCTTCTCCAGTGAGTCCTTCCTTCTCATTAGGTGGTCAAAGTATTTGAGTTTTATCTTCAGTATCTGGCCTTCTAAAGAGCAGTCAGGGTTGATTTCCTCTAGGACTGACTGGTTTGATCACCTTGAAGTCCAAGGGACTCACAGGAGTCTCTCTTATATACAGTGGCAAAAAAAATCTTCTGACCAAGTAATAAACTTTAGCAGAACTTGTTTAGACTTTGAGGAAGGGATGTTCCAGAAGGTAGAGAGACATGTTTTCCATGAACTTTGCCAAAACTATACTGGAGAGCAGCCTTTCTTGCACTATGCCAGAGAGAAAGAGTGATGTGTCCATTACAATCCTTGCCAAAACATTTGACCAGCTGTCCTGAGAAGATGAGCAGTTTTTAAAAATTAAAATTTGTGTGTGTCAGAACTTTTGGCAAATGATCTGAAGGAAGCTGAGTGGCATCTTCTCCAGCCCTACTGAGGGAAATTTGACAAGTGCTGCCAAAGAAACTTTGGGTATCAAGGCAAAAGCAAAAACAAAACAAAGCAGAGCAAAGCAACATGGTCACTTCATTTCAAACAAGGCAGCCAAAGTGCTTCACAAAATAGCTTAAGCTGAGTACTTTGCTTGAAGCTTCATCAAAGGAGATATCCCTTCAAGCATTTGTCTCTAGCCTTACAAAATACCTAATCTTCAAAAGAGTATTTTATTTAGCCAAATATGCTTTAACAGAATGAGGCAAATGTCAACCTATATAATATGTCTCTATCAAATTTAACAGAACCCTGAGAAGCAGATGCAAGATAATTTCTTAAGCAAACTCATGTGTGCTCAGAATTAAAGAACAGGCTGCTTTTACCCACAAGGTCAGTCAAAAAGCTTCTGATGAGTATTAGAAACAGTTCACCATTTTTTTCACTCCTCACATTCCCAAATAACTACATTCACTTCTGTTTTCTGCCTCTCAAAACATCCTTTTTAAAGCAAGTTAATGTTAGAAATGGGATCATTTGTTGCTCATTTAAGGCAACTGGAGATATAAATCCTTGCTAATATACTGCAGATTACCTAGAGATCAATGAATGAACCTCAGCCTAACTTCCATTCATTACAAGCTGAAACACATAGGCGCAGAGCAGCAGTCTCGAACCAAAGACACTCACATCTAACAGATTGCAAATGAATGAGGTTGGATAAATAGCAGGAGCATAAATGGAATACACTAAATAGAAAAAAGGTTATTTCAGGTATAAGATGGGAAGTCGTTGTTCTCCATGGACTATGAATAAAGAATAACTCCCTTCACAAGACAAATTCAGAGAGAATTCCAAATTGGGAATGTCTAGACATAAAGTACCTATTTGGTCTAGCACATAAATCATTAAGCTAGAAAGCAAGAGACCATGAGTTCAGGTCCCACCTTGGCCATGAAAACCATCTGGGTGAACTTGGGCCAATCACTCTCTCTGTCAGCCCAATTCGCCTCACAGGGTTGTTATTGTGAAGAAATTAGGAGGAGGAAAGCGTGTTGGATATCTTTGTGGCCTTGAGCTATTTATAGAAATACTGAAGGAAGGATATAACAAAATAAAATAAAATTCACACAGTGTTAAAAAAAAAAAAAGGAATGATTAGAATAGGACTTAACTTATGGGAGAGCTTTCTAATACAATTTCAATGCTAAAAATGGAAACAATGCCATTATGCAATTATGATGCCATATGGCATTGTTTCCAATTTTAGCAATCAAATTTTATTCATTTTTTTTATTTTATTATATTGGTTTGACCTATCAATATTAACTTAGTTTAAAAGTAAACTCATCCTGTAAAATATTATATTATATTTTATTATTACATAAGCTCTATGAAAAATGTTCAGAACCCATTTACATTTTTGCCTATTTATTTTATGATATTAGTAAAAATGATAGGCTTGGATGTTTCAATCAGAAAAATATTATATTTATAATAAACATAGCAAAGTAACGCATATTTTGTCATTAATGTCTCCTTTGATTTTTATGTCCAGGTCCACAGTAAAAAAGAGGCAAGAAATTCATTATCTCCATAGGCCTAGAAGGGATAAAGGAACAAGTGAGGCCTTCACTAAGTCCTTGGGAAGGAAAAAGAAGTGAAAGCAAAATGCTGAAGATAATTTTGTCTCTGCATTTTATATCAGTAGAGAAAATTCATAAGGATGAACCTCTCCTTCCTCTAGTGATGCAGCAAATGGTATGTCCCTGATGCTTCTTCAAGGAAAGTTGCCAAAACAGAAATGATTTCTGCAATAAGTGTTAATTACATTAGAAGCTTCCATTAGTGTATTGTTTGTTAGGTTTGCATTTAAGAAAACTGTTGCATATTCCTAAAGTTACATAACATTAGAGTTCTCTGTTCTGTTATAAATAATCAGTTCCTTTATTTGCATTTTGTCTGACTGTGACCACATCTGTCTATTCTGGATCAAGCATCTTCTCCTTCCTCCTCCAGTCTATGACTCTGGTAAAATGCTATTTTACAACTGGAATAGCTCCTTATATTTCTATCCTTCAGGATTTTAGCTGCAGGAAAAAGGATTTCAGGTTTGCACACTGAAAAAGAACAATGCAGTGAGCCATGTGCAGATCTGTATATTGGGGAAACAAAACAACCACTTCATAAACTCATGGCCCAACATAGAAGAACAAACCCATCAGGACAAGATTCTGCAATCCATGTGCATTTCAAAGACACATGTCATTCTTTTGAAGACAGCAAAGGCTACATTTTGGTCAGAGAGGACTGCCTGTTTGAAAGAGGGGTCAAAGAGGCCATCAAAATTAAACAACCCTCTCTCAACAGAGGGGGAGGGATATGACATCATCTATCTCTGGTCTACAACATAGTTCCAAGAAGGCTCCACACCCATATGCACTACTCAAGTGGCCCTGATGACACAGATAAATTTCCAGGTGGCCTCAATGACTCTCTAAAAGGATGCAAATGACTAGCTGTCCTCAAGGAGTATAAATCCTTCCATTCCCCACTATCCAGTCACAGATGATGAAGCTTCTTGGATGACAAGTGAAATGTCTTCAAAGAAAAACCGGAAAATCCAGTTGCTTCTTGAAAAAGCACCTTTGGCACAACCATGACCTGGCTGACTGACAATCTCCATAGACAATAGTGAGAGCTGTTTTCTGGCACCTTTAAAATTATTATTAGTATTAAATATCCAACCAAGCACACTATCTACCATTCCACAAGCAATCATGCAATGCCAAAAAAAAAATAACATTCAAAAAGTTCTAAAATTTCATTATATTGATGAAAAAACATTTGATCAATCATATAAAATTAACACAAACTTCAGTTTCTGCCTAATCTGTCCATTTCTCCCTATCTAATCTTCAGTAGCCATGGTCACAGATTCTACTGCTTCTTCCCATAGAAAGTTCACCCATGTTTCCAAAATGAAAGAAAGACCACAGCTCAGTAGAAAAATATCTGTTTTTTATGCAAAAAACTTAATCCTGGGTCTACTCTAGTAAGAAAAAAAAAAATCCACCTGAAATCTTTAAATATTCTTGGTCATCACACTAGACAAAACTTAGGTAGCTGGAAGAAGTAGTAACTCAGTATAACTCATCTTCTTATATTGCTGTTCTAGAACATGGGCCTTTTTCCTGACAAATCTGGATTACTCAAATTTGTGAAAAAAGATTTTGCAAAAATCATATGGAATATTACAAGTAGACGAAAAATTGTAATATACTGGCTACATTACACTGAGCTTGTCCACATCTCCATCCCCTTCCAATATTTGTGAATATTCATGATTGCACATATTAAATATTCTGTGTATTAATCTACTATCAAATGCACAAATATCTGTGTCAAATCTGACAGATATTTTATGGAAGCTAATTAACTATGTATCACTAAATATATGTATCACCTTCTGCATTTTATTTCCTTTTTTATCTCTTTGCTCAGTCCTAAACTTCATAGCTAGTGTGATGTTAAATTGATGTCAAGCTGAGCATATTGTGGGATTTCACTTAGACTTACCGTACTGAGTAGTGCCAGGATTTTCATTTCATTAATAAAATGCCCCTTTCGTTCTTTATTATTGCTGGCAGTATGGGAATTGGGTGGTGGGAGGGGCAAGGTAGGACAATTGACAAACATTGTAAACATTGATGTTTTGTAACAAGTAAGGAGAAGGTTTGCATTGGAAGATTCATTTAGTAATTCCAATGAAACAAATGTATTCTCTGGTTACCTCTTATATCATTCTCTTCTTTTGGAAAAAAAAAGGTGTATATTATGTACATATGTTTTGTTTTAATAATATTTAACTGACCAGAGAGACAGAAAGACAGACATCTTTCTGACAAAAGGGTAGCCAAAAGTGCAGGTAGTCCTTGACTTACAACAGTTCATTTAGTGACCATTTGAAGTTACAAAAAAGTGTAACTTCAAATGCACTGAAAAAAAGTGACGTATGACCATTTTTCACAGTTACGACCTTTGTAGCATCCTTACAATCATGTACTCAAAATTCAGATGTTGACCACTAATTCATATTTATGACCATTGCAGCGTTTCAGGGTCATGTGATCCCTTTTTGAGACCTTCTGACAAGCAAAGTCATTAGGGATGTCAAATTCACTTCACATCTTATCAACTGCTGTGATTCACTTAATAACTTTGGCAAGAAATGTCATAAAATGGGGCAAAACTTACTTAAGAAATGTCTCATTTAACAACATAAATGTTGGGTTAAAAACTGTTTATTTATTTATTTATTTATTTATTATTTCTTTCTTTCTTTATTTATTTATAGAATTTATTGGCCACCCATCTTACCACAGGGTAACATCCAGATGTTATAGAAGGTCAGAAGGGTTGGGGCTGACCACACACCTGGGAGCAAGAGGTTCCATAGGGCAGGTGCAATGGTAGAGAAAGCCCTTCTCTTGGACTCCACTCTCTGGAATAATCAGGCCAAAGGAGTCTTCAGCCTGCCTTCTCTGCTGGTAATGGTGGGATGAGCCAGTCCCAGTAAGATAAAATGATCCTTCAAAAGACTTAGATTCATGCCATGAAATGCTTTACACGTCCAAATGTAAAGCAAACTAGCCAATTTGGTCCTCTGCTGCTGTAGTCAATCAGTTTGTGTGAACCAAATTTCAAGAAACTATTTTTCTAACAACAACAATGGAGCATTCAGAAAACAATAAAAGACAATGGAGTTGTATACAGTAATGGGGTAATGGAAAACACAATAGATGTCAACTGGAAGTGATGGAAAGAGAACAGATTCAAATGTTCAAGCAGAGGAATGTAAAATGATGGAGAAATGATGCAAAGAGATTAAGTTATTGAGTTAAGGACTTTGTGGAAGATGGAGGAAGAAACATAAAACAATGAAGAGCCAGGACTGAATGGCCCTATGGTAAAAATACATTTGAACATTCAAAAAGCATCTATTTCTGTTCTTTTTTGTGTTACTAGTTTGCAGAGCAATAGGTATAACTATCCTGTAGGCAGAACAAATACTTCTGAAATGATGTTGGCTGTTATTCAAAGAGTTTAGAAAAGATGGAGAAAAAAATCAAGCATATGTTTTAATTTTATCTCATCCCCAGGGCAGTGAAAGTTTAAATTGCAATAATCTATTCTGTGATGAAAGGAAGGAAGGAAGGAAGGAAGGAAGGAAGGAAGGAAGGAAGGAAGGAAGGAAGGAAGGAAGGAAGAGGGAGAGAGAGAGAGACACAGAGAGAAAGGGAGAGAGAGAGAAACAGAAAAAGAGAGAAAGAGAGAAGGGAAGGGAAGGAGAAATACCACTTGAAATAATGCCCTCACATTGTTGTATTTTATTGAGGAGTAAGATCTGTTATTAATATAACATCATTCACAAGTCTCAAATGGTTATTGCTTAGCTGTTCTATTTGGAATTCATCCCAATTGAGTCATAATAGGGAATAAATAATTTAAAAGCAAAATGCCTTTTGAAACTTGTTTAATTTTGCTTATGCTTCATCTGCACATTCTCAGTCATATTTTGCAAAGAAAGAAAATACTAGATTAGACAATCACCAAAGTTTCATTTGTTCATTGTTTACATACATCAGAAGAGACATAGCCTTAATTAATATTCCTTTGGAATAGGCAGCGGTATAGCAAATTTCAAACCCCCCATCTACATACCAGAAATGATGCTCAAACACAATTCTCATATTATTACAGTTGATATTGCTTTTTAGCTTTTCAAGCCCTAGAATAACAACAATATGTACAAGTCCAAGGTCAATAATGTTAAAAGAATTGGATCTTTATCACAAGTCTGTTGTTCATAGAAACAGGATAGGTCTGAGTTTTTTTTTTCTCCATGAAGCTTGACATCATCCAATTTTTCCCTTCATCTTCAAGCAACTTAGGGTGATTTCTAGAGTAGCCCATGAACTTGTACCTGCTTTTGCCAGTGTTGTATCATTAGAGCACAGAGGCAAGCTTAGATTTGCAACATCTACCAATGGAGAAAAGAATTGCAATTCGTTGAATGCTAATGACATTAACATAATAAAAGAAGATTTTATTATTTTTAATTTTTTTAATTTTATTATTGTTCTGCCATTCATTTTGCTTTCTTGCTTTCTTCTCATCACTTTGGCTTACTGAATCCAATTATAAATGTTAATTCACATCTGCATAATATTTTGCTTCTAGGAAGAAGAAAAAAATATTGAGGCAAAAAAGGAAAAAAAAATTGCTTGTGATAGTTATCATTCATAACTCCACCCAGGTAGATTTAAGACGGTGGGGGTTTTTTGGTCTTGTGGAGAGAGATAATTACTTCCAATTGGTTTAGAAATACTTTATTATGTTTTGATTCAGCAAAACAATACTCATTGTACAAAAACCAGTTCAGTATTCTTTTTCTTTTAAGCTCAGGTCTCACTATCATAATTATATACAGTATCTACAAACCAGAAACATGATTTAAATGGAAATGAAGTACTCTAACTTCCCTAGATTTCTGCAATGCAATAGATTTCATTCAACAACTGTCTTTACCCCCCTATCCTTGAGTTATCAGTGTTTTCTACATATACACACAGTGTAACAATATGTCGGAATGTTCTTGTAAGAAAGAAGAAGATGCAGTCAAGGAATTGGTCATATAAAAGGCAACTTAGCCCACAACAGAACTTTGGTGGGGCAAGCATCTCAGAAGGGACCCTCTCTAGCAGTGGTGGGATTCAAATTTTTTTTTACTAATGGTTTTGTGGACGTGGTTTGTTGGGTGTGGCAGGGAAAGGACACTGTAAAACTCCAGTCAGAGGTGGTATTTGCCAATTCTCTGAACTATTCAAATTTTCCGCTACCAGTTTTCCAGAACTGGTGAGAACCTGCTGAATACCACCTCTGCTCCCTAGTTTCTTGGGCTGTAAAGGAGATGGGAGAAGAAATATACCTGCAAGATACTATCAATATAACCTTATTATATAGCAGAACTAGCTCATCTTGTCATGCTTCCTGTCAAGCCCTTCTCACAACTCTTTCTCTCTCCTCCCCCTCCCTCCCCCCTCCTTCCCCCCCTCACTCTCACACACACACACATCAGTAGAATGGTATCTTGACTCCTTCCCACTCTTCATTCTGCTACATTTTTTTTTCCAACAACGGGTTAAGTTCCCAAAGGATCATGATGATCTGTCTTCTGGGGAAATGGAGAATTGTGAAGTAGAAGAGGGTGAATGACTACATTCACCAGTGGGAGTCTATTCTACATTTTCAAAGAATGCATTGGAATAAAAATCTCATTACTGCATTGCTTCTAGACTGAAAGCTAAACCAAGTAGACTCCAAATTTTAATCTGCTCAACTGTTGTTGAACCTCTAGGGCATCAAGGGAATATGCAAGGTGGTGTCAGTCTTGGTCAGTACTATCCTTTTGTACGGAAAAAACTTTTATAGAAAAACTCATTTTTTGTGTGTTTTTCCAAACTTTGCACATATTATATTAAATATTCTTTTCTTGCTTTTTAGCTGCCTGATCCTGATCCAAGATGTAGCTTTTTTCTGATGTTTCAATGTAATATATCATAGCATTTATACCCGAGCTTCTTTAAATAGTTGTAATATTGAGTTCCCAATGTGAATATAACATAAATTTCATCTTCAGATCTGCCACAACATTTGAGCCTGTAGTTTCCCAAGTCTATACTAATACTTCTTACTGAAGCAAATTAATTGGCATTATCCATGTGTCCTAATAAGCTTTTGGCTGCACAATAGTGAAAACCTGGGACTACTTGCAAGTACCGTGCCAATGCCTGCAAGTATTTGGTCAGACTAATTAATAATATGTCTCACCCTAAGACAGAATGAATAATGGTGCATTAAAGAGTGAGAAAATAAGATTGAATCAGTGGGCTTTTTCTCACGGAGCCTGTAGCATTTAAGAGCTATTTGCTACATGTGGATATATTGGAACTTAATTCATTTGCTTGTAGAAGCAAAGGCTCACTAACATAGTTGTTTTGTAGGGCCCATTGAACTCAACAGACATAAAGCTCTGGATTGTAGCACATTTTTTATTTATTTCTATATCACAGAGCAACTCTGGACCATAAAATAAAAAATGCATGTTTAATATTACAAACACAGAACATAGAATAAAAGGATTTACAGCTATAAATTATTTAATACAGATACCATAACCTACACACCACTTATAGTACATCTTACTATCAATAGTTCAGAATAGAATCACACATTATTTGAGAAAGAAAATGAAAGTTTTATCTATATATGCATGGGTGGGATGAATCACTGATTCATGCCACACTAGTAATTGTTCATTTTTTTAACCTATTCCACTCCTTTTTGAAATAATGTACCAATTAAAAAATATTTTCACATTTGAACAGTCTGCCTATACAGTAGAAATCTCTCATTGTTATGATGCACTTCAACTTTTCCTGCCTTTTCAAAATTTATTAGAACAAACAATAATCAGAATGGCCTCAAAAGCATACTGTAGTTGCATATTGTGCATGAGGATACAAATATTTATGGAATGGTTGGTTGATGGATGCCATCAAGTTATTGTTGACTTTTAGAAACTACATAAGCATATTTTCTCCATGATGATTATTCCCTAGTCTCCTCTTTCAGATCTTCCAATAGGGTACCTATTCCCACTGTTTCTGACACCATCCACCTTGCTGCCAATCATAATTTTCTTCTCTTTTCTTTCATCTTTCCCCATATTAGCACTCTCTCTAGAGAACTGGGTCTTCATGTAATGTGTCTAAAGTAGATTAATTTGACCCAGGTCATTGTTTGATGATTCACTTGTTGTTTTCTTTGCTGTTGGCAGAGTCTTTTCCAACACCAAAGTTCAAAAGCATCAATACTCTTCCTAAACTGCTTCTTCAAAGTTCAACTTTTGTTTCCAGATATTATCACATGGAATAATACCATGACTAATTCAGATTTTGAAGATGAATAACTTCTCCAAGGCCATCATAGTTGCTTCATCAAGTGTTAGTCAGTGTTTTTTTTTTTTTTTTGCTGATTGTTAGGAAACTATTGAATTGAATATTTGAACCATTATGAAATGTTACCAAAGGTTTAGAACCCTAAAGCAAAATGAAAATTTGAGCTGGTACTATACGAAACTTTTTGAAGGCTCAGTAAAATCTTTACTTCATATTGTATTTTTATTAAGTGTCTCATTTAATAAATGAAGTTAATGTTTTGATGTTTAAGACAAGTACACTACTTATACAGACAAATGAAGTATCTTGTGTATGGGGAGGTTCACTTGTTTTGTTTTGTTTTACTGTTATTTAACAGGTTATTAAACTGACCAGAAACCTATTTAAAAAGGTTAAATCAGCCAGGTTTTAAAAACTACCAAATGTATGCTACTAAATTTATGTTTTTAAAGTTTATTTTAATTTATGATTTTTATATCATCATCATGTATTTTATTTGAAAATAAAAAGAAGAATATAATGCAAAGTTGAAAGAGAGGATAAGAAAATTGGTAATTCATAGTTAACAGAAGATATAATTGTTCCTTCCTGTATGCATGTTTTCCCCATCTTTTTTCCCCATCAAGTCCCTTTGCTATCATCTGTCTGTCTGTCTGTCTGTCTGTCTGTCTGTCTGCCCCACCACCCTCTCATCCTACCAACTTGCAAACAATGCAGTAAATAGAGCAGAACATACAACAGGTGGGGAGAGCAACTTTCTGGTGAACTTGAAACAGGACCATGGAATGTTCACTTGGATTCTGCTGGCTCAATCTGTGTTTTGTTAAACTGAATGCAGTTTATATTAGCAACACCTTGAAATGAATTGAAATCCCTCTCAGTTTCTCTAGAGCAGGGGTGTCAAACTCGTGGCCCATGGGCCGGATGCATCATGCATAGGACACGCCCATCCCAGCTCTGCAAAGGGAAAAAAATGTCATGAAACATCACGGGACAGCAATGTGATGCTGTGAGTTTGATACCAGTGCTCTTGAGGAATTATCTGGTCTGTTACAAGGACCTGTGTACAATTGCCACCTTGATCTTATTTAAGATTTGGGGGATAGGATTTCTTTTCAGAAGAATAATGGATAGGCTGTGTTCTTATGATGGCCCTGAATTTGACAATGGATGTTATTCCCCCCACCTTTCCATCCCAAGGGTGAGTTTTATCCTCATCAGATTTTTCTTCAGTTTGAAAAAGCCCAGAAGGAAATATTTCATGATATATGATACTCACAGCAACTGAAGGTCTACTTTACATAACTTGTTCCCTTCTCCTCCTCCCTTTATGCTGGGTTGCATCTGAACATACAGTTCACACCTGTATTTTCCTGCTCAGTTTGTATTAAAAACTACAACCTGGTTGAATTAAGGGAAATGATTTTGTTTCTAAATTGGTACAAAGAGTTAGTGGTTTTAAAAGAAAGGAAAGGAAGGGGGGGAACTACTCCTGTGTTTGTTTTTTAAATGGGTTTTAGTTTTTCTTTGAACAGAGAATTGTATAGATCATTAAAGACATTAAAAAACATTTAACTACTTAGCTAAGTTTCAGTTTACACATTATTGTGGTATGTATAGCTCAGGCCTGCCTATACTGAAATTCAAAATGTCATCTGTCATTCCTGCAGTCTTTTTTCATATGATCCCTTCTCTTTTTCTGTGTAAACAAGTAAATATTGGAAAATATTTAAACTATAATCTCTATTTCTAACATATAAGAGATCCTTTTTACCCTCCAAACTCTTTTGTGCCCCTCTATTCTTTCACAATCATTTACTGCTGAATTTACAGCCTCCTTGATGGATAAGGAGCAGTAGTTCTGCAGTTGCTCTTGATATTTCTTAGCTTATTGACTATCAAATGTCACAAGAGATAAAGAAAAAAGAAAAAAAAAGTAATATCATCAACACAAAATTGCAGTTATAATTTCAAGCAGACAGATTTCAGCACTTTTCCTTTTAAGAAAACAGGCCTAAAAAATTGATGTTATAATATAGTAATAATTATTCCCCAAGCCCCAAGTGCTTCTTACCAGTAGGTGTCACTCACTTGTTAGATACAGAACCCAGCAATGCAACCAAAGCTATTATGTGTGTATGTGTGCTAGGACTGAATTAGTAACTCTTGTTAAGAACAAGAAAAGTCCATGTCCTAACATTGGAGATTCTTTTGCTGGTTTTATGTGTGTTGGTGTACAAAGGTGAGAGTCAGTGAATGAATGAGCAAGCATTGATTACAATAATGAAATATATCATCACAAAGTGTATCCTATTCATTTTACTAATGCACTATGCCTCTTTTCTTTACAAGTCTTTCAAAGAAAATAAAATAAATTCTCTTTCTAATAATATTTCAAAGAAAAGAAAAGATTTGACTCATGAGATCTTGGTTCCTAATATGCTGCTGAATTTGAGCTAAGAGGTTTGGTTTCTTTATTATTTCATCTATTAGAAAGAATTTTGCAAGGAAACTAATATTAGTGACATTAATACTAGTGGATATAAGCTAGAGTTGGTTAGGAATAATAAAACCGAGATTTCTTTTCCTCACTAATAGTAGCCTTAGCTCTGCCAGCATTAGTTTCTTGACTAATGTTAGTGAAGCTAAGCTGGCAGAGCTAAGGCTAGTGTTAAAAAAGCAAACCAAGGGCTTTACCCATCTTATTTTTTGCTCAGAAAAAGACAGCTATTTGTGGGATTGTGCCATGTGAAATGAAACAGACTGTCCTTCCCTCATCCAACCTCCTGATCTTCAAAATGTAGTGAGCAATTGGGGATCAAGGTGGGGAGGACTGTGTGGAACCTAGTGGGTGATAAAACATATCCAGTGCCTACAAAGACATGTCAAGACAGGATGGGGAAGATAGGTGGGAGAGTGTGCTGAAGCATCTCTACAGTCAGTCATAAGGGTAATTACTGCAGGGGTACTGTGGCAGTCATAACATTGATGCTGGGATGTACGTACTTGGTAAGTACTTGTCATAACCTTGAACTGTCACTAAATGATTTGTTGCAAATCAAGGACCACGAGTACCACAAGGGTCTGTCTTAGGCCCAATATTCTTCAATGTCTTTATAAATGATTTAGATGAGGGAATATAAGGGGAATTCAACTCATCCAATCTGCAGATGACACTAAGCTAGCACGAGTAGCCAGCACTCCTGAAGACAAGCTCAGGATCTAAAAAAGATCTTGAAAGACTTGAATGATGAGCCCTATCCAACAACATGAAATTTAATGTGGAGAAAAGCAAATTTTTACACCTAGAAAGGAAAAACCAAAAGTACAAGTAAGTATAGATTAGGTGAAACCTGGCTCAAAAACAGTAGTTGTGAGAGGGACCTTGGAGTCCTAGTGGATGCTAACTTAAACATGAACCAGCAGTGTGCAGCACCCAACAGAAAAGCTAATAGAATCCTTGGTTGTATAAATAGAGGCATAGAATCAAAATCACGTGAGATATTAGTACCACTTATAAATCCTTAGTAAGACCACATACTGCATCCATTTTTGGTCACCACACTACAAAAATGATGTTGAGAAGAAGAGCAACTAAGATGTTTAAGGGCCTAAAGACAAAAACATATGAAAAACAGTTGCAGGAATTGGATATCGACACACTAGAGAAAAGAAGGACTAGGCTGACATGATAGCAGTATTGAAATGAAATGAAAGCAAATCAAGGAGAGAAGCACCCTGGAATTAATGAGAAACTTCCTAACAGTGATGACAATTAACCAGTGGAACAGCGTTGAGAAGTTGTAGATGATTCATCACTGGATATTTTTAAGAAAAGATTGGACAGCCACTAGTCTGAAATGGCATAGGGTTTTCTGCTTGAGCAGGGGGTTGGACTAAAAGACCTCCAAGGTCCCTTCCATCTCTATTCTGATTGACTGATTACTTGTACTTCTATTTGCAGGCCTTGTATTTTGTGATTTTCTCCAGTTCTTTCTCTGCTCTTCTGCTGTTGCCACATCCACTATTCAGATTTTTTTCCTTTTTCTTTTATCAACAAATGTTACATCCAGGGGTGGGATGCTACCAGTTTTGCCCAGTTCTATAAAGCCGGTAGCTCTGAAGACCAGCAGACACAGAACCGGTTCTGTGTTTGCTGCTGTTTGGCCGACCCGCCCGCCTGGGCTTATGCTTGTCCTTTATTTCCTGCTTTTCCAACCTCAGCTGCTTTTTGCAGCACAGCTGAGATTGAAAAAGCAGGAAAAAAGAGGCTTTTCAAATGCTGCACACCTGCGTGCAGTGCTTTTCAGCTGTCCGGGAGGCAAGCCTAAGGTTAATTTATAGTGTGCAAATGTAATCACCCAACCAGTAGTAACGCTGGTTGAATTCCAGCCCTGGTTACATCTGGGTGTTATAAGGCAGGTACTTGTCTGTTTGAATTCTAAAGTCCCAGAGCATTTTAAATTCTACGTTTTCTATTATTTTGTCAGTTTTGTGGTCCCATCAATTCTTGTTTGCAGGCAAATGGTATTTTTTGCATATGTTCCAATTCATCATTGTTTCAATTTTGTCATGCCATTGTTTGTAGTAGTTGTGCACTTTTCTTACAGCTAACCAGTTGTTTCTTCAGTTTCTTTAAGGCATTTGCTATCTGTTCTCAATTCTGGTTTTATATTCATTTCTTCTTAAGACTTCATCTTGTGTGGTGAGAATTAATCCCCCAATCTTTTTCTTCAATGTTCCTTTTCTTAACCATTACCAGGTCATGGCGGTATCTGCTTTGCCTTGCTTGTTTTTAATGTACTTTCTGTGTAATAATATTATGTCTTTTTTCCTTTCTTCATTTGATCATTCTTGTAGTCCAGTTTAGTCTTTGCAGTATTCAGTAAGCCTTCGTATGTAAGCATCAGTACAGTTTCTTCACTGTCCTTCAGATATTCTGCCAATGTCATTTTTTCCTTCTTCAATTGTCTGATATACTTGCAACACTCCATGTAAATACAGTCTGTCAGTATCACTGCATGAATGATTCATTGTCATTATTTTAACAGTCTTCCTATCCAAGGATTTTAATTCTGCTTCCAGTCCACTATTCTGATTGTATATCTAATAACTGGAATTGCTTAAGTGTTAATTACCTTGATGGCATTTCTTCCACTGAGTTTGGACTTCAAGATCTTCTTTATTCTTATGAGGTATTCACTTCTAATCTTCTTGACTTCAGCGTGCTTGAAGCTGTCAGCTTAAAGGATGCCCAGCTATTTGTAGTGATGGTCTTCCTTGAGGTAGCTTTATCCCTTCAATTTTCACTATTTTTCCCCTGTGAGGGTGGTACATTCCACAATTCACTGTATATATGTGCAGTGTTGATGTGATTGTTTTTCAGATTTTTTTTTCATACAGCTTTAGGTTGTCTATGTAAAGAGATGGCAGATGTTTGATACCAATTTGTTCAGCATGATTGACAGAAAAATTAATGCAGTAATAAACAACATTAGTGATAGTGAGTCTCTCTGAAAAATTCCTTTCTTGACATTATCCAGTCTATCACCATTGACCAACAACTGTGTCTTCCGTTGTGTTATTGATCTTTGCACAAAGCTTTTGATGTTTCTACTAACTGCTGTTATTTCTAGGAACTTGCTTTCCCATTGTCTAACAAGGAATCAAATGCCTTATTTTAATCAATCAAAGCTAAATTCAAATTGACCTTAATTCTTTTGCAATTTTCCAAAATCATTTGTCAATTAATAATTATTAAACAAATTTATATAGCTGCTCAACCCACACATAGGTGACTCACGTGGCTTAAAAAATTTTAAAAAATCCATCATATAATAAAATTGTTTAAAAATCCCTACCCTACTCCTCATGGCAAGTACAATAGATTAGTTACTTGATTGATTCCATTTTCATTTGTGGTCCCTAGGCCTGTTGTCAAAGCCATCATTTTAGGGCCTTTTGGAAGAAGACCAGGATGGAAGCCAATTGTACCTCAGTGGGAGGGGGATGATGTTCCATAAAGAAGTGGTTGCCCCTGAGAAAGCTTTTTTTTTCATGTTCTCATCAGATAATATTCCCTAAATAATGGGACCTATAACATGTCCTGAATTCTTGCCCTGGTGGGCTGGGTGGATGTAATTAGAAGAGAGTCAGTCTTCAAATAACCTGGTTCAAAGCCATGTAGGACTTTAAAGGTAATAACCAGCACCTTGAATTGTACCCAGAAGCAGATTGGCAGGCAGTGCAGTTCCTGCAAAAGAGATGATGCATTCATAAATTTAGAGTTGCATAAAATTGTTCAGCCACTGTGTTCTGAATCAGCAGTCGCCAACTGGTGGGCCGCGGCCCATTAGTGGGCCGTGAGAAAACTTTGGTGGGCAGCAGAGAAATCTCACCCCCAGAGCACCTCCCCCAAAGTAATTAATCCAGGCTGTGCAGAAACACAAGGCTGCACCGCCCACATGGCCCGCAGCAACCCTCCCCTCCCACTCACTCCTTACCTGGCAAACTTGCCTGATAAATTGCTATTTTTCTTTTTTCCGACCATCATCTGTTCTGCTGTGCTGGGAAATTTGTATTAGCTACGAAGCAGAAAATGGTTATATTTCTTGCTTTCTAGCTAACCTTTAGATCTCCAGCTCTGCTTTTAAGCACAGCCGAACCGGACTTAAGGTTTGCTTGCAAGCAAATTCAGTGCAGACTCACAGCTAGCAAATTTGAGAGACTGAGCTAGCCAGATAGATAGATCACTGAATGATTCTGTGAGCAACTCAATCTGCCTCCTTTGCCTGATTTTGGGTAAAATTTGCTCTTTTTATAAAAAAAATCAATATTTAAAGACATGGTATGTTGTGAGTTAATTTTGTGAATTTGATTGCTAGCAAATTTTATGAGTTTACTTGCAAGCAATTTATGTGACAGACTGAGCTAGCCAATGGCAGATAGATAGATCTCTGAATGAATCTGTGATTCTGTGAGCGACTCAATCTGCCTGCCTGCTTTGCCTGATTTTGGGGAAAAGTTGTTCATTTTTATAAAAATTCAATATTTATATAAATATTTATAATATTTACATACAAGCCATGCCCAGCCAGTCACATGACCACCAAGCCACACCCACAAATTAGGCCATGCCCACAGAACCGGTTAGTGGTCCCTGGGATCTAAAATTATGAGTTTGGTGGTCCCTGAGGTCCAAAGGTTGGTGACCCCTGTTCTGAACTACTGAAGCTTTCAGTGCTCTTCAAGAGCAGCCCCATGTAGAGCACTTTACAATAGTCAGACAATTAGTAGATGATCTTTTGTTCCTCTGTGGTTTGGACAGGTAGTCTTAAATATTTTTGTTCTTCAGCTTCTTTTCTTTCACCTAGATCACTTGAATCTCATCTGATGAGAGGACCAAGGAGAGGATGCCTTGATTTCAGAATGAAAACAATTTAATAGCTATGCTGCCTTCTCTGCTTCTAACTCAATCTGTAGGCCTGGTTTGCCTACAGATTGGGTTATTTTTGGCAAGCTTTGATTTTTTTGCCCTGGGTAGACTTTGCAATTCCAAATTCTGTTTCTGTGAATATTTATTTTGTATTATAAATCAATGTTGATCTGCTAGCCTCTGTTCTACTGTTTCAGATTTTGGACATTGTTCTTGACCTGGGTAATGACTGATCCAGTAAAGATTTCTATAAATTATATGTCTCCATATTATTTATAGGAAAGACACTATTCCTCAGGCTCCTCTGATAAGATCTGTTCAGTATGGTTGAGCCTTTGGCAGAGTTCTCATCTTCTTCAAAACACACAACCACTTATTGTTGCTGTTATTGTTGTTATTATTTATTTAATCTTCAATTCAATTCACAGTCTGGGACTGATAAAAACTTCATAGTTCTAGTCCTAACCAAGGACCTAAGAGCTATTAAGGTAGTATATGAGTATATAGGCAGTTCTGAGTATAATGGTTTTTTGCAAAGTCAGTATATTCAGGTCTAATAAGTTCAAAATTTTCATGGATCTAGGCAGCCTTTTAGGTACTGTTCCTATTACTATTGGTGCAACCACTGATTTCTTCCTCCATAGTCAACTTAAATTTGAAAATCATGATATTTTGTTATTTTTTCTAGCTTTTTTTTTTTCAATTCGTGCAACATCTGGTATTATATATTTTTTTTTTTACATTGGTATAAATGACATCCTTAATGCACTGGCTCACTTTGTGCCTGAGTGGCATAGGACCCCATCGTTACAACCTTTATGAACTCACATTGCTTTATTCATGTTCAATTTATTGCTTAATCTAACACTGCTTTATCCTTGCTTTGCATTGCTTTTTAAACTCCTTCCAATCATGTCATTAGTGATGGTAATAAGATGAGTATATATGTTGTTTTGTTTGTAGATGTCTATTTTAATTCCATGTGGCATCTATGTGTGTGTCATTTAAACAGTTCCTCCTGTTTAGCATGATTGATAATATTAACAGCTATCTCCAACCAGTTTATTTATTTGCTTATCAAATTAAGTACTACCCATCTCACTCTCAGATTAATAATTTGATAATTGTGGATGCAGGGAAAGGATAGAAGGCCTATCCTACGGTTTGTGTGTATGGTATTCCAGAAAGTACATAGTAGGTTGCACTCTGGGACAATTCCCCATGACAGGGTTTTACAATGGAACAGTTAGCATTATTTTGAGCTGCTAACCCATGATTTCTTCCATACGGAGTCATTGGGGCTTTAGTCTGGAATGGTTTTCTCAATAGATGGTAGACACAAATGCAGGACTCCCCAAAAAACCAGTAATCCATGCTCACTGCAGTTATTATTTATTTAGTGTTTGCTGTGGAAATTTCCCCTTAGAAAATAGTGGGAGGGATTTTTAAAAACAAAAGGATGCATTCATGTTTATATATTTCAGGAAAGGAGGAAAAAATGATAGTTATACATATACATAGATAAGAGATGATGTAAGCACAAATATTCATAATTAGCAAGCGTCAACTTAGTACTCTTCTTCTGTAAGTATCCTCAAGAAAGAATATTGTCTTAAAAAGAAATATATTATTTTAAAATAAGGACATCGATATTGTCCCAATTACATGCATTTTTTCAATATTTCTATCTTGCTAACAAATTCCCACTTCTCCAAGAATTTGTTTCCCTCACAAGACCCAAACCAGATCCTCTGTATTTGTGTGTGTGTGTGTGTGTGTGTGTGTGTGTGTGTGTGTGTATGTGTGTGTCAACTTTTCCCTCTATAACTCTCCTCCAGAACCCCTTCCTGTTCATTTTAAAAAATGATTTTTTTAAAATCTGGAGAAAACTCATACAGCGTTGCCTATTTGAATGCTAATGCTAGATATTTCATATTGTGGCATCAATTACTATTTTACCACTATCTGCATTTGACCAAAAAAACCTGTCATGCTAATTTTCAGCTCAAATTTTGCAAATTTCATTCATACTTTAATAATTTAAAAATATTAATGTAGGGAAATCTATGTATTGATTACTGTCAGAATGACAACTCTCACATTACACAGCTGATTCACGGTCTGATTCCCAAAAAGGCTGACCCACCAAACACATTAAAAATTTAGTATGAACTACAATAGTCACTGTTGTTTATCAGCCTAATTGGCAACTGAGATTCAAAATTAAAAAGCATCAAAATACCAGAAATACCAAAATGATAAGTTCATTTGGAGTACCTAATCTTCATTATGACATTCATAAGACAAATCCATGTAAGAACATAATTTACTAAAGTGATATTTTGTGTGTGTGTTTATAAGCACCCAGTTTCTCAGTGCCTTTAAAGCACTATATCAAATTGACTTTTTTAGCAAACTATACCAAACAATATATATTATGAACAGTGGTGGGATTCAATCATTTTACTACCGGTTATGTGGGTGTTGCTTGGCGGGTACAGCAAGGGAAGGATACTGTAAAATCCAGTCAGAGGAGGTATTTGCTGGTTCTCCGAACTACTCAAAATTTCCTCTACTGGTTCTCCAGAACTGGTCAGAACATGCTGAATACCACCTCTGATTATGAATATAGCATAGCTGCCCTTTAAGTGTTTGTTTGCCCCATAAACTAGAAGCCATAGAAGATATAAGATAGTTTAAACCACATTTTTATTAATATAAATACTACTAAAGAAATTTAAAAAAAAAACATAGGTCAGTCAATTAAATGATCTGTTTTGCTGAACTTTTTAGTAGCAGTTAAGACAAAAAGTTTATGCTACTGTTACTCTGATAATCTACTGAATCAGATTCATCAGAGACCGATAATTAATTCAGCAAATTTAGTGATGTATCTTTCCTCCATTTTTTTTATTTGCAGTTCCACTGGCCAGCATTCGGCAAAATAAGTCTTCCTGGTCCCAAGGACATCCATTCCTCCTAGTTTTCTCAAACTAGTGAAATAAAGATAGGCTGTAAATCTTCACTATGAATGCATTTTAAATTGTTCACCATGGTAAGGCTAGTGTATGAATATTGGTACCAAGTTTTTGTTTTTATGTATTTAGTTTCAATAGTCTTAATATATATTTATATTCCTGTTACTTTAAATTTAAATTGGGAGCTGCTCTGATTTTTTTATGAGATGGGTGACTGTATAATTTAACAGATAATCAGAATTGGAAGGGACCTTGTAGGTCATCTAGTCCAACGCCCCGCCCAAGCAGGAGACCTTACACCATTTCTGACAAATGGCAGTCCAATCTCTTCTTGAAAGTCTCAAGTGATGGCGCTCCCATAACTTTCGAGGGCAAGCTGTTCCATTGGTTGATTGTTCTCACTGTCAAAAATTTTCTCCTCATTTCCAGGTTAAATCTCTCCTTGTTCAGTTTCTATCCAATATTCCTTGTCTGGCCTACAAGCGCTTTAGAAAATAGCTTGACCCCTTCCTCCCTGTGGCAGCCTCTTAAATATTGGAAGAGCACTATCATGTCTCCCCTGGTCCTTCTCTTTACTAGGCTAGCCAAGCCCAGTTCCTGCAACCGTCCGTTGTATGTTTTAGCCTCCAGTCCCTAATCATCCTGGTTGCTCTTCTCTGTACATTTTCTAGAGTCTCAATTTAAATGAATAAACAAACAAACAAATGTGTTAGGCAACTACAAGCACCAGAGGCTTATCCAAAAGATAAAGAACTCAAGGCTGATTGCTGAATATTATTTAAACAAGGTTTTCCAATCCAGCTGACAATGCCATCATGTAGCAGTGTGGAATGGCTGCCTCATATTTGTATTCATCATGTTTCCATATGCCAATTCAAAAGCCAATTTTTTCAAACTAACAGAGCTGGCGTTATTCCAGATGAATGGCACTGGAAGATCACGTTCAGTCCCAAAGCAGCATAGCTCATAGATTAAAGGTGGTACTAATGAAATTATAATAATTATTGTGGCAGAAGAGATTTCTTTTGCCTGGACAAGAAATCCATTGAAACTTAGCATTACCTGTCTCAAGAGTAGAACAAGATATGCATACTTAAAATAATGCCATCCACTTATTATCTGGAAATCCAAGAACAATAAAATAATATTTCTGGAACTAGCAACCCATAAAGACCAGAAAACCTTCAATCTATATAATAGGGCAGTTAATATTCTGCTATAAAAAACTGAATCTGTTTAGTTCATAATATTTATCTTACTTGCTGTCTTATCTTCTGAAGGAAAAACAATATTTTTCAAGCAATTATTTGCCAAAACAGTAACAACAGTAACTATCACAGAGTTTTTTGCCTTATAATTAATGACCTAAAAAAACCCTATAATAGAGAAAGGATTCAATTTGCATGACCCTGAATACACCGAAATGAAAAAGAAACTAAACAAAGGTATCAACATAGAAGACCCAGAATAAGAAATCTTTCGCATGGATTTCAAATTATATATTCTCAATTAGCATAAGCATGTTTTATACTGTTCCCTTAAGGGAAATGCAAGCTGTGAAATCCAAATAACAAGAAGGCCATATGGGAAAGGGCAGGGGGGAATTACCTTTGTAGGAATCTGACAGGTGAGATAAAAGTTGCATTTCTTCAGGTATATCATAATATTATGTAAGTGCTGCAATTTGTACTGACAGCATCTGTTACTTGTGGTCCAGGGAATGTCAAGCGAGATATAAATGTGAAAATGCATATTTTATCGATTCCTTTCAAAGTTAAATTTTCACATTAGGCTGGCTGTGTTCATGAATAAATTCTACAGGTATATACTTTCTGCTCTACCTACTCAATACATATTGAGTAGATAGCATTGTTAAACAGAGCTATGTTTTCGCAATGCTTTCAGAGAGCCTGTGAAAGAGATACCTGCAAGAAGGAGCCAAATGTGTTTGGAAAACTATTTTCTTCATCAAACAATATACCCAATACAATGTGATATCTATACTCACCTTACCTTACCTATGCAAGTCATTAAATACTCTTGGGCTATAGCAAGCTGAAATTTAAAAGCTCCTCCTTCAGGCCATGTTCTTTCTACTTGAGTCTTTTATTCTGCCTATGTGACACTTCATGAGGCTTTCCTATGCAGGTGGCTCATAAAAATACTTAGACATATGATATTTAAACATTGCAATAGAATCTACAACTTAGAACTACATTAAAAGAATATGTAACATCTCTTAAAACAAATAACTCTTCCCTCCCTATGTTAGAAATAGAGGAAGAGAAAGGAACAAGCACAAAGCATATTTTTGTTACTGTTGTTCTTTCTTGCAATTTTATGGTTTTTAGAGATGCAGAATGGAGGTGATGGGAAAATATTGTATTCATATCTTGGAAAGTTCACAAATTAAAAATCATTGTGATGCAATAGAAATATAGCACAGAAGATTTTAAAACTTGGGGGGAGGGGGAAATGAGGAAAAACAAAAAGTGATTTCCCTAATCCTCTCAAAGAGAAGATCTCTAAAACTATAACCTGGACAAAATCTTCCACAGCTATTTATCTTTCAGCACACTTCATTTATTTATTCATGAGATAATATGGAATGATTTAAATCTCACATTTGTTTCATGATCTCAAGGGAATGTACCTAGGCTACTCCTTTTACATTTTTTTCTTACCACTCTGAGGTGGGCTAAAATAGCTATTAGCACAATATCATGCAGGATTGATATAAACAAGAGGTCATGATGTAGCTCTTTATCTTTTTTCAACAACTGTAATTCACCTGGCATTTTGTTTTTAGCATTCACAGCATTCCAGAGTGTGGTGTGCTTTAAGGCGGGCATCTTCTGTGAATATGCAGAAGGCCACTGAAAAATAAGAGAAACAGTGGACCAGAAGCTAATTTGCGAGTGTCATCAATAAGGTGATTCCATCAAATCACTTCCATATTTAATCATCCTGCCAAACTCTGCACAGCTCTATTTTTCAGCCTACAATCATCATACAATCACAGAAGAAGTCTGATTTTGTTGAATAGGTCTGGATGTCTCTTTTCTGTTATATATTTTATTTGAAACTGTTGAGACTGACTCACACTTTCACCTATATTTTGCTTCACTCGCAACTTAACAAGAAAAGGGTGGTGATGGAATGGGATGCAAGGGTGCAGGAAATGGCATCCAAGCATCATTAGTTTCTGTGAGACACTGCTCCCCTGCTGGGACACCGTGAACAGATGTTCCAGTGTGGCTAGTGATTTCCATAACAAAATGAACAGATCTGATTGGTGGACGTAATTGACTGCGGGTGGCCCGTGGAGAACTTTGCATGCTTTTAGAGGGGAAGTCCAGAGCTGGTTTTGCTTCTTTGATGCCAATGTGGTTTATTAAAATTTACTCTTGGTAAAATAATGTCTCAGGAGTTTCTTTTCTTGATTTGCCAGCTGGACAGTTGACAGAAACATGGCTGAACTTTGACTTCCACATTTGAACATGCTAAAATGCTAGTCATATAAATGTATTTCAATATGATCCCAAATGCACATAAAATGTATTTACCTGAAATTCATGCTATACTATTAGTTCACTGATCAAATAGATGGGTGACAGTTTGTTTTCATTATGACTAAAAATAAGTTATGGTTTTGAATTTAGTTGACATTTTTACTTTTCACCAGCTTCATATGAGAAACAGATACAGGTTAGTAACACATGCTTACCAAGAAGATAACTCCTATTTTCATTCTAAGACACATAAATGGCTTCATAAATTTATATAATTGGAAAATAGGTGAATCACCATATGGCCATAAGAAGAGAAGCTGGGGGGGGGGGTTAAATTGTTCCAGTTTTTATTTAAAGTTTTATCGGGGTTAGGGAGGATGACCAGGATGGGGATGGGGATAACCTGCTTGAGACGGGGGTTGAGCACGACCGGAAGGCTTTGGGGCAAGACCGGGGGTTGAGCGCAACCGGAAGGCTTTGGGGCAAGTGGGCTCGGGTCGAGGATGGGGTGTTCTTCCTGGGGGAGGGGAGAGTTGAGGTCTATCTGCAAGATGAGCGGGAGATTTGGCAGGTATAGGGGGCCATATTATTTTGGGGGAGTGTGTCCTCGCTATTTGTGTGTGGTGGCACACTCCAACTTCCTAGTTACTTCCCGTTCCCCGGGCTGTCCATGTCATTGGGCCCTGGGCCTTCAATTGATGTTATGCAATGCCAGGTCCGTGGTAAATAAATCCCTCCTCATTTATGATTTGATCTGGGAGGGGGGAGCGGATCTGGTTGGCATTACTGAAACCTGATTGGGCCAAGAGGGGGGTGTCCCTGTGGAGATGTGCCCACCCGGATTTCGGTTTTTTCATCGACCGAGGGCCCAGGGGAGGGAGGGGTTGTGCTGGTTATTAAGGAAGATCTATGTCCTAGGGAATCCACTGTTCCTCAGACAACCGGCCACATGGGCGATTCTGGGGGCTCCTCAGAGCTCTCGTGTTACACCGCTCCTGCACAAGCTGCATTGGCTGCCAGTGGCCTTCAGGGTGCGATTCAAGGTGTTGGTGATCACCTTTAAAGCGCTCCATGGCTTGGGACCCGGGTACTTATGGACCGCCTGCTGCCACCATTGGTCTCCTGCTGGCCAGTGCGCTCCCACAGGGTGGGCCTCCTTGGGGTGTTGTCAGCTGGATGATGCCGGCGGGCGGTCCCGAGGGTGTGGGCCTTCTCTGCAGGAGCACCCTCCCTTTGGAACGAGTTGCCCCCAGAGATGCGAGCCATCACTGACTTACAGACCTTCTGCCATGCATTAAAGACCCACCTCTTCCAACAAGCTGATCTGGCCTAGTATCAATTACTAGGGTTTTAAAATTTGTGGTAATTTTTAACTTTTTTACTCTGTTTTTATTGTGTTATTTCAGCCACTTGTTTATTTCTTTTTAAATCTATTTTAATTTTTTTTATTAATTGTGTGGTTTTATCTTGGCTGTACACCGCCCTGAGTCCCATTTTGGGAGAGGGGGCGGTATAAAAAATTTAATAAATAAATAAATAAAATAAATAAATAAAAAGTCTATGTAGTGTGAGAACTGCAAAATAAATTTTACTGAGGAAAACAAATACAGCAACATAAAATAACCAGCTTTTGTAGACCAGTCTATGAGGCAGACATATTTTACAATATTTTCAACACCATTCCACTGATACCAGAGCTTGCAAATTTTTCATTATATTTGACAATGTAGTGGTTTTAAAGAAGTATTAGTTGTTCTTTGGGTAAAATCTAATTTCTGTATCACAAAGATAAACATAAACTGTTGCATGAACTGATATGAGTTTTGTCTTCCATATAATGTATCTAATGAATGAAGCCAATGAAAAAAATCAGTTTCTGATATAATGTTTCACTTGGCTTTGAGGTTTTCAGATTTCCAGATTTTTTTAATTTGCATGATTATATGACCAATCCAAATAATTTGGAGAAGAAGCTTCCAGTATTTCAAGCTTCCAGGGCTTAATGTTGCTATGAATACACCATGCTTTTCAAAAATGTTGAAGTACTAGCAAAGAGCCTTAGCTCAGCTTATAAATATTCGAAAGTAAATTCAAGTTCTACCCACTTCCATCTTGACCTTTTCCAAAGGAAGAATAATGGAATGTGTGGATAGCCTTGGGAAACAAAGAGAAGAGATATCGCTAGCAAACAATGATACATGAGAGAGAGAAGCCCCCAATGGTTTAATGGTCAGAGAAAGAAACTTAGGAAGAAATTCCCTCCCAAATGGATCAAGCAGGTAAAAGGGGTGTTGGGAAGTTTATGCTTTCAGACTTGCAGGATTCCTTATAATAAGGTAGAATTATTCCATTTAGTTACGTTTCCTGTCTGGTGTACTTAACAAGGCTACAAGAAGAAACAATGTTCCACTATTTAAAAATGTGGAAAATCTACCTTTTATATAATTGTAATCAAACTAAATTGAGGGTTGCATAAATGATAAAATAAAATTGTTGTGGTCTATATCAAAAATATCAGCAAAGGTGAGTCATATATACCTGTGGAGAAGAGTATTGATTAGTATGGGGGCTACCTCAGAAAAGTAGTTTGTGATGTATAGGCCTTATCAGAATGGAGAACTATAACAGGCCCTTTTGTGATGAGCACTCTGGACAGACAGATTTGATTCTGACAATATATCTTAAAGCAGCATCTTAAAAGGCTTTATTGGTAAAACCCCAACACTTCAATTGGCTTTGGAAGATAACTAGCTAGTGCAGTTATTTTTTAAAAAAAGTTTTCAATGTAAGAATTTTCTAACAATCATAAAAATAAAATAAAAATCTTAGCGGTGAAATATAAGAAAAAATACATTTGAAGGGTGTTTTTTTCTAGAATCATTTATATTATTTTATAGATATACTCAGCAGAAATATTACTATCATATAAAAATGTTTTAGAATAAGCTATCAGTATTCCTTCCCAAGCAATGAAAGTTTTTTTAAATCCTTCAACTGTTCTATACTGATAATTTTGGTCATTGTGTGTCTCTGTCAGCAGCTCATGAATTTCTTTGACTGTTTTGCCACATGATGCGTCAATACTTAAATCCCCTTGAAGCCTAAATGCATGGAACAGCATTCAGACTTACCAAGGCACAGTATCAGAGGTGTTTTACTCTTATTACTGTGTGTTGTTTTGCTATTTCCAAAGTCAGATAATGTTCATACAACTCAAAAGCTTTACTTCCATGCTTTGGCTCACACATCTAAAACACAAAGTCCCCCCTGTCCTGCCCCAAGACTGGAGCTACATGTATCTGAATCTCATTTAGTTACACCCATCTAGGATGTAATTTAAATTTCATTATAAGTGACACTAATCTGTAATTTTATTTCCACACTTTGCTTCCAAACGTAGCATACATAAATCAAATCTTTTTTATGGTCATAGACCAGAGTCCACAAGGTTCATTGTATTTTCAGCATACTATATTGTGGCAAGCTTTGTTGTACAGTATAGAAACTGTATAAAGAGCAGGTTTTTAGAAGGTAGTTCATGTTAGTGGTGACATAATATTGAACCAGTTGCTTTATTCATTGGATTAGGCATTGAAATCACTTCTGACATTGTTTGGCCAATGTGATTTCCTAATTACTTCCATGGAACAACTAAAAATTGAAGATGAGAATATCTTTGGGTTTGCTATTCCAGACCATCATTTCAGCTTTTTTGCTCCCTTCTCCACTGATTCTTATCTTTCATTTAGTTATTTGTGAAATTGTTTTTTTTCACATTAAGCTATAGATTTGCTGTGTGTACTTGTCATTTCTTCTCTCCCATATTTTAGTATTACAGGAATTCAGCATAGCTGAAACCAAACCTCCCTATCCTTGTTCCTATTATTGCATTCAGAGTTGATTTGATCTCATGCTGGATAAACCAGTGATAGACAGGTTTTATGAAAGTAACAAGGATATCTTGATTTTAAACCAGAGCAAAGAATTTAAAACAAAGCAAAACATTATGGAATATATATCCTGACAGTCACTTCTGAAAGTAATTATATCTGAATCTTTGATCTGAATCTTCTATAATTTTGAGGGCCGAAGGAAATGCTCATTCATTTCTGAATTGGCTCAATCAATTTAACAGGCAAATCTGCATGATAGCAGCAAGGATTATGGCAGAGATAAATGTTCCCGAAAACTGGAAGAAATAAGCCATTTGTGTTCTGTTCCTTACTGGATATGAATTTATTACAATAACCCATTTATGTAATCATTTCTATCAGCATACAATGGCTGAATTCACTGCTGAGCTTTTTATTTCTCTTAAGTGGTGCCAAACTGCAGCAGATGAACAATGAAAAATATCATGCTACATTTCCATCTCATATTTATAACATGCCAATCATCGTAGAATTGAGGCAATGAACATCAACGAAGAAGTTTCAAAATGAAATAAAGAGTAGGCTAGTTTTGCTCTCTGTTTTCCTGTACTGATATTCAGTTCAGAGTTTGCTTCATTTGTAAAATAAGGTAGTCATCAAGATTATCTTGATATGGCTTTCTATAATCTGTTGTTAGTTACAAACTCAGCTGACCTTGGATTTTTCAAACAGTTTGATAACATGTATCTTCTGTTTGTCAGGCAAATTCTTGAATGGTTTGATCCAGCAACTATACACAGCAAAAACTAGATAAAGGATAGATTTCAAGATTTAGGTTATTTTTCTTAGGTTAGTTGCTAAGACATTGATGAATATTCATAGCTGTTTGCTAACATATCCTTCACTGGATGTACTAAAACATATAAAGAACAGTAGCTGGAATTGAGTATATCTAGTTTAATGAAAAGAAGGACTAGGGCTAACATGATAGAAGAGTTCCAATATCTCAGGGGCTCGACACAAAGAAGAGGGAGTCATGTTATTCTCCAAAGCTCCTGAAGGCAGGACAAGTAGCAATGGGTGAAAACTAATCAAGAAAACTAATCAAGAAGCAACCTAGAACTAAAGAGATACTTCCTGACAGTTAAAACAATTAATCAGTGGAACGACTTGCCTATAAAAGTTGTGGGTGCTCCAACACTGGAAGTTTTTAAGAGATTGGAAACTATTTGGGTTTCTTGCCTGAGCAGGGGGTTATACTATAAAATGTCCAACATCCATTCCAACTCTGTTATTCTGTATTCTGATTTGTTTGCACCATATTTGGTTATTGTTCTTTTAGGGATCTCTAAGAACATTTCCACATATTCTTACAGCAAACCTCTGAACAGGTTAGGCTAAGATTGTGATTGGATCAAGATGTTTCAAATGAACTTCTCAAGATGTAATTCCCAGGTTTTTTTTAATCAAAACAGGCAATCCATATAGTCCTCACTTATCAAGTGCAATTGGGACTGGCACTGCTGAATGCCATGGTTGTTAAGCAAAATAGATAAATAAAAAGTGATTATGCTGGACTTACAACTTTACTTCCATTGTTAATCAAATCACCACTGTTGTTAGGACATCACATAACTGCAATTTGTAATTTCATTTCCATATTTTCCATTAATTCTGCCAGTGGGAAACTCACAAATAATGATGCAGGACACTGCAATGGTTATAAATGTGTACCAAAAGCAAAGCAAATCACATGACCATGGAGGATGCTACAACAGTTGTAAGTGCTATGATTGGTGACAAAACTGGTTGTTGTTTTTTCAAACATCATAACATCTAACAGTCACTGAAAAAGGTAGTTGATAAGCAGAATTCCCTGAGTGTTATTTAATTATTGGAAAAGAAGCTTATCTGAATTTTCCTGCATTGCTTGTGCACCTCACTTTCAGAATATTACCTCTTATAGATTAGAAAAAGAATGGAGCCCTATTTAATTAGGAGCACTGCAGTAGCCCACTGCAACTGGCAACACTTCTGCAAAATCCCTACAACAATTTCTCCTCTACCCACATTTCTCCAAAAATTGTGTTATAGTTAGCTTTCACATGTTGGTGTGAATTCTTTAGGGTTAGTAGGAATGCCAAATATATCCTAACCTTGTGTTTCTGTTCCTTTTAACTTTGGTGGATTTTCAATATAGTTACTTTGGGTAGCTTAAACTGCTTCTTTTATTACTGCATCCTATAAAATCATTTTATTTTATGATAATGTATGGCTCCTCCCAAACATATTATACTGCTAATATATTACATACATAGCTGACCAAATAGTGATTGGTAAATCATCTTATAAAAAGAGAAAGATTTCCAAAATGTGCCTTTTATTTTTTTTTCCCCTTTCCTCTTTCCCCTTTCCTTTCCATGGGGGCCGGGGGGAAGCAGTGGAAAGGAAAAGGATTCATAGAAGAAATTGTCCATACAATTACCCAACACTCTTGAAAACAATAAATCCATATACAGTAGTGTTGAAAATGAATTTTGTGAGACCCACAAAGAAATTGAAACCCATTGTAACACCAGCTTCTTTGGGAATATTTGTATGACTTTTATTATATCTTAATTTCTTCTTAGTTAGTTGTAGGTAGGTAGGTAGATTGGAAGGAGGGAAGGAAAGAAGGAATACTTCTTACAATCACCAACTTTTATGTTGAGACTTCCCTGCTGACTTCACTGAAGTTGACCACTGTCTGCTCCAAACTAAATATTGGGAAAAGAGGTTGGGTCTCAGAATTTCTCTTACTATCTGAGTGAACCAAGTATACTTTTGGCCTTGGTATATTACAGTCTGTATACAACATTGTGATTTATGATTACCTGCTATAATAAGTGAAGCCAGTCAACAGAATCAACAATTCATGTGTCCGTAAAGAACAAACCATGGCTTTATAAAGAACAAGTTACAGTCATAAAGCTTAAATGGCTTAAGAGAACCAATGCATAACAGCAGGGGCATGGAAATAAAGAAAAAAGAAATAAGATCTGAACTCTGAAGAGGGGGAAATGTATTTTTTTTCATAAATGTTATGCCTTTTTTTTTTCAAGGGCCAGACTCTCAGTGTTCCATTTTTCACCAGCCTCTAGATTTGTCACTCGGTCTTTTAGTTTATCGTAACAATGATCAGTAGCAGATATATTTGCTGAAGAAAAAATGCTACAAATGAAAGTTGCTAGTGAAATATATGTTGGGAAAATAATGTGCCACATAACAAGCAGGAAATGGGAGTTTGGCTAATAAACTCTTAGCATGCAGATTAACTGGCAAAAGAAAATAGAAAAATTGAGGTAATGTCAAGCTTTTTCAGGCCAAATGAATGCTATGAAGTTGCCCTTAGCAACCACAGGAGTTTAGATATACACCTACCCTTATGCACAAACACATTTTTGCTTTTAAGAAAAATAACTAAGATAGGACAGGAGTGCTTTTCAAGATCACAATTTTTTGCAGGTATCACACTTACAGCTCTCTATTCTTTCATTAAAATTTCAGAAGATATCTGATTGGGTTTTAGCTGTTGGTAGACTAGCACAAAAACAAATGATATCTTGGCTAATCACATGGAGCCCTGAGCAAACATAAGAGAAAAAATGTACCCAGAATCTATCCTTTCCTGGGAAATGAGGGTACTAATCCTACAAAAGAAAAGTCCACAAAACTGCAGAGATTAAAAAAAACCATGATGGGCATCATTCCTTGATATAATGATGGTGATGATAACACACATGAAAGTAAAAGTGGAGCACCATAATATTAAAGGTACTCTTTATTTACTAAGTGAATGTATACAACACTTTTGCTTTGAGAGGTCTCCTTATTCTCAAAACACCCACATTTGGGGGGAGGAAGGGAATGATCAGCTCAAAGTCTTTTGTGAAATTACTGGAAAAACAGAGTTGAATCTTGGCTTGTAGTCCAAATCTAACTACTTAAGGGCACTTTAAAAATCTAAATAGTATTTAACAGAAATGATGCTAATAGGTTCTCTTGCCCAAAAGATGAATCAGGCTCTAGTAGAAGCAAATCTGTCTACAGGACGCTTCCCCAAAATTATCTGTGGTAGCAACAGAAGTCTGACAAAGTTTCTCTCCCTTTCTTTCATCCATGACAAATGTACCCTTTGATGCAGATAAGGATTTGATTTACTTTTAGAAGGTAATTCGGAGATTACACTTTTCTTTCTTATAAATGAACCTCTTCCTCATCCTCCTCTTTCTTCCCTGGAATCAACATGTCACAAAATTGGTTGATGTATGATGATGTCTCCAGAAAGTACTAAAAGGAAAAACAAAAATGCTGCTTTTTTGGTCTAACAATGGGACTGATTTCACTAGTTAAGAATGAAAAGTGTAATCTTTGTTCAATTTTATACAGAAAATCAAATTCCTGCCTGTCCTAAATTCAATTTAGGAAAATTCCAATTTACTATGTTGGAATGTAAATGATGATCACAGCACAGGATATATATATATATATATATATATATATATATATATATATATATATATATATATATATATATATATATATATATTTGTTTTCGGAGATTTTCGCGGGTATTTGTATGTGGATCTTTGGTTCTTCGGGTTTTCTCCCGCGTAGAGTTGGAAATATTTAGGCGACGTTTCGATGAAGTCTCATTCATCATCTTCAGGCTTCTGTCTTCGGCCTTGTGCTTCTCAGAGTGATGTGAGCTTGCAGCTGCTTCTTCCTTTTAACTACTAGTGGGGGTGTGACTTGATTGGGTGGGGGCTTGGCTGTGTTCTGATTGGGTGGGGGTGTGTTCTCATTGGTTGGGGGTTTGGCTGTGTTCTGATTGGTTGGGGGGTTGGCTGTGTTCTGATTGGCTGGGGGTGTGTTCTGTTCTGGTGGGGGTTTGGTTGTACTCCGGTTAGTCTCAGTTGCTGGGGGATTTGAGCTGGTGAGCTGTGATCCTATTGTTTGGCTTCGCGTTCGTGGTCGTGTCACATCTTCATGGTGGGCATCAGTTCCCTTCATGTATGGGTTGGGGGGGTTTGAAGCAGGTAGTGATGCAGCTGTGGTACGGCTTCTGGTCCGTGGTCGTGTTTCATCTTCTGTGTGGGTGTGAGTCTGCTTTCTGCGTGGAAGTGTGGTGGTAGTTTCTTGTGTGGCCTTCGTGGGTGTGGGTCTGGTGTCCTTTATGTTAGGTACTCTTTTGTTAATGAGGGCTGGTTTCCAAATGGCTGGTAGGCGGGAGGTGTCATCTCGTTTATTCATGCTGTGTGGGCGTTTTTCTATCTCTATGGCTTCTCTGATTATTCTGTTGTTGAAGTGTTCAGTTTTGGCGATAGTTCTGGTATTTTTAAAGTCAATCTTGTGTCCTGTGGCTTTGAGGTGTTGGACTAGGGAAGAGGTCGGTTCTTCTTTTTTGATTGAGTTCTTATGTTCTTCAATGCGTGCACTTATCCTTCTGTTAGTTTGTCCAATGTATGTGGTGGGGCAGGAGGTGCACGGGATTTCGTATACTCCTTGGTTTTCTAACTCAATTTTGTCTTTAGGGTTTCTTAGGATGGTGGATATTTTTCCGTTTGTGCAGAATGCTGTTTTAATGTTGTGTTTTTGGAGGATCTTGCTGATTTTGTCTGTAGTGCCTTTTATATATGGGAGGAGGGCTTTGCCATTTTCTTGTTCTCTGTCTTGGATTTTGGTTGGGGTTTCTTTTTGGATTAGGTGAGTAATCTTTCTTCTTTGGAATCCATTTGCTGTTAGTACGTTAGTGAGAGTGTGTAGTTCGGTTTTTAGGTGTTGTTCATCGGCTAAGCATTTTGTTCTGGAGATGAGTGTCTCAGCTACGGAATTGATCTGTGCTGGGTGGTGGTGTGAGAGTGCGTGTAGATAGCGGTTTGTATGTGTTTTCTTCTGGTAGATGGTGTGTCCTAGGGAGCCATTGGATTTTTTGTATACTAAGACATCTAGGAAGGGAAGTTGATTGTTAGCTTCTGTTTCCATGGTGAATTGTATTTTGGAGTGTAGGCTGTTGAGGTGTGTGAGGAAGTTGTTCAGTTTTTCTTTCCCATGTGGCCAGATTATGAAGGTGTCATCTACGTATCTGAGCCAGAGTTTGGGTTTGTGATCATATTTTTCTAGAGCTTGTGTTTCAAAGTGTTCCATGTAAAGGTTTGCGATGACAGGTGAGAGGGGTGATCCCATGGGTGCTCCTTCTATTTGTTTGTATTTTTGTCCATTGTAGGTGAAGTATGTATTGGATAGGCAGTGGTTGGTCAGATCTAGGATGTGCTTGGGGGGGTTGTATTTATTTTGGATGGCTGTCAAGGCTTCTTTTATAGGCACTTGGGTGAAGAGGGATATGACATCGAAGCTCACTAATAGATCACTGGGTTGTAAGTTTTGTTTCTTTATGATCTCGATGAACTGGAATGAGTTTCTTACATGTGAGTTGATGGATTCAGCATAGGGCTGTAGTTGTTTGGCGAGAAATTTGGCTAGGTTTTGTAGAGGTGAGCCTATGGAGCTGACTATAGGTCTAAGTGGGGTTCCTTCTTTGTGTATCTTGGGGAGACCATAAAGCTTAGGGCATCTGGATGATTTCTCTCTGGGTATGATTCTTTGCTGGATTTCTTCGCTGATGGGGGAGGCTTTTATTTTAGATCTGGTGGTTTTTTCTAGGTAGGTGGTGGGGTCTGTGTTTAGGGGTTTGTATGTGGGGTCTTGGAGTAGGTTGGTTAACTTGGTTTGGTAGTCGGATGTGTTCATAACCACTGTCGCGTTGCCCTTGTCTGCTGGTAGGATTATTATGCTGGTGTCTTTTTTCAGGTTAAGTAGTGCAGTTTGTTCTTCTTTGGATAAGTTGCTTTTGGGTGGTTTGCTAGTGCAGAGGATGTTGGTAATTTCGAGTCTGATTCTGTTCGCATCATCAGGGTTGGTTTTGGTCAGGCTGGTTTCAACTCCGCATATGATGGTTTCTGTGGGGATGTGTTTGGGAGCAACAGCAAAGCTGAATCCTTTCGAAAGGACATTGGTTTCGGCTTCGCTGAGGATCTTGTCTGAGATGTTGTGCACTGTTTGTTTCATGTGTGGCTGTGAGGAGGGAGGAGTTTGTTTCTGGCGTTGTTGTAGTTTTCTGAGTTTGTTGGTGTGTGTGTCTGTCTTGATGAAACACGACCACGGACCAGAAGCCGTACCACAGCTGCATCACTACCTGCTTCAAACCCCCCCAACCCATACATGAAGGGAACTGATGCCCACCATGAAGATGTGACACGACCACGAACGCGAAGCCAAACAATAGGATCACAGCTCACCAGCTCAAATCCCCCAGCAACTGAGACTAACCGGAGTACAACCAAACCCCCACCAGAACAGAACACACCCCCAGCCAATCAGAACACAGCCAACCCCCCAACCAATCAGAACACAGCCAAACCCCCAACCAATGAGAACACACCCCCACCCAATCAGAACACAGCCAAGCCCCCACCCAATCAAGTCACACCCCCACTAGTAGTTAAAAGGAAGAAGCAGCTGCAAGCTCACATCACTCTGAGAAGCACAAGGCCGAAGACAGAAGCCTGAAGATGATGAATGAGACTTCATCGAAACGTCGCCTAAATATTTCCAACTCTACGCGGGAGAAAACCCGAAGAACCAAAGATCCACATATATATATATATATATATGTATATACACACATACACACACACACATGTATACACACACGTCTATATATCTATATCTATATCTATATCTATATCTATACCTATATCTATCTATCTATCTATCTATCTATCTATCTATCTATCTATCTATCTATCTATCTATCTCACTATTTCATGACTGCTCTTACTCACAAATAGTTATTCTGACTTTTATAATTCATTAGGACTTTTTCTCATGTACTTACAATTCTAACCTACTTCAGAACGTTGCTTAAGATTCACATCTGTAAAACCTATTCTAACTTTGTATTAAAAAAGTAAGTTTTACTGGTGTTATAGGTGCACATTTCCTATGCTTTTATCTATTATATTCAATTGCTAGTAGCCTATCTCCAATCAGCTGAATCTAGGCAAAGCTAAATTAATAATCAGCAGAAGGTGGGGAATGAAGAGGAACAACACAAATTACTGATATTCTTATGTTCTTTGGTTCTGCACTTCTGGAAGAGGATATAGCATAGAAACAAGCAAAACAAAAACAAAAACCCACCGAAATCTACTGTGATTTTGTAATTCCCAGGATAAAAGACATAGCTTTTAGTTTCCTTAGCAACTGTGAAATCTTCATTTTTGTAAATTAAATGAATTGTATAAACTTAGCTTTATCCCAGCTAACATCGTACCTTGCAGGAAATGTATAACGTTTACATTTTGTTGAGAGGGAGGGAGGAAGAGACAGACAGACACATAAACACACCAATAGCTGTTACTGGATTCAAGAATGCATATTTCAAAGGATGTGTGATTTAGGAATTTAGAACAGGACAGAAATCCATTTGATTTCATTGTTAGGATTTTTACCACATTCTAAATTTAAAAATTAAGAAGAAATGAAAATTAGATTTCTTTTTTGTAGGCACATGTCAATCTTCTCAGGTCAAAGGACTTTGGAACATTGCTCTGACCTATAGACATCAAGTAGAACCTACTTTGATATCATATGTACTGTCACATGATATAGATTGTGCAATTTGTATAATTTTCAAGCCAATACCAACATACATATGATTTCACATACATCAAAGAGGTCCATATTTTGACTACTGGAGTGATACTGCAAGCTGGAATATAATTTTCTATAGTTGTTTTTAAATAAATGTTTATGCTAATTGCCATGTTATTTGTTAATTGCATATGCAAAATCTTGGCTTAGAATGAAAATTTGAGTATTAAGACAATTAAAAATTATCACTGTGGGTTTTATTCTTGATAGTAATGGAATTGTCTTCTCAGGAAACTGATTCTAGTTGTTAAATTAAGCTGTAAGTGTTTGGTTGTTTGTTGCCTTTGTTTTTGTTTGCCTTTGTTTAGTGTTTATCAAGAGGAGGCATTCTGGCAATTTACTGCCTTGGATATCAATCATCCTGATTTGGCAGGCTTGCCTGTGTTACTCCTTTCACTTTACCTGACAAATACTTTGGATTTATATATATATATATATATATATATATATATATATATATATATATATATATATACTGTATATGAATCCAAGTGACTTTTGCACTCAAAAACAATTAGACCAAAAAGGAAAGTGTCTCCCCAAAATTGTCTTGCTAGCTGAAATTCACAACTGTGTATTGGATTTAAAATCCCTACTTTCCACCACAAAAACGGGACAGAAGTGTTACAAATTCTTCCATTTAATGCTCATTCATTCTTTTCCTCTTTCAAATTCTCTATGAAGGTCAACATCCTTGTAATTTACCTGACCAATCTGGAACTAGATGGGGAACTAGAGGCTTAGTAGCACATAGTTTTGGTAGCACAGCAAGAAGTAGTAGGGGGAGATCGATTTATTAGTGGATAAATCCACACATTTTCAGTCTCGATACAAAGGAATGGTCAAGAACAATACAGAGATTATGTCTTCAAGCTACTAGACCAATTACAATTCTTTAATTAATTATAATTTGTGCATACATATTCAAACTCATTTGCTTGACTAACACCCTGGGCAGAGAGAAGAGAAGAGAAGAGCTATGATAGATGCTTCTAAGAATTGGAGGTCTTCCAACAGAGTCCTGCACAACTTGTCCTTTTATTCTTTGCTAATACACCATCCTTTCTATGCCATTTCAACTAGGTGACCTGCTCCATAGGATTTCTTATATTTGGTAGTTGTCACTGTGAACTTATCTGATCTTGATGGATTATGTTCCTGTGACCTGCTCCATAGTAGTTCTATTCTCTGGTAGTTAGTATCCAGATTTGGTCTTGTTGCTTCCTTGCATTTTACTTTCCTTTGCACCCTTGCATTTTTCTTCAAATTGAAATTCCATTCATTTCTACCAATACATTAGCTATTGTAGAAGAAAATGCAAAAAATATTTGAATATTTGAAAATCTGAAATATTTGTGAAGTGCATCTAAATCACAAAATGGGAATTCCTTTAATCTTAGTGCAGCCCAACTGGAATTAAGAGAAACTATAAAATCACTAATGACTAAAAATGCTGTTTTTACTGGTTTGTAATATAGATGTCTTCAAAACTCACTAACAATAGTTTTTTGATGTGCTTAAGATTATCTTTGGTGAGGTTAACATTATACATCAAGTTGACTCATGATATTTTATTCAAATAATGAAGATTTGTCAGTGTACTTTTTAAAGCACTAACTTAGGTAAAACCAAACTTTTTTCACTTAGAAAAGTTTTCTCTTGTACCATTTCTACTTAAAAACAACTAAAAGATAATTTATGAAAAGAATGAAAAGCAGAAATTTATTGCTAAAATATAAGTGTTTTACATAATTGAAAAAAAATATATTCATAACTTAAGAAGTCTAAAATCTAATGTATATGAACATGATACATAACTGCAACAAAGAGTTTTTTTTTATTTTTTTATTTTTATTTGCATTTATATGCCGCCCTTCTCCGGAGACTCAGGGAGGCTTACAGTCTATGGAGCACCATGCTAAGTGCTCAGCAATAGCCTTCATTCCATTGTATATACCTGCTTATTACTAGGGCTAGTTGTGGGAAATACATAGTCTTTTCACATCTCTGAACCTCTTTTGGCCACTAGGACTAATAATAAGAGATGGGTAAAGGGAATGCTCTGCACACATTGTCCCAGTGTCTATTTCTTTTCCACCCTATTATTAATTAAATGGTTCTCTATCTTTATAATTGTACAAAGGATATTTCTTACTTTAGGTTGTTTTTTTTTTTGGCTTTGCTATCTTCAAGATGTACTTTAGAGAAACATTAAGGTTTCTATGTTTGTGTCTTTTCTAAGCAATCTGCCTTTTCTTTCAAATATAAGGAATGTTTGTTAACATATCTGGACAAAGTCCATACTCTGCTTCTAACATAACTTATTATAGTTTGTCTTCTTCCACTTCCACTTCTTTTCATTCTTCTCTTTCAAAGGGATATTTGATGTTTATATGCTCAATATTCTTTCAGTACTCTTCATATGCTCAAAGTTCAAGTCTCCAACCACTTGGCTTTGAATGAGGAAAGACATGCAGTTGTCAACTTCTGCTTTATTCCAACAGCATTGCTTTCTGCAGACAGAGATAAACATATGATAAAGGATGTATACCATGTGTTTATTTAAGGGTAATAATATATAACTGGAGCTAAGCAAAGTTGCAAATGGGTAATTAGTTTCAACAAAGCTGAACTGAATCATCCCTTCGAAGCAGTTCCATATATCAAAATGGGGACCTGCTTTGAAGCAATGAATTGAAGCAGATGGTTCTGTAGTGCTTTGGAGCTTTCCAAAATACTTCAGAGATTTGATAGTTATTTCTCAGCTTCTAGGATTCTTATATGCTATATACAGAATTTTAACTTCAAAATCTCTGTGTCTCTCTAGCATGTATTTGTCTCTATCTCTGTCTCTTTCTGTGTCTATCTATCTATCTATCTATCTATCTATCTATCTATCTATCTATCTATCTATCTATCTATCTATCATTCTATCTATCTATCTAATCACTGGTTTGGAGTGGGCATGAGAGTAATCTGACATTGTTATGAACAGCTGCCAAATAAGTTTCACTGTTTTATTGAACTCTGCCTTTCAGAGCTCTTTTGAGGTATTAGGTTATCATTATTCTCAACTTTATTCATTTTTCCAGCTCTTATAACAAAGATTAGCTTTATTCTCTTTTAAGTCATAAGCTTGCTTTATATTTTTGTGAATAAACACAGTCGCTGGAACTAAAAGTCACCAAAGCTGAATTTCTTCTTTCTGGGAATAATGATCATTAAAGCCATACCTCATAAATTTGGTTTTATCTCTGTGACAATGGGGGTTTGTGGAATATTGGCTCAGCCAATTTTTTATAGGATATTGGATATTCAACAAATTGAAAATTACCATATTGTCATTTGCCTACTCCTGCTATGTTCAGCCTGTTCGGCCAACAGCTATGGTTGATCTTTACCTATATTGAACTTTCTCCACTATAGCTGATGGACATTTCCTCCACTCTTTGTCCCCCTCTTTTTTTCTACTATATTGAAAGGGTTTGAAATAAATAAGATTGCCCTCGTACTACAAACCTCAGTCAATTCAAGATTAAAAGTCTCAAATCTAACTGAATTAGGGCTGAATTGTATAAATGTACATTCTTTTTCTTTCTAATAAAATCTGATGTTCATTTAAGACAGCACTGTCCATCTGATTGAAGAAAATATATACAAAGGGTGCCATTGGGGAAAATATATGCATTTGTAAATCTGTTTCACAAGTTACTTTTGCAGTTGAGATAAGTTGAGGTATTTTTTGGCAAGGCAAAAGTATTTTGGGAGATTTAAATGAAGGTAGTTTGCAATGTTCATATTAATGAGTGATTAATACTTTATCAGTGATAACACTGACTGGAGATTAGTCAATAAACTTCCTTTCATTTTGTTACAAAAGGAAAAATAGCCCTAAGAGTGCAAGCTAGTACAACAATTAATGTGCAGTGAGTGCATTTGTTCAGATAATTTTTTTTTGAAGTGATGTCCTCTATGAAATGCAAAACAGCACCGATGAGACTGTGCAAACTTTTCCTATGTCCATTGTGTTTATATGAAAACTTCAGAGAAGCATATGGTATCATTATATCATTATATCACCAGGATAATAAATCAACTCCCCTTGAATTTCTGTATGTTATGACTCATGCTGTTGTTAAAATTGTCCAGCACTGAACAACAATTCTGTGCAGTGAGGAAAGAGAATACATAAATGAATCCAGAGCACACAAGGATACTGAAACCAGCATGTTGCACAGGTTTGCAATACTACTCACAGTTCCTTAACACCTCCATGGGAAAAGTATCATCCCAAAGTTCCTCCAGAAAAATTGTTTGGGGGTGCATGCAAACAAATGCACATATAAAAGTCTATGAAGAGGTGTGAACTTTTGCTACATTTTGTAAACTGCAGTGATGAATAGAAACTTATGGCCAGTCATGTAAAAAAAAAAAATAGCAAAGCTAAAACTAATAGAATATTTTTTTCTTGTTTAATGCATATATCTTTCAGAGTGGGGCTGGGGAAAACAGCTGATAAAAGAATCAGCAAAATTGACAAAAAGGATCTATAAATTAGCAACATCATCCTTTTTCTATGTCTCAAACTCTTAAAACCTTGGCTATATGTGTGTGAGAACAGTTTGCCAATTTTAGCTCCAGGCCAGAAGAATTCAGATAAATATCTTTGGCTGATTTTTATTATCAACCCCCCCACCCTATAACTATTTTCTTTAAAAAAATATATTGGAAGTCAGGAGCAGCCTATATTTTCTCATAGCCCATACATGACCACTGTTTTCATAAGATTGCTGGTGATTTAAGAGCAAATTTTAGAATTCTATTCATGCATACTTTAGAGGTAGCCCCCACTACAAATATTCTGCAACTCAAAGCAGTATTGTATATGGCTTGGACTAGTGGTGGAATATTTTTTTTTTAAACTACCAGTTCTGTGGGCATGGCTTGGTGGGCGTGCATGGCTTGGTGGATGTGGCTTGGTGGGTGTGGCAGGGGAAGGATAATGTAAAATCACCATTCCCACCCCACACCTGGGGGAAGGTTACTGCAAAATCCCATTCCCTCCCCACCCCACTAATGTACTTTTCAGCTCCGCTCTCCTGTGCAGGGCAACAAAAAAAGACCCAGCCAATCAGCTGGGACTTGGGAGGGAGAGAATAGATGGGGGCAGGGCCAGTCAGAGGTGGTATTTGCCAGTTCTCGTCAATTTTTTTTGCTACTGGTTCCCCAGAACTGGTCTGAATACCACCTCTGGCTTGGACTTCAATGAAGCTGATATTTGTCCATTAATTTATATGGAAACAGGAGCAAAGCTTTATTTCCTGATTTCTTTTATATGCAGAAATCACACATTCTATTTAATGACACAGCCAAGACAAGAGAGAAAAAGAGGAACATGTGAACAGAGAAATATATGTGGATAAATTCCCAACATGGTCAAGGACAATGGATATCCAATCATGGAAAATACCTTTATGTTTGGCCAGGCTCCTCTCTTATGTTACACTGGGCATACAGATATTAGGAACAAACAGTGCCATTTCAGGAACACTACAGCAGGTATAGTTTAATTCCTCCTAGATATCCATCCAAAATGGGTGGCAGAATTAACATTTATACCTCATTCATACAGTATCTGTTGCAGGTCAAGCTTCAGTGCTGCAAGCACAATGCCTCTTTTGTTAGAATCTGGAGTAGATTTATTAAAGATTAATTCATAAGATGCTTTCTTCTAGAAGAATCATGATTCAGATAAACTCAATTAAGATTGTTGATAGGGTAGTGGGATAAAGTGCCATGACTCAGTCAGACAAATCTGGCAATTTGCTAGTTCCAACAGCTATTAGCCCATCCAGTTCCTAACAAATAATGAAGTTTTCCTTGACAAAGAGATATGCTTGTACAAAGTCATTTCCTCTGTCATGGATACCTTCCCAATGCTGGACAACCACTTCGGCTTTATTTATTTATTTATTTAGATAATGGATTCTCCTGTACACTCAAAAAAAGCACTCTTTTAAAAAGAGAGAGAGAAAACAAAACTGATGTAAATCATGCTGCAGAATTCAGTGGCTCAATGAATTGTAAGCATACAATTTTCCATCAAAACCATTAGTCAGTCTGGAGAAGCAGATTTTTGGTGTCATTTAAAAGCATCCCATTGTTATTTGATTATTAACATAATTGGACTCCTGGGATTTTCTGCTAATTATGACTGAAGAAAAATGTAAATTCAACAGCAAATGCCTTGGGCTGGCCCTGGAAATACTCATGATAGCCTGTGCTAAAAAAATTGCAACACCAAGTATTCTGCTTATAAAATGACTTCGGTTGAAATCAATTGCTGCTCTCCTCCAAAAGAATATATTTAAGACTGGAGTAAAATGAATGTTAAAAAGACGGGACACAAGTTTTGAAACACTACCATAGCCAGAAACTAGTTGTGTGCCTCATCTCATGTTTATATGTAGTTAACAAAGCCGTGTACTATAGAAGAATGTTTACAGTGCTTTAACTCTCCTGGATTTGAAGTCATAGAGGACTGACTGGAACTAATTTTTTTTTAACAAGAACAATGAAATTGTTTCTTAAGTTTCACCTTAATTGTGACATGGACTGCAGACACAACAGATTCTAATCAATACTGTCTTCCTAACTAATCATTTTTCAAGCCTTATTCCATCCATAGATCGCAAAATCACCTTTTACCTCTCCTTTTTGGTCTTTGCTGCTCACTTAGGTAGCAAGCTAATGAGTAAGTGTAAGCAGGAAAACAATGGAAAAAATGAAGGTAATTTGATGTGAGCATTATAATCCAATGAGACTTGCAGAAGAGTGAAAGGTAAGGGTTTCCTTGTCAGCCATGTCCAATTCTACAGTAGGGTAGTCATCTTGGTTTCTTGGCCGAGGAAGCTAGCATTGTCTGAAGACAATTTCTGTGGTCATGTGGCCAACATAGTTATATGCCAAATGTGCACAGAATTCTGTTACCTTCCCATTGAAGTGATACCCATTAATGTATTGCATTTGCATGTTTTCAAACTGCTAGGCGGGCAAGATCTGGAGCAAGAAACAGGAACTCACCCCTTTACATGGAGCTGAGATCTCCAACCCAGCTGTCAGCTCTTCAGCTGACAAGTTCAGTGTCTTTAATGGCTGAGCCATTGCACCCACTGTGATGAAGAGTACAAATCCACATTTTCTGCATGTTTTTTTTTTTTTTTAAGGTTGGTTATAGCTTTCTAATCTTTTTATTTTGTCTTTTCTTTCCATTTAGTTTTCCACATAGTTAACTTGCAAAACAAGGCCATGCCAGGACTTTCAAAATTATTTCAATGTCTGGATCTACTATGGATAAACGCCTCCTCCAAAGATTTTATCCTGGATTTGGATAAGTGATCTTGATTCAGTTGCTGGTGCAGTATCAATCTAGAAAACAGGAACTCTGCTTCTAGAAAACAGGAGCTCTGTTTCTCTTCCTTCTTTGTATAGTGTGGGTAAAATATATGGTTTAAATAGCTCTATGTTTGTTATCAAGAGTAAAATTTACAAGGATAAAGTATTATGATCCAATCAATAATCTTAGATAAAATAATTAAATGCCTTTCCATATTTTGATACCCAAACTTTAGGATTACCTTGATTACCAAATGAAAATATACACACAAAAACACAACTGGTTGAAGGAAAAGGAGAGTGAAAACTGGTTATCACCCTTATGTTCAAGCTTGTGCTTATCCCAAATGCTCCCAGTTTACCATTATATAATACAGACTGCTGAACAAGGTGATCTAGTTGCATGTAAATTATCATTACAAAGAATAGGGGAGGCGAAATAACAGAGTCTTCAAAATTTATTTTTTGCACAAGAATCCTATTCTTGTTCTAAAGATATTTTCCAAGTATTGTATTTAGTACTTCTACATTGTAGCAGAGAATACAGAAAATGCAATCTATTATCCTAGAAGTCAGAATTTGGAACATATGTTTTGCTTTTTTTCTAAATATTATTTGGGAAAATATTTTGCAACTTTAGAGCTGTAAAGAAAAGGGAACAAAAGGGTTAAATATCATTTCCAGGTCTTCCAAACCTACGATTTCCAGACCAGTTGCTGATTGCTAATTTATGAAACAAATCGCCATAATGTAAGAAAGTTGAACTAAGTATCTTCTTCATATTTTGCTTGGCTTTTAATATAGCTAATGATTTTTAAAAATGCATCTTCCATCCTTCAACTCATACAGATAATGTTGTAAAACAGCATTGATAGTATATAGCAATAGCACTTAGACTCATATACTGCTTTATAATCCTTTATAGCTCTCTCTAAGCAGTTTATAGAGTTAGCATATTGCCCCCAACAATCTGGATCTTCATTTTATTGATCTCAGAAGAATGGGAGGCTGAGTCAACCTGAAGCCATTCAGAATCAAACTCCTGGAGTGGCCAATGAGTTAGCCTGCAGTACTGCATTCTAACCACTGTGCCATGTATGCAAATTATTAATTATTTAAAAATATGTCAACTGATGAAGCAAAATTACCTTTTTCTTCTCTATGGATGGAAGTAACATCTGTGAATGTAAATCTCAAGAGAAAGAAGTGCTTTAGAGTAAAGTTGTTACAGCTTGCATGGCATGGTCTTTGTTTAGAATCACATAATTATTTTAAATGATCACCACATGTGGTCATTAAGTAAGCATACTGTACATAGAAAATGGTTAACATATCAGTTACCTGTGATTATGTGTCCTATGTATCTTCCTTTCCTTTTGTGGGGGGGGGGTGGGTTAGGGAAGGCTTACAACTGGTCTAAAACTCACAAATAAGATTTTCTCCCATTCCCAGAAAATACTCCTAAAGGGTTTTGTTTACCTGGCTGATAAATCATTAAAGATGCAGGATGCCTATAATACTTGGTGTCTTTTACAATAATAGAATAAATACTAATGTAATTCAACATGATATACATTTTCAAAGACCTCAAATCCAATTTCAATATATGTTTAAATAGATCAACATTCCATCTTTTGTGGGGTAGGATGAGCAGGGAAGTCTTTATGAGGCAAAAGACTTGAAGAATGAGCAAAATAAGCCTATCATGAGAGTACTGAAACTTAGAAGATTCATTATTGAACTCCATGTTTTTTCACTGAGACATAAGCAAATTCCAAACTGAATTTTAATTCTAGAGTTCTGAATTAACTAAAACTTTTTGGCACTTTTCTAAAATTGTGTCACTAATGTGCCTTAGAGAATTAAGCATTCTCAATATTGTTAGTGACTCAGCACAATTTTGTGCTACTGTGTTCCATTTTTTTAACTCTCTTTTTAAAAAAGTAAATTGACTAATCCCAAATGGTTTTTTTTTTTAAAAAAAAATGTGACTGACTCCAAGGTTTATATCTGTGTGGGTATTTAAAAAAAAACTTTAGTAAATAAGTTTTAAAATAAACCAAAAGAGACCAAGAAAAATGTTTAGGTATCTCCATTACACACTAAGTACTTACTCTGGATTGGACCATTATATTGATTGAGAACCATGGTAGCACAGTGGTTAAACTGCAGGCTAATTTACTGCTCACTCCAGGAGCTCGATTCAGACTGGCTCAAGGTTGAATCAGTCTTCCATTTTTCTGAGGTCAGTAAAACAAGGACCCACATTGTTGGGGGCAATATGCTGACTCTGTAAACTGCTTAGAAAGGGCTGTAAAGTGCTATGAAGTGGTATATAAGTTTAAATGCTATTGCTATATACCTAATTGTAATTTAGTTCATGTATATTTTATAAATCATCTTTAAATGATCTGTAGGCTCTATCATATCATGTTTTTTTTAATAAGAGAGGCAGTTAGTATATCTGCTCCCAAAAACTTGTGTGTAAAATTTTCTTCCTTCAGTGATTATCCACAGACACATTGCACACTGATCTTGAATACAATGTAACTTTGTGAAGTAAGATTTGAATTTATTTGATTTGTCAATCGCTTACAAGATAATAGGTATAAGTATATACATAGTTATGAATACATAAAATGGGTACATATAAGAAAAATAAAAGAAACAAGAGGACAGGGACAGTAGGCATGTTAGTGCGCTTATGCATGCCCCCTAAAGACCTTTTAGGAAAGGGGTGAGGTCAATAGTAGACAGTCTAAGGTTAAAGTTTTTGGGGTTTGGGGAAGAAACCACAGAGTCAGGTAGAGTATTCCAGACATTGACTACTCTGTTGCTGAAGTCGTATTTCCTGCAATCAAGTTTGGTGTGGTTAACCTTGAGTTTGTATCTATTGTGTGCTCTTGTGTTGTTATGGTTGAAGCTGAAGTATTCATTGACAGGTAAGTCATTGCAATGTATGATTTTATATATCATACTTAGATCAGACCGAAGACGGTGTAATTCAAGGTTTTCTAGGTCTAGAATTTCAAGTCTAGTGGCATAAGGTATTCTACAACGAGTAGAGGAGTGGAGAATTCTTCTTGTGAAATATTTCTTGACTTTCTCAACTGTGCTAATATCAGATATGTAATGTGGGTTCCAGACTGATGAGCTGTATTCGAGTATTGGTCTAGCAAATGTTTTGTATACTCTAGTTAGTAGTATGATATTACCAGAGAAAAAGCTATGTAAGATTAGGTTAACAACTCTTAATGCCTTTTTGGCTATGTAGTTACAATGGGCTCTAGCACTTAGATCATTAGAGATGAGTATTCCAAGGTCCTTTACAGAGCTTGGATCATCAAAAAGGTCTTGACTATTCAGCTTGTATTTTATTTTCTGATTTTTTTGCCAATATGTAAGACAGAGCATTTATTTTTTGAGATTTGAAGTTGCCATTTGTTTGACCATTCTGATACATAGTCAAGATCTTTTTGAAGGGTAGCAGTATTGTATGTGGTATTGAACAGCTTTACATCATCAGTGAAGAGAACATAGTTGCTCTTAATATGATCATGAAGAAGGTTGGTCCTAGAACACTGCCTTGGGGGACGCCACTATTGACAGGTACAGAATTTGATAGGACACTCCCAATTTTGGCTATTTGTTATCTGTTTGACAGGAATGCTTCTATCCAGTTATGCAGTTTCCAGAGATACCATAAGATTTTAGTTTTAGGAGTAGTTTGTTATGTACCACTGAATAAAAGGCTTTACAGAAGTCTATGTAGATTGCATCTACTGTTTTGCCCTGATTGAGTTGTGTACTCCATATATTTTTGCAATGTAAGAGTTGCAGATTACAGGATAGTTTTTTCTCTGAAATCAAATTGTTTATTAGAGAGTAGGTTGTTTGTCTCTAAGTGGAGGATAATGGATTGGTTAATAATTGATTCCATGACTTTACAGGTGACACAACATCAAGATATTGATCTGTAATTTTCAACTAGTCTGGAATCTGCCTTTTTGAAGATGGGGATGACCGTGGCTAGTGACCATAGTTTTGGCAAGGAGCTGGTCCTGAAAGATTTTTCAAAGATTATGCTTAGAGGTTCTGCTATGGTAGTGGATAGCTTTTTTAGGAAGTAGGCACATATTCCGTCCGGTCCAATAGATAGAGATGGTTTTAGATTGCATAGTGCTTTTTCAACATTGTCTTCTGTAAAATCGATGTGTATTAAATCATTGTAGTTTTCTGTGGGTCGGCTAGGAAATACTGGGCATGATCCATTGCTGTTTACAAATATTGAGACAAAGAATGTGTTAAAGATGTTGGCTTTAATGGTGTCATCGTTGCAGTCTTTAGGTCCTATCAGGGGTGGGTCTTTTAGTTTTTTAGTTTGTTGTTTACAAAATTGTAAAAAGCACAGGTGGAATTGGTGCGTAGAAGGTTTTCCTCTTGTTTAATGTGATAATTGGTGCATTCAGTCTTTATCTGGTGGCTTAAATTTTTGTATCGGCTTTTGAAGTTGGCAGCGTGACCAGATTTGTTTTCCCCCAGAGTGATCTCTTTTTGGATTGAAGTTTCCTTATTGTTATGAGTAATCTGTTTTTTGTTTTGGTTTGGGAGTTGTTATTGGTACATATAGTTTGATGACTCTTTTGACTTCAAGTAAAAATATCTTGTAATGGCCTTCAACAGTATTGCATCCAGTGAATAGAGATTGCCAATCAAGGGATGAGAGATCGTTGTCTATAAGATCATAGTTGCCTTTTTTGAAAAGAAAAAAAAGATATGATGGTTTCTTGTGTTGGTCTATATTCAAATAGCAGATTGTTTGTGTAGGTGTGAGCAGCCAACAAATTTTTCTATGCTTCCATAAGGCAAGCAGAATTTAGAAGGATATGTCCAATTATCCAAGGTTTGGTCCTGAAATACTCAAATGGTGAAGTATCTAGGAGCGAAGTCTACACTGACAACAAAACATTGAGCATCTCCTAAAACAGTAGCAGAGATGGGATGGGACCTACTGGATGGAAATGATAAAATGAAATATTTTTTGTAAAAAATCTGGAGGACAGAACTCAAATAGATCACATATGAGAGGGAGCTGCAAAACACAGAGGATACAACAAGGTCTCTCTCTTTATGACCTTCTCCTTATTTCAGGGAAAGAGAGTCTCAAAGACTAAATTTACCATATCTGAACAGAAGAACATCAGGTGACCATTAGAGGTCTGAATGCAGTTTTTCTCTATTATTTTGCTGCCATTTGAGCTTTTTGCTACACAGATATAGTAAGGCTATCCAAGACAAGGTTACCTGGAGGGTGCTTGAGTGATGCCGGCCATCACCAACATTCAGACTTTCCGGTGCACAGTAAAGACCCTGTTTTTTCAACAGGCCGGCCTGGCCCAGTAATGATTTGTGGGGTTTTTAAATTTGGTATTTTTAATTTTTTTACCAGTTTTTATACTTGTTAATTTTATATTTGGCCTCCAATTTAATCATTTTAAATTGTTTAATTTTATAACTTTATACTGTTTCTGTTTTATCTGGCTGTACACCACCCCGAGTCCCTTTTTTGGGAGAGGGGGCGGTATAAAAATCTAATAAATATAAACATATATATATATATATATATATATATATATATATATATCTTTTCCCAGTGTTTAGGGTTATACGGGACTTAGTAGAAAATACTATAGTTGTAAAAAAAAACTTTTTTTTCTTTTTCTCTCCCACTTTTCTTTATAAAACAAACCTGGGGAAGTAACTTCAATTCATTTCAGTGGTAGGACATGGGGCTATGTGTGTGTGTGTGTGTGTGTGTGTGTGTGTGTGTGTGTGTGTGTAGAGAGAGAGAGAGAGAATTCAGTTCCTTGATTGATTATTTATTTATTTAACATATTTTGATGCCATCATATTCAAAATGAATGTCACTAGCTTATTTAGAAAAAGAAGACATGGCAACACTAAAATATATGAACTGAAGGTAGCAACATCAAGGCAAATCTGGGGAAGAGTATCTGAAACAGCTCAGTCTTTTAACTTTTCAAAAGTTCAGTAAATGTATTATGATGCATTCCAAGCATAATTATGTCATCCATATACATATATTTGTATATGGATGACATCATCTTGCACCAAAGGTTAAGCTAGTAAGAACTTTTTTAATTGTAATAAATATAACATATTTTGTCTGCTTTAAAATGACTGTCTTTCTTCAGAACATGAAAGTAGAAATAGTATCAATTAATATTGTTTTTTTCAAATTGAAGCCTACATCAAATCTAGGTTACAATACATTTTTGAACATAGAAGATGATGGCATTTTCAGATCTAAGCAACAAGCTAACTCAAAACTTCCTCTAAAGAGCTAAGATTTACTGGGCACAGACAAAAGAACAAAAACATGAAAGTGCTCACATGCCATTAGCCCAAGTTTACAACAGGCAAGTTCATGCAAACATAGCTCAAATAATGGGGTAGAAAAGATAAACTATTTCACTTTATTGAACAGATGCCCAATTAATTCACAGAAATCACAATTGGTATCCCAATCTTGTTTTCTTCAGAACCATTCCCAAACTGTACCCTTATTCATGCAAAAAGCCAGGGAAAATATGCCAAATAATATAGTGGGGTCTCTAGTCAGACATTTGATTAAAGCCAAGATCAATAAAGATCTAGGGAGGATCTGAATTTAAATTTTATTATAGTAATCAATAAACCTGAGCACTTGGTTGACCATCAATAGCTGCCAAGGCTTATATCCTGCAATAAACAATAGCAATAACCTTGAGGGATGTAAAGGAAGTGTTTCACTAAGACTTAAAAAAGAAATTTCTTTAAAGAGCAGTTAGGATTGATCTCCCCTAGGATTGACCGGTTTGATCGCTTTGCAATCCAAGGGACTCACAGAAGTCTTCTCCAGCCATAGTTCAAAGGCCTCAATTCTTTAGTGCTCAGCTTTCCTTAGCCTGATTACCCTTAAAGGGATGAAATATCTTTTGACAGATCCCTCCAAAGAATTAGGTATCAGAGAGAGAATGTTTGCATTTGAAATGTATCTCTAGAACTCACCAGAAAAAGATGTAGTAGACTGTTCTTTGAGCTACTGCAATCTGCTTGATCAGTCCAGGTAGACTGTCCTTCCTGTAGATCAGTCCTTCCTGCTCTGAAGATTTTGAGTATCATAAAATAAAATATGACTGTTGGCCACAAAGAGCATGAAAATTGCTTCAATGCTACTTTTTTTTTCATTTGCATAGGAAAATTATTATGGGAGTTACTGGACTTGGGGACCCTGAAATTTTTTGAAAATATAAGTGCCTTCAATCAAAAAGGCAACTGCATAAAGCTCTATTGTGAGTGCAGTGCATAAATGATGGAAATAAATTACTGAAATTATTAAGCAGCCTAGTAAATGAATGAAATATTATATCCTTGGCTCACACCTCAGTTTGAATTGCTTGAGGTTTATAAACACTTACAAACAAGTCACAATATGCAAAAATATAGTGTAGATGATTGCAGTGCTTTCTGTGCTCTAGGTTTTATAGATTTTATGGGCTCATGATTGATATTTTCATTCTGTGATTGGCTTAGGAGGTCTTGTTGCAGCCTGGCAGAGTACAAACTGTGGCTCACTGCTGATGATTGGAATTAACACAAACGTCTCTTTTCATTGTGATAAAAAGGAACTAATAGTAAAAGAGTTGAGCATGTTTAATAGTTATGTAAACAAAATTCACTGAAATGTTGCTATTCTTCTCCCATTTCACTCTGTCCAATTATGCTCAAACAGGCTCCCAAGCTGAGGATTAGATGTCATTTGTACATGAAATGAGTACCATTTCAAATATTTAACTGATTTCACACAGGCTATAAAAGGTTCCACTTAAGCTATTGGGGAGGGGGAGACTAGAAAGAGAAAGAAAGCAATTTGGAGTAGTGCTTTTGAGAGGACTGCTAATGGCCTGTTTTTCAATCATCAGTTTTGAATGAAGAGTCAAAGACAGGACCAAGAAGGCCTATTACATTGGTTTCAACAAAGGAAGCTGGTAGACTCAGAACTTAAACTATTGTCTAAGGGTAGTATAATAGTGTTTATGACCTAGAATAGTATTTATGACCCTACACAAAAGGTGCCAAGTTTTGACCTTCCTCGCCAGCATTGGATCTGAACAGGATCCATATTCAACATGTATCTGCCAGGACTCATTGTTTAAGTAGAGTCTTGTCTCTATCCCTCAGTGTAATATGATGCTCCTCAACAAAATATCCATTTCATTGTGTCTGAATGTCCATCAAGAGCTTACACTGGCCCAATGTTTGATTTTGTTCAACATAGATCACCCTGTCCTTGAATGGCTGGGTGGACTGGACATTAACATTTGAACCACTATAAGTCTATGTATTTGCCATACTGCTAAATAAATAAATATAAAGCTCCTATTCAAGAGATTTGCTATCCTGGTCATTTCCATTACATTATGTACAAAAATTAGAATATAACAAGGATGTCAGCATTTTATTGATATGGACAGCTGCTGGAATAGCTCAGGAATGTCACTGCTTAATTTGTCTGATCCATTCTACAGTTTCTCCCAACTTTGCTGGCATGATGCTGTCTGTGTCATGATATAGCCACCAACTGTTCCCCTCTCTGCTCAGACTGCCCTGGTATAACAATAATACTATGGAAGGAGAGCCCTTTTCTCTTTATTATTTTCCTCTATAAGAATTTAAGGCAGCACGAGGAGCCTAATTGAGGCTCCAACTTAAGAAGAGTATGTTGAGATATGCCTGCCCATAAAGTCTTGTTGTGTGGGAGAGGAAGAATGTATGAAGTTGCAAGTAAGAAAGGAAAAAATATGTGTGGTGGAATATGAGACTAACATGACAGGCAGGAGGAGGAGGAATCATAGCCTAAACTATGGTCTGATTCCAAAGGAGAAATGGGAGTGGAGAAAGCATCTTAGAAGGAATCCTCCCTAGTTGTTTGGAAAATAAGAAGCTTTGTTATTACATGAGCAGCCTACTGCTTCTCATTCTCTCCATGAGTGAGTATAAGAGCATTCCAGGGGCAAACCATTTCCTGAACATCTGACCTTCACTAGGTCCCCCAATAGAAACAATCAAGAACGCCCAGTTATTTTTTGGAATCCAAGATTTTATAATGAGTAAAGGAAGGTTTAGTCTGGCAACAATTAAAATAAACTAAAGGCAAACAAAACATTTTTAATCCACAATACATATCAAGAAGAAATGCAGAATCTCTTAAGTTTCATATTTTGATATCGTAAGTTGCAATTACAAAATTGGATATATATTTTAAATACAACTATCAAGTTCTCCAGGGCAAGATTATATGGTAGCTATGAATAAAAGCAGCTCTGAGAACTCTATTTTTGTTGAACTGAAGGCTAAAAAATTTATGGTATTTATTTATCAATTTACTAAGAAATGTATCAGTTTTTATAGTAATGTCATTTTTTCATAAGTAAATTAATGTTGACTAATAACTCACTTAAATAATTCATTTGCATGCCTTTTGACATGCTAAGTCATAATCAGTCTGTCATATAAATGGTTTTCAAGTCCCAAGCTACAATAAGCATTTCTGTCATAAGAGAGGCATATGTCATGACACATGCATTTAATTTTTTTTTCCTACATAGAACAATTACTTTGTCAGATATTCTGGCAAAGTTGGAAAATATGAAATATGTGATCTCATGTCATGGTGATCACAAGACATGAGATGAAGGGTCACTCTCCTACATGATTCTGGAAAAGCTACAGTGGGAATATTCCTGAACATTTATTCATATTTATTAATAGCATCTTATATCAACCCAGTCAAATCAAGAATCTTAAATAGTGATCTTTCCAACTGAATATTTCAAGATGATAGAAACAAAAATACTGAAGAAGACGAGACAAAGCTAGGAATAAGGAGGATAAGATATATGGTAATGGTATAGGTCTGTTTTCAAGTCCATATCTCCCTCCTTTCATACAGAAATGAAATAGGTTGTCTGGATGACTTGACAGGGTACAGATAATCATTATGGATAAAACAACCCAGTTCCAATCAGTGTAGAACTTTTTGGGTAATAGCAATATCAGTACTTTGAATTGGGCCTGAAAGCCTACTGATCATCATTGTAGGCATTATTTCACAATAGCACTGTGGAATAGCAATTATTTTGCAATGGCAGGATGCATGCATCAACTGTCCAGGCACTGCATTCTGGATCAGCTGCTTATCTTCAAATACATCCTCATGTGGAGTACATTGTGATAGTCCAGTGTTGTAATGAAGGTACTACATGATGAGTGTGGTGATGATGATAGTTATGGTGCTACTGCTGCTTTTAGATTATCAGAAGATTAAGCCACTAAATCTCAGCATTCAAGTCATGATACATGGAAAATAATGATCCAATGTAGGCTAAAGAGTGAGGAAAATAACAGAGCAGATAATTGGACTTAGCGATACAAATATTTCTACTCCATCTTTATTTTAGGTTAAGACTCTGAGGTGTCTTTTCTGATGTATACTTGGCTGATTTTAAGATTTGAGGGAAAGTCTTCCTCAGTTTCTGAATGATGGAAGTAGCATAGGAAGGAAGTTTTTTTTTTTCCTCTTCTTGTGGCATTTCTCCCTTTGGAAAACCCTTCCTCTCTAGTTTTTTAGAGTTAGTTGAAAACATGGGTGCTTTATATTGCATTTCGAACATAACAAAGCTACCTTTGCCCTTTTCTTTCTTAAAAGAAATCTGTATCTTTCTATTACTGTATTTCCCCCCTGTATTTTACTTACTTATGATTTGTAACCCATCATAATCTCTTCAGACAGACTATGGATAATATGATACATAAATATTTCATCTTCCCTGCCCAGTTCTCTGATGCAATTTTAAAAGCTATTCATCTACTTTGCAAATACACAAATTGTGGCACTGAAACTTAACTAATAAAAATAAAGAACTTTATGGAACTTGCCAAGTTACAGTTTAGATATATCAGCTCAACTTAGGGAACAGTTAGATTGCTGAGAAATCTTAATAAGCTTCCAAGTGAAATATAAATGGAAAAATATCACCATTACTTTTTACAAAATCAAATTCATGCGTTACATTTTTTAAGCAAGTTTATAGTAACCATCATCTCCCTTATTTTCTTGATTCACTGCTCAAGACACTTCCTGATACATGTATTTGCTAGTCACAAATAGTTTATTCTTGAATCTGATTCACGTCAAGCTATTTCAAGCGTATAGCTAAACAGAGGCATTGGTTTTCAATCAGAAAAGCTCTGGCTGTCTTCCTATCTCAAATTCCATTAGAAATAGGAACTCAACAATATCTGATGTTCTGCTTTTAATATAAAGCCATATAGTTGCTATTCCAAATGTCTTCAAATATGAGAATAATGTGTGGGAAATTTATCATTTATACCTATAAAAATTGATGTGCAATTGAATCAAAAGCAAATAAATTAAAATGATACATAGTAATGACCTCTGGTAATAAATGCCTGTTTTCATGTGCAATAAAAATAATCCAGTCAAAATAATTGTATCTCCAGATAACTATGTCTATCTGTCTGTTTTCTCCCTCTCATAATTAACTTTATATAAAAACATAAGTTGGTGTGTGTATGAATCTCTGTATCTCACTTTCTCCCTCTCTTATAAATAATTGACTTTACATAAGAACGTATGTAAAGAGAGTGTGGTGGGTGGGTGTATGTGCGCATGCTTGTACGTAAACCTATCTATCACATTTAGTTTAACATCAGATGCTTCACATTCATCCAATTTTCAGCTCCATCAGCCATTAACAAACACCTGCATGAGACTTGCATTTCATGATGAATGCAGATCACAGCATCTATTATTCTTCTATTCCAGCCATTACTGTAATGTCATCCCCAAATCTTATAATACAGATAACTTTCTATTCTCTTCTATCAATTTTTAATCAACCACATGTTGACCACATGTGAAGGCCTTTCATGTGACATGAACATTTTCTCCTAAGTTACAAAGCTACCATTCAACCCCTCAAACCATTTAATTATAATTGCATGAAATAGGCAATTCATCTACCATGATCCACTTTTCTAACAATTTCACACACTTTGAAATCACTAGACAGATAATGCTACCAACAGATAGAAAATCAACCCAGATGTTCTGGATATCTGATTTTATTTGGGGTGATTTTCTGTAATGGATAATTGCATTAATTGAAGAGCTTAGCTCTCCAAATTCAGGTACCCATCTAATATGGAAGAAGGGGATATATATAGCACATAGTTGATTTTGGTTAATGCTCAAAAGTCAAGAGGGTAGACTTAGTTTTGGAATGAAGACAAGAAGGAATTCCTAGAGTTACGTGAGAAATGAAAGGATATATGTAAAAGGCAATAGCAAACCATTTTCATACTATTGCCAGGAACCATGGACATTTTCATGTTTGACTAGAAATCAAGCTTTAACTAAATGGAATAATTTAGTTAAAAGAGTTAGAAGAGTCCTCTAACTATAACTGAGTAAAAAAAAGACTCTAATGCTACAAAAGTGGAAGGAAAGAGAAGAGGATGATGGCCTCAGGTGGATAACCTCAGTTACATTGCACTATTCAGTTAGTAACAATCAATTGCCATTGGAAAAGCTGAAGGGCCATGTTAACATAGATCACCAGGGAGAACATTTATTTACGTGCACATTAAATCTTGACAGAAACTTGATGGCATCATCAAGTAAGTCAAAATGTCTAACTTCTAAAATAAGCACTTCAAGTGTGCTCTCATTATTTCTGAAGATTAAGTGTATTTATGGCTCGTAATAGCCTGAAAATGATTTTTTTCATATTAATTCAGTTAAATAGTAAGAGGAACTATTATGATTAGACATAAGTCATAAGACACTTTTTTTTCCCGTGCAAAGATTAGGACTGGGAGTAGCATTCAAGACCCATATTCCAAAGTGGGTGGGCCCAAAATTGCTTATCTCTAACCTTAGGTTGTGCATCTCAGATTATGCAATAGTCAGTCATCAAGCCTTTCTTGTGAACCTTCCAAGCCATAAGGCTGCTTCCTTCTGAAAAAAACAACAACAACCTCGTGTTTTGTCAGATCAAGAAAAGCAAAGCTGATAGTTTGTTCTTTCAAATATTTTTTTCCCTTCTCAATATGCTAGCATAGATATGACTACATATACATACATCTCTACCCACTATAATTTATTTCTCTTTCCTGTAGCTACTTTCCTTTAAGACATCATTGTGGCTATGGCCCTTGAGATGGTTAATATTGTTTTATAGTTCTGCTCCCATTTAAAGCTGATGAAGATTTATAAGGACAGGAAGGGTCCTAATTTGTGTGGCTCTCGTGAGACAGAGAAATGCTTTCTTAAACAATGGTCTAGGCAGAGTACAACCCTGATTTACTATGAAAGGCAATCATTTAGGAAAAGAGTTATTTAAAAGGGCAGATAGGAAGATAATCAGCTCCATCATTTACGGGGCGGCGGGGGTGGGGGGAATCAAGGATTTAAAAAATGGATATTGGAGCAATTTCAACTCCTTTGGACATGGACCAACTTAGAAAAGAAATCAGAAGGATGTAGTAAACATGGTAAAAGGGCAGAGAGAAATATGGACAAACTCTCTTGGTTTTCACTTTACAACTTAATATAGGAAAAGTAATCATGATGCACCAGCAATCCCCGCACACCTAGAATCTCTGTTAGTATCACTAAAAGGTACTTTGGTGTTTATTTAAGATTATTCTGTTAAGAATCAAGAATCATAACATACAACACTTAATGATAGTCATAGGGTACAATCAACAATCAAATCATACTAGGAAACACTTAATATAAATCGTAAGGATACAAGGGACAAAGTTACAGTCCTACAATCACAAGTGGGAGGGGATGGGTGATAAGGAGTGGTGAGAAGATTAGCAGTAATAGTAGTGCAGACTTTGTAATAGTTGAACAGTGTTGAGGGAATTATTTGTTTAGCAGAGTGATGGCTTTCAGGAAAAAAACTGTTCTTGTGTCTAGTTGTTCTGGTATGCAGTGCTCTATAGCGTCATTTTGAGGGAAGGTGTTTGAAACAGTTTATGTCCGGGATGTGAGGGGTCTGTAATATTTTCACAGCTCTCTTTTTGACTTGTGCAGTATACAGGTCCTCAATTAAGGGCAGGTGGGTAGTAATTGTTTTTTCTGTAGTCCTAATTATTCTCTGAAGTCTGTGTCTGTCCTGTTGGGTTGCAGAACCAAACCAGACATTTATAGAGGTGCAGATGATAGACTCAATAATTCCTCTGTAGAACTGTATCAGCAACTCCTTGGGCAGTTTGAGCTTTCTGAGTTGGCGCAGAAAGAACTTTCCTTGTTGTGCTTTTTTGATGACGTTTTTGATGTTAGGTGTCCATTTTAGGTCATGTGATATTGTAGAACCTAGAAATTTGAAGGTCTCTACTGTTGATATGGTGTTGTCTAGTATTATAAGAGGTGGTAGTATGGGAGGGTTTCTTCTAAAGTCTACCACCATTTCTATGGTTTGAGTGTGTTCAGTTCCTGATTGTTCCAGTTACACCAAGAGGCAAGTTGTATAACCACCTGTCTGTAGGCAGATTCATTGTTGTCTCAAATGAGACCAATCACTATTGTGTCATCAGCAAACTTCAGTATTTTAACAGATGGATCATTTGAGATGTAGTCATTGGTATATAGGGAGAAAAGAAGTGAAGATAGCACACAGCCTTGGGGGGGCCCTGTGCTGATTGTACAAGTATTGGATGTGATTCCACCTAGCTTCACCTGCTGCTTCCTGTCTGTTAGGAAGCTTATAATCCACTTACAAGTGTGTTCAGGTACCGCTAATTGGTTTAATTTACTTAGAAGAGTGTCTGGAATGATGGTATTGAATGCTGAACTGAAGTCTACAAAGAGGACCTTTGCATAGGTATTTGGAGATTCAAGGTGTTGTAGGATGTAATGCAGAGCCATGTTAACAGCATCATCTGTCGATCTATTTGCTTGGTGTGCAAACTGCATGAGATCTAACAGCGGATCCGTGATGGTTTTCAGGTGGGACAGCACAAGCCTTTCAAAGATTTTCATAACTACAGATGTTAGAGCAACTGGTCTGTAGTCATTCAGTTCCTTGATGGAGGGCTTCTTTTGCACAGGGATGATGGTAGAACATTTGAAGCAGGAAGGAACATAGCACATCTCTAGTGATCTATTGAAGATTCAGGTGATGATGGGGGCCAATTGCTCAGCACAGACTTTTAAGCAAGAAGGAGTTATCTTGTCTGGCCCTGGTGCTTTTCCTGGCTTTTGTCTGTGTAACAGATCTTGCACTTCTTTTTCTGTGATCAACAGAGGCTGTGAACCCAATGGATTGGGACCAGTTGTAGCAAGCTTGGCTGTTGTTGGTGTGTTTGAGATGTGGGTTGTGGAGATAGGTGGCTGTAGTTTCTTTTCAAACCTGCAGTAAAACACATTCAGGTCATCTGATAGTTGTTAATTTCCTTCTGCCTGGGAAGGAGATTTGCTGAAGCCAGTGATGTTTTTAAGAGTTTTCCACATGTTTGCTGGTTCATTTGTTGAGAACTGATTCTTTAACTTTTCAGAGTAGCTTCTTTTTGCTGCTCTGATTTCTCTTGTTAATATGTTTCTGGTCTGGTTGTATAGCATCCTGTCAACTTTTCTGTAGGCTTCCTCTTTGAAACAACATAGCTGCTTAAGTTTAGCTGTAGTTAATTTGACTTTAGGCTAATATATTTACTTATCCATACACAGTACTCTAATTAAAATGAATAGACACACCTCTCCACTCACATATTTAATGATTTTTTCCCCTCATATACATTAAAAATTTCAAGGTTTTATGAACTCAGAGAGAGCAACATGTAGCTCTGGGATTTCAGACTGCATATTAGAATGTTTTGTGTGAATTCAACTATTATGGCTTATTGCACAAACCATATTTAAGAGAAATGGAGACTTAACATGATGTATAAATCCAATCATTGTGAAATTCATTATTTATACCCTAGTAATATTTTTTTAAATGTACATTTTATTTCATCTCTGTTTAAGCAGCAGGCTGAGATACAGTAGGTCTGAAAAGGGAATTCATATAAATAACCCTTTTTAATATATACAGAAAGAAAATACTAGATTAAGTTACTTTAAACCTAGTAAATATCCTCTTTAACTTCATTTATTTTTGAAAATACACCAGTAAATTGTTCCAAAATGTTCCAGAAAGTAGAAGATAATGAAGAAAGCCGTAGGTAAGCAGGGATTTCATTCATATCACCAATCTTTTTTAAGTTTAATATCCCACTTTAGTAAATAATTGGTTAGAAATTAGAATGCCAAATGATTCTTAATGAAACTTTGGATTGTCAAAAGCTTTAAAATGTTGTCCTCTGTTCTTATGTGTGTTAATCTATTCACAAAACCTAAACCCATTAGTTGCAGATAATTCTATTAAAAGGTTTGTGCAGAAAGATGATTCAATACTATATCTCATTGAAATCTAGGCTGTATGCCACAATTTTCATTTTACTGTTCACATATCCAAGATTTCTCCATTAGCTAAAATATTTAAATATTAGTACATTCTATTATATAATGCATCAACTCCATTAAATATAAAATATAATTACAATAAACTTATCATTTCCACCAGAAAGTAAGGATTTTGGCATTATTTCAAACAATATTGGAAACAACCAATAATGAGTTTTTACATTGTGCAGAGTGGAAAAGGTGTTTTAAAAAAGGAATTGAACAGTTTCCTTTCAATTTCTTTTTCTTCTGGTGATGATTAGATAGATAGATAGATAGATAGATAGATAGATAGATAGATAGATAGATAGATAGATAGATAGATAGATAGATAGATAGATAGATAGATAGATAGATAGATAGATAGATAGATAGATAGGCAGGCGGCAGGCAGGCAGGCAGGCAATAGAGACATCTACAAATTTCAGGATTCAGCAATATTGGTTAGAAGGGTGGATTTCAGTTATCTCCTATCCCTAGTTTGTAAATTCAGTAGGATCTGCATCATTGCAATCTTGGAAAAGCAACTTTCTTCTTTTATGAGCCAGATATAACACAAAAAGGTTGTTAATGTTTGTGAAGATTGGATATTATATATGTTTCTTAAAGAGTGGTAATATAGTAAATCTCCTCCATGTTCTAAATTCCTGAGAGAGATGGGAATAAAGATAGAGAGATATAAGAAATGTGGTTAAGAAAACAGGCCTGAGAGAAATCCAAATCTAGGAAAATTCTCCATCAGTGGAGTTCTAATGCAAGGAACTTGTCCATTAGTATAATAGGGTTAGAAATAAGTATTAATTTTCAGTTTTATTTTCAAGTAACTGATTTCACTTACTACATATGGTTATATTAATTGTTTATATCAATCAGATCTGAATAACATAGTGGGAACTACAATTAAGGGGGGAAAGGCAGTTTTTAACTGTGGTTTACAGTTCTAAATTAGCTTAATTAATTATTTAATTTAATAATAATTATACAGTTCTGCTCATAAGTTTACATACCCTGGCAGAATTTATGATTTCTTGGCCATTTTTTCAGAGAATATGAATGATAACAAAAAATTTTTTTATCACTCATAGTTAGTGGTTGGCTGAAACCATTTATGATCAATCAGCTGTGTTTACTCTTTTAAAATCATGACAAAAGAAACTACCCAAGTGACCATGATCAAAAGTTTATATACCTCAGTTCTTAATACAGTGTATTGCTCCCTTTAACATCAATAACAGTTTGAAGTCTTTTGCGGTATGTGTGGATGAACCTTTTTATCTTCTCAGATGGTAAAGCTTCCCATTCTTCCTGGCAAAAAGCCTCCAGTCCCTGTAAATTCTTGGGCTGTTTTGCATGAACTGCATGTTTGAGATCTCCCCAGAGTGGCTCAGTGATATTGAGGTCAGAAGACTGAGATGGCCACTCCAGAACCTTCACTTTATTCTACTGTAGCCAATGATAGGTCGACTTGGCCTTGTGTTTAGGATCGCTGTCGTGTTGGAATGTCCAAGTACGTCCCATGTGCATCTTCCGGGCTGATGAATAGAAATTTTTCTCCAGTATCTTTTGATAACATACTGCATTCATCTTGCCATCAATTCTGACCAAATTTTCTGTGCCCTTGTAGCTCACACATTCCCAAAACATCAGCGATCCACCTGTGTTTCACAGTAGGAATGGTGCACTTTTCTTTCTTTCTTTTTTTTTTTGTAAAAGTTTTGTTTCAATTTTCCACATTTTTTAAGAAACATCTCTTTTTTGATTCCAGGATTTCACATCTCCATACAGACATAGTTTAGTTTACATATTCATCTTTCACATTTAGTTCATATTGAATTGTCAATTCATTTCTTAGCCTATTTCTTTTAGCTTTAAATAATTATCATATCATCATATTTATTATACTTCTATTTTTATCTATCATGATTACAATTTCATCACATATTCTCATTTCATCATTTCAAAAATTCCATCTTAATTCAAACACTTTAAAACAAAAAATTCCTCTGCAAATACCAATTAAGTGTGCCACCTTTGTAGCTTATATATCATCTAATGAGTTCCCTTTTAAATCTCAATAATCATTTAACTTGATTATTAAACATTTTTATAACAGTCATCTTTTAACAACTACCTAACAAATATACCTTTGATATCAGATTCTGCATGGTGTTTTCCCCTTCAATTACATCAAAAACATTTATGGTATAACAAGAAAAAATAATCTATTCAATTCATCATAAAGAACTGATATTAACTTCATTACAACAATTCTCATATTCATTTAAAGTGTATTCTATAAGATCATTAAACATAGTTATTAACTTATAATTTCTCTTTGATCACATTCTTCCATTTTCCCCCAATTATAATCTCATTACAACAGTCTTTGTAATTCATTTCATTATATTCCATAACTTTATCAAACTTAGATAATAAGTTTATCATAATTTCTCTTTTATCACAGTAATTCCATTTATCTCTATATTTAGTTTAACAAAAAGCTGGTATTCCAATAACAAAAAATATCAGTTCCAATCTTACATTTTAATAATATATATTTCCCTACTTTCTAAATAATTTGATACTTCTAATATATTTATACTACACCTTAGCACCTTGCAGTATCCTCTTTCTCAATTCTTAATTAACCATTATCTCTATGTCTTTTAAATAAACAATTTCATTTCATTTTTGTACGATTTCCATATTACTTTCTTTCCTGGTTCTGTTTATTGCTTCTTTTCCCCTTCATTTCCCCCCTCCTTTTCTTACTCCAATTTTTATTCCCCTCTTTTTAAAACTTCCTTCTGCAGTTCCCTTTCTGCTGTTTCCTTTTAGTTTGTTTGGTTCTCAAAATATTCCCCTTTTTAATTGCCTGCTCAAATCTCAAATTTTTAATTCCCTTTCTTTTCCCTTTTTGCTTTAAACCTCGTTGCTCCAACTTCTCATTGAAAATGGCCTCTTCTTTAATCAACCCCTCCTTCTCTTCTGGCAATCTTTGTTGTTCTTCATAATCTAAATCGCCATTTCTAGAAATTGTAGGGCAAAGCCAAACAATTTGCTTCTTTCTTGTAGCTTTTCTTTCATGTTTCTCAGTTCCATTTTTAATTTCAAAAAAAGTTCTGCCATCTTTGACCATTTCTAACAAGTGATTTCGTTCAGCCAATGTCTAAAGATTTATTTCCAATGATTAGCTTTTATTGATTCTTTTTTAGATTTTCAGTTCCTTCAAGAAATCTAAAATCCATAAGTTTATATTTATACCAAGACTGCCAAACAATTCCAAATCATTTCTTCCTACTGCTCCACCCCTCAAAGTTCAATATTCCACTTTCCAGGAGCTCTGTTTGTTTTAGCAAGATTCACTTATTTTGTATCTAATCCAGTCTTTAAAGACTCCAGGTTATAGAAATTCATGAACAATTCCTTTTATCACTAGATGGCACTCTCTGTTATGTCCAAGTTCCACCCTTTTTCTCCATTTTTCTCTATTCAGGGCTTCTAAATCCAAAGTTCCAATACATCCAAATGTCAGTTACTATGTTTTTATTTTTCCTTGACACATTCAAGTTCAGCTTTAAATTTGCCTATTTAGTGTCAAGATAATATATTCTCCAATTTAAACAAGTATCTTCTTCAGGGTTCTCTTTCAAAATTCAAAGCCACTTTCAGCTGTCAATTTTTTTTTCTTTTCCCTCACTGTCTTTATCCACTGCTTTAATTAATTCTCTTAAAAATTCTTTAAAATTTAATTTTGGGGTACCTTGTATTCAATTGTTGCACCAGATTAGCCCAGTTATTCAAGTTGTCATCTCTTTCACTACTCCTGCACGATCTTATCCAGCTAGTTCTTTCTTTTCAGAGTGGCCATTTAGACCACTGCTACAGCCATCTTCAGAGGGGAGTATTTGCCAAGCCAAGGAGGGGAGATGCAGCTCCCGTCGACCCTTTCTTTACCCACCCTATACAGGTTCCTCTCTGGCCCCAAATCAGGATGATCGGAGCCCTCCAATGGAAGAGCACAGACTGAAGCAGAGGATGATCATGGTCTTCAGTCTGTCAACAAGTATGACATCACCAGAAGTCCTTGTGAATGGTGTACTTTTCATCATAGGCCTCATTGACTCCTTTCCAAATGTAATGTTTATGGTTGTGGCCAAAAAGCTCAATTTTGGTCTCATCACTCCAAATGACTTTGTGCCAGATGTTTGAGGCTGTCTCTGTGCTGTTTGGCGTATTGTAAGCGGGATACATTGTGGCATTTGGGTAGTAATGGCTTTCTTTTGACAACTTGACCATGCAGCCCACTTTCTTCAAGTGCCTCCTTATTGTGCATCTTGAAATAGCCACATCACATTGTTTTCAGAGAGTCATGTATTTCACCTGAAGTTATTGTGGGTTTTTTCTTTGCATCCTGAACAATTTTCCTAGCAGTTGTGGCTGAAATTTTAGGTTGGTCTACCTAACCATGGTTTGGTTTCAACCGAACCCCTCATTTTCCACTTCTTGATTAGTGTTTGACCACTGCTGATTGGCATTACTAATTCCTTGGATATCTTTTTAAACCCTTTCCTGTTTTTATACAGTTCAACTACCTTTTCCCACAGATCCCTTGACCATTCTTTTGCTTTCCCCATGACTCAAAAGCCAGAAGAAACTTCAGTGCAGCACTGAATGAAAGGATGCAAAGGTTTATCAGGAATCCAGGAACTCAATTGACCTTTTATACACACACACTAATTACAGATCACAGGTGGTGGATGGTTACCTTTAATAACCATTCAAACCCCTTGTGTCAACCTGTGGGCATGTTATCAGGCCAAACACCCAGGGTATGTAAACTTTTGATCATAGTAATTTGTGTAGTTTCTCTGTCATTATGATTTTAAAAGAGTAAACATAGTTGAGTTGATAATAAATAGCTTCATCGCAAACCACTAACCATGAGTGAAAGAAAAGTTTTGGTTATCATTCATATTCTTGGTCAAATGTCCAAGAAATCGTAATTCTGCCAGGGTATGTAAATTTATGAGCACACCTGTAGTTGCAAAATGTTAAAGGAAAGGCAAAAGAAAGTAATGAGAAATTCTATCTGGTTTAGTTCCAAGCTGGAGAAAGACACTGGATACATGAGGCTGATTGAAAAGATGGTTCTATGATAAACCATCTCTGTCTCTGAAGACTCATTCAGCTCTTCACTATAATCAAAAAGCATTGAGATTACTGGGCTTTTGATTGAATATTAGCTTTATACAGCAAATAATTTCCAGTAGTTATTTTTATTATTATCATCTCAGCTAATTGATATTCTTTGAATGTATAGTCAAAGTTTACTGAGGATTTTAAAAAAAAAAAATCAGATCTATATTTCTAACTAATGAGGTTCAGCTTAATGATGATTAATTTTCTACTCAAACATTTCAGATCATGTCTACCAGTTCCCAAAGAAACATCTAAAAGCTGCCTGTTAAATTAACAATAGTAACCTATTCAACTTGGTGAAGTTAGCACATTTTAAGAAATAACTTAATCAAGAAATGCAATTAAGGTTATGAGGCAAATTTTATCTTTTTGGGTTAGTATCACCTAAAAAAGATAGTAAAAGAAATAATAATTAATTAGAGAACAGTTTAATCTACCATGATACCATTAGCCCATTAATCAGAGACTTAGAAGCAGTGGGATGAGATAAAGGGGGGGTTAATTTAGAACTGAAGATTAAAGAGAAGACATATTAATGAGAAAGGTAAAGAGAGTAAAGATATTGTACATACTAATGGATTTGTTTTTTCAGTTATGGACCCTATAAAGAAAAATTAAACATTTGGGAGATATCTGCAGGGTTTGTGAAACTTGGAAGTGTTTTTAAAAATTGGGAAAAATTGAGAAATTGAACCACTAGCAAGTTTATTAAACTGGTCGCAATTATCTTTACCTTTTAAAACAGTTCATGATGTTTACCTTTAAATGGATTGGAACTGTAGTTTTATGGAACACCTATTCTCAGTCTTCCTAACTATTAAGTTAATTAGATGAGACCATTCCCCACATGCTTTCCATAGAAAAATGTGGCATAAAGCACAAGGAGGATAGTCTTTGATACGATCGCTTATTGATTGTATGAATTTATATAGCTGCTATCTCAGTCTTGTAATTCTAAGCAGTAATAAGCAAACAAACAAAGCACAAAAGCAACATTACAAAGTAACTGAAATCCCCCCATCCCACACCCCTCTGGTGCATCATCCAATGAAAAAACGTCCATAGCCAAGAATCATCAATCATGCTCTCCAGTTAGATTTTTTCGGGGCAGAAGCTTCAGCCACCTAATTAGTCTTTGCAGAAGATATGAATGGAATGTACTTTAGATTTCACCCTGTTGCCTGTTCTTTGAAACTCCGCTCCTTCTTTCTGTTGTCAATTATAAAACGTGTATACAAAATGTTTTATGAGTTGAAACCTATAACACTCTCCAACTCTCCTGAGGGAACAGCCAGGTCTTCAAGGCTTTCCTGAAGTCTAAGGGGGTTGAGTCATCCAAATTACAAGCAGGGATTCTATTTCCTAGAGAGTAGAGTAGAGTAGACTAGACTAGACTAGACTAGACTGATTGGACATACAAGGAATTTGTCTCTGGTGCATAAGTATCAGTGTACATGCAAACAACAAGTGATAAATCATAATCATAAAATACAATCATCATAAATTATAAGATTCAACACACAGTGATAGTCATAGGATACTAAATAAGCAATCAACATAAATCATAATAGGATATTAAATAAAATATCTTGACATAAATCATAGATACAAATAAAGTTATAGTCATAATAAGCTAAGGAAATACATAATAGGAAAGTTGAGAAGGATAACAGTAATCCAGTCCTACTAGGTGGTTTGACATCACAGGGTATAAAACAGTGTTGTTAGAATTAGTTATTTAGCATAGTGTCCTTGAGTCTAGTTGTTTTGATGTGCAATGCCCTATAGCAAGGAGTGTCAAACTCACGTTGTCACAGTGGTGTCACATGATATAGCGGGACTTTTTCCCCTTCACTAAACCAAGCGTGTGTGTGACCAGCATGTGACGCATCAGGCCCATGAGCTGGGAGTTTAACAGCCCTGCCCTTTAGCATTGTGAGAAGTTGAAACAGTTGTGTCCAGGATATGAGGGGGTCTGTAGATATTTTCACAGACCTCTTTCTGGCTCATGCAATATACAGGTACTCAATTGAAGGCAGGCTGGTTGCAATTGTTTTTTTTTTCTGTAGTCCTAACTATCCATTGAAGTCTGTGTCTACCATGTTTGGTGCTATGCCAAACCAGACAGTTATATAGGTGTAAAAGACAGACTAATAATTTCTTTGAAGAACTGTATCAGCAGCTCCTTGAGCAGTCTGAGCTTTCCGAGTTTGCCACGAAGAACATTCTTTGTTGTGTTTTTTTGATGATGTATTTGATGTTAGATGTCCATTTAAGTCCTGAGATATAGAATCTAAAAAACTTGAAAGTCTCTACTGTTGATACTGTGTTTGTCTAGTATTGTAAGAGGTGGTAGAATTGGTAATAGAATAGCATGGCAAAGAAGGCACTTTTGGGTTCCATTAGATGGCATGGTTTTAGATCTTGTGGGATGGATAGACCATAATTAGAGATGGGCAATCTTATAGATAATCTATGTAATACAGAGTTTTATGGGTGAATACCAGCACCATGAAATCCACCTGGAAGCTTACTGGGATTGAATGCAGATTATAAAGCAGTGGTATTAGAAAGGCTACTGGGATGTGTTTCCAACTTTTTTTGTGAGTAAAATTCTGGCTAACTGACCTTCCAATGTCATTCAGAGTATGATCAATGCTATTTCAATAGTATTAAATCAGCCTGAAAACAAAGTGAAAAGAGTCTTAATAATCTTTTATTTTTTATGTTATTTTCTTATATGTATCCATGTATTCATATTATGTTTTTACTTATACCTAGTATCTTGTAGCAATTGACAAAATAAATAAATACAATAAAATAAATCTGCTTATTCAGCAATTGATGGCTGGATAATGCTCTCATTAAGATTGAAAGCAACAGATGGCATTATGACTTGGTGACTTATGAAAATTCAGTCCTGATATAGGTATGGAGAAAAAAAAGATTTCTTACAATTAATATTAAAAGCATGACTGTCTTACCTTCATGGACTTAAATTATAGTCTCTTTTAATTTTTCCATTTATCTTGTTACTTCCTCATTTTGATCTCAAAATGCATACAGATTATAAGATATGAAGCAATATTTTCACTGTATCAATAAAGTACTATATTCTACTTATTCTATGAACATTATGAGTTAATTGCAATTGTTTTTTTTTTTTGGGGGGGGGGAAGCGGACATTTGACAATTCTATAATAAATAGAATAGTCAGGTTTTCATTAACAGATTTCTCTGAATTTTAAATGTTCCTAAATCGGGAAGAAAAACTATACCATGGCTTCACCCACTACAATTTTTTTGGCTGAAATTATTTGTGTTTTTCCTTCTCCCTGCTTTCTGCAGTAGAGTCTTAAGGACTGAGAAGGACAATTTTCAAACCATTAGTGATTATATGCTTGTATAATTACTCCTTGGTAAGGAATCCCAAGCCTTTTTCATGTATCTGTTAATTCAGAAAGTGAAGAAGAAGACAGATTGGGTTTAAGCCCTTGAATGTAAAACATCATTTTATGGACAAACAACTGTTATGTATAGTGTCATACTTGCTTTACAATATTCTAAAGGTGTTGATCCTTGTCTGGGAATCTTTTGCCAAATCAGGCCCAAGCCTCAAATTAAGCCAAGAAGTGTCAGCAGATCTATGAGTATACTGACAAATCCAGACAAAGAAAATGTGATAGGATTTAAATATGTAATGAAGAAACAATGGGGATCAGAGTAAGAAAAGAGTGGGGTTGAAAGTGTCTCTGTGCTTGAAAAAAGGAGCACCTGAAAATGATGATTGGAGCAGTTGCAGGCAGGTAAAAAACTTTGCCTTCCTCCTTCCAATACCTTTTTCTGGGCTAAAAACATGGGCAACCGAGAGATGCCAGTAGATTTTTGAAAAAAGCTAGGGTTGACTCAACTAGCCAATTGATGAAGTTGTTACATTGTTAAATGACTAGCTAAGGTGTTGGCATGGGTCCCTGTAGGTGATACTATACTAGCCAATACTAGACTTCTCCTTCCACCCAAAGGGACAATTTTACAGTCCTGGAAAACCCTGAACGAAGTGCCCAATTCCTCCATTTTGCCAAGAGAACCAGAATGACCTTGCAGACTCACCTACAAGCCCCATGCCAACATCTCAGCTAGTCATTTAACAATGTAACAATTTCACCAGTGCCTAGTTGAGTCATATCCTAACTTTTTCAAAAATCTACTGGCATCTCTCAGTTGTCCCATGTCTTTAGCCCATAAAAAGGGTAAAGTAACCTAGAAGGCATGTGGGTGAGTCAAAGAAGAAGGGAAAGGCAGAAAATGAGAAAGTTGGAAAAATATCTGGGCAAGTGCAACAGTTACAGGGGAGAAAAGAAGGCCGACAGTCCTCAAGACATGGGGGAAAAAAATCCATCTTGATTCCTGCCTGGAGTTTGGTTAGAAACTCAGCCTGGATACTCAGTTGAAACATTGTTTAAGAGCAGTGGCATCTCTAGGTATCACACAGAATGACATAAAGAATTTCAGTTTTTTTTTTTTTTTTTGGGGGGGGGGGTGAAACTGCTCCAGAATTAATTTCAGCAACTATTCAGATTCAAAATTAGAGTGTAATGTTGAAAGCACAGGCTTATTTTGACAGAGAAATGGGAAAGCACTCCTACATAATTGAAAAGCTGGTGATCCTTTCATAAACAAATAAAACTATAATTAAAATGGCTTACTGGAATGCCCCATGCCTAACATATATGTCATTATGTTTTTTTTTTCTAATAATCTTCACAAAACAAAATTGGAGACTAGTATTACTAGTACCAGGGGGGGGGGGGAGGGAAATTCTGTACAGTTCTTTGGTTTAGACTTCCTGTTTGGATGCTAAGAAAAAAGATACAATTTTGCCTCTGCTGATTTCCATGCAAACCATTTTTTCCCTACCATGATTTCCCCTTCAATGCTATGTCTTTCCTGATTAATACTAAAAGTACAAATTTCAGGTGCGGATCATGCTCCCATCATTTGTTAAGCAGTTAGGGCACCTGACCTTGGTACCTGATTTTGAATCAAGGCACTGTGTTTCTGTGTACTCCATGGTCTATGCCAGAGGATTTCTGGGAGAATCCTGGGAGTTGAAGTCCACAAGTATTAAAGTTGCCAAGTTTGGGATAGTCTGGTGTATGTCTTAGCATGTTAGCCAGCTATATTACAATTATGTAAACCTTGGTTTAGCAAACTGAAGTTCTAGTTGGAGTGTTAATATTGAAAAAACAATTCTGCAGTCTTTCCCATATTTTATAACTATCTGTGTATTAATTTGTTTTTAAAAGTGCAAAGCAGGATTTTTATATTCTTAGCCTTAACCTTAACATAGATATTATGTATCCCTATAGTATTGCCTGTATATTTAACCAGTGTGTTCTGCTACTTGATTAAAATGAATATTTTCTCCAAGGTTCAGAATACAAAGAGACTTGGGAAAATCAATTACCCTTTGTTCCTCTTGTTTTCCATTGATAAAACTTCCTGCATTTTTAACTGTTACATCTAATTAGCTCTTTCTTTTTAATTTACTGCAAGCAATATGAAAATAAAAGGGGCTTGCCATCATCACCAATTGAAAAAAGCACAACCTGCCTTGAATGTCATCTTTTGGATGACTAAAACTTTCTGAGCTGGAAATCAGTAAAACTAGGGTTACCATTTCTTGACTGCAAAATAAACAAAATAAATAAGCCCAGATATCAGCTAGAGGGCAGCAAAGAGTGAGATATTTATTTGTTGTTCTTTACTGCTTGTCCAGATTTTTGTATTCTACAAATATTAGATTTATTTTATTTTACACATAGAGAAATAATACAACAACATTTGTGATTCAGTAATGAAATAAATCTCTTCAATATGTGTATGTGGATAGAGAGCTATAGTGGTCAGTTTAGCAGAGCTTAGAAATATATTCCACAACAAATTAAAACTGGTGAAACTCTGGTTGTGATTGTGGATTACTTACAAAATGTAGATCCTTCAGGTGGCATGTATCTTGATATAAAGAAAATAGAGTATCACTATTTGCTTTATTCTCAAGCATCAACTTTCAACATACACACCCACCCAATACTCCCAACATAGACATACAGGAAGTTCAACAACAAACATGAGCAGTGCCCAGGACTTGATAATCCACAAAACAAGTGGCTGTATTGAAAGCTATCCAGGAACTCCCTCAGGGCCTAACCTTCCTAAAAGTCAGAGGTGGTATTCAGCAGGTTCTGACCAGTTCTGGAGAAACAGTAGTGGAAATTTTGAGTAGTTTGGAGAAACGGCACTATTCTTTGCCTCCCAAGTACCCAGCTGATAGTCTGGGTCTTCTTTTGTTGCCCTGCACAGGAGAATGGAGCGGGAAAGCAGGTTGGTGGAGTGGGAAGGATGGGGATTTTGCAGTATCTTTCCCCTGCCATATCCACCAAGCCATGCCCACAGAACCAATAGTAAAAAAAATTGAATCCCACCACTGCTAAAAGTGTGTAAAGATACACTGCTCACCTACGATATCCCAGATGGGCGAGATTGCAGCTAAAAAACTGAGAGTGGCTTTTCTGAATGGAAGATGGAGACTGGAATGGCCTCTACTTCTCTTTTCTTTCCCATCAGTGCTTGTAACAGTGATGAGCCAGAAAAGGGAAGTAAGTAATAATCTCTGAACCTTTCTTTATGAAGGAAGCATGCTGTATCTCCTTTGGCCAGCAAGATCAGGATTGCCCAATTTACTTATAAACTAGCTAAATAATTTAATCCGTCTTGCTGAAGCAGCAAATGCTATGGGGACAGAACAAACAGAGATCAGATTTTCCAGAAGAAATGTTTCAGAAGAATAAGAGAAAATTATATCATTAGTTTACACACCAAAAAAAAGATTAAATTATGTGATTGAAAAAAAAGATTGATTAGAAACAAGAGCAGAATAACGTTGATATAATCTATTCCAAACACTTCTCTTATATTACAAGAGAGGTGATAACTGAGAGTATTTGAAAGCTAGAATAATACTGCAATTAATAAGTGAAAAATACTGTATATACACATTTATATTATATGCCATCTCTGATTAATAGAGTAACAGATGTTTAAATCTGTTTTTAAGGCTTCTTAAGGCACAACTGAGGCAATGATCATTTTAGAACTCATACACATTTTATAACTTAGTTTAATGTTCTTGGTACAGCAGGTAAATTATTCAGTATAGTTAACATCACATTATTTAAGCAAGAATGGAAAGCTTTTCCCAGAGAACTGGATCAAGTACAATTTTACATTACCATCTTTCTTTGTGGCCCAGGGTACATCAATGGGAGGTACACTATAATTGACTGTATTCACCAAGGGACATATTACCTATAATGGATATTGATGTTTATTGGTCTGACGCTATGCATTGCAGAATGCATCAATCTTTTCTACCAGTCTACAAAGGCCACTTGTACCAAGTACTCTTTCTCAACAGGATTGCTGAAATTTAAATTTATAAAAAAAGGTTTAAAGTAGGCTTTGACAATAGCCATAGTGAAAACATAATTAATATTTTTTTAAAAAGGAAGCTTATAAAGGAACACCACAAAAATAGTTTCTAATGTATTCAATCTGGACTACAAACATAGGTAGAATCATATAATAACATAGAACATAGAATAGTACAGTAATTGGAAGGGACCTCAGAGGTCTTCTAGTCCAGCCCCCTGCTTGAGCAGGAGACTCTATATCATTTCAGACTCACCTCAACTAAGGTGAGAGGGGGTTCACCTTACTTCCAAAGAGTTCATAGGTTATTGGATTATTTGGGGCTCAGAGCTCTTTTAGATATATGATGAAATGCTATATTGCTTAAAAACAATCAACACAATGCACACATATTTCTGCAACATTTCAAACCACCAACTTTCTGTTTATAAGGAAAGAATTATACATAGCCATTGTGTTATATCAGCTCTTAAAGTCTATGGCAGGGTTGTCAAATTCACGTCACCACGTGACATATCCCCTTTGATAAACCGGGTGTGGGCATGGACAGCATGTGATGCTGCATCCAGCCTGCGGACCAAAAGTTTGACAGCTCTGGTCTATGGTAAACTTATAAAAAATCTCTTGTGGCCACCATTGTTGTTTTTATATTAGGAACTTCCCAAAATAAAACATTGATGTTTTAGTGAATGTGTGATATAACCAGAAAAATCTGCTACTTTGCCAATATTCTCATAAGATTTTTTAATCTGGTGAAGGATAGAAGGGCAATTTCTAATGATCCCCCTTATCCACAAGTTCTTAAGAGGCTTCTTTCCAAAATTCTCCCTTTAGTATCACAGAAGACTCGCTAAAGCAGGGGTGTCAAACTCATATCATCATGGTGGCATCCCGTGGCTTATTGGGACTTTTTCCCCTTTGCTAAATTGGGCATGGGTGTGGCACATGACACATCCAGCCCATGGACCGGGAGTTGACAGCCCTGCTCTAAAGCAATAGGGAATCATTTGAGAAGCTGTAAGCAAAAAGGAGAAATTTCTTCAAATTATTATTTTTCCTTCCACTGCATAGAAGGCTCTGCTAAAATAACTTTTTTATCAATACTGGAGCATATTTTTTAACTTTAATGCAAACTTAAGTATTTATAGGATTTTAATTTTAAAAAATCATTCCAAGATAGAATTAGAAATTTCCACTGATATATAAAAAGATTCATAAGTTATATGCTATTACAAAATATATAACTGATTCCTTTTGTTCCTGATGCCAAACTTTTATGAAGTCTTAGCAGTCTGGTTTTATCTTTTACACACTACAGTATTGCTTGCAAAGTAAAACATAACCATTATCACAAATCAGATTCTGGAGAGGCATTCAAGCTTTGTAGTTCTTAGTTTTAATTTAATAATGTGTGCAGTAGGCAGAGATGTTTATTTTTGGCAGCCTACTCATTGTGCTAAAACAAATTATCAGATTTCAGTACTGGAAAGAACATTTTGTTTGATCTAAAAAGTATAAATAATTCCTGCAAAAATATAAGAAGACATGGTTGTTAATGAAGAAACACTTCAAAAAATGCATTAATACAGCTTTGTTATGGCTTTGCTTTGTCTTCTTTAAAAGTGAGAGAATGAATTGAGAAGGAAGGTGACACCTAGAGTACTGCATCCAGTTTTGGTCAGCACACTACAAAAAGTATTGAGACTCTAGAAAAAGTACAGAGAAGAGCAACCAGGATGATTAGGGGATTGGAGACTAAAACATATGAAGAACGGTTACAGGAACTGGGCTTGGCTAGTCTAGTAAAGAAAAGGACCAGGGGAGACATGATAGTAGTCTTCCAATACTTGAGGGGCTGCCATAGAGAAGAAGGGGTCCAGCTATTTTCTAAAGCACCTGTAGGCCAGACAAGGAATAATGGATGGAAACTGAACAAGGAGAGATTTAATCTGGAAATAAGGAAAAACTTTCTGACAGTGAGAACAATCAGCCAGTGGAGCAGCTTACCCTCGGAAGTTGTGGGAGCGTCATCACTTGAGTCAGTTGTCAGAAATGGTGTAGGGTCTCCCGCTTGGGTGGGGGATTGGACTAGATGACCTACAAGGTTCCTTCCAACTGTGATTATCTGTTATCAATAGCATTCAAAATATTGTTTGTTCCTTTGCTTGTTTAGGCTTTCTGCAAAAGTTTTTATGTTAATTCATAATTATATATTTACTAAAAGGAATCAGAATATGCATTTGCTGTAAATTAGTTGCCTCCAAATCAGAGGTGGTATTCAGCAGGTTCTGAACACTTCTGGAGAACCAGTAGCAGAATTGTGAGTAGTTTGGAGAACTGACAAATACCACCTCTAACTGGAGATTTTACAGTACCCTTCCCCTGCCATTCCCACTAAACCATGCCCACAGAACTGGTAGTTTGTATCCCACCACTACTCCAAATGTATGTGTATGGATGTAGATAGATGAGAGGGTGGGTAGAGGGAGAGGGAGAGAGAGAGAATATTCTAGATGGGCCTACTTACTGGTAAAGAGCGGAAAGAACATAAGAAATTATGCAACATCTAGTAAGAATGGACATGGAACTGTACAGGTTGGAAAATGCTATTTTAAACTGATGTTTTGCTTCTTGCCAGTTCTGTCTAGGCTTTGGAAAAAAAGCTATCTAGTTTACCCACCTCCCTTATAATTTATGTAGTATCTTTAAATGATGAGCTGTACTGATATATCATGGGTGGCACAATTCTGAATTTCTAGAGTGGATATGGAGAAGAGGGAGGAGGAGGTTTGTAATATATTAGTCAAAGTTTGAATTGCTTATGAAGTCTTTGGTCAGCTAAGAACTGGTCAGAGTAGCTTTGGTACAGGACATCATGAAGAGTCATACATAAAAACGTTCAGGACATTGAGGTGTCAGAAGCAACTGAAGTCTCTCTGAGTGGCAAGATGGGTGGCCTACAATTTTAACTAATTTTAATAACTAAAATAAATAAAGACATGTTTCTGTGAGGCAGCCACAAAAGTTAGCAAAAAAAAATTAAAATGACAGTTTACTTACTTTAATTAATGGCTATACACATTCTGTTTTCTTTTCATGCAGTTAAGCTCCTCCCTTAACTGCTGCCAATTTAAATTTAGTAGTTTAAGATTGCAGAAGATGGGGAGATATTGATATTGAAACTATTTATGGAAGCTATATGACTGAAGTTTTAAGAAAATATGACTTTTCCTTTAAATATGCTTACTTTCTCCCTTGATCACAGCTACTTTACCCAATAATTTATCCTGATAAAGGCAATTTCTATGCTTGTTATTCTCATTATATTTCAGGTGACCAATGAAGCCTGGATGTGCCTCAGCATTTTGTAGAAGCAGAATATCTCACAGTTGTGAACCAAAGCGCCTCTGCACACTCCTAGAATATACCAGCCCAACAATGTAGACCAGACAAGAAAAAAGAAAAAAAAAACTGCATAGAAGTCTTAAATTTGGATTAATATGTATACAAACTTTGGAACTGTTTTGCTTTGCTTTGCTTGTGTATTGCACATTTTCTGTGTTTAAGGAATGAATTAATCCATTCAGGCGGAAATATGGGGGACCTAGACACTATTATTGTCTGGCTAATGCTTCTTCATTTTAGTATGTAAAATTTACAGTCATTCCTTATCTAAACTTTGAGATAAAATACCAACACTAGAAATAATAAAAACAGTGACCTTGTGCCTTAATGCTGTGCAGCTTACCTTGTTGTAAAATAAACCCGACAGCAACAAGCCTAGAAAAGAGAATTTTGGTGCCATAAGAAGCCTCATAAATTCATAAAAGAACATTCTACATTTTCAATGCCCAATTCTTATTGGCTGTTATGGAGACATAAAGATTACTAGAAAAACACAAACCAACAATACTGCCACCATTGTTCGTGGTTCTTTTTTTTTTATAAATAAAGTTTATTTAAGTTTCATATATTTAAAACATTTAAAAAGAAACAAACAAACATATAAACAAATATATGTACATATATACTGTACATTTTGCAACAGGTATTGAGCATTGGTTACATTTTTCTTTTCTTTTTTTTCTTTTACCTCGTAACATTGACATGATCTACCTTGTTACAATACCTTCCTCATTCTTTTAATGTTTTAATTTCACAGAATACTTTATGATTAGATGCACGTCCTTCATAGTTTCATAACTTATTGTTCTTTATCTTTTTTGTAATGCGTTTGTATCTGCGCATAGAGTCATCATGCTATCTCTTTTCCTTGAATTTGTATTTGATTCCTATCCTTTAACTCTCCAGTTTCAAGTAATAGATCTTTATATCTTACAATATTATCAAAATCTAAAACGTTTGGATGTGTAACTGCCTCCATTGTAGATAACTAAAGTGGGACCTTACAGTAATGTATTTTTTAATCTTTTCCCAAATAGTAATAACACAGTCCTTATGTAATGCCTTTAAAAGTACAAGTCATGTTTACTTTTTCCATCCCACATAAATGTGTGCCATCCAAGTTGGAGAACAAAGCCCTCTAGTGTTAAGATCCTTTTATTTATCAAATTAACCCAGTCTTTGAGCCAGGTTACTATCGCAGAATAGTAATATGTTTCGAAATCTGGAAGACCAAAGCCTCCTTTCTTTCTATCATTCTGTAACAATTTATATTTTATTCTGGGTTTTTTTCCCCTGCCATATAAATTTGGATATCTGTTTAGTTAGTTCTTCAAAAAACTTTTTTTCCAACTTGACTGGCACTGTCTGAAATAAGAACAACAATTTTGGCAAAATATTCATTTTTACTATTGCAATATGACCTAATAGAGATATTTGTAATTTAGCCCAATTATCTAAGTCTTTAAATATTTGAATTGTTAATTTATCATAATTATCTTTTTAATTGACAAGCACCTAGCTATCAGCCATATCTCCAAATATTTTACTTTATTTACCACCTATATCCCTAATCTCTTTTTCTTCCTTTGTTCATTTGCATAGTTTTTTGTTCTCACTTTTTTTTTCTTTGTTAATTTTCAACCCTGCCACCTTTCCATATTGTTCTATTTCTTTCATTAAAATGGGTGTCATTTCCAGGGAATCTTCCACTATAAATGCCATCTCGTCAGCGAATGCTTGAAGTTTGTCCTCCTCTTTTTTAACTTTTAATCCCCTGATCTCTTGATTTTGTCAGATTTGCACCAGTAGCATCTCTTCTACTAACATATAAGTAGGGAGCCAAGGGGCATCCTTGCCTTATACCCTTATTTATCCTTATATTATCTGTATTTTCCCCATTTATTAATATTTTTGCAGTTTGGATATTATATATTGTTTTAATGAATCCTAAAAAAAAATCAACAAATTTCATGCCTGTCAATTTTTTAATAAGAAAATTCAAATTGTCAAAAGCCTTCTGAGCATCTAAAAACATCAGCGCCATTGATTTAGTTGTGTGTACTTCATAGAATTCTAAAACATCCATAATTATTCTTGTATTTTTCTTCATTTGTCTATATGGTAGAAAACCCATTCTGGTCAGTATGAATAATCCTACTTAATATTTTCTTTATTTTTTCTGCCAATTTTGTGGCCAAATCTTGTAATCTACAGTTTAAAAGTGATATGACCTGTAATTTTGAATTTTTTGTAGATCTAATTGCTCTTTGTGGATAAGGGCTATATACACTTCAGTCCATGACTTTGGTATATTAGCACTATCCAAGGCTTCATTATATAAGTCTATCATTAACTCCTCCAATAATTCTTGAAACTCCTTATAGAATTCAGATGGAATTCCATCTGGGCCCGGGGTTTTATTTGTTTTTTGGGCTCCAATTGCCTTTCTAATTTCTTCTAATTAAAATATTGTCTTCTAAACAATATTTTATTGTTTAGTATACATTTCTCCTTGTCTGTTATTTCCAGCAATTTTTTTCCTTCAGATATTGATTAATAAGTTTTTTCTGGTATTTCTTTTTGATTGTATAGATTTGTAAAAAAGTCCTTAGCAATATCTTTCTTTTTCTTAGCCTGAGTACATACTTTCCCTTCTTGGTCTAGGAGAGCTGCAATCATTCTTTTCCTTGTTCTTTTTTTATTTTATGGGCTAACCATCTCCCAGGTTTATTTGCTTTTTCAAAATAATTTTGTTTTACTAATTTAACTTTTTTGGGCCAGGTCTTCCTGCATACTTAAATTCATCTTATGTTTACCAAATCTATTTCTTTATTAATATTTTGATTATTTGGATCAATTTGTCTACTTGCTTCTAGATCTTTAAGTTTCTCTCTCCACACATTTTGTTGTTGCCTTTTTTATTCATTCTTTTTACTATTATAGCTAATAGTTAAACCTCTCATGTAAGCTTTTGTTGTATCCCAGAGGTTTTGAAGGGACATATGTTCTCTCTTATTTATTTCAAAAATATTTTCAATTCTTTTTCACCATTTCAATATAATCATTATCTTTTAGTATACTATTATTAAATGTCCATCTTCCAATCATTCTCTTTCCTTCCACTTAATTTGAATAGGGTTTATGATCAGCCCATATGTTTGGCAAGATCTCTATATTTTCAATGTTTTCTATTAAGCCTAGGTCCATCCATATCTGGTCTATTCTGGACCAAGAGTGATGGGGGTTGGAAAAGAAAGTGTATTGCTTTTTAGTTGGATACGGTTCTCTCCACGCATCTTTCAAATTTAATTCCCTCACAGGTTATTAAAAGAAGATGGGAATAGTCTCTTTTTATTTTTGGAAGCTTTTATAGTCTTTGTTCTTATCTGAAACAGCATTTAAATCTCCTACAATACATACACTTGTATATTCAGTTTCTATATCTTGTGATGGAATTTATTATAGAATTCTTTTTGATTTATATTCGGGGCATATACTGTAACTAACAAAATCTTTTTCTGGTTTAATATTATTTCTATAAATAACATTCTCCCTTCATCATTCTTATATACTTGTTTATGTTGCAGCCAATCTTTTATATATACTATGATACCCCTTTTTCTTTGATTTGAAAGAGCCCAATACATTTTTTCCCAAATTAGTATCCTTTAGAAGGTATTCCTGTTTATCTATGATGTGTATTTCTTGTATACAAATTATGTCTGCATTTTGTTTTTAAGTTTTTTAAATGACTGTTTCTTTTTAATGTTGAGTTTAAACCATTGATATTAACTGAAAATAAGGTGATTTCTCTGTTCGTGTTACTGTCTGTGTAGAGCATTTTTATTTCTTTCCTTGTTCTGTGTTCTCTTGTACTTGGTCTGTTGTCCTCTTCTTCTTCTCTAAGTTCTGAGATTCTAATTGTGGTGTAAGTTCTTTCTCTTCAGAGAGTTGTTCTTCCTGACTTCTTGTATTTGAATTTTCTCCACTTTCACATTCTTCCCCAGACATTGTTTGCCAAATTGATGTGCTTTCTCTATTGTGTTGATTTATATTTTTTGTCCTGCCATGCTACTAGGAGCCCTTCCGGGGTGAGCCATCTAAATGATATACCATTCTTAATTAACTGAGATGACAAAAACTGGTAGTCCCTTCTTTGCTCCCTAACTCTCCTGGGTATTTGCTTCAACATTACTACTTCATGGTCTTTATATATCAGTGGTCATCTCTGGTCTTGCCGTATAGCATGCCTCATATTGTCTTTCTCACAAATCGGATGTGGACTTCTTGGGGTAGTCTGTGTCTTCGGGTGTAATGCGTATATACTCTGAAAATTTCATTGATATCATTCTTGATTTCTTATTTATCTTTCTGTAGGGCTGTTGCTATCAAGTTTGCCATTATTTCACGTAGAGATCTTCCTTTTATCTTCAACAACATTCTGGAATCTCAAATAAACGATGCTTTTTCTAATTCTATATGTGCCACAGAATCCCGAAGTTCACAATATAAGACTTTCCAATTTTGTTCCAATTCCTCTAATCTCTTTTCTACCACCTCAGTTCTTGCCTCTATTGTGTTTAATTTTTGTTCATTTTTTGTCATTGTCTCCTGCATCTTTCCGATTTTACTATCCAAATTTTGTATCCTGTTCTTCACTCCTCCTATTTCTGTTCTCATTTCTAATTTCATGTCTTCATGATTCCTTGCTATCAATTCATGGGTTTTTACCATCATTTCCTGCATCATAGTAAATGTTGACTGTACTGCCTGCAAACTTTGGGCAGAACTTGTCTTTTCTGCCAGTAACATTGCATCTATCAATCTCTGTCCCAGAGGTGAAGATGTCACTATTGTAGGTTTCTTCCATGATTTTACATTTTACATTTTTTGTGGTTCTATTGGAGAGTGACTGAGTAAAAAAGAACAATGAACTGTATGAGAAAGTTTAAATAGGGATATTTACAAAGCTTAATTTGCCAATTTCACATTTCCCATGTGTGAAGAGAAAATGAATTACAACTTCTCAATCCAAATATATTATGGGAAGTAAATTTTGGTAATAAACTCATTTCTATATAAATATTTCTTGTTAAAACATTTGAAGGGCATATAATAATAATGTATATACACATTATTTTCAGTCATTAGAGAGTGTAAAATGACACTATATGTGTGTGTGTGGGGGGGGGGGGGGGTTTCCAGGAAAGAGAGAGATTACTTGAACAATATGTCCTGTGCTAGATTATAAGTTCTCTAATTCTTAATTATATTAAATTTACTAAGCTGTCCAGCAGTAATATTTTTAGAAGATCAAAAAGCAACTAATCCAAAATTTCTTGCTCCTATATCATGGAACAGACATAATTTATTATATATTTAGAGTTGCTAATAATAGATAAATACTATATCAAATCAGTGTTTGTTGAATTATAGATAGCATTTGAAATAGCCGCACCGGCATCTTCGGCAAACAGAAATTTCATTAAGACGATGACACAGACAGAGTGACAGCATGAAATAAATCCCATCCTATGTGCTTTTATCTGAGTCTGATGCAAATATAAAAGTTGCAATATTTGCATCATGATTTCATTAAACAAGTTTTGTCACTTCACCCCTCCTGTATATCTTCCCATCTCCCCATGGGAATAAATATCCTCTGAATAGATATTTACACAATTCTCCATCTAGAATATGTGTATATTTTAAATACATAGTTCCAGGAATCCTAACCCAAAGCTATGCTTTTGAGTTACTACTTATTATTCAGCCTCACGATTACTTATATGAAAAGGGCATCACATATTAGTAAGGAGTAATTAACCTTGCCTTTAGCCTCCAGCATGATAATGGCCTTGCTTCTGAATATCTGTATGATGACATGCCCCTTTCTGAAAAAGAAATTTATATTTAGTGGCTGCTTATGCTTAGCGTTGTGGCTGCCAAATAGAAGACTATCATAATGAAGATCCTGATATGTAGAAGTCAACAAATTGTCTTTTTCCTTATAACAGCCAAAATAATATATGTATATTCCAGAATATTGGGTGCTTTAAAAATGATTCTGAAGTTATGCTGTGTATCTCATATGGGAACAACTGCAACACTTCACTGATAATTATTAAAATAGTTCAATGGTCTGTAGAAATTCTCAGTTACCAGGTCATGGTTATCCCAAAGATGCTTTTTAGAAAGCAAGTGGACTTTCTTGTTTTTTCTTTGAAGACATTTCACTTCTCATCCAAGAAGCTTCTTCAGCTCTGACAGGATAATGGCGAATGGAAGGATTTACATAACTTGCAGACAGCTGGTCATTTACATCCTTTTAGAGGATCCTTGAAGCTTGGATGAGAAGTGAAACATCTTTTTAAAAAAACAACCCAAGAAAGTCCAGTTGCCTCCTGAAAAAGCACCTTTGAAACAACCATGACCTGGATAACTGAGAATCTCTAGGAACTTTTAGCTATACAATTTGGAATGAACACCCTTTGAATAGTGTGGGAGTAGGAGTGCATTTCCAGAGGAAAAAAGAAAAATTGCAGACTACAGGAACTGGGAGCACTACTCAGGTGACCCTGAAAACACAGATAAACCACCAAGTGCTTCAAGGATGCAAATGACCAACTGTCCGCAAGAAATATAAATCCTTCCATTCCCCACTATCCTGTTAGAACTGAAGAAGCTTTCTGGATGAGAAGTGAAATGTCTTCAAAGAAAAAATAAGAAAGTCCAGTGGCCTCCTGAAAAAGCACCTTTGGAACAAAATAGTCCCAAATCTTTTTCAGACTTCTCTTCCTTAAAAATTAAAACTGTTTCTGCCTTAACAAATTCACACTGATGATTTTTAAAGCAGCAACAGCCTTTTTTTTCCAGGCAGATGCCGAAATCTAGAAAAAAGGATGGAATGGATGCTTTAAGGAGTCTATGCATTGCTGTGATTGCAGAAGGTCTTCTAAAGCATTTTTTAAGCTTATATATCCCTAGTTCAGTGGCTAAAAATAGAATCAGTAATATTCACACACTCTATTGATTACACATATTGTGCAGAAATAGGCATATCACTGTTGGTTTCCAATTTGACTATAGAAAGCCAAAGATCTGTTCTCCTTCTTGGCCAAATTGGTAGTGTCAAATTGCTGTTCCATATAAAATGACCAAATTTCATTTTTGCATATAAATATGCATAGTATTTTGGCAACTGGTTTATGTTACACAATTGCATTGATCAATTTCAACCCACAATTTGGTCATTTTCAATTTTGCCTCCATAATTCAAACATGTGTGGCTAGTAGATATATTTTCCTCTGATTTCAGTGCTGGTGGAATGTTGAGAACTGGGTGGCTTTACTACAATTTCAAATTGTGTAGTACCTTCTGAACTTCACCAGGTGTGTAGTTCTTTGCCAAAATATTTTGTGCAATTTGCTGCACAAAAGACCTAAAACAGCTAAACGTCAGCTCTTACATTTTGCATGAATAAATATGAACTTTAAAATGTCTAAGAGCAAAAAACCTGCCAGTCACTGGATAAACGTTTAAAGCTCTTTTTATTATTTTGCAGCTGGTGCCCTTTGCTGAAGGATATTTCCTTTGCTGCAGACTCAGAATAAAAACATTTCATTTTAAGAATGCAATTAGAAACACATCTGTTGTTTCAGGAACTTTAGATTAAAAGTAAGTCCTCATAAAGATTAAAATATCTATTTTTCTCAGAAAGGAAGTATATTTATTTCAAGACTATTTTAATTCAATACCAATATCTTTCTAATTATAGTTCCATAGTATGAATGAAGAGAGCCATTCAAAGCAATGGAAAGCAATAGTCCTGGATCTATATCAAACCTGGCTGGAGTTTTCAAATAGCCTTAAAAGGCAGTGAATGCATGCCATGTAGAAATTGAAAGAGAATTAATCTAAGATGATGCATTTAAAGAAAGAAAGGTATATTTCTATTAGTTGAAACCTAAATTCATACAATCGAAACATATTGATAAATCATAGTTTCACAATGGATTCCCCGTTTCATGTTATCCTTTTGAATTATTGTAACCGCTTATGATACTGTAACTGCATCCAGCCAATCAGTAAAATGCATTCATGGACTCATTCTTCCATTCTGCCCTCCCAAATGTTGATATTTGGAAAGATATGTTCATTCCATGAAAATATCAGAACTACATTAACTTTTCTGAATAAAATCAAAGGATTATTTTTTCTAATAGAAGTCATCCAATGCTAGTATAAGAATCCCACAACAAATTTCAACAGCCTCTCCAATACTGTTTCTCAGAAATTGTTTTTTGAAGGCATGCCAGTTCAAATTGTGAAATACTATGCAGTTTTCATGATTTATGGTTACTGATTATACTGAATGCACTTTGTCTAAATTACTTTAAAACTCTCTTCGCTCATGGTGACTGCTGTGTCATGCTGTACCAAATTCCATATTTCAACCACATGCAAAACAAAAACCAAAACCAAACCCTTTTCCTTTTGTCTGTCCCAATCTTTGAACCCCTGGATGAATTCTTCTGGGTTCTAATTTAATAAGAAAGACACACTCCAATCACCTCATACAGTTAGTTGCCATTGCCTACATATTTCAAATCTCCACAATATTATTTCTGAGATGTAGACTAGACGTCTGCACATTATTATAAATCTTTTTGTGCCTGGGGACTGCATTTATATTTTGGAAAGACAGAGAGCAACAATAAAGTGAAGCTGCGAAGCCACTTTCTGTATCTATAGAAGGTCAGGCTTACTGGATTCACCCAGGAAACAAAGTCAAAAGAAACAAACTTATGGCTTAGAGTAGAAGTTTTGACTCAGAGTTCTATTGCTTTTGCTACATCCAAAGGCTTGTGTTGCAACAATGTGGTTCTCATCAAACTGACCTATTGGATTTCCCCTCTGCAGAAAGTATTGACTCATATATTAAAGGCAAAAGTTTCCTTATCCAGTAAATTTCTGGTTGCAGTGCTCATCTCTATTTCTTGACTGAGGGAGCCGGCGTTGTCCAAAGACATTTTCCGTGGTCATGTGGCCAGCATGGGTATATGCCAAAAGTGTACAGAACACTGTTACTTTCCCACCAAAGTGGTACCTATTAATCTATTTGCATTTGCATGCTTTCGAACTACTAGATGGGCATGTAACAGGAGCTCCCCGTATTGCATGGTGTTCAGGTCTTGAACCTGGGCTGTCATATTTCCAGCTGACAATCTCAGCATCTTTACACACACACACATACACAGAGAGAGAGGGAGAGGGAGAGAGAGAGGGAGAGAGAGAGAGATCATCATCATCATCATCATCATTTTATCCATTGCCTATCCACTTCAGGATGAAGACCTCTTCCACATGTTCCAACCAATATGCGGAACATATGCATATACATATATTACAATTTATCAAATTGTAAGTTAATAGGAAATCACCATATCAATTACATTGAAATAATGTTATGTAAAGAGAGAATGTAATGTAATTTAATTTTTGTCCTAGTTTCATCTACATTTTGGAAACGGTTTCCAACATGCTGCTTCAGAACTATAAGTCACTGTTGCACTGAAAACATTGTGAAAGTTAGCGCTGAAGTTAGTTATGCAACAATCAGGCTAATTTATATTGCATCATTTCTATCCATCTCCTTCTTTGTCTCAGTTGGCAAGTGGGGGGCATACCTCATACTACAGAATGAGCATGTAAATGAGCTCCAGGAATTTTAGGATCCTGCCAACATAAAGGAGCTGGCAACTGGCTCTGTTGCAACATTTTATAATATATACGGAAATTTATCAAGGAGAGAAGCAACCTGGAATTAAGGAGAAACTGATAGTGAAGACAATTAACCAGTGGAACAGCTTGCCTTCAGAAGGTGTGGGTGCTTCATCACTGGAGTCTTTTTAAAAAAGAGACTGGACAGTCACTTGTCAAAATGGTATAGGGTTTCCTCCTTGAATGAGGGCTGGATTAAAAGATCTCCATGGTCCCTTTCAGCTCTATTCCAATTCTGATTCTAAATATATCTCAGTCAAAAACTTATTGCTGTAGGGCTTTCTGAACTATTGTCAGACTTGCTTTTCAAGACTTGTACAAAACAAGTACAAGTGTCATGGTTGGGATCTAGGATATATGTTAAAAGTAGTTTTAGCAATTTAATGAATGTTTATTAGAAAGATAAGGAAATAATGAGAGATGTTCTCTTTATATCGTCTAACTATCAGGCAGCAACAAGAAATTTAATTGTACTTCCTTTGTTACATTTGAAAGCGAGCTGACATGAATAGCACTTCTGAAATATTCCTGGAGCTGCTTTATTTTAAAATCAGTAGAATAAACTTGTGCTCAGATTATTTTTTTTAAAAAATAAAACCTTGACTGATATTTGCAATATGTGATGTTCAGGTTACTAACTCTAGAATTATCACATTTTTTTTTTCATTGAAGTGCCTAAGCATTGGTGCTTTAATTAAAAATCCACATCTTTGCTTTAGCTACAATTGGGGGGGAGGACCAGGTTATAAATGGTAAAAGCAGAATAAATACATGAAAACATGAAAACATTAAAATTTGATTTTAGAAGAAAAGAAATGACATCCATAATATCTGGGAACAGGTTATGCAGTGATTTATCTGCAAGAGCACACAGATCATTACTGGCTCATAGCTTTCCATTTTAACAGCATGAACTGTACTCATTTTGCTGGACACCATATTTGATAATTGTTTTGAATAATCTTAAATGGGAATCTGGAATTAGTATTTCTCAGGCTTTGAAGCTGGAGATCCAAGATGGTGCAACTGTCAATTCCACTATGTTAATCCATTCCAGTGCTTTCCTACTACTTGTCCAAATTGTGGCTCTACTTTTTTTTTTTTGGGGGGGGGGGGGAGGGGGGGAGGGCATTCATTGTAATTTTTTTTTCACCTACTCAGAAAGAAAGACATACATTTTTTTTTACATTTCTCATGTTTTAAGAAAAACCCCTAAAATTAAACGTTATGTCAAATTCCTCCCCTTTTTTTCTTTAGTTAGAAGGAAAATCCATCTGGTACAGTTCCACGTTGGGAGAAAGACAGTGGAAACAACATAGAAGCTGGAGGTTGATTGGAAAGAGGAGTCCTTTTATTGATGAAAAGAACCACCAAGCACATTGTTCTGGTGCAGCTGTCCACATGGAGTTGAGAGTGGGGGGATTCCTTTGGGGTCATGTAGGAGTCATGGCTGGCTCTATAGGCAAAAGGGGAAATACAAATTTTAGTTATTTGTCTGAGCTAATTTTGTCAACCTTTGGTTTAATGTGCTGCTTATTGTGTTGCTTGTCTGAAATATCTGCTGTGGTCAGTCTTTCTGAATGGATTACCAAATCTGCATTTCTAAAAGCTGGCTTCCTCAGTTTCTGCTTGGGGCAGGGAGATTGGGGCTGGTTTCTACCACCCTTAAGTTTTTTTTTTTCCCATTTCTCCTTTAGGGGAAATATTCTATCCTATCTTTTTAATATTCCTCAAATATTTCATTCTTCTGAGGGTAGGGGGGCTTCCCACACTTTTATTTCACAAGAGCCCATTAAATATCAAAGGAATCAACATACACTTGCATTAAATCAGAAACAACAGACTTTCGTAGGTTATTTAAATAGCATATGTAATGCAGACAGTTTTTGGTTAACTACTGGCCTGTTTAGCAATCTCACATCATCCCAGATACACATAGTTTCAAAAGGAGAAAAGATTCAGAAAGGAAGGAGATTCACATCTGAAATAGTTAGATGAGGAAGATCATAAAGTGATAATCCAGATTAGATAGGGTTTCTTTTTAATGTTCTGATTAAAACAAGATAGGTAGGGATAAAGCATGCTGAGGCAGAGACTGGATTATTTTAATTGGAAACATTTTCCGCCTGTTGCTTGATCTATATTTTACAATAAGCCAAATAGTTTGATCTACTCACCTAAAGGCCCAAGAGATATTTTTCACTAACCATACAGAAAATTTTCCAGCTCTGCCTGTGTGGAAAGATGAAAGGTCTTTTGCTGCAGGCAAATGAAACTACAGAGGCTTCAAACACTCACTGGTGGCTAACTTCTTGCCTACTACCAACTCTAGGGAATGCCAGCTGAGTGAATGTCTAAATAGCAGTAGATATATATCTATATCTAATCTCTAAAGGACTTTGCTTCTCTCTCTACCCATTCCTTTCCATTAACTTCATATGTATATGGATTTTTTTTTTAAAAAAAGCAGGCTCCCCTTTGTAATTCTCTGGAATCTATGCTGAAATTTAGGCAAGTGGTAGTCCTGCAACCTGGCAAAGAAAGTCAAGCTACTTGGGTACAAATACAAGACTGGACTTTGTAGAATATATTGCACTATGCCGTTGTGGAAATAATGTCTATCTGGTTCAGTTCCAAGCTGGGAGAAAGATCCTGGAAACATGGAGGCTGATTTGAAAGATGGTTTATTGATAAAACATTACCACATGGGTTTGTGGTTCTGGGCAGCTGACCAAAATGGAGCTGAGAGGAGAGATTATACCTTCTTTGGGCTTTGCATTTGAGTTTCCTGTTCCTGTGGAAGAACATGTATTCCATTGGCTGTTGTCATATTCCTATGGGATCATTTAGGGGTTATGTAGGCTGGGTCTATAGGCAAAAGAGAAATGCAAATTCTAGGTGTTTGTCTGACCTCCCATGTTTGGTTGAACTCTGGGATGGTGCAATGAAGGGTCTTGTGTTCTGAAAGGGTGCTAGGCAATTCCTATTGTGGCTTAATGGCTTTCATCCTGTTTTGGATCTTGAGTGAGGACTAATCCTATCTCTGGCTTTGTTCAAACTGCATTGAGTTTCAAACTACCCTCTCTTGAATGGATTACCAAATCTGTATTTCTAAAAGCTGCCTCCTCAGTTTCTGCTTGAAGATAGGGAGATTGGGGCCTGCTTTCTGAATAGGCTGGCCCCGTCTTTCTTAATGGGCACAAAATATCTGATGGGGGATATTAAGAAAGACTGAGTCTGTTTTCTACTTCTAAAAACACATGTTTCTCCATTTCTCCTTTTGGGGAAATATAATATTCTGCCTTTTTAAATATTTCCAAAATATTTCAGTCTTCTAGGAGAGGTAGGTGCTGACTTTTTACACTATTTTAGCATTTGTGTCATATAGCCAGGAAAAAGGGAAATAGAGATCTCAGCTATGGTGTTAAACAACCACAGTCATAGCTTTTGCAGCTGAATTGCAGTGATTATGAAGCTTTAGTTCAACTACTTAGAATACCAAGGTTATTCTCTCTGCTTAAGAAGAAGTGGTAGCATTTTTAAAATTTCAAAACAAATTGGAAAGGAATCTCTCATCTTCAGGTAGAAGAAATATACATATGCAATCCATTTTGCCACTATTTAATGATTCTTGTAATACATGTTATAAAGATATATAAATATCTTGAATACAAAACATTAAACAGTTCTTTAAAATACCTGTCAATCAGATCAAATCCCCTAAATGTGAGTATGTGTGACTAGGAAGACAATGGGAGGGATTTCTTAAAGAGTTCATGCCACTGGACTCATAATTGTTCCTGTATGATGGAATAGAAAAAGAAGCAAAGTCAGTAAACAAACAGATATTAAAGAAAAAAAGATATTTAAGAATGATCTTTAGGAAGAAATTCAAGAGAAGGTTAGATAACTATTCTTTCTATAAGAATTTTCATAATGATTTTGTGCATTTTTCCTTTAAAAGAAGCAGTACAGACACACCAAAAAGTGCAAGGAACACATGTGTATGAGCTTTGGGGAATGCAGAAGAGAAGGGCTAATATGGATGCAGCAATTCTCAGTGTGAGCTGTGTGGCTCTCACTGCAATCTGAATTAACCTTGCCTTGTTGAGAAGTGGCTGCAGCAATCTGTCCCGCAGGATATGAGGGCAAACATGGAGGTGGGAAAAAAAAGCTGTGATTGAAATGTGAAGCAGCAGGAGTCTGATACTGAAGTGGTAATAAAACCCTGGTTGCCCTCCACTTTTGATCTTGGCTTCTTTGCTGCTAACCTCCATAGCTGATCTGACACTGCCCTCAGCAGTCATTAGAAAAAGTAACAACCTTTTTAGAATCTCCACTGAGATGCCTTTAGCCTGGTGGTTTTCTTTGAAGTATATCTTTTTTTTTGTCTTTTACCCAGGCTACCTATTATTGCCATGAAAAATGCATGCAGCCAGCAGGAGAATTTGATTTAAGGGAAACTTTTCTTACTAGAAAGTAGCATTTGAAACTTCTCCACTCATTTGTTAGAACCGTGAAATTTTGGATCAATGTACAATGTGAGATGTTTCCATAGGTTAAAAATGACTGCATGACTTTTGCCTGGCTTTCCCAGATACTGGAACTGCCTTGGGGATGCATGTTTGATAGCTTATGTTGTCTCAATCAGGTACACTCACCATTTGCATCACTTCAATTGATTAGTTATGTGTCACCAATTTGCTTTCAACTCCTAGTGATCACACAGATATTTTTCTTCCCTGACAATCTATTCCTAACCTAGTATTCCAAGTCTTGGAAGATTAATAACCACTGTAACTGAGTGTTGCTTTGGTTTGAGATGGGCAAGAAATAAATTTCATAATAAATAATATTAATATACTGAGCCCTTTCTTACTGCCATTTCTTCTTTCTCACCAATTTTCCCTGCACTAAAGCCTTTTCCAGAGAGGTCTTTGCCTAATGTAGTCAAATAGGATAGTTTGAGTCTGGTCAATTTGAGTTTGTTTCTTAAATGAGCACTGTGGGTTAATTTTTTGATTGATTGATTGATTTGATTGTTTTCTTGGATAGCCACGGTATTCTCAAAAATCTTCTCCCAACACCAAAATTCAAAGCTCCAATATTCTTCTTATCTTGTTCTTCAAAACTCTATTAATTGCAAATGAAAAAAAATGAAATAGGGAATGGTACATGAATTTTAATAATGCAATCTTGCTTTCAGCTTACAAGCATGTGGTAGAGGTTTTAAATTTTATCTTCCCCCTTTTGGCAGATAGAAACATCTCACAAGAGATAAACAAATCAAAGGCTTATTTAAAGCATGGTTGGCTTTCTTTTTTTCTTTGTTTTGTCTTGTCTCAAGATAGTAGCAACATGATCAGAATATATAGAATATTAGTTGATATCTGTGCTTCGCTACCAACTATGTAGTCGGGCTTAGTTTTTGGGAAGGAAAAAAAGAGGGGGGAGAGTTTGCCTCTGCCTACCAGCATGCATCAGTATTCATCTGGCTAGCATCCTGTCAATGTATGAGAGAGTTGAGGGCTGTTTAGAAATTAAAGCAGTATTTGCTGTGTGAGCAAGAAGGAAACAGCAAAGAGCCTGGGCATGGCTTAGCTCAACTGTCCTATACTAAAGCTGCTTGGTGCTGTGTAAGTAAAACTGAAACTCCTCTCTTCTACTTGTGCTTTGCATTTGGAACATATTTCTTTTCAGGTGGGGAGGAGGAGTAGAACTTCTTAGCATCAGAGCATGTTAATAATAATATAGGAAATACTAACACTCTGATGATCATTTCAAAAAATCCTTTCTTAATGAGCACCTAAAAGCCAGAGGAACATATGTGCCAAATTTAAAGTTTGTAGGCTTTACAGTTCTAGAGATTTTGTGATGATGCATGAATGGCATTTCACAGAGAGAGAGAGAGAGAGAGAGAGTTTCAGAGGTTCTGATATACAGTTCAGCTGAGTCCTTAAGCACTACAGGGGAATGAAAAGGTGGACTATCGCCTTATGTGACTATTGAGCTCCCTGCTCATGATCTTAAGAAGCTCATACTTTTTGAAAGAAAATAAAGAGTTTTCAAAGAAAACAACAAAATCAACCCTCTATAAAATAAAATAGCAGATGAGATGTCCATGGAGATTTGTAGTTACCCAGGTCATGGTACCCAGGTCCCAAAGGTGCTTTTTCAAAAGACAATTGGACTTTGTTTTTCCTTGAAGATGTTTCACTTCTCATTGAATTCCTCACTTACACCATCTATCTCCTGTTTAAAACATAGTCCTTTCAGCGGTTCCAAGAAGGTTCCTTGTGAAGACTTTTGTGTGGGATTGGAGATATTTCAGCCTCTTGATCTCAGAGTTTAAACATTTCCAGGTGAGCATTTATCAGCCTTCATATCTTGCTTTGCTGATCTTGATTTAATCTGGTTTTATTAATTTGTTTAACAATTACATTTTGTGCTATAGTTTTATTACTATTTTCCGAAATGGGGGGCTGTCAGGAAATTTTGGTGGGCCGCAATCTCACCCCTAGAGCATCCCCCCCCAAAGCAATTAATCCAGGCTGCGCAGAAACACAAGGCTGCTTAGCCCACGTGGCTCGCAGGAACCCTCCCTGCCCACTCACTGCTTACCTGGCAAAACTTGTCTGCTAAGTTGCTATTTTTCCTTTTTCTGACCATCATCTGTTCTGCTGTGCTGGGAGATTTAGATTATCTAGAAAGCAAGAAATGGTTAGCTAAGCACAGCTGAACCTCCTTTAGGACTGAAGGTTTGCTTGCAAGCAAATTCAGTGCAGACTCACAGCAAGCAAATTTGAGAGACTGAGCTAGCCGATGGCAAATAGATAGATCACTGAATGATTCTGTGAGCAACTCAATCTGCCTGCTTTGCCTGATTTGGGATAAAAGTTGCTTTTTTATAAAAAAATCAATATTTACATACATGGTGTGTTGTGAATTAATTTTGTGAGTTTGCTTGCTAGCAAATTTTATGTGACAGACTGAGTTAGCCAATGGCAGATAAATAGATTTCTGAATGAATCTGTGATTCTGTGAGCAACTCTATCTGCCTGCTTTGCCTGATTTTGGGTAAAAGTTGCTCTTTTTTATAAAAAATCAATATTATATAAAATTTATATTTACATACAAGCCATGCCCAGCCAGTCATATGACCACCAAGCCACACCCACAAATTAGGCCACACCCACAGAACCAGTTAGTGGTCCCTGGGATCTAAAATTATGAGTTTGGTGATCCCTGTGGTCCAAAAGGTTGGCAACCCCTGTACTATATGCACTTATTATTCCCATCTCCTGATGTTCCATTTTTATACTAATATACTATTTCTACTTTTTTTAAAAAAAAGAGCAGTAAGGTTTAAATTACAACATCAATTTCTACTAAAGAGTTATGGTTGTGTGAAAAAAATCATTAGCTCTGCATAGTAAGCTGTTTTTTTACAGCTATAGCTTTTGTGCCCATAACACCCTCAAGCATTTACCATTATTTAAGGTAAAGGACCAGAGAACATTAGAAACATTTTAAACTAATCTAAAGAGAAACCTTCCATTATTTCACTTGGGAAGTAACATTCTTTTCATTAGCTCAACAATTTGATAATCACATCTTCTTTAAAGGAAATGCAATATTTGAATCTAACTGACCTCGTTACTTTCCTGTGTATTTATTTGTGCCAGATGTTCCGTAAAGTAAGTAGAATGCTACACATAATTTCTAGACAGCCCTATTTCACTTGAAGTAGTTGAAGTTCCAAGTCAGCATCTTTTTAATTAAAATATTTGATATTTTCTACTTGAGGTTCAAAACAAATTGATTTCTTTTCTCCTTAATCTCTATGCTAATGGTAATTGAATATTTAGTGTAAATGTGTAATTTGCTAATAATGGGAGTTTGTGGCTATGATTTCTGGTGAGCTTTTCTACTGCAGTCATTTCAAATGTAAAGGAAAAGGGAAACAAATTAGTACGTCTAATTGTTCTCTTTACTTCAGGCAATAATGAGCAGAGGTTAACATAACAAACAATATTTTCATACCTAAAAAAACAACAACCATCATACACACTAAAACATGATTTTTTAATCCTTACAAATATCTGGTCATATTGGAATCTGTAGCTAGATTGGAGAGAGAGGTTAAGAAGGGCCTGGCTTTAATGCTTTCGCATTATAGGAAGCTGTACTGACTGATCTCCTCCAGAATCTTTGAAGTCTTATCTTTCATTCCCAAGGAAATGCAGTCATTTTGCAAGATTCTGGTAACATAGTTGACTTTGACTAGCAATAAAGCTACGCTTGAGACTCTTTATGAGTGGTTTATGAAGTCATGTGAAACACATTAGATTTTCATTAAAATTTCATTCATATTTTTTTTCTGAAATATATACATTTGTGTAATTATGGGTACAACAGTGATGGAGCGTTCAACTGTGTCTCAGTTCTTCAGAAATATTTTTTCAGTGGCTCTCTTACCTTCTTCCGCTCTATTTGTCCTTATCAAATGTGTTTTCCTATACTTCTTTGTGAGGTATTTATAAAATCCCAAAATTATGTATTTTATTTTTCCCTATGTTTGTTAACAGAATAACTTTTTCTTCTGTTCTTTCAGAAAATATAGGTTACATAACAGTTCAGAACAGTTCCCCAAATGACAATTATTAGAGTAGAAGAGCAATGTTTTTGGTGCTTTTCAGGTATTCATATATTAAAATTAAATTAAATTAAATATCCTTCCCTTTTTTCCTCCATCTCCTTTCCTTTGGACCTTAGAACAATTCAGAAGCTTTTCTGCTTTTTTGTAAGGCTTTCAAATGATGAAAAAGTATTTTCTGATGCATTTTCTGTGTAAAATCAAGCAAAGCAAAATATAAAGCCTTCACCTAACAGAAACATGATTGTTAAGCAGAAAATGTGCTGTTTAATTCAAATTTGAAGCATTCAGAAGTTTAAAAATATCGCATGGGATGAATAAATAAAATTATTACATATCTAGGACTATATTGTACATGGCTCTATTGTTACATAGAATCACCAAAGCAATAATTGCAAATGGATATTGTTGTAATTACAGTTGACAGTAGGCTCTCTGTCAATAGAAGAGGGAAGGAGAAATTCATCCTTGTCTTTTGGTATCAAAGAAAATCACATGCTCTTAAAATCTGCTCCAATGGGTGACTCAATGTTCAGGAGCCTAGTTGGATAGGCAGTATATAGAGGAAAGGAAGCAAGGGGAAGGGAAATGTCACTCTGCATGAATAATTCATTCAGGATATATTTGGATAGTAGGACACATTAGAGAAAGAAAATGTTAAAAGTGCAACAATTGATGTCTGATAAAATTTAGTAGATATGTGAATTTAGAACTTATTGTGATGCGTCAGTAGGAATTAACAGACAAGGATCAGTCTATTCTGTTTTTCTATTTACTTCTAAGAAATCATTTCTAATCTCACAGATTGTGGCTTGCTTTCAATTTAAAAACTTGGGTGAAAACTCACAAGGTTGATGAAGTCATTGCTTCTGGTGATTTTATTCAAGTAATGGAAGGTGGGAGAATGCTGTTTAAAAATCTAAAATGTAACTATGTATGACATTTTTAGTAGTAAAATATATTAAAGGATCAACAGCCAGTTTATACTGTAAGTTCCTCTTATCCCCATCCTCACTGCTATATTCGGGAACAGAAATATAGACATTACCTAGGTTTGATTCTACTTGGTGTTTATCCCACCCAGAATATTGTGGGAAGTAAATAGCAAATGTTGTTCCCACCAGAATTCAAGCAGACTAACCTTTAAACAGGATTGATAAAAATCAAAACAAATAAAAAAAATCTACTCTGGGTATACAGTGGGATTTTGAAACTATTTGATAGCAAATACTACCATTCCAGATACGAATATTACTTGTCTCTTCCATCCATCATCTTTCTTTTCACTAAAATATATTCCTGTTAGTAATAGATGGAAAAGGCTGTTGATTTCTGAACTGTGACAGTTCTGCATGTGCTGATTTATCTTTCTCTCCTAATTTAATGTGCATTTTTACAAGCACATTTGGATACATGTTGAAATGCATTTTCACGGAATCCTGTGATTCTTGGGATTATCACATACATCAGATTTCCCATTTTAAGATTAGGGAAAAGGATCCAGTCTTGAAAAATAAATGCTCTTCATAGATGCCTTTCCATAAAATCCTATTTATAAATAGGAAATATCAATATTTAAATACTTTTTAGATATTTGCCTTCTATTCTGATGTATTATTTATTCAGTTTCAGCACCTAAATGGATTTTTGAGGCTTCTTTAATTACTATGGGTCCATGATTCTCCTTCCCATAACAGCACTAGAAAACCATCCTTATAACTTATCTCAGTTGCAGTTTGTCATTCTTTAACAAGGATAAAAAGAAATAAAAATGTACTCAGCATTTTCACAAAGGCCAACAATTTCCAATACCTTATTTAATCTTAATCTTTAATTAAACTTTTATACCGCTCCCTCTCCCAAAAAGGGACTCGGGGCGGTGTACAGCCTACTAAAAACATACAATAAATACCCAATAAATACAATTGAAATAAATTAAACCAAATTGATCCGGCTGTCTATCCCAAGAATTCAGTTAAAAGTTAAAAGCTAATAAAACCCCAATTAAAATTAAGTTAAAACCAAAATACAGTTACTGGGCCAGGCCAGCCTGTTTAAAAAATAGGGTTTTCACTGCACGCTGGAAGGTCAGAATATCTGTCACAGCCCGTATCTCCGGGGGGAGATCATTCCATAGGGAGGGGGCTCCCACAGAGAAAGCCCGAACCCTCGGGGCCATCAACCGACAACGGCCAGGCGGCGGTACCCCAAGGAGGGCAACCCTGTGGGAGCGTACTGGGCGGCGGGAGGTTGATGATGGCAGCAGGCAGTCCCGAGCCATGGAGCACTTTAAATACTGTCAGTACCACCTTGAATCGAATCCGGAAGGCCACAGGAAGCCAGTGCAGCCTGTGGAGAAGCGGTGTAACGTGGGAGCTCCGAGGAGCACCCACAATCACCCGCGCGGCTGCATTCTGGACTAACTGCAGCCTCCGGAGACTCTTCAAGGGGAGCCCCATGTAGAGAGCATTGCAATAATCCAGGCGGGAGATGATGAGGGCGGAAGTGACTGTGCGAAGTGCGCCCAGATCCAGAAAGGGCCGCAACTGGTAAATCAGACGAATCTGATAAAAAGCCCCCCTGGCGACGGCTGCAATGTGTTCTTCTAAAGACAGCCGTACGTCCAGGAGGACACCCAAGTTGCGCGCCCTTTCCACGGGGGTCAAGACCTCTCCCCCCATGGCCAGCGAAGGAACCAGCTGGCTGTATCTGGGCGCAGGAAACCACAGCCACTCGGTTTTGGTCGGGTTGAGACGAAGCCTGTTACGACCCATCCAACTCCGCACGGCCTCCAGGCATCGGGACATCACTTCGACGGCTTCGTTGGGGTGGCCCGGGGTGGAGATTACAGCTGAGTGTCATCAGCGTACTGATGGAACTCCACCCTGAAGCCACAGATGACCTCACCCAGCGGCTTTACATAAATGTTGAACAGCAGGGGCGAGAGCACCGACCCCTGAGGAAGCCCACATCGTAGGGGTCTGGGGCCGATCTCTGCCCCCCCATCAACACAAATTGCGAGCGGTCGGAGAGGAAGGAGGTGAACCACCGCAACACGGTGCCCCCCACCCCCAACCCCTCCAACCGCTGCAATAGGATACTGTGGTCGACAGTATCAAAAGCCGCTGAGAGATCTAACAGGACCAGGACAGAGGAACAACCCCTGTCCCGGGCCCTCCAGAGGTCATCCACCAACGCGACCAACGCCATCTCCGTGCTGTGCCCGGGCCTGAAGCCCGATTGGAGGGGGTCAAGGTAACTCGCTTCATCCAGGTACTGCGGGAACTGATGTGCCACCACACTCTCGACAACCTTCGCAACAAAGCGAAGGTTGGAGACAGGACGATAGTTAGATAACAATGCTGGGTCCAGGGACGGTTTCTTGAGGAGGGGCCGCACCACCGCCTCTTTCAAGGCGGCAGGTAACAGCCCCTCTCTCAAGGAAGCGTTTATAATGCCCTGGAACCAGCCTCGTGTCACCTCCCGAGTGGCCAAGACCAGCCAGAAGGGGCACGGGTCCAGCAAACAGGTGGTGGCATTCAGTCCCCCCAGTATCCTGTCCACGTCCTCCACAGTAACAGGATAGAACTCAACCCAATTGACCGCACCGATATCCACCCCTGCCCCCCCGCCCGGAGATGCCCAGTCGGAGTCCAGCTCGTCCCGGATCTGAGCGATTTTGTCCTGCAGAAACCTAGAAAACTCCTCAGCCCGTCCCTGCAAGGGGTCCTCCCGCGCTCCCACCTCCAGTAGGGAGCGGGTCACTGCCCAGCCACCCTAAACAGGGCAGCTGGGCGGTTTTCCGCGGACGCAATAAGGGTGGAGAGGTAAGATCTCCTCGCCATCCTTATCGCCACTAAATATGTCTTAATATAAGATCGTAATAGTGTTCGGTCGGACCCAGAACGGCTGGCCCTCCAACTGCTCTCTAGGCGTCTTTTCCGGCGCTTCATCTCCCTTAGCTCCTCAGAGAACCAGGGAGCCACTTGGGATCGGCACCGGGTCAGAGGCCGCAAGGGCACGACTCGGTCGAGGGCCCCAGCAGCCACCCTATCCCAGGTGGCGACCAAGCCCTCAACCAAGTCATGTGTGTGAGCTTCGGGAAATGGCCCAAGCTCCGTCAGGAACCTATCAAGATCCATCAGGCGCCTGGGGCGGTACCATTTTAATGGTCCCGCCTCCCTGCGGTCAGGGGGTGCAGAACGGAAGTCGAGCTTCAGGAGCGAGTGATCCGACCATGACAGGGGTTTTACGACTATATCCCCCATACCCAGATCACTCTGCCACTGATCAGAGACGAAAACCAGATCCAAGGTATGACCTCCCACGTGAGTAGAGTCCCGAATTAACTGGGTCAGGCCCATGGCCGCCATGGAAGCCATGAACTCTTGAGCAATCCCCGAGGTACCGCCAGCAGATGGCAGGTTGAAATCCCCCATGACCATAAGCCTGGGGGTCCCAACCGCCACGCCAGCTATGACCTCAAGGAGCTCAAGCAGGGCTGCTGCCGCATAGCAGGGAGCCAGGTATGCGACCAGCAAGCCCACCTGAACCTTGGGACCGAACTTCATGAAAAGGAGCTCACACCCGGTCGTCTGAGATACAGTGGCCTCCCTCGGACACAGATCTTCCTTAATAACTACCGCAACCCCCCCTCCCCTCCCCTGGGCCCTCGGCCGATGAAAGACCCGAAACCCGGCTGGGCACATCTCCACCAGAGGGACTCCCCCCTCCTGGCCCAGCCAGGTTTCGGTAACTCCCACCAGGTCCGCACCCCCCTCACAAATCAAATCATGGATGAGAGGGGCTTTATTAACAACGGACCTGGCGTTACATAACATCAGCCTAAGGCCCAGGGCCCGATCGCTCAGACCCCCCGGGGAACGGGAGATGACAAGGGGGTCGGAGCGCGCCACAGCAAGCAAACAGCGAGGGCGCGCTCCCAGCACAGAATATGGCCCCCTATAACCGCCAAATCTGCCCCTCCCACTCACCGTAACAATAGATTTAATTCCACCCTCCCCGGTGACCCCCCCCATCCTCAATACGGTCCTGTCCGGACTCTGACTCTCCCGGCCACGCCCAACCCCCGGCCTGGACCCAGCCTCCGACGAGTTGTCCCCCAACTCCCGCCCGGACCTTCCAAACCCCCTTAAAAACCTAGCTAAAAATTCTTGGTATTCCCTGGCAGGATTTGTGACTGTTATTTTTGTTCAAGTCATATTTGTCTGTTTATTTGTTTGCTTTGTAATTGTGCTTTTCCCTGTAGCTTATATAGTGATGGCTTACTTGTATGAGCCATCTGGAGTAATTTATACTACAGTGGGGATTGGGGGCTTTGGGTTTTTTTTTCCTTCACTGCACCTGTTTCCTGCAGTTTATAGTTTGTGGCACACTTTCTCAGGATTGATCAGAAGAATCATGGCTAGAAGAATCCATTGCTAAATTCTGAAATGTTTATAAAACCTTGATAGTAATTCAGAATTTGGTTTTCATCTATTTGTATACATGTATTCAGTCAAGTAATTTCAAAAATCTGCTAATTTACATCTTGCTTCAAGAAGTTTTCCCCCCAACTCATATTTTTCACCCACCTACCACCATGTTACATGTAACATTAAGAGGTTTAAAATTATGAATGTTAGTTGGTCTGTCTGTCAGTTTTGTTATCTATCTTGCTATCTATCTTACTATTTGTCTCTGTCTACTTCTCTCTGCCTCTTTCTACTTTTGTATCTATTATCCAGCATTGGGATTCTACTGGTTCTGACCAGTTCTATAGAACCCCTTGTTAACTTTCTAAACAGTTTGGAGAACCAGTAGTTAGAACAAATATACTTTTGTTTTTTTTCACCCTTGTTACATTCTTGGCAGTATGCCTAGACTTACTGTCTCCGAAGGAAGTTTTTTTTTCTTGGTACTTTTTTAAAGGGAAGAGTTGTTTTAAGCTTTTTACACTGCTGTTGGGAGGAAATACTCCCCTGGAAATATTTCTTCTTGGCTAGCTAGAAAGATTGACATTCAAACATGAGTTTACATGCCAACTAAATATTAATTAACTATATAACTAAGATAAACAGTAACAGTACTAAAGCATCAAACAAAGCAAAGCATGCAAAGCTTGAGGTTCAATCAAGTTCAGTCTTCCTCCGCAACAACTCTAGGTCAGTGACCGATCTGGTGTAGAGCTTCTTGGTGAAAGTCTGCTGATTGCAGGAGGAATCTAGCGACTTCACTATCAGGACCTCAACTTGGAGGACTAGTCCATCAGAGCTGGGCAGGATTTGATGCACAAGTCTCATAGGCCACAAGTTCCAAATGCACATCCTTGTCTTTTAGCAAGACAAAGTCCCCTTCTTCAAGGTTCAGTTCTTTGGTCTTCCATTTATGGCAGTCTTGTAGGGTAGATATTGCACATCAGAACAACTAGACACAAGAACAGTTTTTTCCTGAAAGCCATCACTCTGCTAAAGAAATAATTCCCTCAACCCTGTTCAACTATTACAAAGTCTGCATTACTATTACTGTTAAATCTTGTCATCACTCCTTATCACCCATCCCCTCCCATTTGTGACTGTATTATTGTAACTTTGTCGCTTATATACTTACAATTATATTGACTGTTTCCTAGTATGATTGATTGCTTAGTGTACCCTATGACTATCATTAAATGTCATACCTTATGATTCTCCTGACAAATGTACCTTTTCTTTATGTATACTGACAGTATTTATACCAAGACAAATTCCTTGTGTGTCCAATCACACTTGGTCAATAAAGTACTCTATTCTATTCTATTCTATTCTATTCTATTCTATTCTATTCTATTCTATTCTATTCTATTCTATTCTATTCTATTCTATTCTATTCTATTCTGGTTTAAAACTGGTTTTGGTGAAGTTTAACCCTGTGTTTATTGATGGGATAATTTTCCCTATTCAACTTTGTTTGGAAGGAAAAAGATTAATTTCTGTTCCTGAAAAGAAACTGGTTTGAGAAATCTGGCTAGCTCCTGTGTCTAGTTGTTCTGGTAATTGGTTTAACAAGCAACAGCTACTGTTGTGATTTAATTATTTGTATTTTTTTCCTGTCTCATGGTTTCTTTTTCTATCTGGGGAGGGGGGTCTTCCTTCATTACTTTAGTGGTATCTGGCACTGTCCTTTGGGATGTACATCAAGAGACAGGATACATGTTTTGCACTGATTTTTTTACTGCCTTTCTGGGGGGCATGTGACCTTTCCTTAAATCTGGATCATCTGGAGAGCTTAAATGACCTTTCTGCTAAAGGGTTTCACTTTATGAGCAAGACTTGGCTGCTGATAGTTATCATTGCATTTTAACTATTTTAATTCCTCAAGGTACCTCTGGCACTCTGCCTGATCTGTAACTCCAGCTTGTAGGTATTTTTAATCTAATGATTGGTATTTAGGGCAGCTTTTTGCAAGCAAAGAAGCTTTTTGTATTTTTGTACAAGTAATCCTTCACTTAACAACAGTTCATTTTGTGACCATTCAAAGTTATAATGGCACTGAAAAAAGTGACTTATGATCTTTTTCACACTTATGACCAGGGGTGGGATAAAACAGGGTTAACTACTGGTTTGGGATTTACGAGGGTCGGTGATTGATGATGTGCTTCCCTGCACACTGGGAGCATGTGCATCTTTAATTGTCATTTGCACACTGAGTGCAGAGAAGCAGCCTTTGAAACAGCCTTCTTTTCCTGCTTTTTTAACTTCAGCTGTGCCTCATTCAGAAGCTGAAGTTGAAAAATCAGGAAATAAAGATCAGGTAAGAGCCCGGGTGGGTGGGTTGGCAAAAACATCAGCAGACATAGAACTGGTTCTATGTCTGTTGCTCTTCAGAGCTACCAGTTCTACAGAGGTGGATAGAACTGGTAGAAACCCACCCCTGCTTATGACCATTGCAGCATCTCCACTCTCATGAGAGGCCAGGCAAGGAGAAGTGCCCCTTGATGTGAGTGACCTCGAGTAGGCCACGCCCACCCTGTCACACCCACCAACTAAGCCATGCCCACAGAACCAGTTGTTAAAAAAATTGAATCCCACCCCTGCTATTATCTATCATCTATCTATCTATCTATCTGTCTATCTATCTATCTATCTATCTATCTATCTATCTATCTATCTATCTATCATCTACCTATCTATCTATCTATCTATCAACTGATATAGTATCTATTTCACCAGAAGTCACTCTGGAGGAGTACAATCTTTGCTTTTCTCATTCTACAGTCTGATCAGACAGGTAATGGGAAAGCATCACTTTACTCATCTCCTGCCAGGAAATCTATTTCTAATTGTTTGGGAAGCGGTTAGGATGGCAGAACTAACATGTCTTCCCACAGTAACATGTGTCCCCTAAATTATCCACTTGCCAGCATGTCTTTTGCTACCAAAAGGGTACTGTGTCATTGACATTTCTTCCTCCTGTAAATCTTATGACTATTCATTAGACTGAAATTGCCCATGAAGGAAACTGCCCACTTGATATAAATCTAAGAATAATATATAGCTGAAATAATTCATTCTAATTTAAGCATATTTTACAGTATGTAACATGAATACATAGGTGTCATTTATTCAGGAAATTAGTTTTTTTCTTTCTTTATTATGAATGTACATGTGTGAGTGTGTTTGTGTATGTGTGTGAGAGAGTATGATAATACACTGCAAATGTATTTGTACACATATATGTGACAATCTCCCTTTCTTTGTACTCTATTGATATGTATAGTTATAGTTCACATCAATGCACATGGGTTAGTGATGTACCTATACACAATAATAACCCACACAACAAACTTTAATATAATTAATTCTGATTCCTTACACCTGAATCAGAAATGGTTTTATTCATCCCATTTAAGGATGGCAAGCCATTAGGAACGTATCAATGTCTCAGTACTGAAAGTTGCTGACCAATTATGTTCTTTAAAAAGGAGATGGTATCCATTATTCTCTGTGATGACACCTTTCCACAACTATTCCACAACTATTATTGTAAAACAAGTAAATACCTTTGTAACTCTGTACTAGTCCTATAGAAAGTATAAAGCTGAAAACGGAAGTACGATAGGCTGTCTTCTTCTAACCTGTTACTGCAAACTATTGATTAAAAAAGAGCTATCTTTAAATCCCAAAAAGTTCAATTTGCACTAAAAACATTTGCACTGAAATCTATTTAGCTTGATTTTAAAGTAAATTATTAAAAACATTTTCCGTGATATTGATTCCACCAGGAGCCATGGTGGTACAGTGGTTAGAATGCAATATTGCAGTCTTACTCATTGTTCACTGCCAAGAGTTTGATCCTCACTGGCTCAAGGTTGACTCAGCCTTCTATCCTTCTAAGATCATTAAAATGGGGACCCAGATTGTTAGGGACAAACACTGACTCTCTAAACTGCTCAGAAAGGGCTGCAGAGCACTATGAAGCAGCATATAAGTCTAAATACTATTACTATTGATTCCAGCATATGGGATCTTTGGTTAATTTAATGCTTATGCCAAATCTTTGCAAGTTATAAAGGCATTGCCTTTTTATATGTTTCATACGAATAGCAATAGCACTTAGACTTATATACTGCTTCCTAGTGCTTTACAATCCTCTCTAAGAGGTTACAGAGTCAGCATATTGTCCCCAACAATCTGGGTCCTCATTTTATCCACCTCGGAAGGATGGAAGGATGAATCAACCTTGAGTCTCTGAGGCCCGAACTGCCAAACTGCTGGCAGCCAGTGATCAGCATAAATAGCCTGAAGTACTGCATTCTAACCACTGTGCCATCACGGCTCTGTGCCACCACAACAATGGAAAGAGTGGGAAGGAATGCATCATATCATCATTGCATTGCATGATTAAAACATAAAAACTACAAATTTGCAATAATGAAACATCACCTCACAAAAAGAATCTTGGTATAGTCATGCGTGTGATGTCATCAAGATATATTTGGGAACTGTTTTATATGTGCATTGGTAATGCAGAGTCATGAAGATACAAATGAAGTATAATACAATAAAAGCTAGGGCAAATTACATGCACAATTGTCACTGTACAATTCAGGCATAGCAATGAAAATATTTAATTTATGTATTACTGGCAGTCTATAAACTAAATCAGGAAAATTAAAATTATGACATCTGCAAGCAAATGCCAGAAGGCAAAATTTCAGAATAATCCCTAGAGATTCCTACCAGATAGTAAACCAACCTCTCCTTCCATCATGAAAGATTACCATGATTATATTGCTATAAAAATGAGAAAGTACTCATTATAAGTCATGGAGTAGTACCAAGATCAGGTGTGCAAATTACAATGGCTGAGTTCAAAGCCATATGTGACATAGACTATATAATTGTCTTAATTGTGCTTTAATTTCTCATGTAAATTCAGCCTATGTGCCAACCTTGGACACTTTACCTAGATTTACTTTGAGATATTCAAATGCTTATTTGGACATATTGAGGGTTGCTCACAGTTACATCACAAAACTAGTTGAGTCATCAGTATCCGCAGAATTGTGGGAAGGAAAACCAAAACCTGCAAAATGAGTGAGTCATTACAATCCAACTCCCACACCTTTTGCATTTGTGCTTACAAAAATGTTGAAATGTGGACGCTTTAATTTAGACCATAAGTGGGGTACAGTAGCATTGTAAGTATGTTCATCATGAACAATAATAGTAAGTTATCTTTCTGTTTGCATCAGTCCATATATGCAAGTAATATATAGTGATTTTAAAAATGTGATCTTTTCCATTTATATTTTTGCTATGTTTAAGCATGTTCAAAATGCCTCCCTTTCCTACGGAGAGCAGGATGGGCTGCCAATCAACCCTTAATTGACTGCTTGGAAGTGTGTGCATTGGAGGGGAAGCACTTGTTATTCATGCTCAGTTACACGCCTTCATTTTTGGTGCAGAGTATTTCTAAAAGATGGAGAAGAAACTTGGGGAACAAGTTATTTTACTTCCATTTTTTTTCTTATCAGCAAAAATGTTGTATAAATTGATTTATATTATCTTTATACACAGAAAATACACTTGAAACATTGTATTATTGATTCTATCAGATTTTCCGTTTCTCCAGCATGCCTATTAGGCTATTCTCATCAACCTCTTCACTAGACTCAAGGGACTATGTAATTTTACAGTTGAGAGGTTTAATAATGAGATGTGGGCTTTTTCTGGTTTGGTGCCCAATTCAGTTCACCATAATTGCAGACACTGGGCAGGAGAAGAGATTGTCCTTCACTGCAACTTTTGATTTGACAAGACGAACATTGGATATAACTTGGCCACAAATTATGGTTCATATAACATTGAACAACATATGACACATGCAGTTTAGACAAGGGGCAGGAGGAGCTTAATACAAAGCAAGTGTTTGTATTTCTGGCCTACAAGGTCAATTTACAAAATGCCAGGCATTCTGCATAACATAGAATAATACAACTAAAATTGGTACCATGTTTTTTTAAAAAAATTCTGAACTCCCACGGGACTTCATGTTGATTGTTTTTAGATAGAAGCTCTGACACCAATAAATGCATTAATAAGTATGGGTGTGGTAAAGTTTCCTATGACATTCTGAGGGGAGAGGGAGGGGGGGAGAGGAAGGGACGGAGGGGGGAAAGGGAGGGGAGGAAGGGAGAGGGAGAGAGAATTATGTCCCATTTTTCTTGTCCTTTGATAAAACAAGAAATAGAAATGCCACAAGATGAAATATTGGGAATGAGGGAATTAAGATGAAAAATGCTGTATCTTTATGAGGGAGAAGTGAGAAAATGCTAGGTCCTTGCAAGTGGGAGAAAGAAACAGGGAGTAAAATTAAGGTAGATTCATTGCCCAAAGTAAGAAAAGACACCTTTACTTTAAAGCTTCAAAAAAACCCAATCTCTGATTCTACAATCTGCTACCATTAATTGTGAAATACAAGTGCTAGCTCTTACTACAATGCTGTCAAATACAAGAGTATTACAGACTACAATTTTTATGCTTCATATTTTATTCCTTCTGAAAAAGAAAATTATTTTTCAAATGATAGTTAGCAAATTCCCCAGTCCCATTTTTTGACAAATAATCCATTTGTTTATAACATTGAAATAAAAATAATAAAAAATAAATTAAAATAAAATCCCTTTTTGTTCCAACCCATTTAATCAGTATCAAAAGCTGGACAAAATGCTCCAGCAATAGCAAACCATAGGGGCGAAGCTTTGTAATTTCCATTGATTTTGTTTGCTTTTATAATGGTAGAATGTGACTAAATGCAAAGTGATAGGGTTTAGCTTATTTATTTGTTACTTTGTCAAATGCTGTGACTGTGATTTCAGTTGAACGAAGTACAATGGTAGAACTGTCTTGTGCCTTGAATTGCTGTGAAAACTCATAGTAAATTTCAAGGAACAAGATTAGAAAAGTGATTGCTCTTCAAAAACAAGTCACAGGTTTCAGGATACAAATTCTGTAATCATGAATGAAATATGCTGCTATCAGGTTTTTAAAATAATACATAAACAGTGGCTAAAGACCTACCTATTTGTACATCTTGCTATGGATAGAAAAAAATAGGGCATAGAGACAATCAGCCTTCCCTTGCTTAGTTACACTCCTCTAGCTAATTGTAATCACATTTTCTTTTTGATTACAAGAATTGAGGGAAGGGAGGCTAAAACCTGATTTGGCATTGTTGTCCTTCCTTCTGATGAGCCATTACCAATATCAAAAGTTGTGCTAGAGTAATGTATTACAGATAATTAGTTTAACAGACTGCAGTCAGGGATTAGGGTTGCTCAGTTCCTTTATTTTGCAAGATCTACTGCTATAACTACTTCACATAAGAATTGATAATTTCTGGATTCCATAACACCTTACAATGCAATTCTGCTTTGAAGGTTGGCAAGCCAAGTTCAGCTCACAAACATTTGGTGGGCAAAAATAATATGGATTACATAAATTGCAATTAACAGTTTTATATTTCCACATTTTCCTTTTTCAAAATGGAAAAGGTGACCTTGCTAGACAGAATTAAAATCAGGGGCAGTGGATGAGTATTGATGGTTGAAATAATTTCAACATAAAAATGTATGATACAATAATCTATTCATTTTTCCTGTCCCAAATTTCCTCCATACATTTTGGCTAAATAGTCAATATTCATCTGATTTATAATGAAGCTAAACTGACCCATCACCCAGTGGTACGTATGAACCTTGTTTCCACAATACTGATCCACATAAAAAGGGACAACATGAATGCAGTCAGGTACTTATGAGCAGAGGTGGTATTCAGCAGGTTCTGACCAATTCTAGAGAACTGGTAGCACAAATTTTGAGTAGTTCAGAAATCCGGCAAATACCACCTCTGACTGGCCCCACCCCCATCTATTCTTTGCATCCCGAGTCCCAACTGATTGGCTGGGTCTTCTTTGGTTGCCCTGCACAGGAGAACGGAGCTGGAAAGCAGGATAGTGGGGTGGGGAGGGACTGGGATTTTGCAGTAATCTTCCCCCAAAAGTGGGATGGGAATAGAAATTTACAGTATCCTTCCCTGCAACCACCACCAAGCTACACCATGCCCACCAAGCCATGCCCACAGAACCGGTAGTAAAATAAATAAATAAATTCCACCACTGCTTATGAGTCAATATAATGTGGTCAATTCTTAGATCAAAGTCAGTTTGATCTACAGTTACATTGTACATACTGTCTATACAAAAGCATGCATAACAATCTAGCTACTTAAACGATATAGAAACTACTGAGGAAGTGAAACCTCTTTCTAAGTTGTCCCCCTTCATATTTTAATGTAATAATTATTTATCTCTACTGCAGCACAAAAACATAATAACATTATGTTTTTAATAAGCCTTATGTGACACTTGCTGGTGTATCTGTCCCAATATGCAATTGTCTAAGCATTATGATTTTGAGAAGATCCTCATCAAAACTGGGAGGTAGCAGAGATGCATAATGTGAGGGTTACATGCAGTGGCTTCACTGCAGGTACTGTTTAATGCCAGGTGTATCCCTAGTATTTAATTCTTGTATTTGTGGAGTCCTTAACCCTTGCAGAGGTTGTATCTGGGACTTAAAAATCACAATAGGCTAGGCATTAATGTTCTATATAAAAATAATTGATATTCCATTGTTGATGACATTTTCTGTTTTAAATTTCCAATAATTTTTTAAACTTAACTCTATTTTATGTATTTATGGATTGTGATCAGGGGTGGGATTCTACCAGTTCTCACCTATTCGCTAGAACCGGTTGTTAACATTCTAAGCAGTTTGGAGAACTGGTTGTTAGGAGAAATTACAGGCCTAATCCTATAAAGAAGGCAGGAAGGAAATATTCTGGTGTTGTTTACAGAAACTGCCTCTCTGTTAACCCTAATTACATTCTTGGCAGGACTAGGCTTCCTGACTCAGGAACGTTTCTGGAGTTTTTTCCCCTCCTTTGCTGGTACTTTGCTTGTATGGAGTGACCATTCAAAGTTACAATGGCACTGCAAAAAGTGACTTATGACCATTTTTCACACTTACGACTGTTGCAGCATCCACACAGTCATGAGAACCCAGGCATGCGTGCCTTGATGTGAGTGATATTGATAGTGATATTGAGATAGCCATGGCCAGCCAATAACATGACCACCAAGCCACGCCCACCACTTAAGCCATGACCACAGAACCAGTTGTTAAAAAATTTGAATCCCTCCCCTGATTGTGATCTTATAGTAGCATGTAGGCTATAAATAGTTTAATAAAATGCTTTAATTTTTAAAGAGAAAAAAGTTTCTAGATAGTGTTTGCCTACCTGAAATTTAAGATAATGTTCAAAAAAATAAAGGTTTTTTTCCTCCTGAAGATCTAAAATAAGTGTAATAAAATTCAGCAACTACACAAATCTGAATATAGATCCAATTGAACTTAAAATTATATTTAAAAACCATGTTTTGATCATAATTTTCATGAAATGAAAATTTATTATATTCTTACCATTAAAAAAGAATTAAGGAATAATGAGAACCCAGCGTATTATTAGTATGCTGCATTTTGGAGAGATAGTAAAATATTTTGCACCCTAAATTTGAACTGACCATCTAGAAAGACTGAATATTTTTATTTATGGTACTACATGAAACAGACTGTCAGCAAAGAGCTTAGACTTAAAAGCAATATCTGTTTAGTAACAAGAACACCAGCTAATTTTAATCACTTTGGTTATTATTTGAAATCCTATCATCTCTATGAGCCTTGAGGAGAAAAAAAGACACCAGATGGCTGAATAAAAGTTGTAAATGTTGATTTATGACTTTCACCCTTAGCAGTGGCATATTCAAAGATCAGAATAATTGGTCTGATGCTACTTAGGCAAGCCAGCTATCATTTTGGTCCAATGGAAACTGCTAATGGTACAAGATATCACATTCTATATCCTTTCTTGGAATTAGATGTCTTTATAATCTCTTCTACTTTTTGATTTGAATTTCCCTTAGGATGATACTGTTTCAAAATGGCTTTTCTGGTTGTCAAAACACCTTGGCTGTCCTACCTTCCAGGATGCCCACTGTAACAGCTTTGTTTTTTACATTATCACATTTTACATAAATGTAGGGCTGTTGTATCATCTGTGCACTGTTTTATTATTATGGACATTTGTTGTGCCAGTACAATGAAACATAATGGATGCATCCAGCCTATTAAAGGCAAAGTGTTATCCTTGTTATACAAAACACTTATGTTTACAGGTTTATTTCACTTCCATGTTTTATTCTTAATGTTTTGTTTGCTTGTTTGCTCCCCCATTTTTTCCCCTCATGGAGTACAGACAGCTTACTTTGAAGCTAATTCTTTTTATCTTACAAACAATAAATCTGGGAGATAAACTGGATTTATCCTGCCCCAACTTGGTCCCTTAAGCAAGAATGACTCTTGACTCCATTTTTTCCTGGTTAACTTTTCCCCCTTCGTCCCTTGCCATGGTTGATTTCTGATTGTCCAGTCATTTTGGTACACATGTTTTGGGAATGGTCTCTTCAATTGTAGAGTAGGCTGTGTGGAGGTATATGCCTTTCCCAGCTGTCTGACCTTGAAGCTGTCTCTCTAGAAGGTATAATGAATCATTAGCCTTTCCCTCCCTATCCAGCTCCAAAGTTCATGGCAAACTGGCAGCTAGTGAATGCAAAATTCAGGCATGAGATGGCAATTCTGACACTGGGATAAGAACAATGAGCCAGTATCTCCCAGTTAGTTCAGTGAGCTTCGAACCTGAATATTCTGAGATGATTTTAAATACTTTAATCATAACTTATACTCTCTCTAGCACTGTGAATGTGATTCTATGTACTATTCTATGTATTGGTTTCTGTAGTCTGCAACTGACCCTGAGGTCACAGACAAATCTCCAAGTGCTTGAACAACCCTCTAAAAGATGCAAATGACCAGCTGTCTGCAAGGAATATAAATGCTTCCATTCTCCATTATCCTATCAGAACTGAAGAAGCTTCTTGGATGAGAAGCAAAATGTCTTAAAAACAAACAAACAACAAAGTTTCCTCCTAAAAAAGCACGTTAAGATAACCATGACCTGGAAGACTGAGATTTTCTCTTGGTCAGCCACAAGAGTATATTTATTTAAAGATTTTTTTAGGCTTTCTGAAGACAGGCAGACACTAGTAATAACTTCCAATGATTTCCACAAATACAGAAACTAAACCTTATTGTAATTCATTGTAATTCAAGCCAGTCACAATCTCTGAGTAGATGGAAAGTAGAGAATTGATTCTCATTCCTGGTTTAAGCCTTTTTTGTTCTTTATCAGTGAACAAGTTGAACAAGGAACTCAGTGTAAGATTTCAAGAAATTTAATTGGATGGTTTTAAACTAGGAAATTCCTTATAAATACACAACTATGCAATGTGTAGGATCAAAATCAGAACTTTGATTTTTAAGAGTTTAATAGCTGCCCAGATATAATTGTTATCAAATTAACATGCAAATTTAGCAATTGAGAAATATTATTTTGGGATTCTACTAGAAGCACTCTTGTTTAAATAGATCAGTAGGTAGAAGTTTGAAAATTCATATCTAATATTCAAAGAATTTTATTTGCCCATTTGCCATTGATTGTCCTTCTAATTGGGTTTTTTTTCTAGACATACTTTATTTCATTTTGTTTTGGAGTAAAATTATTCCATGAATGTTGCTGTTGCAGATAAATAAAATGACAGTATGTATCTGGCTGTTAAAAAAATTCACTCCCTTAATTTGATAACGCCTAAAATTGGAATTTTGTTCAATGTTCAGAAGAATAAAGCTAACTTTATGATAAAAGTGCTTTATAAAAAATATAGAATTAATATGACGTTAAAAATCAGGTTGCAGTAATCTATCATTCCTATAATTTGAATTCAGTGGAGTGATTGAACTATTCCTTTTACAAAATGTCCACTGTAGATTTTTCCTTGTACATAAATTTCATGGCAAAAGTTTCTTTTTTCATACATTGGATAGAGGAATATTCCTTTTTTATATTACTTCTAAAGAAGAATGTAACTTCAATGTAGCAAAGAAATTTAAAGACTATAGTGCTTTAATATTTTCAACTATATTGAATTATCTCTATTAATTATTCAACCCACTTAGTTCAGTGTGACATACTTTAAAAGTACAAATAGGAAAAAAAAGACTTGATCACTAACATTTAAGAACTGTTATTAAAACTAGAGAGTAAAGAGTTCAGTGTCCATTTAAACTTAACGGAAACACACACACACACACACACACACACACACGGGATCTTCATGTCAGAAGTAGCAACCATTAAAAAAAAACATAAATGCCCACCGTCAACTTCATACTAGCCATAGTAATAAGTCTTACCATTCCAGATCCTCAAACCTTAGTCAGGAATTAGTTTGCAATCAAAGCTTTACACTTGTGACAAGGGTAAAAAATGTTGCTTTATTGTAGCCAAAAAAAAACCCCTACCTTATGCATCCAAAAAAACTGCCTTCTGCAGAAAATGGAGATTAATATTTATGTATATAAATTGAGAATTGGAAACAACTTTTCAATGATTATATAGTGGTTGTGTCCCTCCTTGCCAGTGTTAGGCCTTACACACAACTTACACATGCCTATGAACTAAAATAATATATTTTTTAAAATATAGTCCAATAATCTCTAATAAACTAAACAATAAGAGACCATTCATAAAGGGACAATAAGGTTTTTTAAATTTAAGAGTTAAAAAATCTGTAAAAAGTTATTTAATGCTCACTCACATAGTGATTGAGGATGATGGAATAGAGCAAATACTCTATAGATGAAATTCATATAGTTTTATGAGAATGTCTTTGAATAAAGAAATAGACCGTGAGAACAATTAATCAATGGAATAGCTTACCTCCTGTGGTTAGAGGTACTCCATTATAGAAGGTTTTCAAAAATAGATCGAATAACCATTTGACTGGGATGGAATAAGACTCCTACCTTGAGCAGGAAGTTGGACTAGAACACATCTCCGATCTCCTCCAATTCTATAATTTCATGATTCTATCTTCCCTTTTATCTCCAGCTTATTTTGCTGTGTCAGAAAAAAAAGTTATTATATGTAGTTCACCTTCCCTGTTGACAGAGATTTCAGTTCCTCTTCTTTTTAATTAAGGAATTGTTCCCAGTGCTTCCTTATAAAAATAAGTTCTATGATACACTGGAATTCTAAGGATCTTCCTTTCTTCACTTGCTCCTCTCAAAACAAAACTTTTGTTTCACATCAATCATGATGTAAAATTTGGAATGAGATTTGAATTAAAAAGGCATATTAAAAAAAGAGATAGTTGCTAGTGAAGGAACTGAAGGAACATTACATAGACCTAGAGATACTCATAAAAATATTTAGTCATTTAGTATCAAGAAGTCTGTTAATCATTCTGAGAAATCACAAACAGTTGAAGACTGAGACCAATGAATTAAGCAGAAGCCCATGGAAGATCAAATTATTATTACATTTATTTTATTCCATAAGTTTAAATAAAATTAAAAGGCCTCTCAAGTTAACAGTCATAAAATGCTGGTTATAGCAAACTTATGAGATTAACAGGTGGGAGATTTTTGCTGTGAAATATCAGCTTACTTTAAAATTCATCTTCATAGTTACTATTAAGCAACTAACTTGAGAAACAAGAATGGGATAACAAAGCTTTTGTATTGGTGTCGATGATGACTTAATAAAAGAAGGGAAGAAGAATGGACATAATGGTGGTGTGCATGGTGTTTTAGTAAATGTAAATTAACAAATAAAAACAACAGCACCATTTTAATACTATGAACAATACTAGAAAAAAGAAAAAAGGAAGAGAATCCCTATACAAAGTCCCTATTTAATATACAGCTATAGTAGCTTAATTCTTTAATATATTATTGAATATATACTTTATACAAGGTATGTCATTTGTATGATATGACATTATAAAATCATCTCTCAAATCCAGTCTTTAAGAGGTAAAGTCAGATATTCTTTACACTTGCATGATTTTCTTAGTTGATCTTAATAAAAATTATTAGTTAGTTAATAGTTAATAAAACTTCTTCCTAAAATGTTAACATTCATAGGCTTGGAGTGTAGTTCATTATTTTATGTTTTAATTATTATTATTTCTTATTATTAGTTGATTATACTTGTTTAAAATATGCTTGTCCCAAAAATTGTGAAAACAATTTGATATTAAAAGGAAACTCAAATCCTGTGCATCAAAAAAGCAACAAATTTATTACAAAGCCAACACAAACTTTTCAAAATATTATTTGGGGAGTCCATATATGTGTAATAGGGCTTCTGATAAATTAGCTTTGTTCTTAAATCATAGGAATATTTAACATTTCTTAAAACTTGTGCTACTTGGTGTTCTAAAATTTGATATTCAAATTCAATGTTCCATACCATAAATATTATCAATATTAATTTTAATATATTCTTATTTTTTTAAAAAAATGTGAATTGTCATATGTACTTCAGGAACAGCTTCTCTTCTCACCCATGTTGAGATGGAAAATGAAAATTCTTTCCTCAAAGAAAGGATTTTGGAAGAAGACTTATGTGGTATTGAAAATTATACTGCTGTTATAATGAGATCTGTAAAGTCATTTTGTGACAACTCAAAGTAGATTGACTCATAAAAAGTATGAATCCTATAAGGATTCTTTTTTTCTCAACATACAATATTAGCTCAATTGGTTTCTGTTCCAAGCATTTAAAGCCTGCTTAGGTTTTTGACAACCAGAGTTGGCCATCTTCTGTAACCAATCTTTTAGTACAGAAGGTAAATATGATTCAATAGTAAAGGAAACTTGATGAGATAACTCTGTGATTGATGTGCAGAATGTAGTTTGCTTGAAAGGAACATGAACTATAGAAAGAAAGGAGTTGCATTGTTCATTACAAATATCCACACCTGTTGAAAATTCAAAGTGAATGAATTTGGAAATACTGTAGAGAACAGCTGGGTTAAAATGAGTAGAAAAACACATAAAAACAATGGAGTTATTGATGCCTATTATTGCCATACAATCAGAGAGAAGATGTGGATGATACTTTTCAAAAGCCAATTACAAGTCTTTCAGAAAGACAGAAAGTGGTATGGATGAGGGAGTTCAATCACCCCAACATCTGTAGGGAGACAAAATCTGCCAACTATGGTTCTTTCAGGAAATTCTTGACTTATCTAACTGACAGATTCCTCCTTCAGAAAGTGGAGGAAAGCACAAGAGTGTCAAATAACCTTCATTTAATCCTAATCAATAGAGAAGATTTAGTCAAGTAAGTGGAAATAGAAGAGACATTTTCTATAATGATTTTGATGTTAAAGGAAACTAAAATTAAGTGTTTTAGTTAATTTTAAAATATGTGTCCTGGAATTAAACAAAAAAAATAAAGTTTAATAAACTTAAAGCTCTGATAAGTAGGATTCCACACTAAAAGAATAAATGGGAAAAACAACTCAAATGGGAAATCTTACCTTAAAAAGGATATATGAATTTCACTATGTGAAACAACTAGAATACAGGAAGAATAAATGGGAGATAGAAAGTAATGGACTTCATGAAGAAATCATTATCAGGATATTATCAGGACATGTATTAATATAAATGCTAACTGAATAGCTAATTGTAGAAATGCTAACTGAAAAATAGACACTTAAAATGAAGTGAGCAAAACATGGGATGTATATTAAAAGGATTCTTGGGATATGTTAAAGTTGGCAAAATGCTAACAGACTCCCAAAGGTAAAATTACTCCTATTTTCCTTTAATATTTGCTTAAAATTATCTGTTGGAAGTGTGGGGGGAAGAATTCATGCACTGACCTAGTAGTTAGGTTCAGTAGCCTTAATAGCTGTTTACAAGTGTTGATTCTATATCTTTATTCATATTAACTATGAAATGACAGATTTTCGTATAACAGATTAGATCAATGGTTTGTTTTGCTTTTTGGAAAACTACTTTCATATAAATGAAATAGGAATCTTGTATTTGCTAGGATGACACACAGCTCAGGAAGCTCAAAGGTCTCCTTCCTTCATATCATGGACGTGGCTTACTCTGATGTTTCAACCTACTGTGTGGGCAGGATGACAAGTTCTGCATTTTCATCCTCTACCTGCTGTTCTTACATGTTTATTTGCATAGCCCTTCTGTCTTTACCTCACACAGCCTCAGTGCCAAAGGGATTGCCAAGATTTCTGCACATGCTGGGATAAAGATGTTGTGTGTCTTGTAATATTAAGTTAAATTATTATTATTATGGTAATCTCTGACAGTGATAATAGCAATGCTTTTTACATGGTTTCTGCCTGTTCTTCCTGTGGTTTTGCTCAAGTCCCATCACTTCTGATATAAAACACTGCAAATGTGAAGCGATAGTTTTAAGGGAAAGAATGTCTAGATGAAATAATTCAGAGTAGACTAATTTTCCTGAAGAAGGAACATTCTGGATCAATCTGGAAGTGATTTTTTTTCATCATGTTAAGGAGAAATCTGATAATACTGACAACCAGGATGAAATCAAATGGTGTCAGTGCATTAGTGTGGATTGGTTCATTTGAGAAACTAGCAAATCATATTATGGTTTAACATTAATTATGTTAATTAATTTTGCCTACAGGAATCGGAAATTCACAAACATTTGTGTGATAATTTCTTACTATAATCTAATCTAACCATATTTTCACACACAGGAAGGAATAGATTTTATTCAGAATTCTTTCTAATATGTACTACTATTTATTGGATATGGGGGTGTTATAAATACATTTATGAGAGACAGATATTAGAAAGGCTACATGTATATATAATTAGACACTGTGTTAGTACTACTCTATACAAATAAACATGCATAATTGGAGAACTACAACCTTTCCCCTTCCATCATATGCATTGTCAAGGCATGGGTTGTCTTAAAATCATATTTTAATGAAATACTTTATTGCCAGAACATTAATAATAATAATAATAATAATAATAATAATAATAATAATAATAATAATAATAACTTATAAAGTTGGAAGAGACCTTGGAGGTCTTCTATCCCAACCTTCTACTCAAGCAGAAGATTTTATATCATTTCAGATAAATGGTTGTCCAGTCTCTTTTTGAAAGCCTCCTGTGATGGAGAATTTCTGAAGGTAAGCTGTTCCATTGGTTGATTGCTCTCATCATTAGGAAAATTATCCTTATATCTATTCTTGGTTAGCTTCTCATCTTACCTTTTGGTACTTTGGAAAACAGTGTGACACACACACACCATCTTTATAGGAGCCACCCTAATGTTGGAATGCTATCTCAAAACTATTAATTAAAATTGTTAATGTTTTGACTAAGGGTGCAACTCCAGTGACAGATGTATAGCTTCAAGAGTACAAGAGTACAGGGATAATTCTCAATCTGTCCCATTCAGGGCCACAAAGAACTAATGGAATATGCCCAGGTTATTTATTTTCTAATAATTATGACAGAGAGAGATATTGAAAGATAAGGCTGGGGAAATGATAATTTTGATTATAAATCTAAATGCATAGAAAGCCTCAAGTTAGTCAAGAGCTTGACTTGTGTTGTGTAAAATAGCTACTGGATGTGATATCCAAAAAAGGTTCTACCACGGCAGGTTAATTAAATTGAGGACCAGTTATTGAATTACCACAAAACAGCATGTAATTCAGGGGGAAACATGTCTCTAAATGGTAATAAAACAGCCACTGGTTACAAAAACCCAGCTTAGTAGGCAACATTCTTAGGATTAAATTTGATATGAAACAGCAAAAGAGGGAAATAGTATAGGACTAGTATTTCTGTTTTCGAAACAGTTTTCAAAACTCTTCTTACTCATGGGGCAACAAATAATCTAAGAAAAGAAAATGGGCACTCTTTGTTGTTGTTGGTTGAGAAGTAGTGTCTGACCCATCATGACACCATGGACAATGTTCCTCCAAGCCTTCCTGTCCTCTATCATCCGCTGGAGTCCATTCAAGCTCACACCTACTGCTTCAGTGACTCCATCCAGCCACCTCATTCTCTGTTGTCCCCTTTTTCTTTTGTCCTCAATCTTTCCCAGCATTGGGTATTTTTAGTGAAAACATTGAAGTATACTGGAAATCCTAACTAAATCAGATATATGATTTTGGAGACTAGGCAATTCCTAAATTAGATTTTGATGAGAATTAAAGGCCAAAAATAAACTAAAAACCATTTTTTTAAAAAAGATAACTGATACCTCTTCCTAAAAGCAGTTATACGACTCAAATGAAAAAACAGATGCAATTTTCTTTCAGAAAGAATTATAATGAATTATAACAATGAATTATAACAAACAATTCAGTGGTATATTTTGGAAATAAGAAAGGAAAATGGACTTTTAAAAACATTTTAAATGAAGATATCAGATATCAATGGAAAAACTACACTTCCAGTTTGAGCTCTTAGATAATACTGCTCCTAATCTTATGGTATATTATCCAACTATCTTAAAATTTATAACTAACCTTATGTTGTCTTTTGCCTAGTTTTTATAAACTTTGTTTGATCATTCTTAATAATAAATGGTATCACTTGTAAGCTACTTGCTAACACTTTGAATCAACATTAATTAGGGAGATTGGATGATAACACATTTGCTATGAACTTTATCTGATTTTGTTATAACTGCAATATAACCCTGATTAAATGCCTGATAACTACTTATCAAATATCTCGTCATATAATTGACAAAGTTTTGGCAACCAAAAGGTCTAAAATGTTTTATAACACTATAGGAAATCCATCCAACCCACCTGCCATTTTAAAAATTACTTGTTTAATCTCTACCTCAAGTAGTGGAATAAATAAAAGTTGTTTTTGTGTATCATCTAAATGTGGCAGGTTTATGTTTATATACTACTAATATTACTTTGTCCATAACCTTTACCTGAGCAGAATGGTATATCATAGGGCAACAATTTTTACCAAGGTATCATAAATGGACTAACTTACAAAATGTGTCCAAAATCCTATAAGGTTGAAACTTGGCAGATTTTTGGTCATTTCGGTGCTGCCATGCTGCTGTACCTATTTTGGGGGAGGTTCATTAAATCTACTTCTATGGAGACTGGGTAGATCGGCTGTTGAAGATGAGATAGATTTACCCTGTCATAGCCCTGAGATTGAGTAGACCAATCCCACCATTCACTGCTAAAGCTGCAGGAAGATGGAAGATGGAATTCACTCTGACTCCCACTGCTTTTGCCCTTGATTATTCTTTTTCTGTTAGGTAAGGAAATATTTAGTTTTTTTTAAATGGGATTTCTTACTGCACTTGTGCAAAAATCCCTTCCTCATTCTCCCCCACCCACCCGTCCCTTCGCTTCCCCAGCCCTATCTGCCACTCCAAAGTAAAAAAAAAACAAACCATTTTTTAAAAACAGTTTTTTTTACTGTGCACGCATGAAAATCCTTTCCTTATTCTCCCTGCCTGCCTCGCCCCGCCCCTACATACAGGGCATGTGCACTTACTATAAAAAATTTCCCACCAGGCGCCATAACTCACACCACCACCAGCAGCAGCAGCCAGCCAGCCAGCCATTACTGCCTGCCTTCTGCCACCCTGCTGAGTGAGTGAGAGCAAGCCGCAGCCCGGATCACTACCACTGCTAATCATCCTCGCCCGGCCAGCCTGTCTCCCAGGCCTGCCTTGCCTGACCTGCCTCCTGGCCTGCCTGCCTTATTTTAAAGAAAATGCAAGCCTCAGCTGCTGCCACCACTAGCCATCCTTGCCCACTCTGATTGCCAATCCCGCTGGCCTCCAAAGATGCGGATTGGTAAGTATGACCTCCAACCTGGTCACCTACCTACCACTGCCAGTCCTGGTTGATTGCTGACTCCTGGGACGCCCACCACCCTTGCTGATGCTCCCTGCCTCAAACGCTCCCATCTTCTTTTGCCTGCGGCCATTCATTGTTGCTGTCTTGCCTTCCCACCACCGATTGGTAGTGAGGAGGCAAAGCAGCAGTTCCTGCTGGCCCAGTCCCCTACCTTCTCCTGCTGCCGCCGCTGCCAGCCGACTCCCAGGCCGGACACCGCTGCCTCGCCCACATGGTGGCCACCATCTTAGTTAGGCCACTGGTGCTGGCCTGCCACCTTCCCTCACCCGCTGTGGCCCAAGGGTTGCTGCCTTGCCTTCCCATCACTAATTGGTAATGAGGAGGCAAAGCAGCAAGTCCTGCTGGGCCAGTCTCCTACCTCCTCCTACCACCACTGCCATCAGCTCAGTCGAGAACTGACTCCTGCACCAGCCATCCTCACCATGGCAAGCCAGAAGACTGAGGAGGACCCCTGCATAATTGGCTAGCCAACTTGCCTCTCTCTTTTTGGGTAAGTTGCTTTTTTATATTTATGTATTTATTTATTTTTTTACTATCTGTTTTTGTTTTTATTAATCAAATTTATTAAAAAAACAGATACTAAAGAAATAAACACATAAATAAATAAACACATAAATAAAAATTATTTTACTATTCATCTTGATGTTTCTCCTTTGTTTAAAGAAACACCAAGATGAATAGTTAAATAATTTTTATTTATGTGTTTATTTATTTATTTAGTATCTGTTTTGTTTTTAAAAATAAAAACAGATAGTAAATAAATAAATAAATACATAAATAAAAAAGCAACTTACCAAAAGGGAGACAGGTAACTTCTTGTTACATTGATGTTATACATTGTATGTTTCTGCTTAAATCAATATATAGCAACATCAATGTAACAAGAAGTTGCATGCATACATAAATGGATTTTTTTTTAAATAAAAGTGTTTTTTTAAAAAAACAAACAAAACAAACATAAGCATAAACCATCTTCAGTTACATAGTGTGTTGGTTGGTACAAATCTCTTGTGCACACTCTCTGCAGTCTTTCCCTTCCAATTTGCATTAATCCTTATATCATAAATCCACTATATATATTTATTTTATTATTATTATTAATTACTTACTAGACTACTAATATTACATCATTTTATGCAAGTAAATCACCATTTTTTACTTAATCTACTTTATAATGTTCATATAATTCCATCATCACTTATCTATTCTATAACAATATATCCTTACTTTACCTTACCTCTGTAATTATATTATACTTGTATTATAAAGTATTATAAAATATTTCATAAATGAAAAAGCAAAGCACAAATAAATATCAACAAGTACAGCAGTGTAACAGAAAAAATATTTAAATTTCTTTGTATTGATTTATTTCTAATTTTGTTAATTATATCAACATGTTTATAATTATCAACCTTCTGTATTTAATTCATGCATAGCAATGATCATTCTCTGCCTAATTTCTATCTCTTATCTCTATCCATTTCTGCACATTGTAATTTTTTAATTTCATTTTCATCCATGAGGATCTCTTCATTTTTCCACTATTGTGCAAACAATTCTGTCAGCACGCGTAACATTAAATATGTATTGTACTCCCTTTATGTGGGTACCAAAAAAATATTTCTGGTTTTAAAATTTAAATCTGTATGTTGCTTTACCATTTTTGCTAACCTGGACACTATATCCTCTTGCATAGCTACAATAGCAGTGCCCAATACTGAATTCATATATTCCAGTTTTTTAAACTGAGGAATAAATTTCAGAAAAAGAATTCAGTATTACTATGTTAATGTGCCTATCAATTCCATTTGTAATCTAACTTCTTAGATGATTTTGTACTATTATCTCTTTTTTTGTACTATATGTATCTGCATAAGGCTGTAAAAAGATTCAGTATATTTTTAAGCTGAATTCTAAAAAGGTTAGGTGCCTTCCCCTGGCTTCTCTCTCTCTGCTATAGAGAGAGCATTCCATTAGGGACTGTTGGTCCAGGTCATGGCTAGGAAAGATTTTTGTGCCACTACTGGCACAAAATAACAAACTCCCTTGGCTTGTTAATAGTATTTCCATTTTAAGTGTTTCTTTTTCAATTAATGAATTGTAATTATGAAAATATCAGCCATTATTTTATATACACAGTGCAACATCTTTTTTGTAGACTATCATTTTCAAATCCACTTTCAGTTCCATTTCATTCTTGTCTGATGAAACTTGTACCTCTTCCATAACATCTTTTAAACACTAACTAGCTATAGTGTCAGGGACTCATAAAAGTAACTGAATATTACTGATCTCCGTTCCTCGCCTGCTTTCTTTGCTTGCCACTGCCTTCACCACTCAACTTACAACAACAATCAAGTCCAAACCACTGTTGATTTTTTTTTGCAGCATATTGCCAAGATGAAAAGGCAAATGAGTTTGTCTGCTTTCTTCGGCAAGAAAACAAAAGGAGATCCAAAAGAGTCACAACCACAACCATTGGAGTCTGAGGAAAGCAGAGCCAGCACATCATCCATCAAAGAAAGAGGAGCCAGCACATCATCTACACCACAACCAGAGGAAAGAGCCAGCACATCATCCACACCAGGACCAGAGGAAAGAGCCAGCACAGCATCCATCAAAGAAAGCGGAGCCAACACATCATCCACACCACGATCAAAGGAAGGAGTCAGCACATCATCAGGTACTGGAAGAGCTGAATCAGACATTGAAGGGTGCTAAGGAATGGAAGAATTACCAAATTGAACCATCAGGCAGGAGTAAAGAAATCCAACAAGCTTTCCTCAGAAAGAAATTGAAGGAACATTTCTCATCTAAGGCTCACAATATCTGTACAGAGAAGTTAAAGCAATGTGAGCAGGATATCATGAGCAAAGGACTGGAGAAGAGTGAGAAATACCTGGGTAGTACCTGTAGAGTGTTTATTACAGTGTATAGTCTGGCACAAACATGCAGACCATTTTCATATATAGAAGATCTGATTGAGTTACAAAAAAGAAATGGTGTAGATTTGGGAACAGGGTTGCATTCACATAGAACTGCAGTTGCAATAGTAGATTTCATTGCAAAAGATATCAGGAAACATTTATTTACCAAAATTATTGAGAAAACTCGTAAAATCTGTTTGATAATTGACGAAGCCTGAAAAATATCTTCCAAACAGTTCTTATACTGTACTTAAAAGTTGAGGGTCCAGCTTTCTCACATTTTTCCTTGAACTAGTAGAATTAGATAAACAAGATGCAGAAATGATATATTGTTTGGTTATAGAAAGTTTGAATAAAGTTGGGTTTAATGGAAACTATCTGGAGAATCTTTTAATTGGATTTTGCTCTGATGGAACCAGTGTTATGCTTGGGAGAAAATCTGGGGTAAGCACTAGGATAGCCAGAGTTTCCAAATATTATAATATGGCACTGTTTAAACCATCATCTGCAACTTGTTTTAGATGATTCTATTTGGGAAATAAAGCAAATCAATCATTTTCAATTTTTTATTGATAAAATATATTTTCCATCAATCGAATAAGAATCTAATTGAACTTAACAAAATTTCCAAACAACTTGAGATTGAAATTATAAAAAATGGTAGAGTTTTTGGACCAAGATGGGCTGCCTGTAGTTTAAGATCAACCGTAGCTGTGTGGTGGGCTTATCCAGCGCTACATCAGTTTTTCTGTTCAATAAAAAATACTCCGGTATGGCTGCCTGTCTTGAAAACTCATATTTTCTCACTGATTTGGCCTTGATGATTGATGTGCTAACTGAAATATTTCTTCTTTCTAATGCATTGCAAGTGAGAAACATAGACATTATAAAGGCTGAAAAACTTGTGCTAAGATCAATTAGATCATTTGAAATGCTTATAGAGGAAAAGGGTTCATTTGAAAATAAGGTTGATGAAATAATTATTTCAGAAACTTTTAAAAATATAAATTTTATACAAAACCATCGATTTGTGGGACTTCCTCGTGAAAAACTTATACAAAGCATTGTAACTAATTTGAAGAAAAAATTGATGGATTGCGAATATTTAAAAACAGGCTGCCAATTTAAAGACATTGATCAATTAAAATTTCTAAATTATTTGGAGCCGGATTATTGGAACACTGAAGAAGTGGTGGTTCCATGGAGAGCAGTTGAAGGATAATTGGTTGCATTTGCCCTGGAACAGCTACCGTGGCAACCCCGGAGTCCCGAGGGGTTATGAAGAGGTCTTGTTACCCCCAGCGAGGCACAACAGTGTGGCAGGCTCGGCGGCCTCGCTCGGGCCGTGGCGATTTCGGAGGGCCCCGACCAGTGCGGGAGTGGCCCCGCTGTGGACATGGCAGGCCTGGACTGGATTCGGGGCCGCCCCTATGGCTGCGAGGACAACACGGAGACTGGGGGTTGGATGGTGTTGTGACCGTTCCCCTCCCCTCCTTGGGGCCCCCACCTGTGGCAGGGGTGGTGGGCCCGGGGAGGGGGGGAGTGACCTTGCCTATGACCCCTTTTCTCCCGGGGGTCCCACCGGTGGCAGGGGTGGGGCGGCCGGGGGGGGGAGGGGTTTACCCCAGTCCGCCTGGATTTTTCCATCACAAAGACCTTGGACGCTGCGAGACCGTCGGGGTGGGGTGGCCAGGGCCACGGATGTACTCCATGGCGGAGCTTTGGGCCTTGAGGGATGTCCCCCTCTCCCTTAAGTGGCCCTCAACACTTTCGAAGACGTTCCGCTATGAGGGATCATGGGATCCGGAGCGATGGTGGGGCCATGGAAGCCGGAGGAATGGGAGGAAACGCGGGAAACCCGGGATTGGTAATTTTTTAATGGGGTTTTTTAATGGGTTAAAAGGATCCAGGGTGGGCAGGGGAGACAGCCCACATGGAGTTGGGGGCAGCCGGGCCGGCCCGCGTGCCTGGGGAGCCTCGGGGGTTTCCGTGTCGGGGTGGCAGACTGGGGGTGGGCTGCCGGGGGCAAATTTTATCAGCACGGTGACTGGGAGAGGCAGATATGCTGGGGGTAGAGGGCCATATCCAGTAAGGGGATCGCGCTCCCGATGTTTGCAAGCGGTAGCGCATTCCGACCCTCCATACCCATCCTGCAGCCCTGGTTGTCTGGATTCTCAGGCCCTGAATACCCGGCTGCTGTTGTGCAATGCCAGGTCCGTGGTTAACAAGGCTCCCCTGATCCATGATTTGGTTCAGGAGGAGGCCGCGGACCTGGTAGGTGTTACCGAAACCTGGTTGGGCCCAGAGGGCGGTGTCCCTCTGGTTGAGATGTGCCCACCAGGTTTCCTTGCATTTCACCAGCCTAGGGCTCAGGGAAGGGGTGGAGGGGTGGCGGTGCTTATAAAGGAAGCCCTTTATCCTAGGGAGGCCACTGTCCCTCAGACGGCTGGCTGTGAATCTCTATTTGTGAAGTGGGGGCAAGGGGTTCAGATGGGTCTTTTGATGGCGTACCTGGCTCCCTGCCACGTCTCATCGGCCCTGCCCGGACTCCTCGAGGTGATAGCCGGGCTGGCGGTTGAGACCCCCATGACCAGGCTTCTGGTCATGGGGGATTTCAACCTGCCATCGTCCGGTGAAACCTCGGGGTTGGTTCGGGAGTTCTTGGCTTCCATGACAGCCATGGACCTGACCCAGTTAGTTTCTGCCCCCACTAACATTGGAGGACACATGCTGGACCTGATTTTTGTCTCTGGGCAGTGGTTGAATGACTGTAATTTTGGGGAGTTAGTTATTACACCCTTGTCATGGACAGATCATTCCCTCCTTAGGTTGGACTTCTGTTCCGCCACCCCCCACCGTAGGGAGGCGGAACCACTTAGATTGTTCCGCCCCAGGCGCCTGATGGACCCGGAGCGGTTCCAGAGGGAGCTTGGGCCGTTTCCTGAGTCTCTGGCTCACAGCTCGTCTGGAGACCTGGTGGCGACCTGGGATGGGTTGGCCGCCGGGGCTCTAGATCGAGTTGTGCCCCTGCGACCTCTGACCCGGCACAGATCCCATGTGGCTCCGTGGTATACGGAGGAGCTACGGGAGATGAAGTGCCGGAAAAGACGTCTAGAGGGCATTTGGAGGGCGAGCCGTTCTGAGTCTGACCGAACACAGGTGAGATCTCATATTAAGACTTACCTTGTGGCGATAGGGGCGGCGAAATCTTCGTATTTCTCCGCCCTTATTGCATCAGCAGAAAATCGGCCTGCCGCCCTGTTTAGAGTGACCCGCTCTCTACTTGAACCGAGAGCGCGGGATGACCTCTTGCAGGGTAGGGCGGAGGAGTTTTCCCGATTTCTGCATGATAAAATCGCTCAGATTCGGGAGGGGCTCGACTCCAATTGGATGGTCCCGGGGGAGGTGTCCGGGGCAGGTCTTGTGAGTGTTATCTGGGGGGAGTTCGACCCTGTGACCGCCGAAGGTGTGGACAGGTTGCTGGGGGATCTGAATGCCACCACCTGTTTATTGGACCCGTGCCCTTCCTGGCTGGTTTCGGCCGCCAGGGAGACGACACGAGGCTGGCTCCAGGGGATTGTCAACGCTTCCTTGAGAGAGGGGGTGCTCCCTACCGCCCTGAAGGCGGCGGTGGTGCGCCCCCTCCTCAAGAAGCCTTCCCTGGACCCAGCTATTTTAAACAACTATCGTCCAGTCTCCAACCTTCCCTTCGTGGCGAAGGTTGTTGAGAGTGTGGTGGCACGTCAGCTCCCCCAGTACCTGGAGGAAGCTACTTACCTCGATCCGTTCCAATCGGGCTTCAGGCCTGGACATAGCACTGAGACGGCATTGGTCGCGTTGGTTGATGATCTCTGGAGGGCTCGTGACAAGGGTTCTCCTCTGTCCTGGTCCTATTAGATCTCTCGGCGGCTTTCGATACTATCGACCATAGTATCTTGTTGCGACGGTTGGGGGGGTTGGGGATTGGTGGAACCGTCCTTCGATGGTTCTCCTCCTTCCTCTCCGACCGTTCGCAATTCGTGTTGGCGGGGGGGGGAGAGGTCCACCTCTAGGCCCCTGGTTTGTGGGGTGCCTCAGGGGTCGGTCCTCTCTCCCCTCTTGTTCAACATTTACATGAAGCCGCTGGGTGAGATCATCCGTGGTCTTGGAGTGAGGTGTCATCTGTATGCAGTTGACACCCAGTTGTACATCTCCACTCCGGACCACCCCAACGATGCTGTGGGGGCTATGTCTAGGTGCCTGGAGGCCGTGCGGGACTGGATGGGCGGGAACAGGCTTCGGCTCAACCCATCCAAGACCGAGTGGCTGTGGTTTCCGGCGCCCCGATATAGCCAGCTGACACCTTCGCTGGCTATCGGGGGGGAAGTTCTGCCCCCCACAGAGAGGGCTCGCAACCTGGGAGTCCTCCTGGATGTACGGCTGTCGCTTGAACATCACATCGCGGCCGTCTCCAGGGGGGCGTTTCATCAGATCCGTCGGATCTACCGGTTGCGGCCCTTCCTGGATCGGGACGCCTTGCGCACGGTCACTCAGGCCCTTGTCACCTCTCGCCTGGACTATTGTAATGCCCTCTACATGGGGCTCCCTGCGGGGAGCATCCGGAGACTCCAGCTGGTGCAAAATGCAGCCGGGCGGGTGATCATGGGGGCGTCACGTAGCGCCCATGTGATGCCTCTCCTGCGCGAGCTGCATTGGTTGCCGGTGGCTCTCCGGGTTCGCTTTAAGGTTCTAGTTTTGACCTTTAGGGCGACCCATGGCATGGGACCAGGTTACCTTCAGGACCGCATTCTGCCAGCGTTCTCCAACAGGCCGGTGCGTTCCCACAGAGAGGGTCTGCTCCGGGTGCCGTCGGCCGCTATGTGCCGTCTGGCGGCGCCGAGGAGTAGGGCCTTCTCTGTGGGTGCCCCCGCCCTCTGGAATACTCTGCCACCGGAGCTCCGTACCGGCACGGACCTGAGGGCCTTCAGGCGCGCGTTGAAGACCTGGCTCTTTGAGCAGGCCGGCCTTGGCTGAGATGGTTTTAATTTGGTCTCCATTTTATTAATTCTAAATTGGGTTTTAAGGGGGGTGGGTGGGGTTTTGTTAGTTTTATCAAGCAGCCGATTGAAATTTAATATTTTTTAACTTTTGTATTCTTTGTGGGGTTTTTAGATGAGCTGTTCACCGCCCTGAGTCCCTCGGGAGAAGGGCGGTATATAAATGGAATAAATAAATAAATAAATAAAAAAATTTGGTCAAATTTTCAATTATGAAATCAATATTAATGATTATCGTGATTTCATAGAAAATGTACTAAAAGATTCTAAAAATTATAAAATTCCTTGCAGCATTAAAAAGACTAGATATATTATTAAAACTATTGCAGTCAGTTCAGCAGAGGCGGAAAAGGGGCTTCTTGCAGATAAACATAATATGTTCAGAAGGCAGAAGTCGCCTTACAGTTTCCAATATTACAAACCTCCTGACCATCAGTCTAATTGGCTTACCTGTGCAAGAATGAGACCCTGTTCCTATAAAGAAGTGGTTAAGGGCACATCATCACACAGCTGATGATGCTTGTGTTAAACACAAGAAAACTGTAATTCGGGATGATAATAGAAAAGCAATTTGGGAATACTTTAAATAAGTTTTAATGTTTTTTGTAAAGTTTTGTTATATAATAGTTTTGATTAATATTTTAAAATGTTGTAACAATATAGTTTTGTGTATCTTTTTATTATTTAAGCATTAAAGACATGACATAATAAACTACCTTTTGTTTTGGTACATCTTTTTTTAATACTTAGTCATTAGGGAAAAGATGTGATGTTGAGTTGGCCTCGCCCAGCCCTCTGCAGCCCTCCCTGCACCTCGCCTTGCCCTCTCCAGGGTTCGCCAAGCCTTGGAAACTGGCAAAAAGCACTTGCTAAGCAATTGGCCATTAAGTGAGCACCGGTCATTAAGTGAGGACCATTTAAATTTGGGTTGCCAGCCACATGGCCACTTGCCCGGGCCTTGCCTGGGCCTCCCCAGGCCTTGGAAACTGGGAAAAAGTCAGTTGCTAAGCAATTGGCCACTAAGCGAGCACCTGGTCATTAAGTGAGGACCATTTTAAATTTGGGTTGCCAGCCACATGGCCATGCCCATCCATCACATGACCATGTAGCCATGCCTACCCTAGTCACATGACCATGTAGCCATGCCCGATCAGCAAACCACTCCCATTACAGTCAGATAACCACCAAGCTACACCCATAAATTAGGCCATGCCCACAGAACCGGTTGTTAAGAAATTTGAATCCCACCCCTGATTAACTATCAATAGTAAAGTCAATAATTATACTACAGAGACAACACTTGGTATAGCAGCCATGAAGACCTTGGAAAAGATGTTATGGTGTATTTATACCTACAGTACAAGGGTGAAACATTCTTGTTGACACAATGTCAATCAAAATTTCTTGAAATACACTCCTTTAAGCAAATAATATGTAATGAATTCATACATGAAAATTACCAGTATGAATCAGATAATGTAATATCTTCCTCTTCTCACTGGTAGCACTCTAAAGTGGGTAAGACTATCCATATATTGATGTGGGGTTATGTTGAAATTCAAGGTTTAAAATTTATAAATTGGTATGTGCTGTCAAAGCTTGATAATTGCTGTATTGTCTATTGTTTTTTTTATTTTATTATATTTCTTGGACTACCTATAAGGATAGTTTTTGATGTTGTAATGTTCTCACTTAAAAAAAAATCTGTTTGTTATCCAGTGATGTTTGTCTCATGATTTTTTCTCTGCCTCCTTCTATATTGAAGCAAAAAAAATAAAAAATAAATCAAAGCCCATCCAGGTCCCCCTGGAAGATCCTGCCATCAATAATTTTGTCTGCTGTAGGATTATATATGGATTGCTCTTGCCTTCACTACTCACTCCAAATGATGAGTAAGAAGACATATATTGCTAGATAATAATGTGACACTCAAGTTCTCCATTGACATGTGTTCATATGCCAATTACATACAATAGGATAATCTGAAAAATAGCTGGTTGATTCCCCTTTTCTTTGAGAGCTGGGAATTCTGTGAATGGTATTCATATTTTAAATCAATTTTAGTTCAGGATTTTAAATCATTTGTGCTTATATAAGAGAAATTAAACTAAAAAATCTGATCATTTCTTGAAATTGCAGTTTAGTTTTCATGCTTAAACCACTGAAATTTCATTATTAATTGGAATACATTTTAGATATTTCAATCCATTTTGTGTGTTTCTTGCTTTTTACTTAGATGCAGAATTTAGGTTAGAAGAAAATCTGTCTGCTTTGGCTCCAAAATCATAATGCAAAGGACATATTTAATAATCATATAAACATTTGAATATGTAGTTGTAAACACTTTGAATATGTAGTCATAACACTATGTTAATGTCTTCTAGCCAAATGAACAGTATTTCTGAAAACTGTAAAATTGCTACTGAGCAGTAATTTGTATAATTTAGGAAAATATAATTCACCATTTACTTACTGGCAAAGTGTACCAGTTGGATTTTTCTACCAAAATAGACTATGAATTTGTAATCTGTGCTCATGACAGAGGTTGACCATAAATCCTAAGCAAAGCAGCCTTCTTTGAATATTATTATAGTTCTTCACAACTATGTGAATAAACACTTGTCCATTTTTTTACAGTATTTTGTATTCAGTAACCACAGTAAAAAGGAAGGAAGCAAACTAACTACTGGACAAAGTATTTAATATGTGAATGAGAAGACTGAATGGCTGGCTAGAGTACTGAATAATCCATGAAGTCATCCAAAATAGCTAATCTATACACAAATGAGGAAGAAATAGGTCTATGCTGTGTCAGGACTATGAAGAATTTGTTTTCATCAGGCACAGATACTGAACTGGATTAAAAATGGATTTTTAATGCAAGCAGACAACTCTTGTGTTTTCTCTCACTATGTTTTCCTTTGTGGAGATAACATTGCAGACTTTTGGTCTCAGTCTACTATTACTTGGTGCTGCATAGATAAATTATCTTCTTGTTTTTCCCTGTCTGATCTAATTCAATTTAATGAAGGAAAATTTCTCTCAGATTTTTTTTTTTCAATGAAGGATATAATGGTTGTGAAATTTTGGGGATGACTTCTTCCACTCTTTTTTTTTTTTAATAAAAAAAGAGCAACCTTTACTGAAAATCAGGCAAAGAAGGCAGGCAGATTGAGTTGCTCACAGAATCACAGATTCATTCAGAGATTTATGAGATCAGCTAGCTGAGCCTGTCACATAAAATTTGCTTGCAAGCAAACCCATAAAATTTGCTAGCAAGAAAACTCACAAAATTAACTCACAACACACTATGTATGTAAATATTGATTTTTTTTATAAAAAAGAGCAACTTTTACCCAAAATCCAGCAAAGTGGGCAGGCAGATTGAATTGCTCACAGAATCACAGATTCACTTAGAGATCTGTGTTTCTGCCATCGGCTAGCTGAGTCTGCACTGCTTCAGTCCTAAGGAAGGCAGAGCCGAAGATGTAAAGATTAGCTAAAAACAAAGAAATCCAATGATTTCCTGCTTTCTAGCTAATCTAAATCTCCTGGCACAGCAGAACAGCTGACGGTCAGAAAAAGGAAAAATAGCAATTTAGCAAGAAAGTTTGCCAGGTAAGGAGTGAGTGGATGAGGAGGGTTCCCGTGGGCCATGTGGGCAGTGCAGCCTTGTGCTCCTGTGCAGTCTGGATTAGTTGCTTTGGGAGTGCTTTGGGGATGACATTTCTCTGTGGACCACCAAAATTTTCTCATGGACTACCAGTGGCATGGACCACCACCATGGTTGCCAACCACTGCTCTAAAATTCTCACTGATTTGTAGCATTTGCATCAAGGCTGCAGGTTGGCAAAACTTTTCAGACTGTTGGCTGCAGCATCAGATGGGATATTTTGGGAACAGACCTTTTTAATATGGTTACATAAATCATGAATATTTGTTTAAACATACATATGTGGAAGTGGAGTAATAAAGCCTAAGATCTAATAATAGCTAACTATCTGCATGCATAATTTATGCGGATTTTTATTTTATTTATTTTATTTTCCACTTCAGTTGGCAAAACAGCTTTGGACAGCATCCAAACTAGAGATAATCCTCAATTTGTAATCATGGTTGAGCCCAAAAATTCTGTGACTAAGCAAGATATTTGTTGAGTGATTTTTGCCGTTTTGCTCCCTTTCTTGCCATAGTTGTTAAGTGATTTCCTGCAAGTTGTTAAGTTAGATAACATGAAGCCAGGACCCTGCAACTATCATAAATATGAACCAGCTGCCAAGTATAGGAATTTGAATCACATGACCATGGAATGCTGCAATGGATTTAAGAGTGAAAAATGTTCATGAGTCATTTTTTCAGTGATTTTTTTAAAAATCTTGACTTCAAATGATCACTAAACAAATTTTATAAATTAAGGATTACCTGTAATTGAATAATTTAAAACAGCTTTAACCAATGAGTAAATATAATATATATATACCCATGTTGAGAAACATACAGCTGATATCAGCATGATCACATATTACTCTATCTAACATCTGTTGAAAAAGCCAAATCTTCACAAGTTTACTGCTCTTTCTAAGCAATTTAAAGTTAGCATATTGCCTTCAACAATTTGGATCCTCATTTTACTGACCATGGAAGGATGGAAAGCTGAGTCAACCTTGAGATAGTGAGGATCAAACTCCTGGAAGTGAGCAATGAGTTAGGCCACAATGTTGCGTTTTAACCACTGTGCCACCATGACTCCTGGTGGAATCAATATCACTGAAAAATGTTTTTAATAATTTATATTAAATCAAGCTAAATAGATTTCAGTGCAAATGCTTCTTTTAGTGAAGTCAGCAGAATTAGGCTTCAGTACTACATTCTAACCATTGCACCTCTATGGCGTTTAAATGGTGAGATCATGAATTCTAGTCTTCCCTTAGCCATAAAGCCATCTGGATGGCTTTGGGCCACTTATGAAATTGTGCCACAAAATTGCAGGGATTTTGGGCAACCAATTGTCTGAAATGTGATAGGTTTTCCTGATTGAGCAGGGGTTGAACTAGAAGACCTCCAAGGTCTTTTCCAACTGTGTTATTCTGTTAACTGCCAGTAATTGACATATAACCCACTCATGCAGGTGGGACAAAAATACAACTGATGCCATTTCCATTCCATACTCAAGTCTGAATCCTGACATAAAAGGATCCAGATAATATGCTTGCAAAGTCACCTAGTCTACCACCTTCCTCAAGAGAGGTGAGATACTGGGTGTAAATTGTTCAGTATGATAGAATACAGCAATGACTTCTTGAGAAAGAACAACTACCTTAGCAAGAAATTTAGAATAAATTGGAACCTAGTAAGATGAGGTACCAGGCAAAAGCTGGTAATCAATTCAGAAGGGCCTTGGTGGTGCAGGCTGTTAATCATCTAGCACTTAGTGCAAGCTGCCTGCAATTAGTGCAGGTTCGAATCCCACCAGGCTCAAGGTTGACTCAGCCTTCCATCCTCTCGGGGTAGGTAAATTGAGGACCCAAGATTGTTGGGGGCAATAAGCTGACTTTGTAAAAATGCCGCTTGGGGGGGCCAAAAAGCCCTACTAATAAGCAGGCATATACAATGGAATGAAGGCTATTGCTGAGCACTTAGCATGGTGCTCCATAGACTGTAAGCCGCCCTGAGTCTCCGGAGAAGGGTGGCATATAAATGTAATTAAAAAAAAAATGTTCCTTGTCTAGGGCCAAATTGAATTAACAACTCTAGTTTTTAATTTCTTTTAGTATGTTCATCCAGTTCTCTTCCTGAACTGTCACCTGGCAACAGCCATTTGATCAAATTGTAAGAGAAGGTGATAAAATGGGAATTCCTGTGTTTTGCTGAAAGATTAGTTTATCACATTTTTTCTGTTCTTGAGCTGTTTTCTAGATAATCATTATAAGAATGCCTTTCTTTTCTTTTTTCTTTTGGATAATTATGATGATAAGAACAATTGGATGATGGCATTATGACAATTGTACACATATAAAAGAAAGTAGAATTTCAATCATTATAATCACATCCACTATTTTGACATTGCTGATACACACATACATGGATACACTTGCTACTCAGAGAAAATTTTCAGGAGCACAGGACAAAATTGCTTTAAATAAACCAATGAATTTTTTTTATTTTTATTACAATATGAAGTCTTACTATAAGCTATAGATATAAATACTGTATATATCATATACATCATATAGATGTATATCATATAAATATATTCTTAATTTATTTTAAATCATATTGGCAAATGTGATGTCTGTCCATGTACTACTCTCAAGTGGTACTTGCAAAGTTTAGGTTTACTCTCAAAACTAGCATAAATTGGGCAACAGGTATAACTTAATGTTCTTCCCAAGTTAAATTATGTGAATGTATTTGAGCAAAAACATTTTAAAAATAATAGTGGGGCTAGGGTTAGGGTTAGGGTTATGGTTAGGGTGTGGACCAAAAGGGAAAGCAGGAAAATGACTCAGAATAAAAGGTCTGTGGGTTCCTAGATAAGCACCCCATTTCAAAACTTCTAAATGAAAGAAATCTTCAACTTGCATACCGAAGTCAGCAGACATATGAAACATTTTATAGGTTTTTAAATGTATATGGCATTCCTTAGTGAGAATTCCAAACTATGCCTCAAACTGCAATTTGGAAATATGATAAATATGATAAATGTTTAATAGGATCTAGTTCTTCTGCAACTTTTCCAAAGGAAATCAACTGATCTTGTGCATATCTAGTTAGCATAATTAGCCAGTTCTTGTCACAGAAGAAAAGTCAAATTTTTCTTCCTGACTTTTATCTTCCTGAATATTGCACTTATCTCCTAAATCGTCAGCTTTTTTTTTTCCTTTAAAAGAAATTAATTCTAAAAAGATAGTTTCAGTTGTCTGGCTGGGCCTCCTTCTTTTCCTTTAAGCTATTTCAGGCTAATGATTAATTGTCATTAATGGATGGCAAAAGTTTTGTTACCTGATAGGTGGTGGAAATAAGTTCAAGCATAGCAGTGAAAATGGGCTTCTTAAAAACAAAGCTGACCAAAAGGTCATAAATCACTCCAAAACCAATGTAAGCTTTTAGAAACTGATGAATTTTTTTCTTACTTGAGGGGAATTTCACTCAAAAGAATGACAAAAGTACAGATAGGAACATAGAAGAATTGAAAAATTAACAAATAAAAAACCCTGACATCAGAAAATAAAAGTTACAAAATTCCACCTTGAAAAAGATACAGAAAACTCAAGTCTTATTCAGATGCCTGGTAAGTAGAAATATGTATCAAGCTAATATTCTTAGTAATATGCTAACATCATCTAAATGATACCAGTCTCCATAAGACTGAAAATCTACATCAGGGGTATCAAACTTGATTTTCATTGAGGGCTGCATCCGGGTACTGTTTGAGCTGGAAGGCCGGGGAGCGTGGGGCATGGATGAGGTGGGCATGGCCAGGGTGGGTGTGGCCAGCATGGGCATGGCCAGGGTGGGCATGATATGGGACTCATGTCAGGGGCACCTGTGGTAGTCAAGTGCTAAGGCAAGGCTTCCCTGAGACCTTCCCTCACTCTCATTGTATTCTTCCTTCCTTCCTTCCTTCCTTCCTTCCTTCCTTCCTTCCTTCCTTCCTTCCTTCCTTCCTTCCTTCCTTCCTTCCTTCCTTCCTTCCTTCCTTTCTTCCTTCCTTCCTTCCTTCCTTCTTTTCTTTTTCTTTCCCTCTTTTGTCTTTCTTCTTCTTTCTCCTCCTTCCTTATTTTTCCTTCCTGCTCTCTTCCCATCTTTCTCTCTTTTTCTTTGTCTTTCCTCTTTCCCCTTCTCCTTTCCTTCCCTTCTTGCATGCTCAAAAAGGGGAAAGATTTCTTTTGTTTTGTTTTTAGTTCATTTTGATAATCTCTGCCAGCAAAAACAGAGTCCGGGAAGCTGGGTGTAGCCCTATGGGCACTGTTTATGGCCATGACGACCTCCTGCAGCCCTTTGCCAGCAAAAATGAAACACAGGGGGCTACACATTAGGGGGCATGCATAAGCGCACCAATCGTGCCTGCCGTCCCTGTCCTATTGTTTTTTTTTTTCTTATAAGTATCTATCTCATATATTCAAAACTATATTTATTCTTATACCTGTATCTTGTAAGCGATTGACAAATCAAATAAATACTAAAAAAAGAAGACTAAATACACATGCCTCCCAAGCTGTTTTCGCTGGCCAGGCACCACAGGCCAGTCTTTTGCTGTTTCCAGGCTTGCCCCATGAGCCAGAGCTAAGCATTAGGGCCTTTGACATCCCTGATCTACATAGAAAATTTTGTCAAACATCAGTGTTCTTTTTAATATGGATTTGAGTACAATAAACAAACTAACATGGTGAAGCCTGTAAACTTCATTGCCTAGAATTTACAAAAGGTTTATCTACTGACCTGAGGATTTATAGCATATATCCCCTTCAGTTGTCAGGAACCCAAGGTGAACAACAATGAATGAAGCTTTTCAAGTGGCCACATTTCAGACTGTCAGGTCTACATCAAAATTATTTTGGGAAAATTTCATGGGGCTTGTATGTTTCAGGGAAATAATATAGTCTGAAGTTTCTTTGGCTATTAGTTATATGCATAAGTATACTTCTTCATGGCCAGAAAACAATATATGATAAGTGGTAAGCTCCAGATATAGATAAGATATAGGCCATAGAGCAGATATGGGATTTAAAAAGAAGATATTCTAAATAGAAAAAAAAAAACTGTTCTAAACTCTAGATACAGTATAATGGCTCCATACCATTTCTATGCTCATATGAATGTATAGAACTTCCAGTTTTTCTAATTAAAGCCATCACCCATGTAACTTTATGTGATTTATAAGAAAAATAGCAGGAAAGTTCTTTTTCTCATAAAACACTAATGGGCATACAATTGCCCATATAAAGATTCTCCTCATACAAATATCCCTGCAGCATGTGAAAAGGTTCTACAGTGCCACCTTAGAAGTCATGGTGAGGAAACACAACAATATGATTTACTTTTTTTCCTGTCTCAAGATATATAAAGGAGATTTCCTATACCCATATCTAGAAATAGTTCCATTACAAGAGTCACAGTTTATATCATGTTGTCTTACAATTACTTTGATTTTTGACCATCTTATCTGTGTTTGTAATTGTATGTTGTTGGAATGACCTTGGGAAATGGGAGGAAGAGATGTTGACTAGAGAATGATCAAATAAAATTAGGATGCGAGAGTCCTCAGATGCATAATGGGTACAGAAAGAAACTGAGGGAAGGATCTTCCCTAACTTATTAGGCTATAAAAAGATATGGTAGGAGATTTGAATTTTTAGACTTGCAAGGTTGTATTTCCCTTACAATAAAGTAAAATTAGCTCATCTTTTCATGTTTCCAGTCTAGTGTACCTGGGAAGAATGATATGACAGGTTGTAACAAAATAAACAAAGCAATATGTGTTTCTAAGTCCAACAGCTGCAAAGAAGAGAATAAATGGTGGTAAAATGATGATTACATACTATTACAGTAAGTTTGTTTTTGCAAACTATAAACTATCTTAGTTTTGATCAAGTCACTGATAACATATGCAACCCAAACTGTCTTCAGATATTGGGATGATCTTTTGGGAAAAATATAAAAAGTAGCAAGAGCTATGAGAAGTTTTGGAGTTTGGCAGAGAGCGAAGACTTTGAAAGGTGCTATATTGCAATCAGATGACTCCAGGGATATCTCTGTTGTCATTTTTGAGGTTCCTGCCATCTAGATCTGAAGTGATTTAGTCTGGAATATATTCTTTTTCTTCTGTAGCACTTTTAAATTATAGACAATAACTTCTCTTCAGCATTCATCTTGGTATGTGACTATCGTCTTCAGTTCCTAAAATCTATTGGCTACTAGCTGGCCACCAGTGCCAACCCAGGCTGTTACTTTCAGTTGTATCCATGATGGATTGAAAGATGCCCATGATAAATATTTACAGTTCTTGAACCTTTGAATGGGGCTCTTTTTTGTGATAATGTTTGTATTTATTTATATTATAGAATTTATAGATCACTCCAATCCAAAAAGACTGGAACAGATTGTTGCCCTTGGAAGTTGGAACAGCTTGCCCTCGGAAGTTGTGGGAGCACCATCACTTGAGATCTTCAAGAAGAGATTGGACTACCATTTGTGAGAAATTGTGTAGGGACTTCCACTTGGGCGGGGGGGGGGAGTTGGACTAGATGACCTATAAGGTCCCTTCCAATTCTGATTATCTGTTATCTATCTGACTCTGATCAGGTCATTGTGTGTGCATGTATGTGTAAAGTTAAAATGATTCTGTACCTATCTATTTGTTAAGGTGATATAGTATTGGAATGTAATATCTCAGAAGGATATGAATGCATGTTTGTGAAGATAGAAGTTTTTTTTTCTATTGCATTTTGGAACAATGAAAATTTTCCTATAACCAATTGCATTATTTCAGATTTTTTTCTTTCTTAAAGGCATGATCATAAGATTATCTTCAGAGACTGTAAAAAGAATAAGATGGCAGATGTGCATGCAACTTTGACCTGCAATTTTTTATGAATGTTGCACATGAAGTGAATGGGAAAAAAAAAGAAGAGCATGGCTTTAACTGTATAATCCTGAATGGCATTTTGACTTTTTTAAACCAGTTCTTCAGATGCCCCTGAATGATCAGCAGATAAATCCCCTACAATCCAATGAAATGTTGTTGTTTAGATGACTTGGTGTATCTGCCATCCTTGTTATTGGAATAGAATTTTTTCTCCTAGGTAAATTGTTTATTTAAAGATAGCATCAGGTTACTATGAATGGAGAATAAAGAATACTTATTAATTTTAGGAAAGAAGATTTAAATTTAATTCACTGTCAAGAGCTTTTGAAACAGAAAGGCAATCTGTAAATATTTAATCAATAAAAATAAAATATGTAGTTTCATCCACATGCAGTTCAAGAAACCATAAGGAACTGATGGGATAGGACCAGGGAAGAGAACCAATGTGGTTTAACTGGCTCTGGAAGGGGAGACTTAGATTTTAATCTACCTTAAGTCTTGGATAATGTGGGAACTATTGATTCTGTCTCAGATTAATCTAATTCTGAAGAATATTGTGGGGGGAAATGGGGGGAGAAAGTGCAGTATATGATGCATATAATTTTTGAAGCTAAAGCAACATATATTTTTTTGGCAGTTCAAATTCCACCAGGCTCAAGGTTGACTCAGCCTTCCATCCTTCTGAGGTGGGTAAAATGAAGACCCAAATTGTTGGGGGCAATATGCTGACTTTGTAAACCGCTTAGAGAGGGCTGTAAAGCACTATAAAGCGGTATATAAGTCTAAGTGCTATTGCTATATTACATACATGTAACAAATAATTAAGATTCAACATGGGTTCCAAATCAAGCTGGTAATTGTGGCTTTGCTATTATGGCACAGGTAAAAGAACTAATGAATGATAAAGTCTAATTTTAACAGGCTTACGTTTGAGAAATGTATTCTGTCCACATTATATCTTTTGCATGCTGGCCACCAATAAAACCTAACTTATCCATATGCAGTAATGTTCCCTTTTGGCATTCTAGTTCTTTAGTTGCCATGGTTATTTTCCACCTTTGTTATTTTGGTAACAAATTGTTTACTATCAAAATCATAAAGAAAAAAAATTGTGACCAGATTTCTTTTTTTAAAAAATGAACAGCTGCTGTACTTTTGAAATGTTATTAATTTTCTGCTTCTTTCATGTTTACCATCCTTAAATATTCATGGGAACAGTTTTACTCTGTGGTGTTTTGCTTATTTGAGAAGGGGCAACTTTTCATTGGACAAATTCTCTCAGGTATAAAAAGACACTGTGAACTAGCCTTTCTCTGAGTTTGCAGAGTGAAAATCAAGCAAATGCTCTAGCAGAATAATAACAATGGAGAGATAGATAGAATGATAAGTCAGTTTAAGAATGGAACTCATCTTCTGCAATTATCATTAACCTTAAAGAAATTTATTTTCAAAAAATATAATTAAAAGAGCAACTCTATTTAATATTTCTGCTAATATTTTGTTCGACTTTGGTTCAACACATCATTGCAAAAATTGCTTTTACAATTTTTTAACACTTGTTTCATATGTATCTTTCATTGTTCTTCCATGTATCTAGAAGGAATTTCTCCAATATTTCCCACTTGCATGAAAGAAAAAATATCAGCCATATGTCACCATTATCATTACTATTGTTACCCAGGCCTTAGATTTCATCTGCTTCCAATTCAGCAATGCTAATGTCATTAGTTTCTGTGTCAAAGATAATTTCATATTCTGTTAAGAAATGGAATTTGAAATGAAGTTAAGCAGCCAAGCTTTCAGAAACCAACTTTTTGTCTCTCTCAAAAAGGTCAAGTAGTTGTAAATCATTGTCATAACTGAAGCAGCACAAATGCCTAGTACTGTCAGTGGTCCAGAAACTCAGTGAATTTAATGGCTCAGTAATGAAGCTTAGGGATTTCTGGAGCCACAAAAGGAGGCCAAAAGCTGGAATTATACATCAACATCACAGAATAAAAATTGCCTTTAATTAACTGATAAATGCATGATTGTGGCATCTTGGGAAAAGATGACTTGCTGAGAAAGATGTTACAATATCTTAAAGAGTGACTTTTTTTTAAAGAGATAGACTGCCCATTACTACAGAATTTTCAAACATAATAATGGAAGCATAACAATATTCTAATTTGAGAAAAGATGTGGAAAGCTTTCTCATGCCTCATGGATATTAATGAGAAAAAGTACTTTTTAACTACATACAATCTTCCAAATATTGTGGAAAGCCATGGGGCTTCTCTGAAGGTAGCTTTTACATGTACACTTGGATAACTTCTTGGCATTTAGCCATACACATATCTAATATAGGTTAATATTGTCCATGCACCCTAAAGATTACCTCTGAAGAAATATTTTCCCCTCTTCTATCATGGAAATTTGAAATGGAAGAAATAATAGGGAGAGAGATGCTCTTAGATCTTGCCACTTTGACAATCACCTTGTTATGAATACATAAGAATGGAGAAGGAAAATCTACTACTACTGTTTGGAAGATTGTACATCTCTCATCTGTAGAAAATTATCCTTTTTGTTCTAGCTATTGTGTTTCTGGGATTGGGAATATTAATGATGTAACCAGACTCAGAATATAAACTGTTTACAGGATAATTTGCTTCACAACAAAGGAAAATAGAGATAGGAGAAATAAGTTAAGATGGTTCATGCACTTAGATTATTGTTACGAATACATTAAGAACATGTCTGCAACAGGAATTTATATTGTAGTTATATTTATTCATATTTTGTCCCCATTAATAAAAAAAGAAAGAAAGAAAGAAAGAAAGAAAGAAAGAAAGAAAGAAAGAAAGAAAGAAAGAAAGAAAGAAAGAAAGAAAGAAAAAGCCAAACTCTCTTAAAAATAGGTTTTACTTCCTGTCATTTACAAAATCAATTGTCTATTAAAGTCTATTGACCAAGCCGAGATAGACCCTTTTAACTTCTATGACTTATCTCAGATGCAGAGAATGACTGTATTTTCAAGATAGAGCAGATTTCTTCCTTGTAACAACTCACAGGTGGATTTTTTTTTCAGTTCTAATGGCAAATGTTTTAAGTGAAGAAATTGGAGAGTAATGCTGGTATCTTTTAATCGGCTTTGTTACTTCCAGAAGTGACTCTACCATGCAGTAGAATGAAATGTTGTGGTTCAAACTGACCCAAAAGAGATTAAATAGAAGCAAACACACACACACACACACACACAAACACACACGTGTAAATGGCATAGCAAAACTTATTAAAGCTCAAGTGAATAATGCATGTCTCCCTCCCCCTCTTGTTCCATTATAATTTGCTCCAAATGTTTATTCTTTAATGTGAGAAAAAGGAAAACCTATGATCTGAAGAGCAATCACATTAATCTCATATTATCAATACAATTTCAGGTTAATTACATTTACATTGAATCCATTTAGGTTTTGTTGTGGCTAATGTAATTTCTTGTTTCATCCTGAAAAGGAAGTATAAAATTCTAGAAATGGGGAAAAACCTATTGATGGCTTATATCAATGCTTCATTTGCTGCTCAGGAGGAACAATTGTTTAACTCTATTCCCACCAGTAATGCTTTTTATGCAATTAATTTAAACAACAAGCCAAGCATGTTGCATCAATTGCTGGCAAGCACATACATTTTGATATGCAGGATTGCCTCCATAAAGGGACAGGGATGAGGGATGAGTTTTCATGCCCTGGCTCCTTTTCTATTCAGTATGATAGATGTCTGCATAGATGATCCAAACATGTATTAATTAAAATTAAGTATTGATTTGCTATATGTTTCTTTGCCCAAAGAGCCCGATTCCATCACTATAATGGAGTTTTACTGCCTTCTAAGGGCTTGTCCTCCTGTCCCCTAACTGAAGATTAAACATGCCCTTTTAACCATGCTTGTTTTTTTTTTGTTTGTTTAACAGATCCTTTTGAAGTAATTATTCACTTCTTATCTTTAGCTCACAACTGAAGTCAAATTTAGATGTTCCAGTCTTAAAAGACTTATTTTCTCTGGAATGGAATCTACCTGCTGGCCACTTAGAATACTGTAGGTACTTTGCTTCTTTTCAGTTTTTAGGAACTGCCTCCTGTAGCTAGTGTGGCTTTTATTGCCCAAAACAAATAATGTTTGAGCAATGCTTTTAAAAGGTTTTCTTTTTAAAAGGTTTACACAAGCTTTTTATAAATGTGAATGTATAACTTCTCCTTTGAAAGAGTATTTGACCACTGAATAATAATAAGTCTAATCAGCATTAACAAAATCACTATCTATCAATTGCAAAATGAGGCTTTACTAACAAATACCATATATATTTAACACTATCAAATAGTAACATCTGCCTGTCCCATCTTTGGGAAAGCCTGAATAAAAGCAGAGTACTACAAATACCAAGCCATTTTTCAAGCTGACAATATCTAGAACACTGAAATCAAAAGAAGAGTTAGGAGTGAATACATGACAGTAAAGATTTTAACACCCAATTTCAGTGGAAGAAATATCATCAAGGCGATTAATATCTGGGAAATTCCAGTTATAGATGATGAAATAGTTGATTAGATACAAAGAGAACTAAACGCTCTGGATAGGGAGACTAGAAAAATAATGACATTGAATGATCCTTCACCCATGCAGCTATGTTAACAGATTCTACTTGTAAGGAAAATAGGTGGGCATGAAATATTGTAAGTACACCAGACAGTTGAAGAAGAAAAAGGGGCATTGGGAGAATAACTGAAGGAAAGTGAAGAAATACACTGAAGCTAGTATACCATGTGAGTTTACTAGGTTGTAAGGGATCAAATTGGCTTACAACAAAGATCAAATGAAGAATAGAAAGAGACACAGCAAGGCAATGTATTATATGGCCAGGACAGAAAAGAGCAAGCAAAGCAGATAATATTCAGACCAGTGGTCTGAATATTATATGCTTTAATTTTTTTTTAACTACTGGTTCTATGGGCATGGTTTGGTGTGCATGGCAGGAGAAGGATACTGTAAAATTCCAGTCAGTATTTGCTGGTTCTCTGAACTACTCAAAATTCCCACTACCAGTTCTCCAGAACTGGTCAGAACCTGCTGAATACCATCTCTGATCCAGACCTTGCAATGTCTTACACAGGAAAGCTAAAAAAGGAGTGGGGGAATTCTGGTTGCACAAGACCAAGTATTAAGAACAAATGCATTCAAAACCAGAGTTGAGAAGATAGCATCAGACATCAAATACTACCTTGGTATAGGAGCTGAAAAAAATCAATGGACCACCTGGTTAGCTGCTGCAAGAAGATTATACACACTGATTACAAACAATGGTATGACAAAGAAGCAACACCATTGCATTGGAGTATCTGCAAGAAATATTATTTGCCTGTAAGCAAGAACTCATGGGACCACAAAATAGATAAAGTAATAGAAAATGAAGAAGTTAAAAGTTCTCTAAAACGTTAGAATTCAAAAAAAAAAACAATAGCTACCACAAAAGACTTAATGTTCTAGATTGGTTATATTTGAAATACTTACTGTTCATTGGTCTACATTCCGGCGGGAGATCCTCGCCCCGTCATTGGCTGGCTTAGGCGCGGGAGCCCTTTAAAAGAAGGGCTGCCGCGCCGCCGAGTCAGTCGGTGTTCCTGTAAATAAACAAAAAGACTGAATCACTATCCGTGTGTGCCTCTTCATTGCCGCTACCAAACACTGGCGACGAAGGTGGGATCGAGGCAACACGGTTAGAGAGTGAATAGCGGCAGAGAGCGAGCGGCATCATGTCCGGAAGCAACGCCCCGCCAGAGAAATTCAATCCGGCAAAAGAGGAATGGCAGACGTATGTGGACCGATTCCTCATGTTTTTGGAGAGTAGCGATCTGAGCGGAGTGTCGGATCATCGGAAGAGAGCGGTTTTCTTAACCCACTGCGGCCAAGCCGTTTTTCGGATGGCAAAGGTGCTAGCGTCTCCAATCGATGTCAAAACGCTAACTTGGCCCGAGCTAGAAAAGATCCTGAGAAAACACTACGCTCCCACAGTCTCCTGCCTCATCAAGCGCCATGAGTTTTACCTCCGGAATCAAAAAGAAGGTGAACCTATCGCTGATTTCGTGGCAGATTTAAGAGAAATAGGAGGAGAGTGCGAATTCTCGGATTTCAACGAGGCTCTGAGAGACCGGATCGTATTAGGCTTAAAAGATCCAATATTGCAGAGTAAGTTACTAAACCGACCCAAGATAACAGCCACAGAGGCCATCGAAGAAGCCACTGCAGCCGAAGCTGCTCACAAATCGGCGGCAAGAATGAAACAGATTAATCAAGCTGCACACCACAAATCCAAAGAAGCCACCAAAACTGAATACGAACAAGGAAAAACCTCAACACACTACGAGGATCTTGAAACTGAGGCCAGTAGTGAAGAAGACGAGGTTTGCCACCTAAAAGCCACGAGAGGAAAAAAAGAGCGGGCAATCAGGCGGTTTGATTTTGAATGCAACCGTTGTGGTGGAAACCACCCCAGATCAGAGTGCCGTTTCATAGACGCAATATGCCGAAAGTGTGAAAAGAAAGGGCACATCGCAAGGGTATGCAGAGCCAGATCAAGCTACAGCCCCAGGCGGAGAGAAAGTCCTTCTCCAAGAGAGAGAGAAAAGAAAACAAACAACCGTTGGAGCCAGGAAGGAAGAAATAGAAAGTTTAAAGAGTCATCTTACAAGAAAGAAGAAACGCACCAACAGTAATAATTGGTCACTCTAATACAAAAAACGTTAAAAAAGTCCACGTGCAAGTAAGAATTGAAGGAAAAAATTGTGAAATGGAAGTGGATTCGGGATCATTCCTTTCCATGGTCTCGTGGGACACTATTAAAAAATTGATCCCAGACATACGGCGAAGCGAACTAGACAAACAGAACTTAACGCTTAAAGACTACCAGGGAAACAAAATTCCGGTAGTAGGGATTGGACATTTCCAGGTAACCTTCAACAACCACATTGAGATTCTTCCCCTAACAATTGTGGACCGGAACAGACCAAGCCTTTTAGGACTGGAATGGTTCGAACCGCTTGGAATAGGGATGACCGGTATCAACCATATTACAGACGCTGACTGGGAGGCAGATCTCATTCAAGAATTCCAGGACCTGTTCAGCGAAGAATTAGGCAAGTACCGGGGTAACCCGATTTCTTTTAACATAGACCCTAAGGTAGCCCCAATTAGACTAAAGGCAAGACGGGTACCTTTTGCTTTAAAGCCAAAATAGAAGAACAACTGGATAAACTAGTCAAGCAAGGGGTCCTCGAACCAGTTGACCACGCTAAATGGGAGACCCCTATAGTGACCCCTATAAAAGCAGACGGGTCGGTTCGTATTTGTGGGCACTATAAGGTGACCCTCAACCATGCACTACAACAGAGCGCATACCCCGTGCCTGTCGTACAACACTTGTTACATTCTATCAAAGGCGGAAAAATTTTCGCTAAACTCGATTTGGCTCAGGCTTACCAGCAACTGCCCGTTGACGAAAAAACAGCTGAAGCCCAAACCATTGTAACACACCGGGGTGCCTTTAAGTGTAATCGCCTCCAATTTGGCGTTAGCGTGGCACCGGGCATTTTTCAATCTCTTATGGAACACCTCCTTCAAGGAATTCCAGGGGTCATTCCGTATTTCGATGACGTCCTGATTGCAGCTAAACACAAATTGCAACTGCGAGACCGCCTAAGGAAAGTGCTTACCAAATTTACTGAGGCTGGGTTAAAAGTCAAAAAAGACAAATGCACCCTTATCACGGACAAAATAGAGTTTTTGGGATACCAAATCGATGGAAATGGCATCCACCCAACAGCAGAAAAAACCCGTGCTATCAAAAATGCCCCCACCCCAACTAACAAGGCTGACCTACAAGCTTTCCTAGGGTTAATAAACTTTTATCATGTCTTTTTGCCCCAGAAAGCCACGGTGGCGGAACCCTTGCATAGACTTTTGGACAAAGACGCCTCGTGGAAGTGGGGACATCGGGAAGAAACAGCATTTAACAAAATTAAAGACATGATCACTTCAGCAAAAGTACTAATTCAATATAACGAGACTTTGCCATTGTTACTAACTTGTGATGCCTCGCCTTTTGGGATCGGAGCTGTCCTGAGCCACCTTCTACCTAACGGCAGAGAGGCTCCGATTGCCTTCTATTCAAAAACTTTGTCCAAAAGCCAAAGAAATTACAGTCAACTGGACAAGGAGGCACTAGCCATAATTTCTGGTATTACACGTTTCCATGAATACCTGTATGGCCGATCATTTTCTATCATCACCGACCACAAACCCCTACTAGGTATTCTGGCGGGAGACAAACCTACTTCTCATATTTTATCACCCAGAATGACAAGATGGTCAGAATTCCTTGCCGCTTACAATTACACCTTGTCTTACCGTCCGGGTCCGGCCATCACGCACGCCGATGCTTTAAGTCGTTGCCCGTTACCAGACTCTGATCCTGACCAAACCCCAGCACCTCAACCTTTTTGATTGAAACCCTGCCCGACCTCCCGATGACAGCAGCAGACATCGCGCACGAAACCTCTAACGATCACCTACTGCATACCGTGAGTAGGTGGATCTTAAGGGATGGCCAGACTCTGATTTACAAGACAGTACAGACCATTTAAACAGAGACAAATGGAACTTTCCGTACTAAAAGGTTGTGTACTATGGGGGGATCGAGTGGTCATTCCACTAAAACTTCGAAATCCCATATTGAAACTATTGCATGAGGGACACCCCGGGGTGGGTAAAGATGAAAAGTTTAGCCAGAAGTTATGTATGGTGGCCTGGGTTAGACAAGGATGTTACCGACTGGGTCGCGGGTTGCCAGCCCTGCCAGACATCCCGGCCCTCACCCCCAAAGGCGCCAGCCACTGAGTGGGATCTACCTAGGGGCCCTTGGTCTAGAATCCACATAGATTTTGCGGGTCTGACTAAGGGGCATACCTTCTTGATTCTGGTAGACGCTTATTCCAACTGGTTAGAAGTGAGCCTAATGAAATCAACCTCTTGCGAGGCTGTCATACGACAGCTCAGTCACTGGTTTGCCACCCACAGATTACCAGACGTCCTGGTATCTGACAACGGCCCTCAATTCACGGCTACAGAATTTGAGAGTTACTTAGCAAGTTTGGGCATACGCCATGCCCTAACCGCGCCGGCACATCCGGCAGCGAATGGACGGGCCGAACGCATGGTCCGGTTTACCAAGGAGACCCTTCTTAAGTTAGACCAGGGCCTATACAAGCACGCATCGACAAATTATTATTTCTCCAACACACTACACCTAGTAAGCACTACGAACAAAACTCCTGCTGAATTACTTATGGGGAGAAAACTACGTTCCCCTCTCGATAGACTACACCCTACATACTCTACAGACAACCCCTAGATTCTTCAACAAAGTCCGAACATTCCGGATTGGGGATTTAGTTTACTCTAAAAACTTAGTAGGGCACCCCTTATGGGTGCCAGCCACCATCTCACATCTAACCGGACCCCGTTCTTACCGGCTTACCACTGCTGATGGCAAAAGCTGGAAAAGACACATAGACCAACTTCGAACTCGCACCCTTCCCAGACCTGGCGATTTTCCTGGGGGGGAAGGGGAGCAACCACCAAGCAGTCAGGATAAGGAAAGCCCACTAACAAACAATGACGCCCTAACTCACACACACACACCTTCAACTCTAGCTCCGGTCGGGTCGCGCTGCTACGCACCTGATCCTGGAGAACGTCCCGTTGAAACATCTGACAGGACTGACGATAATCCAGGCCGGGCAGGGAGCGGCATGGCCACGTCAACTAGCCCAGCTAGGCCCGTTGGTAGTGACGCAGCCGGCTCGACCTGCTCGAAGTTTCCAGGGCCAGAGGCGAGAGGAGCAACAGGTCCTTCCGCACCAGCCGATAGCAGCGACGCAACTGAGCCGCGCAGGTCCAGTCGGACCCACAGGAGCCCCGCCTATCTACAGTGATTACATAACATAGGCGCGGCTCCTGATTGGTCAGACTGGACCAAGGAGGGAGGGGTGTTCTGGATTGGTTATATTTGAAATACTTACTGTTCATTGGTCTACATTCCGGCGGGAGATCCTCGCCCCGTCATTGGCTGGCTTAGGCGCGGGAAGCCCTTTAAAAGAAGGGCTGCCGCGCCGCCGAGTCAGTCGGTGTTCCTGTAAATAAACAAAAAGACTGAATCACTATCCGTGTGTGCCTCTTCATTGCCGCTACCAAACACTTAAGACTTAACAATTGTTGATAAGAAAGATAAAAAATGTTGGATAATAGAAGAGAAGAGAAAGAATTGGGAAAAAAAGTCACAAAATAGAAATAGAACAACTGAGCAAAAAAAAAAAAAAACACCCAAAGATAGTATGGGTCTTGGGTACAAACCCAAAGCAACTGAAGCACCACTTGAACATCATCATCATAAATATAATCATCATAAGTGAATTGGCATAGGTGATGAGTACTTTTCATATTATTAAACAACATCCGTTGTCTATGGTACCTGGGAAACAGAGGTGGTATTCAGCAGGTTCTGACCAGTTCTGGAGAACCAGTAGTACAAAATTTGAGAGTTCAGAGAACCAGCAAATACCACTTCTGACTGGAGATTTTATGGTATCCTTCCCCTGCCATGGCCATCGAGCCACGCCCACCGAACCTGTAGTAAAAAAAAAATTGAATCCCACCACTACTGGGAAGGTCCTTGATAAGTGGACCCAAAATGCAAACGCACTTTGACTGTGCTATCAACTATATTAGACTACACTGGACTTCATTCAGTGTTCCACTTTTTTTTTCCTTGGAAAATGCTAGTTTTTAGTCCTGTATAATTTGTAATTCTTGGTTAATTCTTCTGCTAATATAATGTGGCCTTGGGGAGAGGGGGGGATACAGCATTGCTTTCCTGAAATTAAAAATTCTATGCATAGCTAATCCTCTACTGTTAATGCATCCCAGACTGATAAATATTAATAATAGTTAATCTTCAGTTGATGTGATCCACCACTGGCAAAGCAGTCATTTTATTCTAATAATAAACTAATGGGAGATAATTGAGGTATGATAATAATGGAGTATTTCTTGCAACAGTAATTCCATTTACATCTATTCTTATGTTAAATTCACTTCCGCTATTTTATGCCTTTTTGTTTCCTATATATTGCCAATGAAGACATTTGCTTCCAGTAAAGCACAAGAATGAAGGCACATCAAGAACATATTATGAACTGATAGTGAGGCATATGTGCAATGTACCCATAGCATATTTAACTTGCAACATAATATCTAAAAATAGATTTTGCCTATCAAGAAAGTATTGAGAAGTTAAAATCAAATAAAATGTTATCGAATCTAGTTTTTGTTTTTGTTTTAAAAAGTCACTATATTTACACAGGAAGATGGGCTTATATGGTTTCATTTAAACAGACATTAAAGATGAGGAATTTAAAACACGTTAAAAAGTTTGCTAAAGTATGAGATAATTGTTAGTAATAAAATCTATGCATATGCAAACGTTGATTAAATATGATCAACGAATGATTTGTTAATTGCAATTTAAACAATATTTGACTAAATTCTCAAAAGACAACTGTATTGTCAATAAATGTGCATTAGGGAAAGCTATGTGGTTTAGTCAGGATTATACCACATTTAACATATTTTACACACAAATACACACAGTGTATATATAAATAAAATCTATATTTATGCATTTTTATAAGTAGCCTTCTATAATCTATTTTTATGGTATAATCCCTAATGCTGTATATACTTTTCAAATAGGTACTATTATGCTATTTATTTTCTTCAATATATACTATGTCATAATATTTTGCTTAATCAGTAAATAAATGGAAAATAGTCTTCAGTACTATGATATTCAATTTTGGTCCCAAAGTAATCTCAATTTCATTCCTGCATTTTTTAAATTAAATTGGCCGGCCTTTGGCATCTTTTTCTTATTCACAATATTTTACTTAATTGCTCCATATCCATTATATTTTATTGTATTTATTATTTTGTTTACTATTTTAGTAATGTTTTAATCTACCTGCAATATTTTGGATAATAAGATGAATTAATTATTATCATTATTTTAAAATGGACACCTAACATCCTAAAACATTATCAAAAAAGGCACAACAAAGAATGTTCTTTCTGTGCCAACTCAGAAAGCTCAAACGTGCCCAAGGAAGCGGCTGATACAGTTCTACAGAGGAATTATTGAGTCTGTCCATCTGAACTTCTGTTAACTGTCTTTGGTTATGTCTGCAACCCAACAGGAACAGACACAGATTTCAGAGGATAATTAGGACTGCAGGAAAAACAGCTTCAAAACTGCAAACAATAACAAGAGCACACAACAGATACAAACCAATTATAACTGCTCCAAACTTGATTGCAGAAAGGCTATTTCAGCAACAGACTGGTCAATGCCTTGAATGCACTACCTGACTCGTGATCACATCCTCTAAACCCCCTCCTTAATCTTAAAACTATTGACCTTACACTATTGACCTTACCCCATTCCTAAGAGGTCTGTAATGGCATGCATAAGCATGGGTGGGATTCATGTCTTTACAACTGGTTCTGTAGGTGTGGCTTAGTTGGTGGGCATGCCAACTCAATATCACTCACATCGAGGCACACATCTCCTCGCCTGGCCTCTCATGCCTATGGAGATGCTGCAACAGTCATAAGTGTGAAAAATGGTCATAAGTCACTTTTTACAGTGCCATTCTAACTTTAAATCGTCACTCCACACAAACAAAGTACCAGCAAAGGAGGAGAAAAAAACTCCAGAGAAGTTCCTGAGACAGGAAGTCTAGTCCTGCCAAGAATGTAATAAGGGTTAACGGAGAGGCAGTTTCCTGTAAGCAACACCAGAATATTTTTCTTCCTGCGTTCCTTACAGGATTAGGCCAGTAATTTCTTCTAACAACTGTTCTCCAAACTGCTTAGAATGTTAACAATCAGTTCTAGTGAATAAGTGTGAACTGGTAGAATCCCACCCCCTGTGCATAGTGCACAATTGTGCCTACCATCCCTGTCGTATTGTCCCCATTTATTCGTATCTATTTCCTATATTCTTACTCATATTTCTATTTATATCTATTATCTTATAAGTGAGTGACAAATCAAATAATAAATACAACAAAATAAAAAAACCTGCCTTCCATTGGGACCTGTATACTGCAGGAGTCAAAAAAACGGGCTGTGAAAATATTTACAGACCCCTCACATCCTAGATATAAACTGTTTCAACTCCTACCCTCAAAACGATGCTATAGAGCACTGCACACCAGAACAACTAGACACAAGGACAGTTTTTCCCTAATGCCATCACTCTGCTAAACATATAATTTCCCCAATACTGTCCAATTATTATACTAGTCTGCATTACTATACCATCATCCTTTCGTCATTCTCAACAACTCGAGTCCTAACTAAGGACCTAGGAACTGTTAATGTAGTGTTGGAGGATATAAGCTGTTCCAAGTAGAGTGGGTTTTTTTTGTAGAATCAGGGTATTCAAGTCTGATAATTTAGAATTTCCAAATAGCGAGGTAGCCCTTTAAGTATTGCTCCAAGGGCTCCAATTACATAGGGATACACACAATTTCTTTTCCAAAGTTGCTCAACTTCAATTTGTAAGTCCTGGTACTGTGTGATTTTTTTTTTTTTTTCTGCTTGTCTTCAATTCATGGCATCATCAGGTATTGCAATGTCAATGAACCAAATCTTTACTTTTCAACTATTGTTATGTCAGGTGTGTTGTAGGCCAAGTGCCCATCAGCTAAATTCTGAAATCCCACAAGACTTTTCATTCTCCAGAACCTTCTCAAACTCATGTTCCCAGTAGTTGTTTCTATACTCAAATGCAAAATTTGGCACAGTTTCCAGTGAATGATTTTAGCAACTTGATTATGGCGTTCTAGAAAGTCAGTTTGTGAAATTTTGCTGCATCCACTGATTAAATGATCAACTGTTTCATCTTCTCATTACATAGGAGGCATTTGCTGTTGGTGGTGACATGTTGAGTCTTTGCCTTCATGCAATTTGTGGCTAAGACTTATTCTTGAGCAGCCAAAATAAAGCCTTCAGTTTCTTTTTCAGTATTCCTGATTTTAGTCAATTCCAGATAAGCTTTCAGTCAGCTTTGCCTTCAATACTTTTCAGGTATTGGCCATGCATAGCTTTGTTTTTCCAATTTTCAGTTCGCTTCTCAATTACTTCTTTTTTGTATTCAGCTTTGATTTGGTTGTCTTCAAAAGGCCTCCTTTATGTACTTTCTTAATCATTGGCTCTTCATTTTTCTGGATGTAGTCATTCAAACTGTGTCTTTCTTCTTCTACAGCCTGCTTTACTTGTAGGAGACCTCAACCACTCTCTGCTCTTGGTAAATATAATTGATCAACATCACTTTTAGGGTGCAAGGCATGATTCATAGTCATAAGCTTCCTTGTTTTTCTGCCCAAATTGTCCAGCTCTATATGGATTCAGTCAATTATTCCTGCAGAGTATTGAATCACAACTATAGCTCAGGCATTTTTTGCTTTTATGATGTTTCCACCAGTCAATTTGGATTTTAAAATCTGTGAATTCTTCTAATGTACCTGGCTGAAGTTGATTCCTTGACTTTATTATGCATTAAATCAGAGGCTTCTAAAATCCCTAAGTACTTATAACCTTCTTCTGGTTTCATTGTCTTTATCATTCTTCATTTCAAGTTCTATTCCATCATCTTCTATGTCCTTGCCTGCTTTGATTGCCATTGTTACACATTTGTCAATTCCAAAGTGCATGCCAATGTCCTGGCTAACTTCTTTTGTGCTTTCAATTAGTGAATTCAATTCACTTTTGTTTTACCAAACAGCTTCAAATCATCCATATACAACAAATGCAAAATTTCAATCCTTTCTTTGCAAGTTCGTATCCACAGTTCACCTTCTTTAAAATGATTGCCAGTGGTAGCATTGACAGAATAAATAGTAGGGGTGAAAGGGAGTCACCCTGGAAGATGCCTCATTTAATTTCAACCTCACCCAGATTTTCTCTATTAGCCATAAACTTTGTTTTCCAGAGGTTCATTGAAATTTCATGAATTTTTGAATGTTGCTACAGATGCCAAAGAATTCCAGGCATTTCTTAATCCAGCTGTGGGGGACTGAATCAAACTTTCTTATAGTCTACCCAAGCCATGAACAGGTTGATTCACATTTTCTTCGAATTCTTCAGAATTAGCTTGTCAATCAGCAGCTGGTCTTTTGTTCCTCTTGAGTTTTTGCAACACCATTTCTGTTCCACTGGGAGCAGATCTTTCCTTTTCAAGTATCCATACATTTGATTTGCAATTATGCCAGTAAGAAGCTTATAACTTGTTGGCAAGCAGGTAATTGGTTGGTAATTTCCTGGATAATTTCCTTTGTCTTTCTCTTTCTGAATTAAAAAAGTATTTCCAGTTGTTAGCCATTCATCATTTTCAGGCATTTTATAATTTGGTCATTTGGACAGCAAGTCTTTCATGTAAGCTTGTTAGTGCCTTCAGCCAAAAGGTATACAGCTCATCTAGTCCAGGTGCGCTCCAGTTCTTTATTCTTCTTGACTGCCTTTGAATCATTTCCTTTGTTATTTTCATATCGTCCATTTGGGCACTCTCACTGAGGACTCATCTGTTGTTGTTGTTGTTATTGTTGTAGTAGTTGTTGTTATTGTTATTATGATCATCGCCATCATCATCATCATAACATCATCATCATCATCATCATTATTATTATATATTATACACAAAATGACAGTATACATGAGATAACCATGCTGGTTTTCGTATCACAAATCACTAGTCGAACACTTCCCAAGTGTTTAGGACTGTGTGATGTATCAATGGATTATACGAGCAGATCCCAGTAACGTGGCCTTCTGCAGCTGACCAATGGTGGTTTTGTCAGCGCCAATTGTTTTTAAGTGCTTGCCTAGGTCTTTAGGTACAGCACCCAATGTGCTGATTACCACTGGAACCACCTGCACTGGTTTATGGCAGAGTCTCTGCAGTTCGATTCTTAACTCCTGATGTCTGGTGACTTTTTCAGTTGTTTCTCGTCAATTCTGCTGTCACCAGGTATGGCAATGTCAACGATCCACACATTTTTCTTCTCCACAATTGTGATATCCAGGGTATTGTGTTCCAAAACTTTGTCAGTCTGTATTTGGAAGTCCCACAGTAGTTTTGCATGGTCATTTTCAATCACTTTTTCAGGCTTATGATCCCATCAGTTCTTTGATAAGGCAGATGATAGTTGTGACACAAGTTGCAGTGGACCATCAGTCCTGAGCTATTGTCTTGCAACAACTCAGTATGTGATCAATGGTTTCATCCGCTTCTTTGCAGAATCTGCATTGGGGTCATCAGCAGATTTTCTATTCTGGCTTTGATTACATTCGTTCTGATGGCTTGTTCTTGGGCTGCAAGAATCAGGCCTTCTGTTTCTTTCAGTGTTCCGTTATTATTATTATTATTGTTGTTGTTGTCGTCGTCGTCGTCATCATCATCATTATTATTTTGCAGAGACATTCCTTCAGAAGCATTAATAAACGTTTCATAACATTCATCTCTACTAAATCATGTCCAGTTTCTTTATCAAGTTTCATCTGGTACTTTGAAACTTGCTATCAAATTACAAATCTTATGTTCCAATGGCTACATTAAAACGTATTTGCAATAATATTTTTTGAAGTGCTCATTGTATTATTTGCAATACTGTGTATCAGAATAAGGTGGTTATAAAACTATTTCATTTGTTTTTAATGACTACAACCTTCTTATTTCATATATTTGTCTAAACAAATCTCTAAAAAAGAGTTTCCTTTCTTAACTATTACAGAAACAGTTTTTGTATATCAACAAAATTCAGATAAATTACCTTTCAAATGGAACAAAACTATAATCTATTGGTATTAAACTGCATTCTGCAAATAGTAATTACATTTCATTGAGGATTTCCTGACAGATATAATTTTTTTTTCATTTTTTAGCTTGGTTATTATTTTAAAAAAACACAGAATGTTGATAAAACTCAATTATAAACTGCTCCAAACTTGATTGCAGAAAGTACGATTTCAGCAACAGACTGGTCAATGCCTGGAATGCACTACCTGATTCTGTTATCACATCCTCTAAACCCCACTCCTTTAATCTTAAACTATTGACCTTACACTATTGACCTACCCATTCCTAAGAGGTCTGTAATGGCATGCATAAGCAGGGGTGGGATTCATGTCTTTAACAACTGGTTCTGTAGGTGTGGCTTAGTTGGTGGGCATGGCCAACTCAATATCACTCACATCGAGGCACACATCTCCGCGCCTGGCCTCTCATGACTATGGAGATGCTGCAACAGTCATAAGTGTGAAAAATGGTCATAAGTCACTTTTTTCAGTGCCATTCTAACTTTAAATCGTCACTCCACACAAACAAAGTACCAGCAAAGGAGGAGAAAAAAACTCCAGAGAAGTTCCTGAGACAGGAAGTCTAGTCCTGCCAAGAATGTAATAAGGGTTACGGAGAGGCAGTTTCTGTAAGCAACACCAGAATATTTTTCTTCCTGCGTTCCTTACAGGATTAGGCCAGTAATTTCTTCTAACAACTGGTTCTCCAAACTGCTTAGAATGTTAACATCAGTTCTAGTGAATAAGTGTGAACTGGTAGAATCCCACCCCTGTGCATAAGTGCACAATTGTGCCTACCATCCCTGTCGTATTGTCCCCATTTATTCGTATCTATTTCCTATATTCTTACTCATATTTCTATTTATATCTATTATCTTATAAGTGATTGACAAATCAAATAAATAAATACAACAAAATAAAAAAACCTGCCTTCCATTGGGGACCTGTATACTGCAGGAGTCAAAAAACGGGCTGTGAAAATATTTACAGACCCCTCACATCCTAGATATAAACTGTTTCAACTCCTACCCTCAAAACGACGCTATAGAGCACTGCACACCAGAACAACTAGACACAAGGACAGTTTTTCCCTAATGCCATCACTCTGCTAAACATATAATTTCCCCAATACTGTCCAATTATTTACTAAGTCTGCATTACTATTACCATCAATCCTTTCGTCATTCTCAACAACTCGAGTCCTAACTAAGGACCTAGGAACTGTTAATGTAGTGTTGGAGGATATAAGCTGTTCCAAGTAGAGTGGGTTTTTTTTGTAGAATCAGGGTATTCAAGTCTGATAAATTTAGAATTTCCAAATAGCGAGGTAGCCCTTTAAGTATTGCTCCAAGGGCTCCAATTACAATAGGGATAACACACAATTTCTTTTCCAAAGTTGCTCAACTTCAATTTGTAAGTCCTGGTACTGTGTGATTTTTTTTTTTTTCTGCTTGTCTTCAATTCATGCATCATCAGGTATTGCAATGTCAATGAACCAAATCTTTTACTTTTCAACTATTGTTATGTCAGGTGTGTTGTAGGCCAAGTGCCCATCAGCTAAATTCTGAAATCCCACAAGACTTTTTCATTCTCCAGAACCTTCTCAAACTCATGTTCCCAGTAGTTGTTTCTATACTCAAATGCAAAAAATTTGGCACAGTTTCCAGTGAATGATTTTAGCAACTTGATTATGGCGTTCTAGAAAGTCAGTTTGTGAAATTTTGCTGCATCCACTGATTAAATGATCAACTGTTTCATCTTTCTCATTACATAGGAGGCATTTGCTGTTGGTGGTGACATGTTGAGTCTTTGCCTTCATGCAATTTGTGGCTAAGACTTATTCTTGAGCAGCCAAAATAAAGCCTTCAGTTTCTTTTTTCAGTATTCCTGATTTTAGTCAATTCCAGATAAGCTTTCAGTCAGCTTTGCCTTCAATACTTTTCAGGTATTGGCCATGCATAGCTTTGTTTTTCCAATTTTCAGTTCGCTTCTCAATTACTTCTTTTTTGTATTCAGCTTTGATTTGGTTGTCTTCAAAAGGCCTCCTTTATGTACTTTCTTAATCATTGGCTCTTCATTTTTCTGGATGTAGTCATTCAAACTGTGTCTTTCTTCTTCTACAGCCTGCTTTACTTGTAGGAGACCTCAACCACTCTCTGCTCTTGGTAAATATAATTGATCAACATCACTTTTAGGGTGCAAGGCATGATTCATAGTCATAAGCTTCCTTGTTTTTCTGCCCAAATTGTCCAGCTCTATATGGATTCAGTCAATTATTCCTGCAGAGTATTGAATCACAACTATAGCTCAGGCATTTTTGCTTTTATGATGTTCCACCAGTCAATTTGGATTTTAAAATCTTGTGAATTCTTCTAATGTACCTGGCTGAAGTTGATTCCTTGACTTTATTATGCATTAAATCAGAGGCTTCTAAAATCCCTAAGTACTTATAACCTTCTTCTGGTTCATTGTCTTTATCATTTCTTCATTTCAAGTTCTATTCCATCATCTTCTATGTCCTTGCCTGCTTTGATTGCCATTGTTACACATTTGTCAATTCCAAAGTGCATGCCAATGTCCTGGCTAACTTCTTTTGTGCTTTCAATTAGTGAATTCAATTCACTTTTTGTTTTACCAAAACAGCTTCAAATCATCCATATACAACAAATGCAAAATTTTCAATCCTTTCTTTGCAAGTTCGTATCCACAGTTCACCTTCTTTAAAATGATTGCCAGTGGTAGCATTGACAGAATAAATAGTAGGGGTGAAAGGGAGTCACCCTGGAAGATGCCTCATTTAATTTCAACCTCACCCAGATTTTCTCTATTAGCCATAAACTTTGTTTTCCAGAGGTTCATTGAAATTTCATGAATTTTTGAATGTTGCTACAGATGCCAAAGAATTCCAGGCATTTCTTAATCCAGCTGTGGGGGACTGAATCAAACTTTCTTATAGTCTACCCAAGCCATGAACAGGTTGATTCACATTTTCTTCGAATTCTTCAGAATTAGCTTGTCAATCAGCAGCTGGTCTTTTGTTCCTCTTGAGTTTTTGCAACACCATTTCTGTTCCACTGGGAGCAGATCTTTCCTTTTCAAGTATCCATACATTTGATTTGCAATTATGCCAGTAAGAAGCTTATAACTTGTTGGCAAGCAGGTAATTGGTTGGTAATTTCCTGGATAATTTCCTTTGTCTTTCTCTTTCTGAATTAAAAAAGTATTTCCAGTTGTTAGCCATTCATCATTTTCAGGCATTTTTATAATTTGGTTCATTTGGACAGCAAGTCTTTCATGTAAGCTTGTTAGTGCCTTCAGCCAAAAGGTATACAGCTCATCTAGTCCAGGTGCGCTCCAGTTCTTTATTCTTCTTGACTGCCTTTGAATCATTTCCTTTGTTATTTTCATATCGTCCATTTTGGGCACTCTCACTGAGGACTCAATCTGTTGTTGTTGTTGTTATTGTTGTAGTAGTTGTTGTTATTGTTATTATGATCATCGCCATCATCATCATCATCAACATCATCATCATCATCATCATTATTATTATTATATTATACACAAAATGACAGTATACATGAGATAACCATGCTGGTTTTCGTATCACAAATCACTAGTCGAACACTTCCCAAGTGTTTAGGACTGTGTGATGTATCAATGGATTATACGAGCAGATCCCAGTAACGTGGCCTTCTGCAGCTGACCAATGGTGGTTTTGTCAGCGCCAATTGTTTTTAAGTGCTTGCCTAGGTCTTTAGGTACAGCACCCAATGTGCTGATTACCACTGGAACCACCTGCACTGGTTTATGGCAGAGTCTCTGCAGTTCGATTCTTAACTCCTGATGTCTGGTGACTTTTTCAAGTTGTTTCTCGTCAATTCTGCTGTCACCAGGTATGGCAATGTCAACGATCCACACATTTTCTTCTCCACAATTGTGATATCCAGGGTATTGTGTTCCAAAACTTTGTCAGTCTGTATTTGGAAGTCCCACAGTAGTTTTGCATGGTCATTTTCAATCACTTTTTCAGGCTTATGATCCCATCAGTTCTTTGATAAAGGCAGATGATAGTTGTGACACAAGTTGCAGTGGACCATCAGTCTGAGCTATTGTCTTGCAACAACTCAGTATGTGATCAATGGTTTCATCCGCTTCTTTGCAGAATCTGCATTTGGGGTCATCAGCAGATTTTTCTATTCTGGCTTGATTACATTCGTTCTGATGGCTTGTTCTTGGGCTGCAAGAATCAGGCCTTCTGTTTCTTTCAGTGTTCCGTTATTATTATTATTATGTTGTTGTTGTTGTCGTCGTCGTCATCATCATCATTATTATTTTGCAGAGACATTCCTTCAGAAGCATTAAATAACCGTTTCATAACATTCATTCTCTACTAAATCATGTCCAGTTTCTTTATCAAGTTTCATCTGGTACTTTGAAACTTGCTATCAAATTACAAATCTTATGTTCCAATGGCTACATTAAACGTATTTGCAATAATATTTTTTGAAGTGCTCAGTTGTATTATTTGCAATACTGTGTATCAGAATAAGGTGGTTATAAAAACTATTTCATTTGTTTTTAATGACTACAACCTTCTTATTTCATATATTTGTCTAAACAAATCTCTAAAAAAGAGTTTCCTTTCTTAACTATTACAGAAACAGTTTTTGTATATCAACAAAATTCAGATAAATTACCTTTCAAATGGAACAAAACTATAATCTATTGGTATTAAACTGCATTCTGCAAATAGTAATTACATTTCATTGAGGATTTCCTGACAGATATAATTTTTTTTTTCATTTTTTAGCTTGGTTATTATTTTTAAAAAAACACAGAATGTTGATAATAATTGTTGTTGTTTAGAATGTACAAAGAAGGTTTCTCTTTTTCCAGTTAATAATTCTATACAAGGAACATTAAATATTATGTATTATGTAGTTAGTATAAACAGTAAAGCGATACCCAGATACAGCCAGCTAACTCTATCGCTGGCCGTGGGGGGAGAAATTCTTACCCCCATGGAGAGGGCGTGCAATCTGGGTGTCCTCCTGGACGTACGGCTGTTGTTAGAAGATCATATAGCGGCCGTCGCCAGGGGGGCTTTTTGTCAGGTCCATAGGATCTACTTGTTGCGGCCCTTTCTGAATCGGGATGCACTTCACACAGTCACATCTGCCCTCATCATCTCCCGCCTAGACTATTGCAATGCTCTCTACATGGGGCTCCCCTTGAAGAGCATCCGGAGTCTCCAGCTGGTGCAGAATGCGGCCGTGCCTGTGGTTTTGGGGGCTTCTTGGAGCTCCCATGTTACATCACTCTTGCGTGAGCTGCATTGGCTTCCAGTGGCTTTCTAGGTACGATTCAAGGTGTTAGTGGTCACCTTTAAAGCATTCCATGGCTTGGGACCTGGATATTTACGGGACCGCCTACTGCCACCATCGGCCTCCCATCGGCCAGTGCGCTCCCACAGGGCGGGCCTCCTCGGGTGCCATCGGCTGGGCAATGCCGGCTGGTGGCCCTGAGGGTGCGGGCCTTCTCTGTGGAAGCACCTTCCCTCTGGAATGAATTACTCCCGGAGATGAGGACTATCCCTGACTACAAACTTTCCAGTGTGTGCTGAAGACCCACCTTTTCCACCAAGCCGGTCTGGCCTAGAGTTACTTGTAGGGCTTTTAATTGGTTTTAATGGCTTTAGCTTTTTAAATTTTGGTTAGTTTTTATCTTTATTTTAATTCAGCCATTAATTTAATTAATTTTAATTCTATTTTAAAAATTGTATTTATAACTGTGCTGTTTTTACTTGACTGTACACTGCCCCGAGTTCCATCGGGAGAGGGGGCAGTATATAAAATTAATTAATTAATAATATTTATGTATTTATTTATTTTGGCTTGATTATTTTTACAAATAACTCAAGGCACTAACATATCCAACATACTTTGCATACACAGATTATTTGCATGTTTGCACATATTAGGGCTCTATATTCATGGTACAGAATGGATCAGTCATTCACAATAATTGAATTTTGCAAAACATCGCAATAAATTGTGCCCAAAATAAATACTAGAAGTTGAAATTAGATGTATACTTAGCTCAGCCAAGATTATCTAAACTTCTATTGAGTATCTACTCCAACTAACTCTCATCTATGGATTGCTTTGAAAGGAGTTCTTAGTTACAACTATTTTGCAGGTCCATGTAATGTGTGCATTACAAAGTGCACGTTCTATCAATCCCTGTCCTATATATATCTTCCCCTTGCAAGAGCCTCCTGGTTTTCTACTAATGCTCAGGATTCTTTACATCTTTTTAAGTTTTTTTGCAAATTGAATTCAATACACTATTGCAAGTAGAATGCAATAGTGTAATTGTTACTGTACAACTCTTCATTCTTTTGCAATATCCAGTGCTGCCCATTTGTTTCATGATCCATGTTACATAGGAGGAGTTCCCTCGTGCCATCTACTTATGATTAAACCATCCAAGTATGGGAAACTTGGATGTTGATGACTATAGGAAACAATAAGAAAGGTACATGCCAGAATCCTATTCCATGCATGGAAATATTTCTGAACATTTTTAAAGCAAAGTTTAATAAGGGAGTTGATTGTTATTAATATTCTTGTTAGAAAAGTTGCACCCTCAGTTCTTTCATATATATATATATATATATATATATATATATATATATATATATATATATATATATATATATATATATATATATATATATATATATACACATATGTATACACACACACATATACAGACTATGATAAACCTATGCCCTTAAACAACTACACTATTAAAGCAATACATTTTTACCAGCTTCCCTCTGTTATCCAATCATTTGATATTGTAGACACCTTTCTAAATCATATGAGCAATTTGATGGAGCCACAGACAATGGATTGAATTTGACTGACTATTAAAAGAAAGAAAAGGAAAACTTTCAATCTTTTACTGGTGTCCTCCTGTTGCAAGGACAGATGTGTGCAAAGTGATTTTCCTAATTTTATCCTGTGAAGCAGGACTCTTGATTCCCAATCCCCTGTCCTTGCCAGTGAATCAAGCTGCCAAAAGCTTTCCCCATTTTTCATTTTTCAGAGTAATTTAATTCACCTTGAATCAGAACACATATTGAATGCCTATTAGCAAACCTGGACTGAGAACAGAATTCATAAGTAGGATTTTTTTTTCTCCTAAAAAAACCTCTGGCGGATATCTTAGAAATTTAAAGCCATCTGGTTTCACAGTAAACTTACAGCTGATGAACTGGTTAAGAATTAATTAGTGGCACATGCTAACTATTGTGATGGTAGAACTGTTGACATTTATCTACTAAAATGAAGGAAAAAGGGGGAAAGCTACTGTTCAAAATAAATACTAAAACATTGTAGTCACTGAAAATAAATTAGGATGCTTTAGGATAGTAGCCCTTAACTTTAAAGGTACCAATGGTACAGTTTTACAAAATTGTAGAACATACACTGGTTGTTAATAAAAGCTGTTATGAGTGATATTGGTAAGCCCCAAGCCCACCAGCATTATTCAAATTATGTCATCACACATATTTACAGGATAATAGACTTTGTACATTCTTTTGTATTGGCCTTCAAAACCCAATTCTGTGCATGTTGGCTTTTCTCCAGCAAGTATTCATGCTGAAACTGCAGTTATCTGAAGGAGGCTAACATCATTTGAACAATGGCAGGGAATGTGCTTATCAGGAACAACTCTGGGGAATACTGCCAATGCTGAAGAAGGACTATTTTTATTTCTTATGTCTAGTCCTTGTAAAAGAGAAAATGTCTGAGAATTTTTAAAAAATGATGTAAAATACTACAGTATCATTAAGCATTTTTGACCAAAAAAGAGCTGCAGTGGTTCAATGGTTAGAGTGCAGTACTGCAGACTACTTATGCTGACTGCCAGCTGACTGAAATTTGGTAGATCAAATCTCACCAGGCTCAAAGTTGACTCAGCCTTCCATCCTTCTGAGGTGGGTAAAATGAGGACCCAAATTGTTGGGGGCAATATACTGATTCTGTAAACCACTTGGAGAAGATTGTAAAGCACTGTGAAGCTGTATATAAATCTAGGTGCTATTTCTATTGACTAACTACTTTTGCCCATTGTTTTCATTCATGCATATATTGGAACCTATTAAAAAACATTAAATATCTTACCAAATGGACAGGTTGCCGTAGAGTCACCTGAGCCCTGATTGACATTTATATGAGATATTCAGAAGTGCAATTGGCACACAGAAAATTTGAACTTCGCTCTTCTACAAAGTCAGAGAACAATTATTTCTTGTAATATCTGTAATAGGTTGCCATTATACAAGCTTGCAAATATAACCTTAATATACACCAATGTAGATATCTTGTAGAAAAGAAATATGGTTTTGGCTTGCATACTATCTCCCACAAATATATTATTTTTAATTGTCTTAACATCAAAAAAGAGAAAATCAGATAAAGATAACATATGAAATAAAATGCAAACATTGAAAATAAAAATTTGATGTGTGCCAGGAAAACCTATCTCCTTGTTAACATGGATGGGTGTGGAAGTTAAACTGATAACACTGCAGAAGAAGGCAATCAATTGTCCGATGACATTTTTCCAAAGTAAAGAAAACAACCAAAAAGTTGTTTAAAACCTTTATATAGTCATCCAACTCACACAAGATGATTCTGGGTGTCATAGAAGAAATTAAACAAAAAATAAAAAACCCATATATACCACTAACCCAAGCAAAACAATAACATAATGATAAAAAACTAGAATAATATGGCTGCATAAGTCTGCACCTTCTTATAAGTAGGGATTTGGCTATGTTAAGAATTAACTAATCACATTCAGATTGATGATAATACTGTAGTAATTCGTACATACCTGCTATCAAAGTGACTCTGGTCAAGCCCATATAAAGTTCAGTTGTTCTATTAGGATTTCTTTGACATTTACTCAGCTACCTCAAGGGATCTTATTGTTGGAAGGGTACAAAAAAAATATCCAAGGATTGGATCTACCATGGAAGACAATGAAGACAGCCATCAACAAGTAAAGAAAATATGACACAATAGTGACATTACCAGGAACTGGATGTCCTTTCAAAATTGATGGAAAAAAACAAGAAGAAAACTAATCCAAGAGGCTGCCAAGAGGCATACAGCAACATCAAAGCAGCTGCAGGAGTTTCTTGCTGCTTGCGTACAACATGTGATAACAATTCTTGTATTCTTCATATGTCTGGACTGTGGGATGGGTGGCAAGACAGAAGCTTTTTCTTACAAAGAAAAACATCCAAGCCCAGCTCCATTTTGCAACGATCTACATCAAGTCTGACAAAAGCATGTGGCAAAATGTGCTATGGTTTGATGAGATCAAGGGGCATAATTCCAACATTGGTGCAAAAATAACACTGCACATCACCAAAAGTATACTATACATACAGTGAAGCAAGGTGGTGGCAGTATTATGCTCTGAGCTCCTTTTCTTCAGGTGGAAGTGGGGCTTTAGTCAAGGTGGAGGGAATTATGAACAGTTTCCAAATATCAGTCAATTTTGGCACAAAACCTTCAGACCTCTGCTAAAATGCTGAAGATAAATAGGAATTTCACCTTTAAAACACAACAATCCCCAAATCATTGAAAAAATGTTTTTCCCAGAAGAATATTGTAGTTTTGGAATGTCCTAGCCAGAACCCAGACTTGAATCCAACTGAAAATCTATGGGGTGACCTGAAGAAAACTGTGCACAGGAAATGTCCTAACAATTTGAAACACTTTTTCAAGGAAGGTACATGGTTTATTGTTAAGTTTTCCCCCTAAAAAAGATTTCAAATTGTTCTTAAATTGAACTGTACAGCTTATACTATATGTCACATTCAGAAAAAAATTCTGAATTGGTTTATCTTGGTCTGATTTATTTATATTTTGAAAACCTGGTAATTTAACAGGGGTAAGCTTTCTATATCCACTGTACATATAGAAATAATCTATAATACATGTCACATTTATCATGGCTATAGCTCTTTATCATAATCACATGTATCATTAATGTTTTGAACAAAAAGAAATAATGATTACATTTCACTAATATCTTTGAAAGCATGAACCAGATATTATAAAATATGGCTTCCTCTGAGCAGTAACTTTTACCAAATCATCCAGTTTCAAACTGTATTGTAAACAGAATTTCTTTCCTTTCAACAGTGATTACCCTTTTACCAATCTGGATTATTTTAGGAAAGTCTTAAAATTATCGAGATTCATTAGTCGTCAGAGCGATCAATGCACAGCTCTGAAGAATAGATAAATGTTAAAAATCAAAGGCTGAAAGTTTTTGAATGGGGGAAATGATATCTGAGAAATCATAGCACTTGTTAGAACAAGCAAAATATGAAAATGATTTTCTTATCATTAGGCATCTTTTGCGCAAGTATGAAAAAGGTAATTACTCTTCTTCATTAGAATATCTCTTTAAGTTGGTTAAAAATGTTAAGTGCTAATTAGATATGAACCCATCAAAACTAAATTAGGAACAATTAGCACTCATACTCATTACCAAGGGAAAGGAGGAGAAAATGTATTTGTCAACATTAAGACATTACATGGGATGTTTTGTTTGGGATGGGAAATTGTATCAAAGCAATTGGTCTGTTCAGATTAGCAGTCACTAACAATGCCCTTTGGAAAAAAAACCTTATGATTTCCTTTCATGGTTAAGAATATTAAGGTTCAGATAAAAAGGAGTTACACTGATAAACACTGAATTCTAGGCACTTTCCTGAAAAAGCCATTTTGATACCACTTTGGATGTCATCATTGGAGAGTCAATTTGAGCAAAACATTTTGGCTAAGATCAGAAATAGATAAATGCCAGAAGATGGATGATATAGATAGATAGATAGATAGATAGATAGATAGATAGATAGATAGATAGATAGATAGATAGATAGTTTCAAGTTAGATATTTTGAATTTAGGAACATATTTCACAGAATACCCATAATTTCTCTACACAATCTATATTATTGATTTTACTCTTTTTAGCACTTAAAGAGTATAGAAATAATATGAACAAAGCAGGGCCTAAATTTATTGCCTAAGTAAAAGGACAGAATGACAATGTTCCACTACTATCTTCACAATATTATATTAAGAAGCTGGATGGACTGGAAATTAAATCTGTTCAATGCTGAAGACAAAAAACTAAACCAACCTAAGGGAACATGCAAGCTGTTTGACAAGCTTCTTAATTTGAGGGAAGGATGTGAGGGTGGGGAGATGATTGATTTGAGATACCAATAAAGACAACACTGTATTTGAACTCTTTTTTACCAATTATAGAAATACACAAATATAATGAAAATTCAGATAATAAGCACTGGTACAATAAAGAAAACAAGATTCCAAATTATTATGTTGTTCTCTGATTTAATTGTGACAAGATACTAGCATAAATATTGTTACTGATTCTTAATATAAGCTTGTGAATGCTTAAGGAATTGACAAAATATTCAAAATCAATGGAAAGTAGTGTGAATCAAACTACAGGTAGAACATCATTTCAAACATCAAAAGAATTAAGCATTTTTTAAAACAAGCAATTTTACCAAATATTACCATTATAGATTTTGCAGTGTTGGCTAAAATTAATGAAGATGAAAGCTGTGCATATTTTTTGCCCAGTTAAGTAGTCCTTGCTTAACAACCAGTTGTTTTCAACCGTTCGGTTAGGATGGAAACCCTCCCTCCCCCAAAAAGTTCTTACAATCTGATTTCAAAGTTCTACTGAATGTAACTGCCCATATTCACATGTCATATTTTGGATGCTTGGCAACTGGTTCACATTTATGATTGTTTGCAGCAGCCCATGGTCATGTGACCATATTTTCTTTTATCAATTGTGAAGTTTTAACTTCCAGTTTTCAGCAAAAAAAAAAAGACCCATTGTATAAAACAGATTCCGTTAACAATCACAGTATTTTCTTAATGATGGTAGAGCTCATTTAATTACTACCACAAAAAAGGTTGTAAAATCAAGCATGATCACACGATGTTCTGCTTAATGACCACAATAATTTATAACCATACTTCCAGGCTCAGCTATGATTGTAAGTCAAGGATTACATGTAATGAAGGGCTTGAGCTGCTCTCTGAGCTCAATTTCTTTATTTCCCTCATGGATGCTTGTGCAAATACAGCATAAACTAATACATGGTCCCCCCATATCCAAGAGGCATTTATGGTAGCTCCCACCCTATTGATGGTCCAGACAGAAGTTTTCAAAAACTTTTCTGCTCTCTTCTCTTCTGTTTAATTTCTTTTGATCAAACTGTTGAGGCTCCAGTTGATCTAAATTAAGTTAGCTTGATCTGCCAAAGCTCCAGGGCTTTGACGTCCCGAAGTGCAAATAACTTTTAACAATGATTATGAGGATATTATTATTTCCACTATTGCCTCCATTTTAAATGAATTTTTGAAGGCACATTTTTCTTATCAAGTTTAATGAGAACAGGAGAAAATATGCTAATGAAAAGTTTAGCAAAGCACTAGTGAAAAATTTCAGTGAAGTTTGTTTTTAAAGTTTATTGAAAAGACTTACATTATCTAAAATGTCAACTGGGAGGGAATTGCAGAAAAGAAAGTTAGATTAATAACTAGAAAAGTTAGCAGAGGCAAGATCAGCCACTAATAATTTCAGCTGTAAGGAGGTAGATCATTGTAGCATGAACAGTGGTTGTATTCTCTTGATCTGGTAAGGTAAATGCATTGGCAAAGATGTAATACCACTTTTAGAATCTGAGGCTTTGACCCTATGAAAATAAACATAAATTGATAGCAAATAAATATTTTTTTAGAAAGTGATCTGAATAGATTAATATCACCATCTAAAGTGTTATGACCAAGAAAAGGTGATTTGGTGACCATAGGGACTTCTTCATATATCACACTATTAAATTATAGAATTTGCTTCCACAAATGACAATCATCAGCATGTATAGCTTTAAAAGAGTTTTGGACACTTTCATGAAGGATAACTCTCTAGATGGCCAATAGTTATGATAGCTAAGTGTACTCTCCTGTACAGAAATGACAATATTCCCCTTAATCCTAATGGACAAAGGATTTGAAAAAAAAAATAGAATTTTGTTGTCATTACATGTTGACAGCAGTGAGAATGTTTTATGCACAAAAATGAAGTTATTTCCATTCCCATAACAGCAATAGCACTCAGACTTATAGATCTCTTCATAGTGCTTTACTGCCTCCTTTAAGCAGTTTACACAGTCAGCGTATTGCCCCCAACAATCTGGGTCCTCATTTTACTGATTTCTGAAGGATGAAATGTTGAGACAACCTTAAGCTGGTCAGGATCAAACTCCTGGTAGTGGGCAGAATTAGCCTATAATACTGCATTCTAATGGAACACTAGTTGAAGAAACTGATGTAACTAGTGGAGATGGCCAAATTATCTGCTTTAATCAAAGAGAAAAACACATCTAACTGTTTCTAGCTGGAAAACACTTTTGTGCTTGAGGTAGAGAAAAAATGAAATTTTGACTTTGAAATTTATTGATTAGACTTTTTTGTTATAAAATGACTATACAGAGCATGCAAATTTAAAAGTTGAGACTGTAATGTTATTATGCTCATTGTAATGCACTCAAAAGAGTCAGAAGTGAATGTTTTCTCCCTTTATCCTACACTTCTCTCTTTCGCTTTTCCCCGTTTCCAATTTTCCCACTATTTTCATTGCCATTTGTATTTTCTATTCTAATAAGTTTAATAAAATTATGTTATAAAAGAAAGATGTCCCTTATTCCTAATGTTTTAGTTGTACGATGTCACAGGCATCTGGCTGTATAGTATTGAACAGAAAGTAATTAAACAGCTCTTTAGTCTTCACAAGGGCTATTTTTATATTGAGTTTCACTAATAGTTTATTCATTGTCTTGAAGCAGAAATCAGAGGTTGATACAAATTTGATATTTACAGTATTTGTTATTATGCAATATATTTGCTTTTTTAAAAAGAAACATTAACAGGTATTGGTAGAGCCAAGAAAGCATTTTCAAAGAATTAGTAAACCAAGATAGAATATACAAATTTAAATATTATTTATTCTAATTATGTCGATTTTAAAAGAATCTGTAGAAAATCACCTTCATAAGACAATGACACTTACACATTATGCTAGCTAGATTACATACTTCATAGTGCCTGGATTTTCCCTTGCAATTAATGTATATGAAATGTGTATATGTATATGAAGTGTTTGGTTTTCAATGCCTTCTTTGGCCATTACAAGACACTTGCTATCTACGTGTCACCGGGTAGATCAAAACTCTGTATTTAAAGTTCTACTGTGCCACAGGAACTCTCATTTCCTGCGTTTTGCTGTGGCAGTAAACATTAATCATTTGAAGCCCCCCTTGTGCATGCAGAAACAGCTTTATGTCAATCTATGCCTCCTGTAGGCGTACGGCTTGCCATTGGTTGCTTTTCTGCATACATTATAGACTTAATTAATGCTCTTGTTAGATCTTATATTTGAGGCTGATTTTAACCATGTTACTGTAATAAAGGTACTAATGTGTCAATACGAAATGCTTGCATCTTCCCCTGTTCATCGTTTGGCTATATTGTTTAAATTATTAAAAGGGACTAATTGTTTTAAATATATGAAATGATTGAAATGATCAAAACAAGCAAAAAAATGTATCAGCATCTGATGATTCAATTGTTCTCTCAAGAAGAATAGTAGATAGTGAATGAAGTCATGAATGAATTTATGACTCATGACAAGAACAAAATTCCAGAAAATATTTCACACTTAGCTCATGTACAAGAAACCAAGGAACACTTAGAGGTAATCTGAATATATCTGAAAGCTCCAACAGAAGAAAGAGAAATATCGTTAAAAGGGTAGAACAACCAACTGTTATTGATGTAGCTTTTAACATCAATTTATCAAAAATCATCCTTTGCTGGGACAGTTTGATTTACTTCCATCTGCAAACTGTGGTTTTATCAAATTAATCACTCTGCATATCCTAAAATTACCGACTGCTTGTAAAGGATGTTTTTTTAAGTATTGTATTAGAGAATACTACACACTTGGGAATAGCACAGCATGTTCTGAGAACTATTGTTGCCACTCATCCACCCACATTAGATATTTATCTAAATGAATATCATGCACATGATAGATTGGGTATCATTTAGAATGCAAGGCATTTAACATAAATAGCATCTATTTCACAATCTTGGGAAATGTGATACTTCAAAAATGTTTAAAAATATAAATAAAAACATTCTATACTTGATATTAACTTTGCCATTTACCCAACTTCCATCCAGTCTTTGATCACAATGACTTTGAAGCAATCTAGAAAAGCATGCAACAATTAAGAGAGTTTTAATCACTGTTATAAACCTCCTGAGAGTAGGCACTCTAATAAAATTGGCATATTAAGGATATGAAAAAATAATTGCAGGTACAACTAAGCATGATTAATGATCAGACAACAGCCTAAACATGAAAAGAATATTAAGCAGTCTAAGATACAGGTCAGAGCAAGATCATTTTTCTACTGGCTGATTTTTCCAGTAATTCTAATTAATTCCATTAATGAAATATAGGGTTGGAACATAATGACGTAATATAGCTGGTGGACATTGACTTAACAGGGCAGATTAAAGGACCAATTGGCAAGAAGAAGACCTGATTCGTTAATTATTTCACACCTAATCCAAATCGATCAGAAATTTAGGCCACAGGCCAATGCTTAGTGAAGTGTACTTTATCTCATTTCCTTAATTCTGCTCTGTGGGGGCATAGCTGTACAATGGGGAAAGATGGAACATAGAAAGAAATAATCATCTCGGGTGAAGTGATATGTCGTTGCCACCTTAAAAAGATAGGGCATATTTTTTTTCTTATCTTCAGAAGCGTTACAATAACAATCCTCTCTGGTCATTTGCTTTCTTGCTTTCTACTTCAACATATGAAGATATTTCTCCTTGCTAGTTTGTGAATTGGTGGATACAGAAACAGCAGCATTGCATTTGTGAGGTTGACCAGAACAATGAAATTATGAAAACAGTAGCAAAGAACAGGAAGAGGTTTTCATAGTTCCTATACCTCAGGCCAACAGAGAAACACTGACATTGCAACCTCATGGTTAGATGTACCATTGTCTGCCTCAGATGACATTGTTAACTATGTGCCAAACAGTGTCATTATCACTCTACTATGACTTTGCCACTAATTATATCATCTTCTTTAATTGGTATCGGGGATGGGATTTTGTTCTTTGTAATGTTATCCTTTAATTAAATCTGCTTTTCTGTTGGTCAGAAAATAATTTGGGTCTACCTTTCACCCTACATATCTAGTCAAGTTTATACAAAAGGAAACTGAATATTGAAATTGTCTGTAATTTCAGTCAAGTGCATTAAGAACACAAAAGGCTGGTACTACTTTGTGCAGTTAACTTCTCACTGGTGGTTTCAGGGTGACAGAAGGCAGTGTGATAGAGGTGATGTGAAAAGGTGTCACTGGAACTATAACATAATATACTGTGTTTTAATTTCTTTTGCTGATTGAAAGATTTGGCATGTACCTTCTGTCAGAAAATGCTTTGCCAATAACCTCATCTGTTACTTTCAGATTATGGATGATGTTTTGTACTTGTCATTTTGAGACTGGACTGTTCCACTGATAACTGTTCAGAAAAAAGGGTTTTATTTTATAGGCAGGAGTTAGAAGAGCAGCAAAGGAAAAAGTTTTCTTTCTTGCAGTAAGTCACTTCTTTAGTTCACTTAAAACTTAGTTGTAGGGTAGATTATGAATTGCATTTGAAATGAGTACTATATATATATATCCGAAAACATATATATATATATATATTGAAAATACTGTGGAAATTTTTCTTTTTAAAGAAAATGCAGTCTATAAGAAAGAAATCATGATTAAGGTTTAGGCCTGTGCTATGTGATATGGATTTGCCTCTATGAAGCACATTTGACAGTATTCCTGCGAACATTATGAATAACATCTGGTTTACAGATGTGCTAAAAGTGGTACATAGTGGTTGGGAGGAAGCAAATGGCAATCTTCTATATAGCAGTGGCTAAAATGTTTAGTGAATAGTCCATAAGTAGTTCAGGCTGGACAACTTCAGCTAGTGCTGTGGTACTATCATAGTGATATCAAAGTTGATCAGTCTGAATGTATAGGTAGAAGTCTCCTTTCAGACTTCAACAAAGATGATTAGGGGACTGGAGCAGGGATGGGATTTAAATTTTTAATAATCGGTTCTGTGGGCGTGGCTTAGTTGGTGGGTGTAGCTTAGTGGTCATGTGATGGATGGACGTGGCTTGGTGGTCATGTTATTGGCTGGGTATGGCCAACTCAATATCACTCACATCGAGGCACGCATCTCCTCGCTTGGCCTGTGGGGACAGTTGCAACTGTGGGGACAGTTGCAACAGTTGTAAGTGTGAAAAATAGTCATGTCACTTTTTTCAGTGCCATTGTAACTTTAAATGGTCACTCCACACAAGCAAGTACCAGCAAAAGAGGGGGAAAAAACTCCAGAGAAGTTCCTGAAGCAGGAAGTCTAGTCCTGCCAAGAATGTAATAAGGGTTAAGGGAGAGGCAGTTTCTGTAAGCAACACCAGAATGTTTCCCTTCTGCCTTCCTTACAGGATTAGGCCAGTAATTTCTTCTAACAACCAGTTCTCTGAACTGCTTAGAATGTTAACAACCAGTTCTAGCAAATAGGTACGAACTGGTAGAATCCCACCCCTGGACTGGAGGCTAAAACATATGAAGAACGATCTGGGTATGTCTAGTTTAAAAAGAAGGACTAGGGGAGACATGATAGCAGTGTTCCAATATCTCAGGGACTGCCACAAAGAAGAAGGAGTCCAAAGCACCTGAGGGCAGGACAAAAAGCAATGGGTAGAAACTAATCAAGAAGAGAAGCATCTTAGAACTAAGGAGAAATTTCCTGACAGTTGGAACAATTAATGAGTGGGACAACTTGCTTCTAGAAGTTGTAGGTGCTCCAACACTGGAAGTTTTTAAAAAGATGTTGGATAACCATTTGTCTGAACTGGTGTAGGGTTTCCTGCCTAAGCAGGGGGTTGGACTAGAAGACCTCCAAGGTCTCTTCCAATTCTGTTACTCAGTTCTGTTCTATTCTGTTACAATGCAAACTCTATGGGGAAAACTCTGAAAGGGCTTCTAAAACAATGTAAGGTGAAACAACATGATTGTTTTGCTCTGTAAGGCTTCAAAAGGGACCTTCATTTGAAACTTCATCAAAGCAGCATACTTCTCTGCATAGCTCTGGAAGTAGAATTGGACCCAATACATCAGAAGATTTCAGTTACTATAGCTGCTCTATACTGTAGAATCATCTACTCTGTTTATGTAGTCTTTCCTCTCCTTTCTGCTCCATACCATTTCAATTTGCCCATTCTAATTTGACCCTTTGTGCATAAATTAAATAGCAAATATCAAAGGGGCTTCTGAGATCAGGTGTTCAGCCATATCTTAAACTTAGAGTGTGATGGAAGTGATCCTTGAGTAACTTTACAGCTCAGCATTCCCTTTTATGGCTTTCCAATCTTATGATTATTTACAGGCAGAAAGGATGAACTATGTGGTCTCATCTTTAAAGGAACCTGAGGTTTCAGAAATGGCCATTGACTTTTTCATAGGTGGATCCTTGACTGCCTCATTGGAACTTTTTTTAGTTACTTGTGGAAATAGTTTTTCTAGTGTGACTCGACAAATGGGAATCTTCAAAATCCTGCTATTTTTCATTGAGTAATATCACACTTTGCTACTGTTCTAATATACTTTAAGAATGCTTAAACCATATGTTATTTATAATATACAGTAAATGCTTAGGATAGGTAAGCATTCATGAATTTTCACTATGAGAACATTGTAAAGCTACAGGGAAGCCTATAGTCATAGCTCATGACTGTATATATTGTTAAGACACTTAAATATTTTAATTTGTATTAAATACTCTTTGGTGTATTTCTAATCAAGGACAAAACCAACCTAGAACCAATGATAAATTTCCTGATAGTTAGAACAATTAACCATTGGAATTACTTGCTTCTAGAAATGGGTGGTGCTCTAATGCTGGAGATTTTTAAGAAAAAATTTGTCTGAAATGGTATAGGGTTTCCTGACTGAACAGAGGATTGGCCTAGAAGAACTAGAAGATCTCTTCTAACTCTGTTATTTTGTTATTCAATCTGAGGTGTGCTAATTAATCTGTACTTTACAGGACAACTATCTCCTCAAATATCTTGCACAATCACATTTCATCTCAATGTATACTTTCTATATAAAAAGTAGAAAATGCAATTTTCATTTTGTCTGGTTGAAGTAGCCACTGTGCTTACTTTAGCAAATGTGACACAATAAAATAAGAAGCCGCTTTATCCATTTTTTCAATCATTCTCCAGAGATTTTGACACAAGCCTTTGATTAGAAACCAGATGCTGTCCATCATTTTCTGCCAGAACCATTATCAGTGTTGAAATGTTTTTTATGTCTTTCTTTAATTATTTGCTCAATCCTGGCTTTAAGGTATAATTTGACATGCCAGATTGTTCTAATCAAAAGCATCACCACTCACTGCCAAAATGAAAGGAGAAAGGGGGTAAAAGATGATAAGTGTAGAGAAAAGACACTCATTTGGAACTCCTAACACTTATATAGATTGTAGACATAATAATCAGCTGTTGAAGTGAAGGAGAAACAAACATTGTTTTAATGGAAATGGAAAAGTATGTGAATAACATGGCATTCTACCCACAAAAGAGAGAGAGAGATAGAGGCATACATGACTACAATGATATATAGGACATTCTATAACTTATCCTGTTCTTCCCAGAAAGGAGAAAAAATAATATATATTAATATAACAGTTTTCTCTGTGTCAATTAAGATGGAGTATTGTTTGATTTTTCACTTCCTTTGAAAACCATTTAATGGGCACTAAGCTGAGAAAAATATTTAGTTAGCACATGATTACACTTTATTGAACTTGGCTGATCTCAAAAAACCTAAAACCTGAACAAAACAATAGAAAATTCCTGGATGGACTGGGAAATTGAAAAGGTATTTGTGTGCCAATAACAATGAAATCAGTCCTGTATCTTTGTCATTGAGATTCATCTGGAATGCTTTTAAATCACAGGAATAGTTTTAATAGTAAGAAAGTAACAGTGGGATTTGAAAGTAAGATCTGTATATTTACTTCAATGTGAGTAGGCAGTTGTGAAGAGGATATAATCTATTTTATCACAATGAGAATGACACAGAAGAATGTAACTTACATCAAAGAGAGAAAATATGATCACAAGCACTATAAACTTTGATGCTCAAGAAAAATGTTTTGTAAAAGTTTATGTATCTTGTTCAGACGTACCGCTTGGAAACAACTTATTCATAAGTGCTTCTAACACTACATTAATATTACACTATATATTGAGACTATAGATCTATGAACATTGACACTTTGGAGTCCAATTTTTCATGATTAAATATGTTATTACAGAAAAGAAAGTGGAAAGTAGTCATAGGCAGTTAGTTATTTATTTTCTAATGGAAGACAACTGAAATTGAATATCTATACCCTCCCCTCATCTAGAATGGTCACTAAATAAATATGAGAGAGAGAGAGAGAGAGATGTCAAGATCACTTGAGCTACTTTAAAAATCTTGATCTTAATTAGTTGATTAAATTCTTCCAGCTTCCTCAAATGGGGACTTCACTCAGTTTCAGAAAGTTTTTATTGTTAGGTACAAGACATTTGGTCATAAATGTGTGCACTGGTTAGAAAAAGATTTTTTTAAATTATCATTTGGTTGTAAACTGAGGTAGTCAGTAAATGAGAAGTGGCAGAATGGATAATTTAAAATACATCATCATTTTTGACAGGGTTATTTCTGTGGTGTTAAATTGAAAGGAGATTTCTAAGTAAGTCACCTTGATCTCCTAGAATGAGAAAGAGTATACAATGTTATTATTTCAGAGATACCGGTAATATTTCAAACATTTCACATACCTTGAATATAGGCCTTTGATTGACAGATGCAAAGATAGCCAATGTTTCTCCAAGATGTGTCAGAGAAAAATTCAGTGGGGCCAATTTGTCTTTCATGGATGAAAAGCACTGCATCTGCCAAAATACATAAAACCAAGCTTTTTTAATAATTAAAAAATAAAGGTAGAAGTGAGATTCCATTTAAGATTTTCCATACTGGAAAAACAAACACAATAACAAACAAAACCCACCCTCTATCAGCTGCTCTTAATATTATATTTTTAAAAGTCCATTGTTTAACATTTGTTTACTTGGCTGATTGTTCCTCACCCATCCACCTGATGTTGACACACAGGTAAATTTGATTTGTTATTTTATTCTAAAATGACACTCATCTAATTGTCTAGAATCATGTGTAGATAGATGTTCTAGAAAATAATGCTTTTATTTTCAATTAATTTTACTTTCAGTGACATAGACATACTGACAAACCTGACCAAATACAAGAAATCCTCATCTAAGCAAATACTTATTTAATAACTAAAATTATGGCAACCTCAGAAAGCATGTTAAGCCCACAACACTTTCAGTCTACATTATGCTGCTCCTCCACATCTGTTGCATGACTCTCCACCTCAATCATATTTTGGACATTTAGGCAATTAGCTTTCATTTATACTCAGTTGCAGTGTCCTATGATCACATGGCTATAATTTGCAATGTTTTTACCAGCAGAATAGATTTGCTTGATGACCATGTGATTTGTCATAATAATGATTGAAAAAATCAGGTTTAGTCATGCAGGTTCCTTGACCCATGACTGTGATCACTTAAGAAGAAAATTCCAGTCCCAACTGTAGATGTAAGTCAAAAACTACCTATAGCTATGCAATATATAATTTCATCTTATTCTTTTCAAAGTCCTTGATCAACTGAATTCATTATGAGTCTAATCTGAAAAAAAGGCATTGTTAGAAAATAGAAGAAGCAAATACGCCAAAATAGTAGAGGGAAGAAAATAGTGTTACTCAGCAAAAAATATTAATATCTTGAATTTAAGAAAAATATATCATTTTATATCTGATCATTTTAGAAATATATATTTTCAATATATTTCTAATCTGTGATTGCTCAAGATATAAAGTGCTCATTTCCATATGTTAATTGGACATCAGAATTACCATATTATTTTTTTGTTGGTATAACTGATCCAATTGCCCTTCTTTTTATGTATTTTAATTCTTTGACTGATAAATATGTAATATTAATTATATTTTAAGTTTTATTTGCAGAATCACCTCATCTGACAAACTTCTTGCTATCAAATGAAGATAGGAATGGGCAATTTTTAGCTAGAATGCTAAGAAAAGGTTAATAATATCTTGTTTTAGCAACGCACTAAAAATTAAAAATGTCAGTATTGAAATCTGAAGAATATGTATATGCTTGCTTGCTCTTTATTATTTATATCCTCTAACACATTCATGCAATGTATTAAAATATTCTGTGTCAGTCTTAGGTAATTAGGACCTGATTAATCAAATTTGCGGCACCTCATTTTGATGATAATGTTCTGCTGAAATGGATCTTACCTTTGACTAATGGATGATAGAGTTGATAACTGGGGACATTTTAATCACAGAAATCCAGTGATAGATGTCTAGCCTAGCTAATTGAATTATTTGACAGTACTTTGGGGGTTTTTTTGGACTTGAACATTTTAGCTCCATAGATAGGAGGCATATTAAATAATACTGAAATAATGCTGAAATAGATTATTTGTTTGAACTATAATGGAAATTATGCTACTTCCCATCCATATCCAACTTTGCCTATAATAATCCTATATATTTTCAAAGCAATCGCTTAAGGACTTCTGATGAACAGCAATTGTTAATAGTAGCAGAAATCTTATGCTCTTTCTGATCTTTGTCATCTCTGATCTTTTGGATGTTTCCCTTTTCCATTCATACATAATTATCTGCAAAATTGCCTCCAATTCACAGAAAGATCTCAGGCTCAGAGAGACTTCCTTCAATGCATTGGGAAGGAAGAACTGTTCTGCAATTGACACAATTTCTTATTGCTGTCTCAAAATCTGTTCCAGAGTGTTAGAGTCTATGGAACACTACATGAACCTTCCTTCTTTTTTTCCTTCCTTCCTCCTTCCCTCTCACAGGAGCCTACACTGATTAAAATACAACCACCAGCATTTCGTTTACATCCAACACAGCAATAATTTTTACAGTGGCTCTCAGATCCACATTGTAAATTTCATATATCTGCTTTTAAATGTAATAATGATCAAAAAGAGTATCATTATCAACTTTATCAATTCTTCATAAACATTATATAATATAGTATCACTACTTTTTTCATTCACATTACAAATTCTCTGCACTGCAGGAAGTTTGAAGATGCCATGCTGAAAGTGTAGGACTTTAGGAGTTCCCCTCAGTAATTTTTAAAGACTCTAAACATCACAGAAAGATGGGGCGGCTTTAAAGCTATTTTGTATTGATTGCATAATTTTGCTTTTAAAAGAGAAGTAAAGAAATGGAAAAAATATGGAGAGGGGCACAGGATTGACACATGTTTCTAGTTCTTCATTTGCATATTATAGCTGAAGAACTGGCAGTACTTTTAGTATCCTGGAGTGTCCCATTAACTTGGATTGCACTATAAATTATGGGGGAGGGGGTTTCTTTGCTTTCCAGGTCATCAATAGATTTATTGGTCATTCTTTTTTTAAATTAACAAATGGACAAATATAGTACACAGAACAGAGAAAGTTATATAGAAACAAATATTGTCTGACTTCCGGTGGAACTTCCGTTGAAGGCAGATAGGAGTCCACAATCATGCATAGCCTAGATCCGTGCTCTACCTATTGGAGGGTCCAGATCCACCCTGGAGGAGTGGTGAAGAAGGGGAAGACTGCCTTCTAGGTCAAGGGAAGCCACATCTCCCATCCCTGGCTAGGAACACTCCCCTCGAAGACAGGCTATAGCTCCAGTCTTTAATGGCTGCCCTGAAGACAGGAGGTTATACGGGAACTAATTTGGTGCTGGAGTGGTGAAGTGGTGAGTGGTGTGTGACCAGGCAAAATAATTTGGACTTTTCAAGGCAACCCTGGGAAACAGAAGGAAGGGCCCTTGTTTATAGATAGTGGAAGCGGTGATTGGAAAGAAAGAGGAAAACTGTAAGGTTAAAAAAATTGGGCTATCAAAGGACTTAAATGGAAATTATACTACTTGGAGAATTTTTTTTAACAATAATAGAATAAGAAACTGAATTTAGATTACTATACAGAAAATGGCACTAATTAGGCATTGTTTAGAATGCTGGAATTGATTATACTTAAAGATATAACAGCAAATGATTGAAAGAGTTAATACAAATGTTAAAAAAAGAAGCAAACTGATGTAACAGCACCATCTAATGGTTAAATGATTTTTTTTTTATTCTATGGAAAATTATTGGTCTAGTAAAGGCGTGAATAGGAAATAAAAGACTATAATATAACAATAACTATTTTTATTTATTTATTTATTTATTTATTTATTTATTTATTTATTTATTTATTTATAGAATTTCTATACCGCCCTTCTCCCTAGGGACTCAGGGCGGTGTACAGCCAAATCCAAACCCCAAAAGACAATACAAAAATTAAAAAAGAATTAAATACTGGCTGATTACATTAGTAACCCCCCCCCCAACTTTAAAACCCAATTAAAATCCAAAATTCAGAGACAATTTAAAAACTATAATATAACAATAACACAAAAAAAAAACTACAGCAAAGGGACAAGTGAAAATATTATTTTGGGATTGCTTGGTGGATTGGGACTGTGATAATGAAACAGAAGGATTAACAATAGAAACTAAGATAAGTGGACTTTCTTTGCAAAGATTAAAGTAAAAGACACTGTTTTTTTAATAAGATACAGAACAATTAATTGGCAAAATGAACAAATTGTGCAAAGAATTCATATTGGAGCTACAAAGTGTGAGGGGAATAATAAAAGAAAGCATGGAATTATAGAATATATTGGCAGAAAAATTAGATATGGTGACACAACTCACAGAAGAACAAAGAAAGCCTAAAGAGGAGGAGTTAAAGAAAGAGGAAACCAGCTCAAAAGAACCAAATGAACAATGGACATAGCAAAAAGACATGAAAGGAATTAAAATTAAAACTTTAATGACAGACGTAGTAAACAAAAGGGAAAATATTTCCAAGACTAAACAAAAGAAGAAGAAGCCATACAAGAAGAAACTGCAAAAGAGAAATCAGGAGAGGGAGTGGAAAAATAAGTGAATGGGAGATGAAAACAAGAATAATAACAGGAGGAAAAGAAGAGTTAAGAGAAAGGACCAGAAAAGCTTAGAAAAGGGAAAACAGGCCAGAATTAGAAGAAATTGCAGGGCTGAGAGACTAAGAGATGATGGTTAAAATTAAAATAGAGGGCAGTTTCCACATGGAAATGTATTTTGGTATTTTAGAAATATGGATTAGGGAGGTTTGAAGTTTAAAGCTTATTGGAAATTATTGAAAATAAAAAATAAGCTTAATTGGAATTAAAGAGGGATAAGAATTTACTGTAAGAATATAATATAATTACATGATGAGAAAAATTACTATAGAGGAAGATAAATTATTATATTGTTATTAAATCTTTTTTTTCTATACCATATTAAATATGAAATAGAAAATACAATTGATTATACACGATATTAAAAAAACAAAGAATATGGTAAATTATAAATGATTACATTGTAAAGTATCTGAAATGAGATTACTATGTTATGATTTAAAAGGTGATGAATGGAAATTAAATATAATTCCATATGTAAAATTTGGTTAAATGGAAACAAAGAAGGAAAATGAAATAGTTATATGAATATTCTTGGAATAGGACTTCTGGTGGTGAGGTCACAGTGAAGCAGAGCAGGAGAGCGATCTTTTCAATCCTGTTTCCGAATTTTCATGCTTGGAAGCTCTCAGAGGCATCGTGAAGCTTGGAAAGACACATGAATTAGAAGGGGAAGCCTAGGAGCAGAGTGGAGGAAGCAACCTCCCACTGCAACAAAAGGAAGCCCTTTGAATCCAGTGCGAAAGAAACCTGGCATCTACGGTGGGTCCAAAGCTGTGACAGCCAACTGCGATTAGGAAGCAGGAAATTGAATCAATGCAAGACATCAGAAAGAGAACAGCAGATTGGATCAGTTTTTGAGAGATGAGAGAGCCCTGTGAAAGACTTTGACAGAGGGAGCCTCCAGAGAGGGTGAATACAGCGGCTAATTGGTGGGGGATAGGGAGCAAAAGGGAGAGGAGGAAACAACAGTTTAACAGCTGAGAGAGAGTACTGCAGAAGGAAGGATCAAGATTGTGAATAAAAACTCAAAATTTCTACGATTTGCATTGATTACTAGTAGAGCAGAAAAGAGACATTAGAGAGAACAATTGGAACTTTAATGGAGAACTGTAGCTGAACGGAGAGTGAAACCATTTTGATAGAAAGCTGTGACTGTGCAATTTGAGAGTGAAAATGACTAACGTTAAAGAGGACTGAGGAAACAGGAAATGAGGAAAGTAACAATCAACAATCAAATCATACTAGGAAACAGTCAATATAAATCATAAGGATACAAGGGACAAAGTTACAGTCCTACAATCACAAGTGGGAGGGGATGGGTGATAAGGAGTGATGCGAAGATTAGCAGTAATAGTAGTGCAGACTTTGTAATAGTTAAACAGTGTTGAGGGAATTATTTGTTTAGCAGAGTGATAGCTTTCGGGAAAAAACTGTTCTTGTGTCTAGTTGTTCTGGTGTGCAGTGCTCTATAGAGTCATTTTGAGGGAAGGAGTTGAAACAGTTTATGTCCGGGATGTAAATAGTAAATAAGAATGATTATATTGATATTAGTTTTCTTTTTTTTTTTTTTTTGGTTTCCTATATATCGGCTTTGAGAAAATAAAAGAAGTAAATATGTAAAATAAAATAGGTGGTAAGATGGAAATGAAAGTAAAAAGGGGATAAATAGTGAAGAATATATTTTAGGATGAAAATGTTTATGTTACTGGAATAATGGATGGAAAAATATGAAGTGAAAATTTATTAAAAGGAAAATGGAATAGATAACGTTTTGATATGAAACTAGATAAGAAAGCTGGAATGCAACTATGACTATGTATTTATTTTGTAACCTGGAATCACATTGCTCACTTGAAGAGATGTGTAAAAAAAAATATTTTTTTTTTAAAAAAGAGAAACAAATACTGTTTGAATTGTTTTATTTAGCCATAATTTCTTTTCTTTTTAAAAATGTTAAACTAACAGAAGTTAACCATAGATAGATATCTTTTTAAAAAAACATTTACCAATCAAATTTTGAAACTGCCCATGTCCCTCACAAAGGTATATAGATAGTAATAACAAATAATTTGATTTCAAAATTAATAATTGTGATAATTAAAAGTGTGACAGAAGGTGGGAAAATTATGTAATAAAAAGCATAGTTCAATAGTTGTTAATAATTATTTATACAGTCTTTGGAATAAAAACTAACTAGAATAAATCAATGCTTTATACAGTATTAAATAAAAGCATGAAAAAAACAATATAATAATAGGAAATATTAACTGACAGCTAAATCTGATAAATTATTATACAACATTATTTCATTTTTTAAAAGGGAAGGGACAGTAACATTCTGCATAAACTAATTGCATTAAACAAAAGGCAGATCCATTAAATATATTATTAATAGAAGTACTATTTTAATGTGTAAGGTTTCTATACCCAGAGAAGGAATAAACTATATGTTCTGTTCTAGTGCAGCTGAAACTAAGGAAAAAAAATACCATGGATGCTAGAATGTTCAGTTTTGTAATTAAGTAGGTTGTGCACGTTCTTTTCTTTAAAATAGTTTATTGAGATATTTCTAAATTATTGTTTTGAACAAGAGGACTCAAACAGTAGCACAAAGATTTCAACATTTTTTAAACAATTATCAACTGGGAAAATGCATACATGTTCTCAAATAAAAAAAAGTAGTTAAGACCCAGACCTCTGCTCTAATTTACCGTATTTTTTTGCTCCATAAGACACACTTTTTTGTTCTCTCAAAAATGGCTGGAAATATCTGTGCATTTTATGGAATGAATATTGCTGAAGCCCCGCCCATACACCAGCCCCACCTTTCAGCTGTTTCCAGCCTCCATGCGCCCCATTTTCGGCCTCCACATGTCCTTTTTTTAGCCTCCATGTGCCCCATTTTCAGCCTCCATGTGCCCCATATTTGGCCTCCATGCATGCCATTTTCAGCCTCTGCATGTCCCATTTTTGCCCCATTCCAGGTGGCAGCAATCGGTAGCAATAGGTAGCAGCAATCAGCAGTGATAGGTGGTTATAGGCAGCAGCAGCTATCGGCGTGGAATGGGCCAAAAACAGAACACACAGAATCCAAAAACAGGGTGAGCAGAGGCCAAAATGGGTCACACGGAGACAACAATAGGCACAGCAATCCAACTGCCAATCAGCTGTTTGTGCTAAATCAGGCTACAATAACATGCTGAAGCTGACCAGGCTGTTTGCTGTTTGCTGCAAGGACTCTAGCCAGATGAATACCAATGGATGCTGGGAGGCAGAGGCAGATTTTTTTTTCCTCCTCTAAAGCTAATATGCATTTTATGGTTCAGGGCATCTTATGGAGCAAAAAAGTGGTAGTTAAAAAGAAAAAAGGAAAAGTGGGGAATGTTGTCAACACTTTGAGAATTCAACAGTTATGTTAGTTGTCCATGTTATGATGGCATAACAGGACAACTAACATAAGGCAGCAAAATAATGGGATCTGAACTCTTCTGAATTTTTGAAAATGAGCAGGTACACTATATATAGTTGATTACAACCATTAAAAAGGAAACAAAACAAAACATTGTAATGTTCCCTGATGACTACATTGAGCACAATGGAGCTGATTTCACACAAATTTATTCCTCACAATTGGACCACTCAGAATCACACACACACACAAAGAAAATCCTATCCAATCCAATTCCAAGGTGATTTGGAAAGATTTCATCTTATACGCTATCAAATGCCACAACTTATCAAGGTTGCATTCCATATTTTGATTTTCAAAAAAGATTAAGTATAGAAACCAAGGAAAGCTGCTCCGACTTAGTGCCAAACTTGATTGATACAAATCTGAAGAGTTGGTTTGCTGCCAAAATAAAAAATAAAAAATCCTTGCTGCTGATCCACCAACACTTACTTAAGAATTTGTACAAGTACAAAACATTGTTTGTACAAGTACAAACATGTGGAGTGTTTGTAATAAGGTATATCATAAAAGCTGACAAAGCCTTTATGAAAAAAATGAGCCACTGCTATGTTTCAAATACAAGCCCTATTTATAATGAAATAAAGGTTTTAATTCTTGTGCCTTTTTCTCACCCCTGTAAACTACTCTTTTTTTGTGGGAAACTGTCTTCTACAAGCTCCTACCTCAGAGATGGTATTCAGCAGGTTCTGACCAGTTCTGGAGAACTGGTAGCAGAACTTTTGAGTAGTTCAGAGAACCGGCAAATATCACTTCTGACTGGAGATTTTACAGTATCTTTCCCCTGCCACGCCCACCAAGCCATGCCTACAGAACCAGTAGTAAAAAAAATTGAATCCTACCACTGTCCTATCTCATGTATTGTCCAGTTTGGGGAAGAACCCTTTAAGAAGGATTGGAAAAAACTTGAATAGGTGCATTAAAGAACAATGAGAATTATTAGGGAATTTAAAACAAAGTGTTATAAGGAGACACTGTGTTTGTATGCTCAACCTCAAAATGGGAAATTGGATTGGTAAAGGTGTGGTGGAGAATATAATAGCACTTTTGAAATAGGATATCTTTTAAAATAGTTAGTCAGTAGGATATTGAAATAATATCCCACAGAAGAAGGTACAACTTCTTAAAGTTTTGTATAGAGAATAATGGATTTAAGTTATAAGACAGATTCTGACTGAACATTAGAGAATAAAAAATTCTAATACTAAGAGCAGTTGAACAGTTCAACCAATTACCTAGAGAAACAGAAGACTCTCTTTTAACTGAATGTTAATATGAATATAAGTTAGTCATCTATCAGTTAAGGATATTTAATTTGGATTTTTGAACTAAAAAAAGAGACAGGGTCAATGACCTAAGCATTCCCTTATGGTTCTATAACATTATTTTGCTGCCATCATTTTATATTTTGATGATGATAGAAATAACATGCTCTGGAGAGACATTCTTTTAAAAGTATATTTTCCTTCCAAAGAAAAGGTTAGCCTGGAACATTAAGAAATACATACATTGCATATATATCAGGGATTCAGGAAAGGCAGACATAAAATGCACAGCATTCAAGTAACCAGAATTTTAAAAGTCAGCTTCAATAGTGCAGGACAACAGAAAGTAACCTAGTGGGCTGGATTCAGTATGAAAACTTTGCATCAGATGATAGATACGAATTCTACTTCTAAAGTCACTGTATTGCCTAAATCAAGAATTTTCTTGGCTGGTATCAATGGCAATAGGAACTATGGTATTATGTTCAAGTTCCATCGTTCAATTCTGCAGCACTTGATATGGCAAGTGCCACAATCCACAGCAAAGTAGATCTTTAATTTGGTGCAGATTTTCTCAGCCTTAAGCAACTTTAAGAGGAGTTCACTTCAATTGCCAAAACATACCATGGTGGCTGGGAGAATTCTGGAAGTTGAACTCCATGCATCTTAAAGTTGTTGAGGATGAGAAACATGGATCTACAGAGACAGAACTTGTAGTTCCCAGGGGGGAGGGGCATGGCCCACTAAAATATTGTATGGTTCCCTAGACCCCCTTTCAAAAGTTGCTTGATAAATTATAACTTTTTAAGATGATGGGGAACTGTATAAAAAGCAGAATAACATGATTTAACTATTAAAACTAAATATATTTATTTTTGTCTTGGTCAACTTTGTTGGACGTTTTTAGCTTAAAAATAAATAGCATATCCTGTACTTGTCATTCAAATTTAATCCAAACTGCCTCTGATATTAATACAGTACAGTGCAGAATGCAAATGAATCACAGCAATTTCCTATTTTTCTAGATTTAAGTTTTACATATGTCTTAAATATGGCTTTATATAACAAACATTGCTTGGATTTATCCTATTTTTCATGCTTACTTTTAAGGAAAAGAGACTATAGGACAACTTGTATTTGATAAAAAAAAAAGTGCTTGCTACCTTTGTGAACCTTCTAGTTATCAACAATGTTCAATTTTGTTGAGAACCTATACAAATAAATACTAGAAGCTTGGATGAGGCATGATTGGACCCCAAAACAACCAGCTGGGTTGAGGCCATTAAAAGCAAATCCTGGCACATTTATGGTAAGGGACATCCTGTTGGCTTTCAAATTAGTAAATTGATGTGAAATTATAAGTAATTAGCTCCAGCATTTTAGCAGACCCGATGAAAATTATTAAAAAAAAACATCTAACAGCTGCTGGCTAATCAAGAGAAATAGTCCAGCAACTGTGAAACATTTTAAATGTTCCTAATAAAAATGTTAGCATTTTGTGAAGGGTAGATACTGTGCTGTGGGCATAGTAGTTTATAGGAAGAAATAAGAAATACTGGTCAATAGCATAAGGGATATTTAAAAGACAAACCAAAACTCAGGTTGGTTGTCCGTGATCAAACAATATATGTACACTTCTTGTTTGAAAAGAGGAAGATTGATTGCTCCTCCATTATTTGTGTGATCGTGTTTTGGCATGAAGCAATGTGTGTGTGTGTGTGTGTGCGTGTGTGTAAACTGAAGATCTTAAAGTATATTTTTCCCTAGGACAGTTTCTTTCAATAATCTACAACAGGGATGGAGAACATTCTGCTAACATCATGTATAAAGGGTACTAACATCCTTTTAAGGACTTCTGACTCAGTCCCTAAATGTAAAGTGTTTTGTAGGATTGCAGAAACCCAAAGAATCAATTTCAACCATTAAATGCCCTTCAGATAAATTAGGCATTGGGTTGCTGACTCTGCTTACATGTGACTGTATCCCTCTTCATGCTATGAAAAGCTTGATGTGGTCTTATTGCTACCAGTGGTTGCTGATTTCTGACCTATGCAGTCCATATCTAAAGAGAATCTGGAAGAGAATGCTAATTACAACCCATGTTATGAACTCTCCTTGGGTCTTTCATGAATTATCAAGATAATTTAGATCCATCTCCAGTTCTTCCTCAGCAAATCTATTTTTTCAAAAGACTCAAGAAGGATGCCATATGTAGAGTATGATTCATATAGAATTTTTCATTACATTTCCCATTTGAATCCCAGTCAATTTTGTATATACAAACTTACTGTGTACATTGCTATATGTAAGCATAGTTTTATGCCTGTCTGTTCTTCCCCATCTGAATTACTGAAGTGCACATGGAAATGCAAAGAGAGAAAGGTAAATAGAAAACAGATGAACTATAGAATAACAGAGTTGGAAGGGACTTTGGAGATGTTCTTGTCCAATGCCCTGCTTAGGCAGGAAATCCTACACCATTTCAGACAAATGGTTATCCAATCTCTTCTTAAAAACTTCCAGTGTTGGAACATTTACAACTTCTGGAGGCATGTTGTTCCACTGATTAATTGTTCTAACTAAGTTGCTTCTCTCCTTGATTAGTTTCCACCCATTGTTTCTTGTTCTGTCCTCAGCTGATTTTGGAGAATAGCTTGACTCTTTCTCCTCTGTGGCAGCCTCTGAGATATTGGAATATATCTCGTAAGAATTCTTATGTAAGATCATATCAAAGTTTTTCTGTATTATCCTGTGATATCCAGTGATTAAAAGGCCCCCACTCCCCCAATAAAGGCAAAATCAGCATAAAGACATTTGCTGCATATGTTTCAAATTGTTTGTGATATGTGTAAAGTGTTATCCCTATAAGTTGCACATCAGAAACTAGACTGAAATATAAAGAGTAAGCAGAATATTGGAAATAATGTTTTGCTTCACTGGAGCTTTGGTCAAAATACAGTAGCTTTTCAAAGGAAGTTGTGAAGAAAAGTAGTCACTTCCTTCTAATCATTGGAGCACAGCCATTAAAACTGGGAGGGTCAACAGAGCTAGATTAGCAACTTGTAGTTTATGACAGAATTCTGTAAATGGAGTATGGGAGACACACCAGCATTGAACTCCACAGGTTTTTTGATATTCTCTATATATTTTGTGAGCAGAGAAAATGGGTGAAGTGTTTCTTCAAAATTTCTCCAGGATGATGTATGCAGTGATGGGATTCAGCTGGTTCACACTAGTTTGAGTGAACCAATTGTTAAATTACCCACCCCTGCTATCAAAGTGGATTCTGGTTGCTGTGCTGCAATAGAGAAATGGGCAAGGGAGTGCCTGGCATGAGAGAAGGAGAAGGCCGTTTTCCCTCTTTCTTCTTCCTGCTCCTCTTCTTTCCCTCATACTGGCCACTCCGTTGCCCATTTTTCCATTGCAATGCAGCACCCAGGACCCATTTTGATAGCAGGAGGGGAATTTAACAACTGGCTTGCCCAGGGTCAAACCTCCCACAACAGCCAACTTGACCCTGGGCAAACCAGTTGGATGGGTGTTGACAGGATGGGCATGGCCAAATCAATGTCACTCATGTCGGCAGTGCCTGTGGTGGCCCGAGTGCTCTGCCAGCAAAAATGGAGCTTGAGAGGACTGTGTGCAGCTCTCCTGAGCTCTGTTTTTGCTGGCAAAGATACCACAGGCTGGTCCTTCATTGTTTCCAGGGCAGCCCCCTGGGCTAGATATAAACACTCTGCAGGCTGAATCTGGCCTGCAGGCTTTAAGTTTGACACCCCTGCCCTAGAGCAAGAGTATAACTGTAAGAGTTTTACTTTAACTCTTAAATTCCAAAGCTAGCATGCTTGGCTGGGAAATTCTGGGAATTGAAGTCCACATGTCATAAAATTGTCTTCCCTGGAGACTGCTAAACAAAGACTGACAGCACTGGCTACTAGGCTAAGGAGACATACTAGAGAAGCAAAACCCAAGAAACTAAATACCCTTTACTTCAAAGAACCATTTCAATTTTATTGAAAGTTTTACAAACAAAGCTAAAACTCATAAAAATTAATAGAGAGTGAGGGGAAAAAAGAAAAAAAGAAATAAAAAATATAGGTAAAAGTGCAAGAAAGAAAAAAAACCATAAAAGTAGAAATGAAAGAAAAAAAGACATAAAGAAGTGCCTTCCAATCTTCTTTATAACAGTTGTAGGTATAATTAAATTTTACTTCTTTTTCTAGACTTACATCATGACTCCCTTCTTTATATAATCTATCCTCTAATTCAGGGATCCCCAACCCCTGGGCTGCAGCCCATTACCAGGCCATGGCTTATTTGCAACTGGGCTGTGCAAGCAGTGGGCTGACACACAGACACATGTGCACAGCTTGACTTACACAAGTGGTGGACTGGTGCACATGTGCATGCATGCAGACTAGTCTAGCTGCATGGGCATGCACATGCTCACCAGCTTGCCACTCTTGTGAATCGAGCTGCATTCACGTGTTTGCATACCAGCCCACCACTCATGAAACCCAGCTCCCATTTTCCCACCAACTAGACCGCCAAGAGATAAAGGTTGGGTACCATTGGTCTAATCATCAAAACCATAAAACAAAATTTATTTTTTCAGTTTTATGCAAAAAAATGCATAAGGGGTTTCCAGTCAGCAATAAACATAGATATTGTCTCTTCTGTAATTAAACAAATCAAACTATTTTTAGTTGTATATTGAAAGTTATAAGCTGCATAGTCCTTTGGAGTAGGATAATTATAACAAAGTGAATTATTATTATTGTTGTTGTTGTCATTGTCATCATTAGCAACAGCAACCACTATTCATATAAGGTTTGATATACAAACACACACACACACACACACACACACACGTTTAAAATATTTTGTCCATTGTTGTGACTTAAATATGGCCATTTTAGTGTAATTCTTTCTCATTTTTGCCAATTTTTAATAATATATCACAACTCTGAGAGTGGTATGAAAGCTAGAAGAATAACAGGGCATTAGTTTGTATATTGGCACTAAAAATGCAGACTAGGCAGGTTCACATACATTGTTTTTGCTATATATTATACTTTATTTTCTCCTATTTGCAGATCCATTTCTTAATGAAGTCATAAATGTATAGAATGGATAATTGGACACAAACATTCCCCCAGAAGCTTTTTCTTATAACTCATTTAATTCAATCTGAAATCACATTATTACTCTGTGTATGATAGCAGCCGCTATATATTCTCACCAAATCCCACTCGCAGAGTGCCAATCAAAAGATGCTCATGCTGTGATTGTATGTACTCTACTTCTGTCTAATTAAATGGGTAACTCAGGAGAAACTTGTTCCTGCAAAATGAGAGCCCAACTTTTTTTCATCTTCAACAGATGACACTTCATTTCATTTCATAGTAAGTGTGCTGATGAGCGTTCAGAGAATTAAACCGATGTACAAATGACTTTTTCAATTGATTTCTTTTGTTCTTTAGTATTTCTCCTTTCTGATTCTGTGCTTTTGCCTTATAGCTTTGACAAGGTCATTGCCTGAAGATAAAGCTGGAGCAGGCATATGTAGGATGTATCTAGGTGAACTTCCTTGATTGCTAAAACCAAACATGGGTCTACAACTTAGCTGACTTAAAGCAAACTGTTCTCAAAGCTTAATTAGGCTTTCAGATTTGTGTAAAGGTTCTAGTTACAATCTGATCATTTCTAAACAGAGTATTGGTGCTATTGATTTGTATATGAGAATGAAATATAAAGTTAAAACCTGTTAATGGGGGGGGGAGGATCCATGAGTATAACTTTGCAAAGGTTTTACTATTATCAAGGCTTCTTTTTCCTCTGAAGCCCAAGGTAGGATTTGCAGCCATGCCTAGTTGACAATCATATCTTCCACACATTTGTTCAACCATTTTTTGAAGTGAGGTGTTTGTAACTTCACATTTTATAATAGTGAATTTTATTAAGTATCAACTATATATAGATTTTCCCTCTTTTGCCTGTCCTAAATCTCCATCTTTCAATTACACTGGAGAAGCTTTGTTCGAATCTTCAGCTACGGAGTATACTAAATTGGGCAATATGCTAATTTGCCCCTATTTCTAAGGATTGATTTAAGTGCTACTAAAATAGTATGAAAACTCCAATAATTTTCCTACATAATTATTCATTGAAGTTGTTTTGACTATTGCATATCATGCAACTGAAAGGTCCGGACAGACCAATAGAAGAATAAGTACCTGCCTTGATGAACACAAGAATGCAGTAAAAAAGCTGGAACACACTTCCTCACTAGTCCAGCACATGAAAGCCACAGGTCATAGCATCAACTTCAATGGAACCAAAACCCTAGCTACTGTAGAAAATTCCAGCTACAGAATTATCAGAGAAGCCATAGAAATTGATAAAAGACCTGATAGTATGAATAGAAGAGATGACTCCACCAGACTGCCAATTATCTGGAAGCCTGAACTCACAAACAAAAGAATCTCTACACCACAATCCAAGCAATCACCTGGGCACAAACAGACCCCCCCCAATACCCCCAACCCAAACACACCTCAACCAACTATCCAGATAAAACCTAGCTTCCTAATAATAATTGCCAGCCATTCACACAAAACCAAGTTGCATAAAAGCCCCCAATATACGAAACCCAATGTTGCTAGCTAACCAAGACAAAAAAAAAAATGCTACAAAATAGACAGAAGATATTAGGAACACTGATCAAACTGAACACAGCAACTCCAAGTCCAATAAATACAGGACCTAGACTCCCAACCAATCAGGATGAAAAAAAAAACCATTCAAATAAAGCACAAGGCCAGCACCAAATTCAAGTAGAAACGGATGCCAAAGCCTGAAACACACGATTATTAAGAAGAACCCAATACACTAGCCTGATGATGGCAGATGAGATTCTGCTGAAATGTCACTAACTTTAAAAGCACAACTGTTAAAACATGGGAAAATACACACATACATACGTACGCATGTATGTATGTGTGTATTTTCCCATGTTTTAATATATGTTTTCTTAAGTTTTCACGGGTATTTATATGTATGGTATTCAGCTTTGTTCGGGTATTTTCCCACGTCATTATAGTTGCACTTTTAAAGTTGTAGCAATGTTTTGGCAGAATCTCATTTGCCATCATCAGGCTTGTGTATTGTGTTCATCAGTATTGGAGATTAATTTGGTTCCCTCAAAATTAAATTAAAGCCACAGGACATGAAATTTATTTTGAGGGAAACAAATTACTCTCCAATACTGAACACTTCAACAAGAGAATAATCAGGGAAGCCATTGAAATAGAGAAACTCTCCCATAACATAAATAAATGGGATGATACCTCCTGCCTACCAGACATCTGGAAACTAGCTCTTATCAGCAAACGAGTCCCAGCCACAAAAACCAACACCAGACCCAAAACAACACATGATGCCATCACTAATCTCCCTCACCAGACTCAAACCCAAACCGACCCCATAGACAAAAGGCAACCACCATCCAGAAACCAGACAATGGCTGCATCACCAGCTGCCACATACCCCACATATTCAGGAGGCTACACCACAAAACCTCAGGATGTTGCAACACAGCCAACGACCCAGGAGACTACAATACAAGACCCAGGATGTCACGAGATTAGAACTCAGAAGGTCATCACACAACCCATTACCCAGATCATTACGATCCAGGAGATCACAGCACAAGACCCAGGAGGTCAAAACATTAGAACTCAGAAGGTCATCATCATGCAGCCCATTACCCAAATCATTACGACCCAGGAGATTAAAGCACAAACCCAGGATGTCAAAACAATAGAACTCAGAAGGTCATCACACAACCCATTACCCAAGTCATTACAACACAGGAGGTTGATAGACACACAGCCAATACCTCAGCCACACATGTTCTTAAGAAAAAGCCAGCCAATCTGCAAAGATCAACTCCATCAACCGATCAAGAAATGACAATACAGCCAACCTCCCCACCAGTATATATAGGGAGACAACAGCTCAGATCATGCTTTGCTCGCACAAACACAAAGCCAAAAACACCAGCCTGAAGATGGCGAGTGAGATCTCTAGAAACATTGCCAAGATAGTCTCAATCTTACACAGGAAAAGACCCGAACACGCCAAGACCTGTATATACTGTATACACACATACACACACACACACAGTATATATAGTCTTTGTGGGAATGTTAGTTTATTTTACATTCAGCTTGTTAACCCCTAGAAATGGATAACATATAAAGTAAATAGACCACTAAAATAAATGAATGCTTAAAATAAATAAACATGCATTTTTAGGCAGTCACTGTGCTGACATAATCTATTCTGGAAGTGAAGACTTGTAAATGAGAAAGACTATATTTAACCTCATCTGAAAAAAGTAATCTGAACCATATTCAAAAGTTGATGGTGTTATAGAAACTGCAGGATTGACTTTTGCCCGAAATTTAGTTAATATAGCAAGCTTCTGCTTTCATAGATAGTGTATTAACATGCCACCCATGTTATTTAAAACATTTAGATCTCACTTATTCCTACAGACCTGAAAGAAATTGGAACCTAAACAAAAGATGTTATCTAATAAGAGTTTTAAAAAAACACAATTATTATTTTAAATGTGTTGGAGAAAGCAATCACTTCAGAACTTGATAAAAGATGGAATAGGAAAATTGCAGCCTGTCGCATTTCCTCCATTGCACTTATATGCATTAGATTTAAAGATAAATGCCATTAATACTGTTACATCCTAATGCAAAAATCTGATAGTAAATGGCAGAAAAATTAGTAAATGCATCTTCTAATCCAACTCTACTAACAAAAATAATAATATTAAAGACCAACATTGTGAACTAAGCAAAATCAAATATTAACTTCAATGAAATATTTTTCAAGTAAAGCAGAGTTCAGAAGGTATAATGCCTTTACTAGTGAACAGATACTGCATTTTCATTTTATTATTTTTTTAGAGTTCCAAATTCAAGCTTTTTATAGAAAGGGACTATCTTAAACAATAAACAATAATTTCACCATATGGAACTATTTAATTCATCTCTAGATGGTGGAAACCATATTCAGTTAAAAGTGTACTCTGATCAAAATAGATTGAAGCTTTATTTATTTGAAGCAAATGTAAAATTACAGCATATTAGATATTTTCTCAAAGGCTTCTGCTATGTTTCTTTTTATTCTGAGACTATACATATGTTTAATGTTGGATGTAATGTGCATGTGGCAGAAGGATACAAAACCCACCCGAGTCACATATCAGATATTTCTTTGAAATGGAAATCAGGACTGATATTTTAATTAATACTGCAAAGGTAGGGACAGTAAAAAAAAAAATGAAATTAAGAGAAACACTGACCACAAAATTAGACATATGAAAGTGTCTTGTTTTTTTTGCTAAATTACTTCATAGATGTTTCTTTTTCATTTCCTTAGTTTTGGCATGGTTTTGGGTTGGTTCTTGGTACTAACTTTGTATAGTACTCAGTGTCCTTTCCTGTATCTTCACCTTTTCCTACCAACTCTTCCTTGACTAAGTTCCTTTCTTTTTTCCCTCCTTTCAACTTCCCTAGCATGTTCTACTATTTGCTGATACAAAGTCAGCTTAGTAATTATGAATTACAGTGATGAAGAGCCAAACCTGCCCTCTCTCAAATATGTACACATTCTATAGTTTATAGACAAATGATCCATCCTACTGATGGATGACAGATTCAAAATTCTTCATTTTCCTGAGGTGACAGCTATTTATGAGCTCAAATTTATTGACATACAGTATATTAATTTTTTCAGTTCCAAATAGTAAAGCAAACAAAGAATGAAATTTAAAATGTTCTGAATGGTATGCATTCTGGATTGTCACTAAGCTAAATAGTGGAGCTTGATTTTTGCTTGATATTGTTTACATTTATCCTGCTGAAATCAATTCACAAGTTACAGTATATATTTATTAAGGAATTATTCTAGTTAACTTAATTTTTAAACATGTTCATACAATCACTATCATCAAATAAATTTTCTGCATTTCAGAATTTAAGCTTGTTTCTCTAAAAATTATAATGCACAGACTAGATGTTATAAACAATAAAGCAATGACCAGTCTATTTCAGTTAGTATGATTGGTTTCTTCGTTTTACATAAAAAACAAGAAGCACATCACTTCATCTTGCCAAACAGTTGATATTAACAAATAGATGCAGACACAGGAACATAAACACATAGACACAGAAGGACACACACAAACTTTATTTTTTTTTTTTTTTTGGGGGGGGGACCCTTCCATTATTTAAGGTTCAACTCCCCAAATATATGGAAGGAAAATCCTAAAACTATACCATACTGAATCTGGTAAATGTGTGCATTTTGATTTTTATTAATAAGTCATAAATATACTGTTAACCAATCCTGAATATGTGGTTTGGAAATCTGGGGAAGATTTATATGGATAAGTTTAAATAAAAAGTTGGGAACTGGATTCATTAAGAAGATGAAAGCATTCTTCATTGGTCTCTATGGCTTTCTGCATACTGTTCACCTAGATCAGAGATCTCCAACTTGGCAATTTTAAGACATGTGGAGTTTAACTCCCAGAATTCTCCAGCCAGCATAGCTGGGAGTTGAAGTCAACAAGTCTTAAAGTAGCCAAGTTTCAGACCTCTGGTTTAGAATGTCTTTTGCTATTGGAAAGGTGTACCTCACCAATATTGGAAAGAGTCATAAAATGTTCTCCATACTGAAGGGACTGGGAGAGTGGCCAGTCTTTAGGCAAGCCTATCTACCTTCCAAGGGTAAAAGATGTGATATGGGCTAAAAAGAGGTCATCCTGCTAATAGAGAATAAGCTTGAAAATTGTAATTTTGACAGTGAGGTAGGACCCCACTCAAAATTTTATTGTTTGGATGTGCTGAACTGATCACAGTGGAAAGTGGAGCTGATGAAGGAACTGGTTCCATGAAGATGGTTCCCATGATGACACCATAAAGTAGTGGTCTCCAACAGGCTTTATATCTGAGAGTTGGTAGATACAGCTTTGTCTAAACTGGTTTTTATTGAAAATGACTTATAAATTGATTTTTGGACTAAGAACTTACAGAAGGACAAGTTCTATTATACCTTGAGATTTCCTCCATCTAGCAGTGAAAGATTTATGTATGTTTAAAATTTAAAAGAAAACCTTTTATTGGAAATAAGCAGTGAAAAGCTTTTAGAAGATTCATTTTGGGGGAGAAATTAAATGGACTAAGGGGAAGTTTGGTAAGCAGACGCTGAAAACCTTATAACAATTTCTTTGTTTAAAATCCTTTTAAAATATATGAAGATCTGAGTTCACTTTTCTTGAAATGTTCAGGTAAGAGAAAACATGATAAGAAAAGACTTTGAAGGTTACTAGAGGCAATTTCAAAAAAAAATTAAACATTGTAATTAAAGGAGAACTCCCACTAATTCAGAATGGAGAACCATTTGGCAACCCATAAGTAGTTCTTTAGACTGTCTAATACAATCAAAATGAGCATGAAAGAAAAGATATCAAGCTGTTTTGGATACAGATTTAAAATTGACAGGATATAAAAATCATATTGACAAATATGATTTTTTAAAAGTGAATAGGTTGAGGTTTCAATGGTTAAAAGAGACACATAATATACCAGAACAACTTGGATGCATGGAACTTAAATAAGAAAATTTACCTGATTTTTTTTTTTACTTTCAATTTACAAAAGAGATATGCTATATGTATGAAGAGAAAAGCAAAATAGAGAAGAAATCAGCTTTTGCGACATTATTATTTGGGACATTATAATAAATCAAAACCCTTAAAACAAAAACTATGGTTCACAAAATGAACATATTTGGTCAAAATTAAACACCATATGATCCCCTCTTTTCTAAAATTTTTAATGGTTTCTTAAGACTGAATGGGGAAGTTTTAAAGCTTTATTTATGGATATGATATGGAAAAGAAGTTTGTTGCATTTTTAGAGAAAATGACAAGTTATGATATTGTAATTGAGTAGAGATCAAGAAGATGATAATACAAAATTAATTTCTGAGACACCATTTGAAGAAATTAAGATTCATACTTTCAATTTGTTGTTTTTAGTAGCTTTAATGGCATTTTTCTTGATTAAGTTTGAATGATGATGTTTTAAAAAATTTATTTATAGATAAGACACAGGAAGAAGAGTTTTAGAGAAAATGGCAAGGTATTATGTAAAATACATGAAAGAATTGGGAGCATGTTAGCTCTGGTTAGGACACTGGGTTGACAGCAGCAAGTCCATGTTCAAGACCAGAGAACTGCCTTGGAATGGCATGATCTCCTGTCCTTCATTCCAGGTCCTGCTGGAGACATGAAAGGAACTCCCACTTGGGTGCCTCTCGAGCAATGGTGATTTCACTGACTAATTCTTTCAACTTGGAAGCCCCTTGGATTGAAAGATGAAGTGTTATTATTGCCAATAGATAAGACATTGAATATTGAATGAAGAGAGTTTTAGCTGAAATATTAGAGAAAGTGTTGAAAATCTTTATACTTGTGTTGATGAATGAGGAAATTATTTATTTCTATATTTTTGTTGTTGCTTCTTTATATACACATGCATATACACATATCTGCATGTATGTGTGTGTGTTTGTATGCCTTATTTTTTTTCTTGTTTATATTCACCTTACCTGTATTCATTTTCTATTTTTGTAATTTTAAACTTCAATAAAATTATTATTAAAGAGAGAGAGAGGGAGGGAGAGGGAGAGAGAGAGAGAGAGGGAGGGAGAGATGTCCAGGCTTTAAACAATCTCAAAGCAATGGTTAGATGATCAGTTAGTGTCATGAACTGTGCCTTAAAGTAACCATATAAAATGGCTCAGCCATAATCTTCCTTTCAATGACTTACAATTGGACACACTATTTTCTTGTATCAAGAAAAATGGAAAGTCATTCTTTTCTCTTCCTGACAACTTTTTGTTGTTGTAGGCAGCAGTGACAACTGCTGAAGATTGCATTTCATAGACAATCTGCCAATCGGTTAAGATTATTATTATGTTCTTAAGGAACAAGTTTTCATTTTGGGAATTATTTACCAACCTTGATTAATAAAAGTTTGACTTTCTCTCTTTCTCAGTGGAATTTGACAGCAATTCTCTCATGTGTGAGAGAGGCAGAAACCATATCCTTGAATACCTTTATTCATCATTCTGAAGAATTAATAAAAATTCTGCCCTTTTCAGATAAAATAAAATGAAATGTAATGAAGCTGACATAGCCCCCAAGGCATAGATGTGTTTGCAAGTCTCAGTTGAGCTTTTAGACACCATCAATGCCAAATTAACTTTTCTAATATATTGAAATGCCACATAGCAGAGAAAAACAATGTTGAAACAGAGATGAGGCTCTACAGGGTATTGTATCTTTCATCTGGTTTGATAAAGAAATGGGAATAATGAAAAATTAGTTCTATGTTTCCTCTGATGAACAACTTGACATACATCTTAACACTGGCCTTCAGTGATTGCAATGAGGACATATTCTTTGGCAGCTGGCAGACTAGAAAGACAGCTAGATCATTTGAGATTATTACAAGAACTACTTTCTTTGTGTAATATTCCTCTACAGGGTCTACAATTCAAGAATTGTAGACCAAGCATAAAATAAAAATCAAAAAAATAAACCAACAGCTATATATTGATTTTCTCTCTTTTCCATAGTATCATCTAGTTTAACATACTTCCTCTTGGAGAGGGGGGGCATTGTTTGGGAAGGGTTTTCTGCATTCAAGGTGGGACTGTCCAGAGGAACCCCTCTGTCCTCCAAATTCCAGGCAAGGAGAAACTAAGCAAAGGACATTAGAGAACATATGTAAAAGGTTGATCATCAGACTAGCTTTGGTGGTGGTGGTGGGAAATTGATTAAAGAGCATGGTAATCAGACCCTGGAGGCACAGGGCAAAATTTTTCATGGGGGTTATGAAATGCTTCTACTGATACATTGAATGAAATGTTAATAACCTAGCTATGACTTTAGGAAGTACAAACAAAAGTTGAATTTCTGCTCAGAAGAGCTAACAGACTAGGGGAAGCCAAGGCACATCAAAATGTGTCAAGGGCTTTAATTGTGCAGTTACAAGTTCCATTTTGACTTTTTTACTCCCTGTCCAAGCATCCTTGTTTTTACCACCACCCTTCATTCCGGTGTGTCTTCCACGACAGACAGAAAGGAGGCCTAATTATTTCTGCTACAGCTCTAAATTTGTGTTTGCAAAAGGCTTTAAATTAGATAAGTGTTAGAAAAATAAATAAGGGATCAACTTGTGGTTCTAGATTTAAACAAAACAGATTGTTTTTCTATAGGTAACAAAGAAATAAAAATGTTCAAATGATAACAGTACTCATTGCTGAAGGAATTGTCATTAGCTATTTTTTCTTTCTGTTCCCCCCTTTATATTTTATATAATACTGTAACTGTTTGAAAAATAGAAAACGAAGATGCTTGAATTAAATCTGAGTTCTATATGCAAAGCATTGGGCCTTGTTTTTCCTTTAGCTAAAGGAATGGAACTTAAAGAAACACTTAGAAGAGTGAAACATGATATAATGATATTTAGAACTTATAAAGTGAATGCAAGCAAGACTAAGAAACAAAATACATCCTTTAGAAAGTTCTTACTATAGCATACAAAAGGAATATGAAGATGAATATGGCTTTTTGAATCAGCTGGATAAAGAAATATGTCTGGGAGGGAATCTGAAAGAATAGGATAGGAAGATAAATGAAGTAACTAGAATATGAACATTAGTAGACAAATTTATTTCCCATTAGACTTATATGGGCATTTATTCTGCTGTTTGTTAGAGACATCACATTTTTGCCTTCCTAAAGCCAGTCTGAACTGTGATTCCAGTCTATTTTAAGGTAAACAATTCAGCAATTTCTATAGAAACCACAACAGCTTCAAAAAGAATAGCACAGTTGCTTCAGGAGCTATAGTTGCTTCCTATTGGTAAAGCCCAGAGTTGAAACAAACCATGAATTATCTGAAATTGCATGATGTTTTTACCCATAATGGAATTACTTCCTCTAGGCTTTGTGTTCCAAACATTTTACTGACACTGACATTCAAAATTAAGTGTTTGATTCTTTTAAAGCCATTTTATTTTCAGGAGTGCATATTAATGTGAAAGATAATATGTACTTATTGTTACTTCTTTCCTAAAAAGCAGCTCTACCCTGAATGTGCAGATAGTCAAAACAAATTTAAAATAAAATAGAACAAACTAATAATTTAAAGAGCTTATGGACTCCTTGGTGCTCTTTCAGATTGTTTTCTTTCTTGCAGACATTTAATTACCAAACTAGGTAACACCATCAATGCTAGAAGGGAGTGGTGTTTGCTTTCATTTTATATATTATTGGCACTAGCACTTACTAATTGATGAGACTAACAAAATATATACATACATTCATGTATACACTACAGATTATTTTCTGCATTACCTATGAAGAACTCATATGCAATGATTTAAAAAGATTGAAAATTAAAATGCTTTTATCAGTGGATCATTAACTTTTCAAAAATGTCCTTTCTTCACCTATGAATTTTATTTCCTCTTCTTCACAAATAAAAACTTTTTTTCTCTCAATATGACCAGTGACTTTTTGATTATGGGAGGGTTTCCAGATTTATTTCTTTGAGTTGAAATAATAAAAACTTCAACTTTGCTTAGAAAGTCACTTAACATTATGAAAGGTAAAAAATACCATACAAGTTGACATTAATAATGGAATCTGTGATTCTCTAGATCTTGTTAAACCAAAATTCCCAACAACCCATATAGCAATAAACAATAGTGAAATATACTGACAGATGGATATCAGCAGGACCTGGAATGCCATAGCTCTGTAGCTCTTTGTTATCAACACTAAAATCTAAAAATCCCAACTTGTCTTCTCATGTATTAATCTATTATTTATGAGCTGAGTATTATGTTCCATATATCTCTGAGTTCTCAGATTATGTCACATGTGAAGTCTAGACCAAATCTCAAAATGATTTTCCAGCAGAAACATCCAAGAAAGCCTACCTTCAAAGCAAGACCAAGTAATTTCAATAAACATTTCTCAGGTGAGTATTCTATATATGCCTTAAAGTGATTTCACTTCTTTTAAAAATAAAATCTGTTTTAGAATAGTTTAGATTAGACAGACAGGTGAGCAGGGGTTTGGACTAGAAGATCTCAAGATCCAGCTTTATCCTGAATTAGATAGATAGATAGATAGATAGATAGATAGATAGATAGATAGATAGATAGATAGATAGATAGATAGATAGATAGATAGATAGGACAATCATCATAAAACCATTTCTTTACCTAGGTAGATTCAATCATATTTGAAATATGTATTTTTTTAAAAAAATGTTGGGCCATCTACACAGCCTACAATTCCCCAATGCTGTCAGCAGTGTGGTACAGCTGGAACAGGTTGAGTTGTTTCATGAACACTTAATGATTGATGAATACTATTTTGTAAATCTAAGTACTTCATGTAATGCTTCTGTACAGTATGTTTAATTCCTCTGATTCTGTTATTCAGCTAAATCTTTTCAAAGCTCATTAGCACATTGCTGCAGATATAATTATATTTCAGTCAGCACAGCATTTTCCTACTGATTGTGGGGCAGAAAATAGTTCCCTTTGGTGCCTTTCTCTCTCAACTGGAGGCAGAGAACTTAACTGCTGTAACTACTTATGTGACAAAATTGGCAAATAGAGGACCCCCAGATGAAAAACTCTCCAATCTCTATTTCTAAGAGGAGCATCTGGGCCTTTGATTGACTTCCTGGCTTGAAGAACTCTTCCTGGCAGAAGAACTCTTGCATCTTTCAACTTTGTATTTACTTAGACATCATACAGAATTACCACAAGGAATGAAATAAAGAAGGATAACCCGAGGAATATTTTAATGAGAGAAATATTAATTATGATGCATTTGTTTCATTTTTACAAGGAGGTCTTATGCAATGTCATAATTAGTGAATTGTGCTATGTATCCTTATGAAAAGATACAATTTATGATTTTCAAAAAACCAGTGCTGTAGTACAATTTCCTTGAATCTTATTCCTTCCCCATTTAGGTCTTGCTATGCTGTCTCATTCTGGTGTTATGATATTCCAGAAGTGTTGTTGAAGGTATGCAGATCATAGGGCTGAGAGCTTTTTAGAGTACTAATTATATATATATATGACATGCTTAGCTTAAAAAAAAAACCTTTGGGTAGTTGCTGATGTTGCCAATGATACAAAATTACAGTGGGATCATAATATGTAAACAGCATGAATGTAGTAATTTCAGGTGGTGAAAGATGAAATAAATCAACTACAATTGACATCTTAGGCATCAGCAAATTGAAATGGATTGGAATTGGATACTTTCATTCCAAACATTATACTATTTAATGCTCTGAAACAAACAAACTAATAACAATAACAACAAACTAAGCAGCAGCAGCATTGCTTTTATGGTCAGAAAGGATAGCAAAGTTGGTGCAGTTCAGTGACTATATAATCCAAATTAAACTTTCCTGACAACCCTTTAATATAATTATTATCCAGATTACAGTCCAACCACTATAGAAGAAAAGGAAGTTGACAAATTTTATGGTCAAATTCAGCATAGGATTTTTTCTTCTTCATTGCTAACACAAATAAACAAAACAACACACACACTCAGACATATATTTATATCATTTATATACAGTACATACTGTACTTATATCCATGCATATAGGCATGTATATATGTACACTTAAAATATGGCAAGAGGTTGACTATGAACAGATTGTGAACTTTTCATGTACAAGTTCTAAGTCAGCTAAAACAAGATAAGAAACCCAACCATTTTCCATGGTATGATTTTAAACATGTACCTACCTTTTTCAAAGAAAATATTAGGCATTAAAGTCCTGAATCTGATTGAGAGGGGACCAGAAGAATTATGGAATGAAGTCAGAGGTATTCAGCAGGCTCTGACCAGTTCTGGAGAATCGGAAGCGGAAATTTGAGTAATTCAGAGAACCAGCAAATACCCCCACTGGCTGGAGATTTACGGTATCCTTCCCATACTCAGAGAACCAGTAGTAATTTTTTTTTTAATCCCACAATTGAATGAAGTCATAAATAAAGTTCTTAAAATAGATGTGAAAAGAGATTTTCAAAGACAAAGGAACTAAAGAAACCTATCTGGATGTCAGAACAGATGGTAAATATTGCTAAAAAGAGAAGTCAAAGCCAAGAAAGAGAAAGATCTCAGGAAGGCACTTAAAGAATTTCAGAGAGCTTATAGAAGAGATAAGAAATACTATTACATCTGTAATATCAAAGATGGAAACAGACATGGAAAAAACAAAGAATGTCTTCCAATAGATATCTGAGCTCAGAAAGTGATTCCAACTTCAAAGTGGTATATTAAAGGATGCCAACTGACAGAGAGTACGTGCCTGATATTTCTTAGAAAAAAAAGGTTTGTATAATGTTTGAAGTTGTTGTTATGGGCTTACATCATTGGTATCAAAACATCTAATGTTGTAGCTTTATAAAATATCAGTTACTGAATACCCTCTGTTTTTTTCTGCAAGGTTTTAAAAAAGGAAAAAGATAAATCAAACTCTAAGCAGTGGAACTTTTTCAGTCCACTGGCCCCTTGTTGCTACAATTCATCCTCAGTGGTCCCACCCAGGGGGGGGATTCAAATATTTTAACAACTGGTTCTGTGGGCATGGACTAATTTGTGGGCATGGTTTGGTGGTCATGTGACCGGCTGGATGTGGCTTGCTGGCTGGACATGGTTTGGTGATCATGTGACTGGATGACATGGTTTGATGGCCGTGTGTCTGGCAAACCAAATATAAGCTCAATGGCTGGTTGCTTAGTAAGTGTTCTAATTTATGACTGACCTCCCCAGAGCTACTTGACCTGTTTTTTGGAGTTTTGACAGTTATGCACACACACACACACACACACACACACACACACACACACTCCCTTCTAGCCCTGTTGGAGCAGGTGGTTGGGCTAGATATCTCATTCACTTTCCCCTCCCTCCTTTCTTTCTTTCTTTCTTTTTCTTTTCTTTCTTTCTTTCTTTCTTTCTTTCTTTCTTTCTTTCTTTCTTTCTTTTCTTTCTTTCTTTCTTTTTCTTTCTTTCTTTCTTTCTTTTTTTTGTTTCTTTCTTTTTTTTTTTGTTTCTTTCTTTTTCTCTTTCTTTGTGTCCCTTCCTTCCATCCCCCCTCTTTCTTTGTCTATTTGTCTATTTTCTTCCTTTCTTCTCTCCCTTTTTCTTTCCCTTTTTTCTTTATTTTCTTTGTTGTCTCTCCTTCTCTCTTTCCCTCTCTCTTTCTTTCTCTCTCTCTTGTCCTCCCTCCCTCCATATCCCATATCCCATTTACTTTCTCATCCCTCCCTCTTTCCTTCTCTCTCTCTCTTTCTTTCTGTCCCTTCCTTCTATCCCCCCTCTTTTTTGTCTATCCCTTTTCTTCCTTTCTCTTCTTTCTTCCCTTCCTTTTTCGTTTCTTTACTTTCTTGTCTGTTCCTTCTTTTCTTCTCTTTCCCTCTCTTTCCCCCTCTCTCTTTCTTTTCTCTTTCCCCCTCATCTTTATTTCTTTCTTCTCTCTCTCTTTCTCCTCATTCTCTCTCTGTCATTCCCTTTCTCTTAGTCCCTTCCTTAATCTATGTACCTATTTTCTGCCCAGGCAGCATGGCCGAATATGTCAAAGGCCTGGGCTTATCCTGCATCACCCCATTTCACCTTTCAGAGGCTCCGGCCCTTAATTTCGCCCATTTCCTCCCCCACAACTGCCTCTTGTCATCCCACACCATGACTTTAACCTTCCTCCCACAGCTGGCTGCCAGGGAAGGCAAGCCAAGGCTGAACCCCCCCCCCAAAAAAAAAAAAAAAAAAAAAACCCCACACACCACGGTGGCTGGAGGTTTCTTGCAACAAAAATTACTGACCTCCAGCTTTGCTCTGCTTCTCCAATGAGCCACTGTGGTCGCATTCTAGGTGCCAGTCCTGCAGGTCCACCCCATTGAGCCCATTGCACCAGAGGGACTTGCCCAAGGAAGTCCGAGTGGAGTGGTGCAGCAGTCAATAGGATGGGTCTGTATGGCCGGTGCCTAGAACGTGGCAGCGGTGGTGCATTGGAGAAGCAGAGCAAAGTCAGAGGTCATTAATTTTCTCTGCAAAAAAACCTCCAGACGCTGTATGTTTTCTTGTTATTGCTGGACCTCAGTTGCACCAAAAAAAACCACACAGTGTCTGGATGCTTTTTGCAGCAAAAATTACCAACCTCTGGCTTTACTTGCTCTGCTTCTCCAACACACTGCTGTGGCCGTCAGCGATAGTTGCCCATGCACGCGATGTCGTGCATGCGCAGTAAGGACTGACTGGGCAGGGAACAGAGGAGCAGGAGGAGAGGAACAGGGACAGCCAGGGGCCTGTTTTACCAGTTCTCCGGACCTCCCAGGAATGGTAATGAACTGGTAGAATCCCACCCCTGAATTGTGCCCTGTGAGGGGCTCACCTCCAGTGCCCCCTCTGTCTCTTAGCACCCCTCCGCCAGCCCCCTTGCCTCTTAGTGCCCTCCTAAGGCATCCCACCACCCTCCGGGGGAGTACTACCCACTTTGGAAACCACTGCTCTAAAGGATAGGACCAAATGATGAAAAAGAGGTGTTTATTTATTTGGTTGTCAAATTTCTGCAGCTGGTCCAGCTTTACAATAATTCTGGGCAGCATCGAATATATACTTTTAAAAGTTGAAAGTGTTATAACCAGAAAAAAAAGAATGAGAAACACACAGAGACAGCAATAAAGTGGTACCTCTCAACCTCTAATAGTATCAAAGGGCCGGATCTAAATCCCTAACCCAGGGCCAAAGAATTAGGTCTTCAAGATATGCTGAAACAAAGCTGGTGTATGGTAATCAAAATCCACTAGATATTAAAGATAGCACAAAGATGAAATTTAAAGATGCCTTCAATATAAGAATGGTTAAAATGAGGACACATCTGTTCGGATTCTTTGGCACTAATATGAAAGTGATTTGCCACTGTTTTCTTTCAGGATTATATAGAACATTCTCACCCAAAGTCAGGTAGCTCCATCCCTGCTACCATTCTGGAAGTTCCTCCAGGCTTAAGCTAATATAAATTTTAAATTTATATACTGTTTTTAATATATAATCTACATTTTTATGTATATGTAAATGTAATGTACATTTCAACATCTTTGACCAAATATTTTCTGATTGATCCATCTTTATGTTATAACCACAATTTTTAGCCCTCTTTATCATAAATTCTTTAACATGTTCTCAGTAGTGGTATTTTAACTGGTTCTGCCTGGTTCTGGAGAGCCAGTAGGAGTGATGAGCAGTGGAGATTGAACCGGTTCTCTCTGCTGCTCTGCTGGCTCTGTGGTTGGGCCCACCCGCCCACCCGGGCTCCTATACTCACCTTTATCCACGAAATTTGAAGCGCAGCTACTTTGTGTGGCATACAAGAGTGCCCGCGCAGCAGCTGCTGAAGTGACCATCATGCAGGCTTGCAGGAGGCGAGTTAGAACGCCTCTGCACCTCCACAAATGCCTCCGTGCCTGCGCAAAGTGCACGTCTGGTGTGCATGGGCATTCAAAGCGCATCCACCAAGCCATGCTCACCAAACCTGTGGCAACAATATTTGAATCCTACCACTGATTAGTACACTGCCCAATATTGTGGGAATATAAATGTGATTAATAAATACATATAAATAAATACTTTCTCCTAATTGTTCAGTCTGGAATTCCTTCACAGAATTCTTGTTCTAACATCCAATATTAACATACTTGGTTTACCTAACAGAATTCACAACAAATTTACAATACTGAAATTCTAAGCACACTAAATTAGTTGATTGTAGAACTTGGAATAATTTGCAATTTTCTATATAAGTTATAATTCTTAATTTTGATAACACTATTATATAGAAATATTCTCCAGTTTATTAATTTATCAATGAGATATTTTGCATAAAGATTCATTTTCATAATTTGCATTGTGTAGAATCAATGTTACTGAATTGACACAAGACAAAGAAATATATTGTGACTGCTTTCCACAACTCAGGTGGAAGAATTAAAAACAGTGCCTGCCACATTCCCTACTTTTTGTGGGAGCCTTTATATCACTAATTTGAGGTAATACTAAATCCCTACTACTATATACCTTTGAGGATATAGAAATTATTTAAGGTAATGCATGGTAATTATTACTACCCTTATTGTGAGAGTACCACATGTGTACAATGAGATTGGCTGAGCCTCCCTTTGTGCCTTCCCCAACACAACTCACAGTGAGGACAGAAGTCTCTAACCCTGTCCCAATCTTATTACACTATGTGACCTTTTTGCATAATGCTCCAGCCCTGCAAGTCTATCATACTATGTTGACATGAAGTTATTTTCCATTCAGAAGTCTGACAGCCCACGGGTAGAAACTGTTCTTCAGCCTATTGGTGTGGCTGGCTATGCTTTTATATCTCCTACCCAATGGTAGGAGACTGAAGAAGTGCTGACCAGGATGTGAGTCGTCCCTGAGAATTTTCCTCAGTCTTCTAAGGCAGCGAGCCCTAGCGATGTCATCTAGGGAAGAGCTCATAATGTTTGTGCTATGCTTACCACCCTCTGTAATGAGTTTCTATCCGTGGCTGTCAAGCCAGCATACCACACCATAATGCAACATATGAGGACGCTTTCTATTGTGGACTGGTAAAAGGAGGTCATCAGTCATTGTTCCACTTTATTCTTTTGCAAGACCCTAAGGAAATGGAGTCTCTGTTGTGCCTTTCTGGCCATCTGAGTTGTGTTGATTTTCCAGGTAAGATCTTCTCTGGGGTAGACTCCCAGGAATTTAAAGGAGGAAACTCTAATGTAACCAGAAGGAACTCTAATGTAACCAGAGAATATAAAGGACAGCAAAGAAAACAAAGTTATCACAGGATCAATTAATTTTAAAAGGTATTTTCAAATAAGTTCACTTATTTGTACAACTTAGCTACACCCCATCCATACTAACTTTTATTTCATTACAGTACCATTTTCAGAGGATTTATTATTGAAAACCTATGGAAACTCTGCTAAATACTAACATTTGTTCCATGCTGAACATAGCACAAAGTAAACCATTCATCTTAAGCCAAATACCATATCAGTATATATTTTTGTCCTCTGTGGCTGATAGGATCTGATTTAGCTTAGGGAAAGGGCAAGGAAGAAAAGGGTTGAAACTCTTGGACAGAAGCAATCATTTCCCCATGTCTTTAAAGCAGCAGATCCATACAATCTGTGGGAAAGCTTAATCATAGATATTTGATATCTTATCATTATTAGCTTAAGGCCCAAAGCTTGCTGAGTAACTGGAAAAAATCACTTTCTTGTAGGCTAACCAACTATAAACTCAGTATGTGTGAGAGGAATGGGGAAGAAGGGAAAAATTGCACATCTTATCCTAAACTTCTTCAATGTTGGCTAGTATGTGTGTGTGTGTGTATATAATCTAAACTGGGAATGTATTTCAGTATCTTCACTTTGCATGAAGATACTATTTCACAGAGTCTAAGCCTTTGACAACTTGCTTTGGTGATTTCAGTATAACTGTTTCGTAAACGAGTATTTATATTAAGGATTAAGATAAATACGCTAATAGTCATACATACTTTAAAAATATTCCAGAGCTATTCTATACTGATTAGTGTATATACTATTTTAGGAAAACTACTTTTTCCAGTGCTGCTCATCAGGAGGTGTATGGCACCCAGGGTCCATGCCATATTACAATAAGTTCCTTAACTGCCAAGTGTATAAGAAATTTTCACAACTCATTATCTGGGCTAATTTAAACAGCATATAGATTCAAAATTACTATGGTTTAAAATAAACATCTATCGGCCAGCAGTGATTAGAGTCACAAAGTTCAATAAACCTCAGTAGGGGACCATGAGCAAAAAAAAATGGTTTGAAAACCCCTGTTCTATGTGAAATCTAATTAGGTTAATAGAATTATGAGGTCACATTCCAGCTACTTCATATTTGTTATTTGATTATGTATGAATCTCCCCACTTTTCTGTCTATTTCCACCAGTAAACAGTTGCGGCTAGAGTGTGCTATGATAGTAAGCATATAAATACCCATAAATTTGGCTAGCAGCTGCTAGGTGTATTCATATTTTACAGATGATCCTGATAAAATAGGAGTTTATGGGGTACTAGAAAACTATTTTTTGTTTTGGTAGTGGCGGAGGAAAATTATATGACTGTGCAAGGGAGAAAACTGCAGAATAACAGAGACAACCAGAGGATCAAATTTCAATAAAATTGTATCCAGAAAACTCAGTTCTAGATTTCAGCTCCTAATTTCTAGAAGACTAGGCAAATCCACAGTGAAAATTTGAGCAATTAAGAGATATTCACATTGATAATGGTTATATATTTCTCCTGAAGGTACTAATGGGTAGGATGCTACCAGTTCAGTCCGGTTCTATAGAACCTGTAGCTGCGAAGAGAAGCTGACAACGAACCGGTTCGGTGTTTGGCCCACCCGCCTGCCTGAGCTCTAGCTGTCCTTTATTACCTGCTTTTCCCTCCTCAGCTGCTTTGCGCAGCACAGCTGAGGTTAAAAAGGAAGAAACAAGAGGATTTTCAAATGCTGTGCACCCGAGCACAGCGCTTGTCAGCTGTCCAGGTGGCACAGCTGATTATTTCTTGCAAACGCTGTACACATGATTGTCCACAGTTCAGAGAACTGGCAAATTGTTCCACTGGCTGACCCTGCCCCTCCCTGCCCATTCACTCCTTACCTGGCATGTGAGCCATCCAACTTGCCTGGTTTGGTAAGTTCCTATTTTCCCTCCCCCCCCCCCCAACCATCAGTTGTTCTGCTCTGCTAGGAGATTTAGATTAGCTAGAAAGCAGGAAATCCTTGGATTTCTTGTTTTCTAGCTAATCTAAAAGCAGAGCCGAATCTTCCTTAGGACTGAAAATTTTCAGTGTAGACTCAGGTAGCCGATTGTAGATAGATAGATCTCTAAGTTAATCTGTGATTCTATGAGCAACTCAAGCTGCCTGTCTACTTTGCCTGCTTTGGGGTAAAAGTTGCTCTGTTTATATAAAAAATTCAATATTTACATACATGGTTGTTGTGAATTAATTTTATGAGTTTGCTTGCAAGCAAATTTTATGTGACAGACTCAGGTAGCCAATTGCAGATAGATAAATCTCTAAGTTAATCTGTGATTCTCTGAGCAACTCAATCTGCTTGCCTTTTGGTAAAAGTTGCTTTTTTATATAAAAAAAATCAATGTTTACATAAATATGTATAATATTTACATACAAGCCATGCCCAGTCAGCAAGCCATGCCCATCCAGTGACATAACCACCAAGCCACACCCACAAATTTGGCCACACACACAGAACCAGTTGTTAAGAAATTTGATTCCCACCCCTGAAGGTACTTCAGCTGATTCCTGGCAGAAATGCCAATGTTCATTATTATTATTATTACCTTTATTGTCAGAGTGCAACATGTGTACAATGAGATTAGCTGAGCCTCCCTTCATGCACGTCCCCCCCCCCACAAACACAACTCACAGTGAGGACAGAAGTCCCTAATCCAGTCCCATCTTATTACACTATGTGACCTTGTTGCACAACAAGCCGGCGCTGCAGGTCTAGCATATTATGTTGACATGAAGTTATTTTCCGTTCAGAAGTCTGACAGCCCACAGATAGAAACTGTTCTTCAGCCTGTTGGTGTGGCTGGCTATGCTTCTATATCTCCTACCTGATGGTAGAAGAGTGAAGAAATGCTGACTTCTTCATGTAATATGTGAGTCATCCCTGAGAATTTTCCTCACTCTTCTAAGGCAGCGAGCCCTAGCGATGTCATCTAGTGATATCAGGGAACAGCCTACGATGTTTTGTACTGTGCTCACCACCCTCTGTAATGTCTTTCTACCTGCAACTGTCAAGCCAGCATACCACACCATAATGCAATATGAGAGGACCCTTTCTATTGTGGATCGGTAAAAGGAGGTCATCAATCATTGTTCTACTTTATTCTTTTGCAAGACCCTAAGGAAATGGAGTCTTTGTTGGGCCTTTCTGGCCACCTGGGTTGTGTTGATTTTCCAGGTAAGATCTTTGCTGAGGTAGACTCCCAGGAAGTTAAAGGAGGAAACTCTCTCCACACTGCCCTCCTCAATGTAAAGTGGGGTGTGTTCCTTCTTCCATGACTTATGACCATTTTGTTATGACTGTTGCAACATCCTCCCATCCAAGTACTAACCAAGCCTGACCCTGCTTAGCTTCCGAGATCAGACAAGATTGGGAGTGTTCAGGTAGTATTCATTGTCACTTGATCAAAATCCAGACCCTAACATGCATTTATGACAATTGCAGTGTCCCACTGTGTCCCAGGGTCATGTGATTATCCTTTCTAATCTTCCAGCCAGCTTCTGACAAGCAAAGACAATGGAGGAAGCCAGATGTGCTTAATGAGCATGTGATTCGCTTAACAACTACAGCGATTCGCTTAACAATTGTTTCAAAAAAGGTCACAAAATGGGGCAAAACTCACTTAACAACTGCCTTGTTCAGCACAGAAATTTGGGGTTCTATTAAGCAACCCAGAATTTTGGATTGTACGTTGAGAATTACCTATATTTTGAGATTGTTTAAATGGAGCAAGAACCTAACGTAAAGCATTGATCATGTTTATGATTTTATTTGAGGGGGAGCCCTTGATTTACTATGAATAAATGCAGGTTTCTTGAGAACATTTTTAAAAATGATTTGCCCTTTCTTTCTTTTAGGGCTGAGAGAGAGTGATTGGCCCAACTTCACCCACAGGCTTTCATGTCTAAGGCAAGACTAAAATTCTGTCTGTTCCATTTTCTCGCTCTGCGTCTTAAATCACTGCTCCAAATTGGCTCTCAGCACTAAAAATACTAATATTTATTAGGAAATACAGTAAATTAAATCAGAGTTGATAATAAAGCATGTAAAACCCATTGGCAAATAAGATTGATGCTCTGCAAAGGTCAGCATCTATAATGCAGCATTGTTTGTATGCAAATTAATTAAATGTGGGCTAATTAATGTATTGCAATAGAAGCTGTAGCTCCAGGCAAGAATATTCTGTCAAAGAAATTGTTTTCAAAGTCAGCCTATTTTGTTTGTAATACATGAAGCAAAACAAGATAACCAATTAATATTTCTGAAATTAGCAGAGAAGTGAAACAGCTCAGATTCTGATCACAGGTGTCATGCACAGTTGTCAATGTTGTTTTTCTCCAGAATATCAATATGTGAATATGTCTTTTACATTTGTAAGTAAAACAAAGGGGATAAATATGTACAGTAGAAGAGATAAATGTAGTTATTCTTGAACACAGGGTATAGACCAGTGTTTCTTAAACTTTTTTTTTCTCTCTCTCAGGAACTCTTTCCACTTTTAAAAATGATGGAGGACCCCTAAAGAGTTTTCTTTATGGGTTACACTTATCAATATTTACTGCAATATACCTGCTGCTGTTCTCATGATTGTTTCATAGAATTTTAATATTGTATTGTTTTTCAACATAGGATACCAAATAATGTCCCCAGGGCTCCCAAGACCACACTTTAGGAAACAGTGGCCTAGCCTGTTAAACAAAAGCATTATTTACTATAGCTGTTAATACAGAGCAAATCCCTTTACTGACTGCGCTGACAAGAGATTTCACAAACTGGTAAATAACAACAATAAAGAGAGAGTATTCATTATTGTTCTAATAATCACAAATGAGCTCATTGAAAGTTTCCTTTCTGTTTCATGAAGAGCAAATTTTCTTCAGATACTATTTTGATTTTGAAAACATTAATTTTAACTTTTTAAGGGTTCTTGTTAATATTGGATTGGGTGGAGATAGCAATGGAAGTTTCAAGCAGCAGGGCATGAACTAGCTTTGACCTACTCTAATGCACAGGAAGATGTTGATCTGAAAAAGAGAAGTTTTCCGTCTCTTCTCCTGTCATGAACATATCACTTTGCTCAGATTTAGGATTGCTGGAGCTATTCCCTTCTGCAGAGATAGAGATTTAATAAGAAGTTAATGAATTTCAGGATCTCTGTGCACAGTGACATTTAGGAAATAGCACTGCCTCTTTACCTTGAGGAGGGAGAAAAATGATTGAGGAAGAGAGAGGACAATCTTTTAAAACAATTGATTATTGAAAATAGTTCTAGCATCTCCAAGAGGATGCAGTTTGACAACTGCTGGGAAAAATAAGTGTAGTTTCTAAAAAGGTTATATGTGGTAGCCAGACCTATTCAAACTCACTTGGAGAAGAGATATTTTTCTGAATATATTTCAGTTAGAGGTTTTCTTTTCCCCTGGTTTTGATGCTTACCGTCTGAATTGGATGTCATATGATGAGAGAGAAAAGGAGATTTTGTTAATTTAATCTAGATTATTGCACTATTATAGTGGTTGGACTGGGAATTAAAAGAACGCTTTACAATGATTTCCACACTTTTCAACAGCTGTGTGGAACTTTTTAGGGTGAGTCACCTGGAGATTAAAATGAAATTTCATCAGCATATTGACACACAAAACTCCATATGCCAGGAATTTGAGATGAATTAAATAAAATCCTTATTTACTTTTAAAACAGAGTCAGTTTAGATAAAATGGAGATCCTTCTGATAAGTAATTATCTTATTGACTAATTATATGCCATCATGTCAGTGTTGACTCTTAGCAACCACATATATAGACTCTTCCAGGATTTTTTTTTCAAACTTCTACATAAAGCCTCTAGATGAGCTCATCTGTTGCCATGGGATGAGGTCTCATTACTATGTTGATTATATCCAATTGTACATTTCCATTCCTGGTAAATTAAGTGATGTCATGATCATTGCATCCTGATGCCTCAAGGCTGTGAGGGTGTGAAGGGAGAACATTGAGCTTCAATGAACCCTGGCAAGACAATTAGTTTTTGGTCTCACTGATTCAAGGACCACATCATCTTTGTTGCTGGATAAGGTTACACTACCCAAGAAAGACCCAGCATGCATTCTGGGGATTCTTCTGAACTTGAGGAGCAGATGGCAACCATGGCTAGGAGGATCTTTGCACAGATTTCTATTGAGCATCAGTTGTGCCTAGATTGGCAAGCCTTGTTTACAGACATTCATGTCCTAATCACCTACAGTTTGGACTACTGCAATACACTCTACATGGAGCTGTCCTTGAAGAATATCCAACCTTCACTTGGTACAGAATGCAGAAGCACAGACAGTTTTCGAGCATTTAGGACAACACACATTATACTTCTGTTCTGCAAATTGCATTGATTGCCAGTTTGCTTCGAGGTCCAACTCAAGATGGTTTTAACATTTATTAAATCCCTCTATGCCATGGGACCAGGCTATCTGAGGACCACCTTCCTCTCTTAAATCAGCCTGACTCATCAGATTGCACAGGAAAGGGATGCTGCAAGCATATATTTGGCTAGGGATCCTCATGTAGCGGGTCCCAGAAGATATGCCTTCTCTGCTGTGGTGCCCATGTTATAGAATTTTCTTCCCACCAAAATCACTCCATGTCCATTTTATATTCACATTCCCTTGTTTTATTACAAAAGCTTAGCACCTTAGATTTCAACAAAATAAACATCTGTTTTAAATAATATAAAATCAGTTAATATTCTGTAACCAGATGCCATTTCAATTTAGAGGTTCAAGGGCAGAATAACAAACAATTCTTGCAATCATTCTAAAAGCTGGAATTGTTGAATCCTTTGTAAGGTTATGTAATGATATCGCAAAAACAAAGAACAACTTTTGGTACCTGTGCTAGTTTTTAAACATTTAAGAATAAACTATTTAAGACAGTTTTTCATCCTGTCTTTGGACCCTTTTATATGTTGCATATTGATGATGCCATTAAAACATCTGATTTCATTTTAAATATAAAAGCAAATATTACAGATATATGCAATATATAGGCTTATATGATTACTGTTGATTTATTTAAGTGAACATGGAGGAAAATTCTGTTTTGCCTCTGCATAATGTGTGAAATTGAGATTAGTGATTTTGGGTTTTTGACTGTAATCCCACTAAGAATAATTGGAGTGTGGAAGAGGATATATTGGGGAACTTCTCAGTCAGAACAAATATAATTAGATAAACACACATGGGTATAGCTTTGCAGCAGTATAAAACAATTATGTCACATCAGAATGCAGATTGTGTTCTATACTTCAGAAGATGGAATATGGACATAAAGTGGTAAAGGCATATCAGTTTCCTGAAAAATGTTAACATTGCAACAGGATTTTATATTTTTTTGATTATTTATTCATTCATTTTGTTATTTATTTCAACTTGACTCTAATTGACAGTGGCAGGACACAAAAACGCTGCTCAAAAGCTCATAGAGTCATTGCTGGAAGGCTTCTGGCTCGTTCTCAAATGTTCTCCAACTATTCCAGTTCTTCACAGCATACCATTCCATTTCAGTCCTGTTCTAGTTCACTGCTCCCAATTCAACTGCATTCCATCACCATAGTCACTTCAAAGATTCTCTCCATCAAAGCAAGCTACTAACCCCAAACACACAAAATCAACCAGCACCATCCTTTAACTTAACAAAATTGATTCATGATTTTTAAAAACTGTTTCTGAGAAAGAGATAGATCATTAGAAAGTGAGTTATTTATTTTTTTAAAGATAGAAAGAGAGGACAAGAGGGTGATCAGGTTCAATTAAACATGGAAGAGTGTGGCGATCAAAGACCAGTCATTGCAGGGTCCAAAGATGTCTCTTCCAAAGCTGTGCAGTTCAGAGTAGGTAAGCTAATGCGATGATAGTGAGGTTTTTTACTTAAAAATGTACAATTAACTACTTTTGCACAAGTTATATTTACAGGGACTGCTATCATTGAGGTGTTTAAAGCAATTGCATAAGACACAGCAAATCCTGAAGTTTTGAATTACTGCAGAAGGAGTGCAGACAGGAAGTAAATATGTAGAAAGCAAATTTTCCATATCATAAGTTTCAGATAAGCAAAAGACATTATTCCATGTGATGTTGGCCAATTGCACCCATAAGTTTTACTTCATTCGTTGCTCAGGTGAGTGTTTGTGTGAAATGACAGCCACTGATGCTGTAAACAATTAAGCATAAACAAATGAGCCCAGATTGGACCCTGTGCTATCTGTAAAGTCAAATTCCTGGGACTGGGACTGGATCTGGGGACTGGTGTAGACATCCTTGGCTGGGTGGACACAACAATCTAGAATCCACAAAGGTCCTGTAGGAGCAAACACAACAACACAGCCTTGCCCCCTTGCCCCAAGTATTGAATAGAAACATTCAATTAATTTAAAGTAAATAGAAACATTCAATTACATTCAATTAATATAAGGTAAATGGAAACATTAAATTGCATTCAACTGAGTTAAGATAAATAATAGATTTTTAACCTGGGTTGATTTAAGGTGTTGATTTAAGGTAAATAATACTTTTTAAACTTTTTTTAGAGACCCCTGAAGAGTTAGACCAGTCATTTGCTTCCTATCCATTCTCTTCTCCAGACTCCTGCCCTGGGAGTTAATCAACTGGACCTCACAGCTTTTGAAAGTAGAGCTTTCAGAAGGACAATGTTCAGCAGTGATGTTATCTATTCCCCTGACTTTAACTTACACATAACATACAGACCTATAAGACATATAATTCTGTTCTTTGGGCCTGAGCAACAGTGCTACAGTGTTTTGATTGCATTGATTCTTTAGATGAATCAAAATAAGTACATGGGACACTAAGAGGAATTTGACAGCAATGTGCTGCAGGCAAATTCAAACAGAAGGAGAAAGGAAGTCTCTTGTATAGTACTCAAAATTGTTAGGTGATGTGAAGTCCCTTCTTTTCTTTAAAAAGTAAACTATTATATTTCCACAGAGCAAAGCTCCACATTCAGAATTAGACAAAAGAATTTAAAATAAAAATATAAGTATTGTTCTTTTTTGTTGCCATATGTTATAACCATTTGCACCTGAGAATACTTTTTGGAGTAGCTTTCCCCAAAAGCTGACAAGCTCCTATTCTCATGACTCCCTGGAAAATGTTTTAAAGATATGTTCCTCCCTCCTACCAAATATTGGTATACTATGAAGCTAGAACCTGGGGAAGCTCTACAGTTTATACGGATATGTGGGAATCTGTTGTCTGAGGCATCAGAAGAGGATCCTGTTGGTTCTTATGCTTTTTACTGTTTTTATTATTCTATCATTGAGCCATTCAGGGCTATTGTACATGTATTACTATTCAAAAAAATCAACGAATACTTAATGAAAATGTTGCTGTATAGAATGGGAATAGGCATAATTTTTTTTTCCCAGCCTGTGGCCCCAATTTATGCTTGTAGGCTGCATGAACTGGAGTTATATAATGTGTAGCTAGAGACCCTTTTAATGACATGGATTGAGCAGGGCTTTTTTATTTGTTTAATACTCAGAGAGAGAGAGTTTGATGTAGCAGTTAAGATATCAATCTAGAAAACAGGAGACTCTGCGTTCTGGTCCTGCCTTAGGCACAAAGCTATCTAGTGACCTCAGGCCATTCATTCTCAGCCCTAGAAATCAGGCAAAGGCAAACTGCTTCTGAGAAACATTGGCAAGAAAACTTCAGGGTCTGGTCCAGGCAGTTGCCAGGAATCAAGACTGACTCAAAGGTACCAAAAGAAGGGGAGGAATGGAAATAACTTTTAGGACATAAAGTGGATGATTTAAACCTTGTAAAAAAATTTTAATTAAAAAAAAATACTTTATTAAGTACAGAAGATTAAAATATACAAATATACAAAAATAAAAAGTAATAATCATACAAATAGACATCAGCACAAATCATATTTCTCTCTAATACATTTGATATATTGATAGTGATTAAGTAACTCATAACAGATATTAAATGGCAAATATTCTTTATCCCTTGTGAAATAGATACTATCTATATTTTATATTATCAAATAATCTATTGTTATTATTGGATTATAACTGTGTTATTTTGTATATAAATCATTTATATAGCTTATTCAATAAGAAAGAGAAATAAAACTAATATTTTATACATTCCCATCATTAGACATATATGTAATAATATGTTTCCTAGGTTCATTTATTTTGTACATTCTTTTTCTTACGGTCTATCCAGTTGTACCATTTATCCCAGATCGAATAATACTCAGAATCATCTTTTAGTTTTAGCATGAGCCTCTCCATTTCGGCTCATTCATAAATTTACTAAATAATAATAATATGTATAGGTGGTAGGTTGGGCATTTTCCAATATTGTGCCAATGAGATTCATGCCACTGTTAGTATGTGGATAATCAAGTACTATACTTTGAGAGGGTACTCCCCTTTGATTATACCCAGAAGGTACAATTCAGTTTTCCACTCCAACCCACTTTGGGTAATTTCCTCTATCCATATTTTAATCCTTACCCAATTTTTTTAAATCTCTGGACATGTCCACCAGAGGTGGAAGTAGGTACCATGTTCTTCCTTACATTTCCAATAGCTCAGGTTTGTTGCTGGGTGTATTTTTGCTAGTCTAGAGGGTGTCAGATGCCATCTATACATTATTTTATATATGTTTTCTTTATAGGATATTGATTTTGTTAAAGTGAGATTCCTTTGTCAAATTTCTTCCCAATCGTCTAGATCTATATTATGGCTGAATTTTTTTGCCCATGCTAACATTGGTCCTTTCACAATTTCCTCAGCCAATTCATATTCTAATAAATAATTGTATAATTTAGATATCATTTTTTTCTGGGCCCAACAATATTTTATTGAATTGAGTGTCTTTTATTTCTAGTCCATATTCTTTTAAGTCCCTATTATATTTCATTTTTATTTGGAAATAGAACCAACAACCAATAATTATTCCTTGGGTTCTTATTCTTGAGTCAATTTAAGCTTTCCTTCATTATCTAAAATTTGGTGGTATTTAAGCTTTTTGCTGATATCCATTGTGTTGGGATGAAACATTGCCTCCATTGTTATTAACCACCTCAGAATTTTAATGTAATGATTCTTCCTAATATCTGTCCATATTTTAATCACAGATTTATGCAGAGTATGTCTATAGGAATATGAATGGCTTTTTTTGTTTGGCTTCCACAGAAATGCATGCCACCCTATTTGTAAATCATGGCCCTCTAATGTTAAAATTCTTTTATTTTCCAATTTGATCCAATCCTTTATCCACACTATCGCCGTCACTCTATAGTAGATCTCCCACGTTGGAAGTCCAAGCCACCTTTGCTTTTATTGTCTTGTAGGTAAATTCTTTTAATTCTTGTTTTTTTACCTGCCCAAATAAATTTCATAATAATTTTGTCCAGTTCTTTGAAAAAAAAAATCTAATAATATCGGGATCGTTTGAAATAGGTATAACAGTTAGGTAGAACATTCATCTTAATTGTAGCTATTCTATCTAATAATAAGATTTGCATTTTGCTCCAATTTTCCAAATCCCTTCCAGTTTGTTCTAATATTTTGGTATAATTGTCTTCCTTCAGAGTTAAAGTTCTAAACCTTAACTATATGCCTAGATATTTAATCTTATTTACAATTTGTAATCCCACTGATTTTTCTAATTCTTTTTCTCTGTTCTTTGTTAAGTTTTTAACTAACATTTTAGTCTTTTCTTTATTGATTTTCAACCCCACTAATTTACCAAATTTATCAATTTGTTTAATAATATTGGTCTTGAATCTATTGGCTCTTCTATAATAAATACCATATCATCCACAAACGCTTGTAATTTATATTCTTGATTTTTAATCTTTGTTCCCTTAATTTCCTTATCCAATCTAATTCTGTCCAATAGTGCTTCTAATAGAATAGAATAGAATAGAATAGAATAGAATAGAATACCTTTATTGTCATTGCATTCTACAAATACAATGAAATTTGAAAGCTACTCCAGCACAATGCCCCAAACACTACATCACAATCACACTACAGAGTATTTAAAATTAAAATAATTAAAATGATAATAATTAAAAACCTAGTCTAAAACCTATCGAAAACATATAGTAAATTAGATAGTTTAAAAATGCCACTGTATACATAGGGCTAAATCACATATGCATTGTTTGATTCAAGACAATTATTGCCTTGGAAAAGAAACTGTTTCTCAGTCTATTAGTCCTCATTTTAAGACACCTATAATGCCTCCTTGATGGTAACAGTTCAAAATATGAATGTCCAGGATGAGAATGGTCTGTGGAGATTTTTAGTGCTCTAGAGAGGAGTCTGGTCTTCACAATCTCTTCCAAAGAAGAAAGAGAGCAACCAATGATTTTTTTGTGCTGGTTTATAACACTCTGGAGCATCTTCTTATCCACTACAGAGCATCCAGCATACCACACCATTACACAGTATGCCAAAATGCTCTTAATGGTAGAATGGTAAAAAGTAACCAGCAACTTCTCACCCAGACCACTCTTTTTCATCAGCCTCAGAAAGTGCAGGTGCTGTTGGGACTTCTTTGCAGTGGCCATAGTGTGGACTGACCAAGTAAGGTTGTCAGAAATATGAACAAATATGAGAATATGAGTTCCTAGAAATTTGAAACTATGAACTCTTTCCACACAGTCTCCATTGATATATAGTGAAAGAGACTCTGCTTTGTATCTTCTGAAGTCTATAATCAATTCTTTGGTCTTTTTGATGTTCAGGGCAAGGTTATGACTCTTGCACCACAAGACCAGTCTGAGAACCTCTGACCTATAGACCATCTTGTCTTCTCCTGATATGAATCCCACCAACATGGGGTCATCTGCAAATTTTATTATAGTTAGTGGGACAAGAGAGAGTGCAGTCGTAGGTGTAGAGTGAATACAAAAGGGGGCTCAGCACACAACCCTGTGAAGAGCCAGTGCTGAGAGCAAGAGTGGAGAAAAAATAGCTGCCAATCCTAACAGTTTGGGAACTGTTAGTAAGAAAGTCCTTTATCCAACAGCAGATATGAGAGGAGAGGCCCATTTCTACCAACTTCTTAATCAGTATATCCAGAATGATGGAATTAAAAGCTGAGCTGTAATCAACAAAAAACATCCTTACATAGCTCCCACTATGCTCCAGATATTTCAGTGCAATGTGGAGAGCCATGGCAATAGCATCCTCTGGATCTGTTATTCCAATAGGCAAACTGGTATGGGTCAAGATTTGATGGGAGGTAATCTTGTATATATTTTAAGACCAATTTTTCAAAACACTTCATAATTATGGGTGTGAGAGCTACTGGTCTATCGCCATTTAAAGTATCAGGAGATGGCTTTTTGGGGAACTGGAATAATAATGGAAGTTTTGAGACAAGATGGAACAATGGCTTGTGTAAGAGAAAGGTTAAAAATATTTGTAAACATACCTGCGAGCTGGTCAGCACATGCTTTGAGTACTTTCTCAGGTATCCATCAGGGCCAGCAGCTTTTTTCACATTCACTGCTCTAAGCACCTGCTTCACATCGTACTCTTGTACTGTGAACAGTTGAGTACCAGTGGTTTGTAGAGGCAGTGTGTTTGAAGACCTATTCAGTTATAATTTGTTTATAATTCATTTATAATATTGTTATAAAAAGCAAAAGTGACAGTGGGCATCCTTGCCTGACACCTTTTTTTATCTCAAATGATTTAGTAACTTCTCCATTTATCATTACACTTTCCTTCTGTGTTGCATAAATTGAATTTAACATTTTTGCAAAATTACCACCAAATTCCATCAAATTGATCTAATGTTTCATAAAATCCCAATTAAGGTTATCAAAGGCCTTTTGCGCATCCAGGAAAACAAGAGCAACTTGGCTTCCTGGATGTGTCTTGTAAAATTCTAATATGCCAATTATGGTTCTTGTATTATATCTAATCTGTCTCATAGGAAGAAAATCCATTTTGATCAAGGTGAATCCTATCATTAAGAATTTTCTTAAATCTTTCTGCCATCACATTCATAAAAATTTTATAGTCTGTATTCAGAAGGGATATTGGTCTATAATTTTTTATTTGATTGGCATCTGCACCCTCTTTGGGGAATAATGTGATATAAGCTTCCTTCCATGATTCCGGAATTTTAGCCTCTAATAATACCTCATTGCAAATCTCTAGTAGCAAGTTTTCTAGTGGCTCTCTTGTATCTTTGTATAGTTCACTTGGAAAGCCATCTGGGCCTGGGGCTTTAATACTTTTTTGTTTTTTGATCAACTTCTTTAACTCACTTAAAGTTATTTCATTGTTTAATATCTCCTTCTTGTCTTCCGGTAGTGGGTGTAAAGTTCTTTCTTTCAAATATTCTTCTATTTTGCTTAAATCAACTGTATCATAATTATATAGATTCTCAAAGTAATCTCTTACAATTATTTTCTTTTTTCCCAAGTCAGTCTCTACTGTTCCGTTATTGTTTTTTAATTGGTATATAGTTCTTTTTTTGGTTTTCTTTTTTTAATTTGTACGCTAACCATCTACTGGGTTTGTTTGTGTGTTTGAAATGGTTTTGTTTTATGTATTGTAATTTCTTGGTTAAATCTTCCTGATCTAAAATATTCATTTCTTCTTTAGATAGTGGCAAATCATTTCTAATTTGTTCATCCCCTGCAGTTCTCGTTAATCTATCTTCCAAATCTTTTATTTATTTTTTGTTAAAGTATTTTGTTTCTTCCACCTTTCTTTGTTTCTGTTAGCCGTGTAGGCTATAGATATTCCTCTTAGATGTGCCTTCGTTGTGTTCCAGCGATTTTGCAATGAGGTATCCTGTTTTTTGTTAAATTTAAAAAATCCATCTAATTTCTCCCTAATTTTTTGAATGTACCCTTTTTCTTTCAACAATTCCAAATTAAGTGTCCACCTTTTCTTATGGATTCAGTCTTTCCAGATTATCTGCAGTGGGTTGTGATCTGCCCAAATATTGGTTAATATCTTTATACCTTGTATGTCCTTAAATAGATCACTGTTCACCCATGCCATATCTAATCTAGACCAAGATTTGTGCGGATTGGAGTAGAAAGTGGGTTCAGCTTCTTCCAGGTGTCTGCTAAATCTTCGGCCATGTTAAAAAAGCTTTTGGGCAATATGTTCTGGGTTTTTTGGTGTTTTGGGTCTCTGGCATAGTCCTGTTTATTATTAGTAATTGCATTGTAATCGCCAATTATGCAAATCTTGAGGTTGCCTGATTCTATTAATTTCTCATATAAGGTTTTATAAAATTCATTCTGATTTTTGTTGGGGGCATATATCCCCACCAGTAAAATACTTTTATTTTGTATAACCACCTCTACAATTAATATTGTCCCCATTATGTCATTATAGATCAATTTCGATGTTACTTTTTCTTTAATATATAATACAACTCCTCTCTTTTTCCCTTCTGTTAATGTTTATTTTGTAGATACCTCTGATCTTGTAATTTGATATGAACCTCTTCATTTGATATGAACCTCTTGAACGTCAAATTTCTGTTTCTCTAATTTAGAAAATATACTTTTTCTCTTGGATGGATCATTTAGTCCATTAATATTAATAGATGTTAATTTCATTCCTTTTTCCATTGTTTCTTATTCTAACCTTTATCCCTCATTAGTTCTGGTTGTTGTTTGACTCCTAGTTTTGATTCCTGTTTCTTCTCGAGCAACTGTTTCTCCCCTACTTTCTTTTTCTTTTTCTTTCTCTTTTTCTTTGATACTTTGTGGCACTTCTTCTTGGCTTGGGATCTCAAGTTCATCTTTACAACTAGTTTCTTCTTCTGATCCACTTATCTATTCAAAAAAATCTTGTGCTTTAATTAAATTGTCAAATTTCACTCTTTTCTCCTTCCATGTTGTCAAGATACCTTCTGGAGTGATCCATTTAAAGGATTTTTTTTTTTTTGTTAAGCTAGTTGGTGAGGAATTGATAATCTTTCCTCTGTTCCTGGACTCTTCTTGGGATTTGTTGCAGCACAATTATTTCTCTATCTTTATATTTTATTATTTCTTCTCTTGAAATCTTATAAATTATATTTTTGTCTTTCCTCCTAGCGAATCGAATGTGGACCTCCCGAGGAAGTCTATGCCATCTCATGTAGCTTGTATAAACTCTGTAAACTTCATCTATTATTTCATTCTTATCTCTTTGCAGAAGTTCCGCTAGGAATTCAGCCATCACCAATGCTAGGTTTCCTCTTTGACTTTCTCTACATTCTGAAATCTAAGATAATAAGAGGCTCTGTCCATCTCGAGGTGAATTAAGGCCTCTTCAGTCTCTTTGTTATGGTTGACAATTTTTTGATCCATAAATTCAAGTTTTTCTCTGTTTGGTTAGATTGTTGTTCAATTGTTCTAATCTTTTCTTCATTCCTTTTATAGATTCCTGAATCAGGACCTATTTTCTCATCCAGGTTCCTAATTTCAGCTTCATTTCCCCTATTTCAGTTTTCAGTTCGGATTTCATTGTTTCCCTGTTGGTTCTACTTTCAATATGATTTTTTGACATTGATTCTTGCAACATTAACATTGTTCCTTGAATTGCTAATAAGAAGCTTGGACTGATTGAGTATTAGTGTAGTGCTAGGCTTTCAGGAACCAACATCCCTTCAATCGTATGTTGGGTTGATGCTGCAGGACTGGATAGTGCCACCGTTGATACAGGTTTTTCCCCAGTCTTTGTAGTAGTAATACTGGTCATAGCTTCGATAATTTTGTATTGCTTATCTACAATTCCTATTTATATTATCCCAAATTACCATCAACTTTATAAGTAGTTAAGAAGTTTTAATTTTTTCCTATTGATTAGTTGAAAGTTTCTTTTGTTATTAATTAGTTTGATTAATTCTCTATCACTACTAAATTCAGAAATTGTTGTCAATTATTCAACAGGTCAATCAATCTTTCAAAGGTAAATTAATTATCAATTATCTGATTCTTAGATTAACAATAAATTAAGATGTTAACAAATGTTAATAAGTATAATAAATATCACTCAATATTATAGCCAGAACTGAATATCTAAATTTGGTTATAACTGTTACTCTTTTTAACAAAATATAAAGTTCTCTGAATGCAAATTGTCAATTCTTAACTTAACACTCAACAAGAAAGAAGTTATTTAAATTATTATTGTAATAAGCAGTATAATATCTTCATTAGTCACAGTAAATCAATAAGAAAAAGGTAAAGAGAGGAAGGAAAAGGAGCAAAGTGAAGAAATTAATTATCACTCTCCAAATGAATTTCTATATAATTTGTTCAATTGATACTCCCTTATTATGATAAATTTAAATATATAGAGCAGATTCCAGTGAATTCAAAGAAAATATAAGAACCTCAAAAGGAGAGGGGTAAGAAATCTCTAAATAATGTAATAATAAGTAAGATAATTCAAATATAGATACAATAATAAATATAGTAAATATAACAATCAAATCTTATGATTGTCTTTTGTCAGATCACTCCTGTCCACAGTTCTATCAGTCTCTTCCAGTTTACAGTGATACACTTTACCAGAGCTTGGCAGTCTCAATGGCAGCCTCCGAAAGTTGCACATCACTCCTCGTTGTTTCTCTTAAGTTTCTGACCAGTCACTTTCTCAGTCAAAAATAGCCTCAGCAATCTCAATTCAAACAGTTAGCAAAAGGATAGTTCCTCCCAATAATATCCACTCAACTCTTCTCCTTGCTCCAGTTTTTTTTCCAAATTTCCTCTTAAACTAATTCTTTCACTATTTTCCCAGCATTGGGGTGGGAAGCTAAATTGCTGCCAACAATTTCCACATTCACCCCTTTCATTCTGGGCTAGAAGCAAATATCCATTTCAGTACTCCAGTTATAATCCAAAAGTAATTTCCAATACCGATAACTTGCCAAACATTGATTCACTATCTTCTCGCTGCTTCCTTCTTTACTGTCTTATCACGTCTCCAGGTCTGCTTACAGAGAGCCGACTTCATTCACCTCGGACTTTGGGCTCTTTTCTTTGATTATTCGGGATCGCAACTTCATGAATTGACTACAAGAGGCTCTCCTCATTTTGTTGGTCCCTCCAGGACCAACCCCATCATGAACGGCTGTCCAAAGGCAAAAGACTCGATGCAGGAGAGCAGAGCAAATTTATCCTCATCCACCACGACGCGATGCCACTGGAAGTCCTCTAAACCTTGTAAATAGAAATAAAGACTGATTGATTCCTTTTAAAATGTGTTTTGTTTTCCCCTGAAATCTCTGTAAGGTATTGAAGTTCCTACTTAGGTGATTAAAGTCCAACGAGAATCTAAGGAAATCTAAAACTTTCACTCTTGATCACTCTGGGCGCTCTCGGGCTTCAAATCAATGGTATGCATGCACATGTTCTACAATTCATCCATAATATAGGGATAAGAAGATACTTTTTTCTTGATGATCAGTAAATTATTATTGCTTACATCATTATCTTTGTTTCTCATCTCTTTCTTCTATAATGCTTCTCCCTCAGTCTTTGAACTTTTCAGTTGAGGATTGGAAGCAAAGCACTAATAGAGGTTCTTTTCAACAATTACTATGGTTGAATAATGGCCAGCCATCATTATTTGCATGCCAACCATGGCAAGAGATCTTGGAAAATATCTTATACTGCAGCACTTCACACCTATAAGATCAAAGATGAGCAATATGTTTCTGTTACCTTTGGAAGATTATTTTATACATTATGCTGGAACAGAAACAGCAGATCAGTGATATAAAAGAGTTGCAAATATTTGGCAATAATTTACCAATTGAAACTTCACTTCTGGGATCAAATACTACTTTTATTATTATTCTTTTTGTTTATATAACATCTATCAGTGTCACAGGACTGATATTTCATATGCAGCATTGTAAGAACAATATCTGCTTGTAAAATATAGTTTTATGAATAATTTGTTGAACTAAAGTGAGTTTATGTAAATGCCCAAATGTATCTCATCTTTGGAAATAAGAAAGAAAAAATAGTGACAATTTATAATAAAAAACCTCCCATTCTGACTTGTATGGGAGTAGACTGGGATGCCTTTGCTCAGCTTCAATTCATGCTTTAGTTGAGCTCTAGGTGGAACCTTAGGACCTCACATTAATGGCCTCTTGTCCTCATTACCAGACCAGTTCGAAGCATGCCTTTCAAAGACCTTTAAGAACCTTCCATTGGGCCTGAATGCAGTGGCCAACTAAAATAATTTTAGATCTCAAAACCTGGACATGGAAGAAAGAAAATTTGACACTGAAGCATCCAAGATGCTTCACAGCTATTAACAGTCTGTTTTATTTTCCAGTGTTTTTGATACCTCATAAGGTTGACTTTTTATTGTTAGAGGCTCCTCCTTTATTCAGGATCTAACCATGCTCTGTACTCAGTAATTGTTATATCTAATGAATTTGGCCCAAATATTTGAGTTGAATCCCTTCATTGTTGCATTTAATGCAAACTTATCATAATTGGTGACATTCTTTGTAAATAGACAAATTAAAAATTATATCCTATATGGATGAAAGTGAAAGCTAATATTTGTCTATCCCTGATCTTAATTAGCTTCTTCAATGCCATGTTTGGATGCCTACATCCTTCTATCTAGTTGTGACAAGTAGATACGTTATTGAATCTGTAAGCACAGTTGGTTTTCCCTTTGTTTTATGCTGAAAATGCTGGTTTCTATACTAGCAGTTCCAAATAATTGTTCCAGAAACTATCTTTATGCTGTTGTATAACATGTCAAGAATGTTTGAGCAAATATGGTAATTATTATTTCATATACTTTTTATGTAGTGTATCATTTTATATGATGCATTGTTTAACATTTTGAAAACCGAAGTAACTATTTTAAACTGGGGAAGGAATCAGAGTTTCTTTATTATTCATATCTCCACACTCAAGAGTTGTGATTACTAGCTTAAATCTAAATGCTTCAAATAAGGGATATCATATCAAATTTTGTTCTTAAGGACAGCCATAGGTAGATAGCACTAAGAAAAGCATACTTTTAGGGGTCTGAAGGATTCACAAAGTATTTGAAGTTGATCTGGAGCTCCTTGGAGATTTTTGTTGAAAGAAGCCTTCTTCTGTTGCTATTTTCTTCAGCTACTTTGAAAACCTTGAACTACGTGATTTTGCCTAAAGTCAGTCCAAACTAGCTAGCTTTCAGTATTTAATTAAAACTGATAATTTACTTCTTTTTCTCAAACCAGAAAAGCCTTGTGTCAGTCCTCATTGTTATGCTGAATCTCAAGTTAGCTTGGTTGCTTGCCAAAAAGTTAAGCAACTGTGACTTCTTCAGAGAGTTTTACTCACTGAACTGGAAAAATACAGTGCAGCTAGTATTTAAGCGAGTCAGTGATTTTTACACGTATAAGGATTGATTCTGCTTTATAAATTTAATGCAAGCTTTATTGCTGGCTTCCAACAGATAAAGACACCTCCCCTCTCATATTGCTTGATTTTGGAAAAAGAGACACTTATTGTTTAAACAATAAGGGCATCCATCTACATAGATTTCCAATAGACAAGAGATACATTAGCCAAGTATTCTGTGTATTGATCATACCCACAGAATCCTAAATACTCAGCAGGCTATTGGCTTAATCTTAGTCCAATAGCTCTCTCTCCCTCCTCTCCCTCTCTTTCTCCCTCTTTCCCTCTCCCTCTCTCCCATTCTTGGATTTTCAAGTAGAATATTGGTTTTTGCATAATAGAAAGTGACAAAGGTGCTCCTGGTTTATAAAAGGAACAAGGATTGTTTCATTGTTGACACTTCAGTTCTTAACAATTTCTGATCAAATTTCTAAGAACACAGTGAGTAGTAGCTCATCTCATAGAAGGCTGCAGCATGGAAACTCATAAAAAGCAAAGTCTATTTAGTAAATGAGTAAATTCTTTACTGTGACATTAAGAGTCTTCTATATCAATAACAATATTCCCAGGTGATATTCTCAAGAGTCATGTGATATTAGTTCAGCTTTATTGTGCCAATAACCCAATAACCTTTATCACAATTTAGTGAAATATATACTTTTAGAAAACCAACAAGAGGGTTACAAATACAAATTTCTCAACCCTCCTTGTCTTATGTAGGAAGTTAGCATCCACCCCTCTCCTAGAAAAATTGAAATAGCCTAGGAAATATTAAAAGGCAGAATATTCTTCTAAAGAGTAGAAATTCAAGAAGCAGAAACTCACTCAAGAAGCAGAAACTCACCCCAGAAGCAGAATCTCACCCCCACCTTTGTTAATGATTGGGCCATTAAGGCCTGGGCCAGAATACTTTACATAAGAAGGAACTCCAGGGTGATGGGATTAAGAATGGTCCTCAGGAAATGATAGGATTACCCATCTCACTACATGGTCTGGGAAGATTGCATTAGCCAGCATTCAGGTAAAGCCATGTGGTCCAGACCAAGCCTACAGAGTTAAGACCCCCGCCCCTGGGAGTCTGACAACCAATTAGAATACAAGCTCCAATTCAATCCCAACAGAGAGTATAAAACCCAGGTACTCTCAGCACCTCAACACCCTTTTTTCCTTTTCCTTTTTCCCCTTCTCTTCTCACCTTGAAGCATGTGATCGTTCTTCTCTGGAGCTCTAGGCCATGTGGCCCTGTAACCATTAAACCTTCCAAGCAGCCTCCATGTTTCCAGTGTCTTTTCCCCACTTGGAACTGAACCCAGAAGGATATTTCTTTCAACATTTAGATGCTGAAAGTTTATATTTAGTCATCATGGCAAATTATTGGTCATATAAACCAGAAATCTTAAGAGAATTTGTTATTCATACTATGAATTCTAGTGAATGATATAAACACATTCATGAATTATTCTAATATCTTGCCATGCCATACATTAGTAGCCATTCAACATCATTTGAACTAATGAATTAAGATATTCATCTATTTGCACACAGACAATTTTTCAGAATTTTAAGTCCTTTTAGCATTAGAGTAGAGGGGGTGGAAACATTTCTATATTCTAAGCAGGAGAATACAAGAAATATTGAATAAGACTGCAGATATCCTGGGGAAAACCAGAAAGTATGAAGTATCCTTTTAGCATTTTTCTGTTCTTTTCCTAAGATAGGATGCAATTTTAATGTTATTAACTACAGAGAATGCTTTGTCATGCATTTAGAGCTGACCTGTCATGGAAGATTTCAGCCAGGTGCTACTCAGTTTGAAAACACAAAATAGCTAAGTAATCCAATCAATGGCCATGTTTTTGCTTCAGATTTGACATTTATTGAGTGTCCTCACACTCAATCCCATGTGCTTCCAGCACTGCGTGAAATGAAAAAAGAAGCACAGAAAAAAAAAGCACATTCAATTCCCATGGTACTATTCTGTCAATCCATCTGAAAAGCGTCATCCTAACAACCTGCTATCATAAAACTTGGCAAAAGTCTATCTGAAATGTTTTCCTGAGCTGGACAAAATAGAGAAAAAAGACAGGGGACATGCCAAATAGTATGCAATGGGTATATTTATCTGGGAGAGAAAATGCCCAGAAATATACAACATCTACTTGAATGTAATGCAGAATGCAGAAGCGCACAATAATGATACGGGGAATAGGTTTTTCAAAAAAATGCTGAAGAAGTAGTTTTTTAAGACTTTTTCTGGAGCCAATTAACTAATTTAGCATTGAATTCTGTAATAAACTGTTGGTTGAGATAAATGTGTTGGTGAGGATTTTTTTTTTTTATCAAAGATGGGCTATTTGAATAAGTAAGGTTAAGGAAGAGACCAAGACAGAAATATGCAACATAATTATTATCAGAAAGCACGTTCAATATTGGTGATGTCGACTTAAAACATTTTAGGTATCTTCTTTTTTACAATTGTGAATGTGTAATGTAATCTTAATTTCTGCTATTTTCTTTAATTAGGATATCTTCAGAATGCATATATGACATTAAAGCATATAACTTTCATTGTTTTAGTACAGTATCAGCATTTCTCACTGTTCATTGCCACGCTAATATTACAGCCAGATGTTCCTTCTCTATTCCTTTCCCCAAGCAATATGTTTGTTATTCACCATGAACTACATTTCATACTACAGTGTGGCTGTCTGCTAAAACATCATGAACCAGTGGTGAGGGGATAGTAATGGCAGAACCACATTCTGCTTTACTATGTCATAACAAAGATAGAAGCAGGGAGGGTCTGGTGAACTTAAAGTGATTAACATCAATCATAAAGCAAAATATCCAATGTTTATGACTAAGTGAGGAAAGGATGTGCAGTCATACCAAAGTACTTCATCACTCTACTAAGTTGATGAGTTTTTACTCAGAAAATGTTTAGGGAAGATCAATGGATATTGCCACAGGCAAGGCAGTGAATGTTTACGGTCCAACAGAATAGGAAGGATGCCTGCTGTTAGCAGTCAAAGAGATCACAGCCAGTAGAGGGCAGGAAGGTTCAAGGTATTTCAGCCAACATAAAAAGGTGACAGAAATATATTGAATGAGTATTTTATTTACTTCTAAGGCAAACTGAAAAATTTTCTCAGAGGTAAAAGTAAGATGATAATATTGGATTGTGAATTGAGTCCTAATTTCAAAGTAGTTTTACTTTTACTTTTGCACTCTCTGAGGTGAATGTTCTTCTCCCTGTCCACTCTTGGTTAATGTGGGATTAATTGTTTGACTATGTATTTCTCATTCCTGGGTTACAAATGCAAACTTTGCTTAAAATTTGAGTCTTGATGCAGTTCCAGGATTGAAACATAGGATATGTAAAGATGTGTTCAGTAGATTTGTATAACAAAAAAGAAAAAGAAAGAAGGGAGGGAGGGAGGAAAGGAAGGAAGGAAGGAAGGAAGGAAGGAAAGAAAAAAGAAAGAAAGAAAAAAAGAAGAAAGAAAGAAAAGAAAGAAAGAAAGAAAGAAGAAAGAAAGAGAAGAAAGAAAGAGAAGAAGAAAGAAAGAAAGAAAACAAAACCAAATGCAGCAACATTTGGAGAGTCAGAGGTGCCTTATCTTGATATAATCCTATTTCATGGTAAACTTAAAAAGAGAAACACCCTTTCTACATCTCATAAAAGGGAATACAACTCATTAATACAAATCTTCATGAACTTTGTGCCAGCAAAAGCTTATTTCCCTGTTGTAGATTACTATAGTAAAACACATACGGATAACTTGCTACTATGGGCAACAGGTAACCTATACCAACCTGCCAGAATCTTACATTCAAGCTCACATCTATCATTCCCCAATTGAGGATTAACCATCAGCAAGGGGAGAGGACTAAATTAGTCATGTTAAAATTGAGGAAGACAGGAGGATCTGCTTCCATAGCTATCTTAATTAGTATTGTGGTAGTAATCTGTAGTGGATATCAGATAATCATTGAAGGATACACACCAATATGGTCTGAGTTTCTTAGAACCTAGTATGTTGTTATCCCCAAAGGCTGCTCATTCCTATAATATTGGAATCAGATTATATCAGATCATACAACTCCCTTTTCAAAACTATATTGAAACTAATGATGTAGATATAGGTGCCTAATATGTAAATGTAGATTCTGGTGGAGGAATATTACCCTTAAATTTTTCAACATGGTGATGAATAGGAAGAAAAAATATTTTTCCAATATTATCACGGTTGAGGAATTTTTTCCCATCCCTCCATTTTCTGTTCTTTCAAATGGCACAAAAAGTTGCCTGTTGATTGGTATTTTATTAAACCTTGTTAGGGAGCTGGGCATTGGTCCAACTTGAAATAAGGGGAAGAACCTTATTGTTCACAAGAGCTGATGGAAGAATACAGGAAGTTGTATTAAAATTGGAGATAGGAAGGAATAGGTATTGAGAGAGCATACACTGAGACAGGAGAAGCTAATTCATCTAGCATAAAGCAAAGGGAGTTTTTAATATGATTGTTAAAAAGCTTCTTAAAATTGAAACAGAAATCAGAAGGTTAACATTTCTATGCAGGAGCTACCTATGGCATCACAAATAGATTATGATCATACTTTATGTTTCAAGCCAGAGAGAGAAAAACAATGATAGAAAGCATCCCTTAAAAAAAAAAAGACCCACCTAAAACCAAACTAAGCCAATACATTTCTACTGGAGAAAAAGAAAACACAGACATATTCCTAGAAACAGGAACTGCAGTCCCTCCATTGGTTTAGTAATAGAATGATGCCATTTCTCTTCAGTTGAGGTCTGTAAAAATAATAATCTCTGAAAATATATGACATGGTTATGATTCTCTTGGAATATTGATGTTTACCAATGTTTATATGGTATGGTGTCTTTATAGCTCTCTCTGCATTTAGAAGTTATCAGAAAAAGAAAACATCTTATTGTGAACACCTTATTCCATTGAAATCATTTCTGGAGAATTGCATTGAGATTTCTTCTAGAGTTGGAGGAAATTTCAGGTTACACACTGAAAGTCATTCCAAATTCCTCCCCCCAGGGCCCAGCACTGAGAGTCCAATGTCCAGATGATGTGTGGAAAGCTCCTATTTAGGTATTTCGTGCATCTGGAGTCTCCAGATGGTTGGCCTTGAACAACTCCACTCAGCAACCCATAATTCATGAGTACAAACCTCTTTTCCAGTTCTACACACCAGCTCACTTCCCCAACCCAAATACTCAAGACCCCATCCCCATTTCTATGGCAGCTGGTAGCAAGCACATTGCAGAAACCCATGCTGAAGAACCCACAGCTGACAGGAAACTTTCCTTCAAAAGAGATTCAAAATTTCAAGGACAGGAAGGATTGTTAACAATCCCTCCTTCCCTTTTTAACTGACAAAATTTAGTGGGGCAGAACCTAGGAGGAAGTGAATCTTTGAGTAGGTGTTGTTGGAATATCTGCTTTACTAAATAGTTCATATTACAATGCACAATCCCACACCCTAAAATACTTACACACTGAAAGGTATTTTATAATTATTGATGATGAGGATGATGGTAATGATGATTATGAGGAACAACAGAATGGAGGCATGGAAGACAAAGCACTACATGGCTAGTACTTTAAAATAGCAGGGAAGCAGATTATAACAAGATTAGCCTGGCAATGGCTAAGAGAAGGAAAAGAAAGAGACTGAGGGATTAAACTGGTAAACTGCTGGAAGAAGATTGTATAAGACTGAATACAAGCCGCCACATAACACCTGGACTTAAGGTTGTTGATAAGAAAGACAAAAAAGTCTGGATAGTGATGTGGCAGTGCCTGGAGACAGCAGAATTGAAGAGAAAGAACTGGAGAAGATAACAAAATACAAAGAGAAATAGCACAACTGTGGCAAAGGCAAGCAAGGGTAGTACCAATAGTAATAGGCGCCTTGGTGCAACCGTCAAACATCCAGATTTGCCTATCCCGACTTCTTGGTAAGGATTTGACAGGTAGACAAAAATGTCAAACCCAGGCTGAACATCTGGCTGACTGTGTGAACAACAACAACACAATAATAATCTTTCTGTTGTCTCCAGGCACTGCCACATCCATTATTCTGCTGACTTCAGGATAGTGGATGTGGCAGTGCCTGGAGACAGCAGAATAGAAGAGAAAGAACTGGAGAAGATAACAAAATACAAAGACATAGAAATAGAAATAGAATGACTATGGCATAGGCAAGCAAGGGTAGTACCAATAGTAATAGGCACCTTGGGTGCAGTTCCAAAACACTAAAGCATCACTTGAACACTACAGACATTGACAAATTTGCCATCAGTCAATTGCAGAAGGCAGCTTTACTTGGAACAGCTTGCATCCTGCAGCGATATCTATAACACCATCAAACATCCAGATTTGCCTATCCTTACCTCGATAGATAGACAAAAATGCCAAACCCAGTCTGAACATCTGGCTGACTGTATGATTAATAATAATAATAATAATAATAATAATAATATAATAATAATAATAATAATAATAATAATAATAATAATAATAATAATAATAATAATAATAATAATAATAATTTCCAAGCATATTTGCAAATATTTTATCTCACAATACAATTTTCACGATAATGATAAAGCCATAATATACTATCTAAATTTGTGACCAAATCAAATTTAGCTACTGAAAGGTAATGCTAAATATTCTCAGCTGCCTTTATCATATTATTCTGATCTGCTTACTATCTCTAGGAGATTTGACTTGCAATAAATCTGATTCTAGTTAAATTCTCCAATCTGGAATTAGTAGTCTAGATCCTATTCATTCCCTTCAACTTTCTCCACATTGTTTCAGTATTTAAAAAGAACAAAACAGAACTTCATAGATCTGATGGGAAAATTTAGATACTTCTTTCCACCTTGCCTAAACTCTGTTTTTACAAAATCCATATCATATTAGTTTTCATTCTAACATAACAGAATTCATATGACTGGAGGATTAGTTAAAGGAGAAGGAAGGAAGAGAGGAGATACACAAAATGTCACATTAGAAACAAGGCATGCATTTTATCTAGTCTGATACCATATCTCTAACTTGTCAGGTTTGCCTGAGCTGACTTGATGGTTTGTCTCCTGCTGTTAATTTCAAGACATGAAATATTTTTATTCTGTACCATTTATTACTTCCTGCTATACTGCCTCCCTCAAATACAGGTGCTTAAATTTACCAGACAGTTTTTCTTTGGCCAATGGAAATATATTTCATCTGTGCATGATAAACATACAGAGTTCCTTTCACCCTCCTGCTCAGAAAATAAATGGGAATTGAGGAAAAGAGAAGGAAAGAAGCACTTCATTGAAGGACTATTCTGGCTGACTTAATGACAAACCAGATGCCTAGGGTGGAATTTAGAATAACAAAGGTGTTAAATTAGCAATGATGTTTTGCATTCCCTGTGCTTAAATTTAAACTTAGATGCTTATTAAGCCTGTTACTGTCATGCAAACAGCCAAATCTGGCTTCATTTACAATACTAAAAAAGAGATAAAACAGCAGGGCAATGGATTTTCTTTTGAGTTAATTTTAGGTAAACCTAAACTTAATATCTTTTTCCTCTTCTCTTCTTCCTCCCATATATGTACACAAACAGAATTGTTCATATTTCAAATAATTCGATGCAACTTGGTGCTCTTTCCCAAGTGAAAAGCCATATATCCAGTGGTGGGATTCAAATTTTTTTATTACCAGTTCTGTAGCCATGGCTTGTGGCCGTGGCAGGGGAAGGATACTGTAAAATCTCCAGTCAGAGGTGGTATTTGCCAGTTCTCTGAACTACTCAAAATTTCTGCTATCCAGAACTGGTCAGAACCTGCTAAATACCACCTCTACATATAATCCAATCCACATTTACCTTGTTACACAATGTCTTCTAAGAAAATACTTTGAGCAGTTATACAGCAATCCGAATTTCTATTGGTGGCACATTCAGTCAGGCAAAATAAACATGTATGTATGTATGTATGTATGTATGTATGTATGTATGCATGTGTGTGTGTTAATTTCCCATGCCTTCAAACCTGTATGATCGAGCAATTGAAAGCTTACATAGAAGTTCTGCCATTCTACATAGCTCATAATAACCAACAATAAAATTCAGGTTCCTATGCCTGAAAAAATTTTCTGTAGGAATATATTTGCTATCATGTGTTCCTTGGTTTCAGTTTTAACATTCTGACTTCTCACTCCTATCCAAACTTATCCAAAGGTGCTGTTTCAAAAGCCTCTAAAAAGCTTTTTGAAAAAGCACCTTTGGGACAACTATGACCAGGATTACTGTGAATCTCAATAGATTCACTCCAATCTTAGTTTTACTTCCTGTATTTAAAAAGATAATATATTGATTTATTTTTGGGGGATCACTTTGAACTCTGGCAGTACAAAACAAAACAAACCACAAAAAGATATTATAATTACTATATTTTGCATTATTTTTGGCTTGCATATTTTTTAAAAATGGAAATATATGGATTCTTAAAGTATATAATCGTGTTGATAACAGTTTATATGACAATAATCACAACAATCAGTAATTTATTAGCATCTGGAACATGGATTATAGAGCCAGAGTCAAAAAACATAAAGAATGAATTGGTAGACAGAAAAATAATTTCTATGTTGAAACCTGGAACCTTTCCATTAGTCAGCTGGTATTAAAGAAGTTAAAATTGCATTATTAATTTTTTAAATTAAGATATTAACAGCAGATGGTCAGTTTTCACAGTGAAAAGATATAAATCAAAGGGTCAATATTTTAATTGGTCCATAAATAATCTAGAAGTAGGAATAAACATTGAAATCACCACAATTACTAGACATCAAATTAACCAGGGAAAACAGAAAACTCAATAAAGGGGGAGGAGAGATCTAACAGAAGAAAACTTTTTGATCAAACTCTTAACTTCACTTCATCTGTCTCTTTTATGTATTGGATGCTATATACTATATATACTTCTCAAAAGAAGCTGGATACAGCTTCATTTAGATATTCAACTGGACTGAATCTTTGTAATTGATTGTCAGCTATAGTGAGTTTTTTAAAAAAACAGATGTCTTAGTTATATCTAGAAAATATGCCCTGTTTTTTCCAAAGTTTTCTTCCTTCGTTCAATCAGATTTGCTAATTGAAAGAAGACAGTGGAGTTTCAGATTGAATGCACCAAATCTAAACACCTTAAACATTATTGAACTACACGAGAGTTTGATGTAGCACTTGATTCCTACCATATCTGTCCGTGTGGGAGAAAGACACACAGAAACACAAAAGACCTTGGTCGCACACAGAAATACACATAAGCTTTATTTCCGTGTCTTGAAGGATGTGTGAAGCTCAAGTGTACTATATATGTTCCTGCTTCATTGTTTTACTTCTTGATCTTTGAATAGGATTTGAGCATAACTTTCACACATTCCAGCAACTATAATTCAAGCTCAGTTTAAGGAAAAATACCATTGAACTGGATAAAATCATGGTCACTGTTTTCCAAACCTGGATTATTAAAAAAAATAATGCCGAAGATGACAGAAACATCACTGTCAGGGACTGAAATGCCTAGAATGATGATGATTCACATTTGAAGCAGAAAAACCTGCTTCTTTAAGGAGAGGCTGTTGGGTGCTACAAAAGTGCCCCTTTGTGCTCTGAATCACATTTTCTGCGTCAAATTCAGATCACTCTACAGTTACACAAATGACTACATTTTGTACCAATGGGTTATTTTCTTTGTGGAACCTATTTCAAACTGCTTGTCATCGTTGAAATAGTTTTCTCATAATAGCCAGTTATTTCACCTTATTTGGACGGAAGAATGTTTTGATAGAAAAATTATTCAGTGGCATAATTAATGCAAAATCAATGCCTTTGTAGTTTAGATCTCCAACAAGGATAAGAGCACATTCATTGTCAGTGTTTTTCAAATTTAATGAAGTCTCAAGAAGAGCTGTAGTGAGTACAAATCACTTTTTCAATCATATTAAATCTCATTCTGTATTAAGCTCATAAAGATTAATCTCTTTTCATATCAAATTCACATTTGCATAAACAGTTGGTTCGGTGGGCGGTTTCAGACTCACAAATGTTCTCCTACTATTTGTTGAGTAGTTCCAATCATCAAGTCAAGAAGGGAAATTTAATCTCTGTAAAGGTAGGTAGATAGAACTGTGGTAATAAGAGGACTTTCCTTATAGGATGTAATCAAGAGTATCAATTCTGACTGCTTCAGTTTTGTAAGTAGGTGGAAAGAAGCACAACTCTGAAGAAAGCACTGGGAAGGAGAAAAAATGGCTGAAAAAATCATTAAATGCTAAGAGAAAAAGGTCAGACACACTTTCAATTAGTAAGGAAATCCAAGAATTGAACATTTATGAAGGGATGGTTGCTATAAAGTTGTAAGAATTGCTGAAAACACTTTTTGTATATGCATTCTAACCGTGTTGCATCTTATTATATATCATGCACATAAACAATAGCATTTGGTATTTGGACAAACAGGGATGATAATCAGAGGGTGATATTCAGCAGATTCTGACCAGTTCTGGAGAACCGGAAGTGGAAATTTTGAGTAGTCCAGAGAACCGGCAAATACCACCTCTGACTGTAGATTTTACAGTACCCTTCCCCAGGGGTGGGATCAAATTTCTTAACAACTGGTTCTGTGGGCGTGGCCTAATTTATGAGTGTGGCTTGGCAGTCATGTGACTGGTTGGGCATGGCTTGCTGACTGGGCATGGCTTGGTGGTCATGTGGCTGGATGGGCATGGCTTGTATGTAAATATTATAAATATTTATGTAAATATTGATTTTTTTATAAAAAAAGAGCACTTTTACCCAAAGCAGGCAAAGCAGGCAGGCGATTGAGTTGCTCACAGAATCACAGATTAATTTAGAGATCTATCTATCTGCAATCGGTTAACTGAGTCTGCCACATAAAATTTGTTTGCAAGCAAACTCATAAAATTTGCTAGCAAGCAACTCACAAAATTAACTCACAACACACCATGTATGTAAATATTGAATTTTTTATATAAAAAGAGCAACTTTTACTCTAAGCAGGCAAAGCAGGCAGGCAGATTGAGTTGCTCACAGAATCAAAGATTAAATTAGAGATCTATCTATCTGTAATCAGCTTCCTGAGTCTGTACTGAAAAGCTTCCAAGGATTTCCTGCTTTCTAGCTAATCTAAATCTCCTGACAGAGCAGAACAGCTAATGATCAGGGGAAAAAAAGGAAAAATAGACTTACCAAACCTGACAAGTTGGATAGCTCCCATGGAGATAAGGAGTGAGTGGATGGGGAGGGGAGGGGCCAGACAGTGGAGGATTTATCAGTTCTGTGTGCAGCAATTGCAAGAAATCAGCTGTGCCTCCTGGACAGCTGACAAGCCTGTGCGAGTGTGCGCAATGTTTGAAAATCCTCGGTTTCCTGCTTTTTCAATCTCAGTTCTGCCGTGCAAAGCAGCTGAGGAGGGAAAAGCAGGAAATAAAGGACAGCCTAGGTCCTGGGCGGTGGGTGGGCCAAACGCGAACCAGTTCAGTGTCAGCTGCTCTTTGCAGCTACAGGTTCTATCATAACCGGAGCCAAACCAGTAGCATCCTACCCCTGTCCTTCCCTGCCATTGCCCCACCAGGCCAGGGCCACAGAACTGGTAGTAAAAATTTTTGAATCCCACCACTGAGTCTACTGCATTTTTAAAATCCATTTTAAAATCAGTGTTTCAAACATTGTTTGATCCAGTTTCCAAATAAAAGGTGTGTCAATAAATTGAAAATGATTTCCTTTTAACACAGGTTCTATCTGGCAGTCTTTCTTCTTTTGCCATCATTAAGTAGACCTGAGAGATATTGCCTATAGCACAGCCCACCAATTTTTTGGCTCCAGGGACCATTTCTCTGGAGGGAGGTTTTCCATGGACTGGCGGGGGGGCATAGTTTCATGTGCTTCCTGGAACTTGTACATGCACAGATGGGACTTGGCTTGCTTGGGGGCCCCAGTTCCTGGTGCAGAGGTGGTATTCAGCCAGTTCTGACCAGGGGTTCTGGAGAACCATAGGGGAAACTTTTAAGTAGTTCGGTAGAAACTGGTAAAAAATACACCTCTGATTGGCTCCACCCCACTATTCGCTGCCTCCCAAGTCCCAGCTGATTGGAGTCCCAGCTGATTGGATGGGTCTCTTTTGTTGCCCTGCCACAGGAGAACGGAGCTGAAAATGCAGGTTAGTGGGTGGGCGGGAATGGGATTTTGCGGTAACTGTTTTGGAGCGGGCAATGAAGAGGCACACACATATAGTGATTCAGTCTTTTTGTTTATTCTCAGGACACCGACTGACTCGGCGGCGCGGCAGCCCTTCTTTTAAAGGGCTCCCGTGCCTAAGCCAACCAATGACCGGCGCGAGGATCTCCCGCCGGAATGTAGACCAATGAACAGTAAGTATTTCAAATATTAACCAATCCAGAACACCCCTCCCTCCTTGGTCCAGTCTGACCAAGCAGGAGCCGCGCCTATGTTACGTAATCACGTAGATAGGCGGGGCTCCTGTGAGTCCGACTGGACCTGCGCGGCTCAGTTGCGTCGTTCCCTCTCGGCTGGTGCGGAAGGACCTGTTGTCTCCTCTCGCCTCCGGCCCTGGAAACTTCGAGTAGGTCGAGCCGGCTGCGTCACTACCAACGGGCCTAACTGGGCTAGTTGACGGGCCATGCCGCTCCCTCTCGGGCCTGGATTATCGGCGACCCTGTCAGATGTTTCAGCGGGACGTTCTTCAGGATCAGGTGCGTAGCGCGCGACCCGACCGGAGCTAGAGTTGAGGGTGTGGTGGTGAGTTAGGGTGTCATTGTTTGTTAGTGGGCTTCCCTTATCCAGACTGCGTGCTGGTTGTTCCCCTTCCCCCAGGAAAATCGCCAGGTCTGGGGTGGGTGCGATTTCGAAGTTGTCTATGTGTCGCTTCCAGCTTTTGCCATCAGCGGTGGTAAGCCGGTAAGAACGGGGTAGGTTAGATGTGTGAGGGTGGCTGTGGCACCCATAAGGGGTGCCCTACAGGTTTTTAGCGGAGATAAACTAAATCCCCAATTCGGAATTTGTTCGGACTTTGGGTTTGAAGAATCTAGGGGTTTCTCTGTAGAGTAGGTGGGGTGTAGTCTATCGAGAGGGGACGTAGTTTTCTCCCCATAAGTAATTCAGCAGGAGTTTTGTTAGTATGCTACTAGTGTAGTGTGTTGGAGGAACAATAATTTGTCGATGCGTGTTTGTATAGGCCCTGGTCTAACTAAGAAGGGACTCCTTGGTAAAACCGGACATGCGCTCGGCCCGTCCATTCGCTGCCGGATGTGCCGGCGCGGTTAAAGCCATGGCGTATGCCCAAACTTGCTAGGTAGCCCTCAATTCTGTAGCGGTGAATTGAGGGCCGTTGTCAGATACCAGGAACGTCTGGTAAACCATGGGTGGCAAAACCGTGACTGAGCTGGTCGGATGACAGCTTCAGAAGAGGTTGATTTCATGAGGTTCATTCTAACCAGTTGGAATAAGCGGTTACCAGAATCAAGAAGGTATGTCCCTTAGTCGGACCTGCAAAATCTATGTGGACTCTAGACCAAGGGCCCCCCTAGGTAGATCCACCAGTAGTGGTGCCTTTGGGGGTGAGCGGCCGGGAAGTTCTGGCAGGGCTGACAAACCCGCGACCCAGTTCCCCCCCCGGTAACATCCTTGTCTAACCCAGGCCACCATACACCTAACTTTCTAGCCTAGACTTTTCATCTTTACCAGGGCCGCCCCCCGGGTGTGTCCCTCATGCAACTAGTTTCATATGGGACCCCTTTCGCCAGTTTTTGTGGACCCCCATGACCCCCACCTCGATTCCCCCAGAGTACACAGCCTTTAGTACGGACAGTTCCATTTGTCTCTGTTTAAACGGTCGTGCTGTTCTTGTAACTCAGAGTCAGGCCAACCCTTTATGATCCCCTACTCACGGTATGCAGTAGGTGGTCGTTAGAGGTTTTTCGTTGCGCGATGTTGCTGCTGTCATCGGGAGGTCGGGCAGGGTCTCAATCAAAAAAAAAGGTTGAAGTGCTGGGGTTTGGTTCAGGATCAGAGTGGGGAACGGGCAACGACTTAAAGCATCGGCGTGCGTGATGGTCGGACCCGGGCGGTAAGACCAGGGGTAATTGTAAGCGGCCAGGAATTCTGACCATCTTTCATTTGGGTGATAGAATGTGCGGGAGGGGTTTTGTCACCCGCCAGGATACCCTAGTAGGGGTTTGTGATCGGTGATGATAGAAAATGACGGCCATACAGGTATTCATGGAAACGTTATACCCGAAATTATGGCGCTAGTGCCTCCTTGTCCAGTTGACTGTAATTCCCTTTGGCTTTGGGACAAGGTTTTTGGAATGAGAAGGCATCGGAGCCTCTCTGCCCCGTTAGGTAGAAGGTGGCTCAGGACAGCTCGATTCCAAAGGGGGAGGCATCACAAGTTAGTAACAATGGCAAAAGTCTTGAGTGAAGTGATATGTTATATTGATTTTTCATTTTTTTTTTTTTTTTTTTTTTAACACTTGAGCTGAAGTGATCATGTCTTTAATTTTGTTTAAAGCGTTTCTTCCCGATGTCCCCACTTCCACGATGGGTCTTTGTCAAAAGGTCTATGCAAGGGTTCCGCACCAGGGCTTTCTGGGGCAAAAAGACATGGTAAAAATTTATCAACCTAGGAAAGCTTGTAGGTCAGCCTTGTTAGTTGGTGTGGGGGCATTTTTGATAGCACGGGTTTTTCTGCTGTTGGATGGATGCCGGCCATCGATTAGGTATCCTAAAAAACTCTATTTTGTCTGTGATAAGGGTACATTGTCTTTTGACTTTAAAACCCAGCCTCAGTAAATTTGGTCAGTACTTTTCTTAGCGCGTCTCGCAGTTGCAATTTGTGTTTAGCTGCAATTAGGACGTCATCGAAATACGGAATGACGCCCAGGAATTCTTGAAAAGAGGTCGTTCCATAAGAGATTGAAAAATGCTGGTGCCACGCTAACGCCAAATTGGAGGCGATTACACTTAAATGCACCCCGGTGTGTTACAATAGTTTGGGCTTCAGCTGTTTTTTTGTCAACGGGCAGTTGCTGGTAAGCCTGAGCCAAATCGAGTTTAGCGAAAATCTTTCCGCCCTGTAGAAAGTAGCAAGTGTGCACGACAGGCCGGGGTTTATGCGCTCTGTTGTAGTGCATGGTGAGGGTCGCCTTATAGTCCCCACAAATACGAACGACCCGTCTGCTTTATAGGGGTCACTATAGGGTCGTCCCATTTAGCGTGGTCAACGGCTCGAGGACCCTTGCTTTACTAGTTTATCCAGTTGTTCTTCGATTTTTGGCTTAAGGCAAAAGGGTACCCGTTAGCCTTTTTAGTTAATTGGGGCTCCTTGGGGTCTATGTTAAAAGAGATCGGGTTACCCGTGGGTACTGCCTAATTCTTCGCTGAACAGGTCTGGAATTCTTGAATGAGATCTGCCTCCCAGTCAGCGTCTAGGGGATATGGTTGATACCGGTCATCCTATTTCCAGCGGTTCGAACCATTCCAGTCCTAAGAGGCTGGGTCTGTTCGGTCCACGATGTTAGGGGCAGAATCTCAGTATGGTTGTTGAAGGTTACCTGGAAATGTCCAATCCCTACTACCGGAATTCTGTTTCCCTGGTAGTTTTGAGGTTAATTTCTTCGTCTAGTTGCGCTTCGCCGTTATATCTGGGATCAATTTCTTAATAGTGTCCAGGAAAACCATGGAAAGGAAGATCCGAATCCACTTCCATTCACAATTTTTTTCTTCAATTCTTACTGCACGTGGACTTTTTGACGTTTTGTATTAGAGTGACCAATATTATTGTTTGATGTGTTTCTTCCTTCTTGTAAGATGGACTCTTTAAACTTTCTATTCCTTCCTTCTGGCTCCAACGGTTGTTTGTTTTCTGTTCTCTCTCTCTTGGGGGAGGGCTTTCTCTTCGCCTGGGGCTGTAGCTTGATCGGGCTCGGCATACCCTTGCAATGTGCCCTTTCTTTTCACACTTTAGGCATCCATATTGCGTCTATGAACCGGCACTCTGATCTGCGGGGTGGTTTCCACCACAACGGTTGCATTCAAAATCAAACCGCCCTGGGTGCCGCTCTTTTTTTCCTCTCGCGGCTTTTAGGTGGCAAACCTCGCTTCTTCACTACTGGTCTCAGTTTCAGATCCTCGTAGTGTGTTGAGGTTTTCCTTGTTCATCATCAGCTTTGGTGGCTCTTTGGATTTGTGGTGTGCAGCTTGATTAATCTGTTCATTCTTGCCGCCCGATTTGTGAGCAGCTTCGGCTCTGCGGTGGCTCTTCGATGGCCTCTGTGGCTGTTATCTTGGGTCGGTTTAGCAACTTACTCTGCAATATTGGATCTTTTAAGCCTAAAACGATCGGTACTCTTAGCGCCTCATTGAAATCCGAGAATTCGCACTCTCCACCTATTTCTCTTAAATCTGCCACGAAATCGGTGATAGGTCCACCTTCTTTTTGGTTCCGGAGGAAAACCCATGGCGCTTTATCAGGCAGGAAACTGTGGGCGCGTAGTGTTTCCTCAGGATCTTCTCTAGCTGGGCCAAGTTAGCGTTTTGACATCGATTGGAGACGCTAGCGCCTTTGCCATCCGAAAAACGGCTTGGCCGCAGTGGGGTCAAAAACACGCTCTCTTTCGGTGATCCGACACTCCGCTCAGATCGCTACTCTCCAAAAACATGAGGAATCGGTCCACATACGTCTGCCATTCCTCCTTGGCCGGGTTGAATTTTTCAGGCGGTGCGTTTGCTTCCGACATGATGACGCTCGCTCTCCGCCGCTATGCACCTCTCTAAACGTGTTGCTCGATCCCAACTTCGTCGCCAGTGTTTTGGAGCGGCAATGAAGAGGCACACACGTATAGTGATTCAGTCTTTTTGTTTATTCTCAGGACACCGACTGACTCGGCGGCGCAGCAGCCCTTCTTTTTAAGGGGCTCCCGCGCCTAAGCCAACCAATGACGGCGCGAGGATCTCCCGCCAGAATGTAGACCAATGAACAGTAAGTATTTCAATATTAACCAATCCAGAACAGTAACCTTACCCTGGAGTGAGGTAGAAATGGAGATTTTGCAGTATCCTTCCTCTGCCATGCCCACCAAGCCATGCCACGCCACACCCACCAAGAACACACCACTCCCACCATGCCATGGCCACAGAACCAGTAGTAAAAAATTGAATACCATCCACTGTACTGGTGGGCTGCAGTCTAGACGTTGGGAGCCCTGGCCCATAGAACCGGCTGAGATGGGGAACTTACTACTTTGATTAAAGAAAAGCTTTTGTCTAACTTTGTTTCTTTTAGAAACCACTTTTGAACTTTTTTTGGGGGGACTTTTTTCTTTTAATTTAATTTTAAGATTTGACAATTAGAACTGCTTAAGATTATAGAAATATTGTGCATTATTGTTAATTTTAGACTGAGAGGTTTATATTTAATATTTGTATCCATACCCAAAAAAAAAGTCAGAAATTACTCTTTTTCTACTTCTTTCTTTTCTGGTCTCTTAATTTTATCTTTTTTTCTAATCTACTTATGAGCCATTCATGAATGCCTATTTGTTCATGTATGTTCACAGACATTTGGTAATTTGGTACATTTATATCTATAAAGAAGACACAAGACATCTACAAGAAAGAAAAAGGTGAAGTTAGGAAGGAAAGAGCTTCTGTAACTAGAGGATCATTATTTGTCAAATTTAATGATTTTTAAAATGGGGATTATTATCCATCCATGAACATGTTAAGTCTCTGGGAAATTGCATTAACAGAATTGTGACTCAAAACAATCTTTTTCTGATCATTGGCAGTTTATCTGCCTGATGTTGAATTGCTGAGGCATTTCTTTTTGGTAACTGCCTATCAATATTATACTGAGCTTTTTTTTACCACTTGTAAACCTTAGTATAAAAGGGTTTTAATATAAAGAGTGACAGGAGCAGAACATAATTAACTCTACTATCTGGTATACTAAAGTTTTCCTATCTTGAGAGTTTGCAGATAAGGGCTGTATGATTATCATTTTTGGGGATCCGGAATCTCACTCAGAAACCAGGATTATTGAGATCCTGACCATTCTAGAGACCAAAACAGTGGGAAGATGATCTCATTGAGTGTTGCTTCAAGTAGTGCTTCAAACTCTCAGACTTTGAAAGGTAATTTATAAGTCATTGGAAAACACATGGGCTGAAACTCCAGATAATATAAGAGTCAGTTAGGGCTGTAGCCTCAGCAGGGGTGGGGGAGAAAAGAGAGGTGCTCATTTAAAATGGTTGAATTAGGCCTCATTTGAGATGAGAAGATAGGCTTCCTGAGGCTGACCTTCGCCTTCCTCATCACAACTTTAGTTGATGATATGGTGTAAGGTTAATTAAACACTATGGGGTACAGAGTTCAATTTGGAAATCCCCGAGGTGGCTGTCACATAGCCAAAGATCTGGCTTACAGACACTGTCTATAAAGACCCAAGATTTCTCACCTCCATTCTATTATTAAGCAGTGTATATTGAGACAGATTTTTTCCTCCCGGGTAGCCTTTCATTTTTATTTTTGGATTAAGTAAAAAGGCCTGTGTTCCAAGTAGTTAATTCTTAATCTGCATACATTATTGCACTTCAGTTTCCACTGGAAGGTTTTACACCCAAAAAAAAAAAAAAAGTCACTACGAATACATTAAAAGCAAGTACATGTTTTAAATAATATCCATATTTGGAAGCCAACTAAGGTAATAAAATGAAATTTATGGGCAGTGCTTGGCTTTAATCTTCAGCAAAGAGAGATGCATGTGAACATTATTTACTTTCCGTCTCAGGAGGGAAATATAGATGGAGAGTTATTGGGTTATCATTAAACAATCCATGACAGGTACGTGATTCACAATAGAGACTTGGTAGGTAAAGCAGAACAAATCAGGGGTGTATCTAGTAAAGGATATATGTAATGTGGACCATATTTCCATTACAACTCTTCCCAAATTAAATATTGGATGCATGACTACTTTTCACAATTGTGGATGAGGGAAACTGAATCATGCTTTTCTCATGTGCAAAACCTAGACCATTTCTGACAGAGAAGCTAAACTGAAACACATTGGTGCTGAACTGGCAGAGCAAGTTGCAAGATGATGATGATATTTGTTACAAAGGAGTGAACTTAAGCTATTCATTTTGATGTATATTTTACTGATCTTCAATTCAGAGTTCTACTTAATCCCAAAACCTAGAATGACTGGGAAGGAATGGTGGGGGGAGTGATTTAAACTAATTGATCCTTAACCATTCCTAGGAATACTCCTCTAGTCTGCAAAATGCATTGAAGAAAAAATATATATCCAAAATTGCAAGTTTAGCCTATGATTTAAGCAGCACTGTTCAGAAATTTTAAATTCACCACCATTTTACTAAATATTAGTTGTTTCTATCCAATTAGAAACATTGCATGGCAGTTTGGCTTAAATAGCTATATTAACAGATTAATATTTATTTTATAGTAACATCAGGCAGATAAACTGCTCTGAACTACATCCTACACTTTGACAGACAGGAAGCAGCAGGTGAAGCTAGGCAGAATCACATCTGATATCTGTACAGTTAGCACAGCCCCCTCCCAGGCTGTGTGATTTCTCCACTCTCTTCTCCCTATATACCAATGACTGCATCTCAATTATCTATCTGTTAAAATACTTAAGTTTGCAGATGATACAACAGTGATTGTCTCATTCGAGAAAACAATGAATATGCCTACAGACAGGATGTTGCACAACTTGCCTTGTGGTGTAACCGGAACAATCTGGAACTGAACACACTCAAAACCATAGAAATGGTGGTAGACTTTAGGAGAAACCCTCCCATACTACCACTTCTTACAATACTACCATGTTTCTCCAACAATACCCCCCCCCAATAGGAAGACCCAGATGTTTTCTAGGCATAAAATGAAATTAAGCCCCTCCCCCAAATTTAGGCCTATTTTAAAACATGCAAAATTATGGGGAGAGCAGGGGGAACTTGCTGTTATGAGCACCCCACAGGCAGCCACGCCTCGCCACCAGCCACTCCTAATGGCCGATCATGGTGGAGGGCTCCCTACCACGCCAAGCGCCTTTGCTGCAGACCTAGGTATGGTGCTGGTTGCAGGTCAGATCAGTGGGCAGCAGCAGCAACATGGATGTCTGCCAGCAGCATTTCAGTTGCTTCTCGGGCCTCCGTAGCTTCCATAGTTCCACCGGCACTGGTGCCTTTCTCATCAGCGCCATCTCCAATAACAGCATCTGAGTCGCTCCCACTTTTCCCCCATTCCCGTCCCCGCAACAACAGGTAACATTTTGGGAGTGCCGTGCACTTGTTTTCGCTTAATCCCGAGCAGCTGGTTGGGTGTGAGAAGAGCCAAGTGAGCGTCTCTGCTGCTGCTACCCTTGGTGCTCCAGCCTTGGGCTCTGCGCAGCACGTTCCTGCATTACAAGTGTGCCCAGGCCGAGTTACAGCTGTCCCTCTCTCACCAGCGCTGTCTCCAACAACAGCGGCAGCAGCAGCAGGAACCATGGAAGTTACGGAGGTGGATCTGCTGCCTGAGAAGTGGCTGAAACGCTTCCATGGTTCCTGTCACTGCTGCCACTGTTGTTGGAGATGGCCCAACCAGCTGCTTGGAATTAAACAAAAATGCAGTGCATGGTACTCCCAGGTGCCTCAAAATGTTTTTTTTTTCCCCTGTTGTTGCAGGGACAGGGACGGGGAAAAAAAGCGAGAGTGACTTAGATGCTGTTGTTGGGGATGGCTCTGGCGAAAGAGGTGCCAGCATTGGTGGGAACCGTGGAAGCTACAGAGGCCCAAGAAGCATCTGAAACTCTGGTAACAGACATCCATGCTGCCGCCGCCTGCCCGCTGACCTGGGTCTGCAGTAAAGTCGCTTGGCGGGGGTAGGGAGCCCTCCGTGCTCTGCCATGATCAGCCATTAGGAGTGGCTGGTGGCGAGGCATGGCTGCCCAAGGGGCTCTCTAGATGAGGGTGTGTGGGGGGAAAAATTAATTCACCCCGAAAAGAAGTCCTAGCCATTTTTTCAGGGCTCAAAAAAAAAAAAGTCCCGGCCTTATTATATGAGTAACACGATAGACAACATAGTATCAACAGTAGGGACCTTCAAATTTCTAGGTTCTATCATATGACAAGATCTAAAATTTATTTTATTTATTTATTTATAAAATTTCTATACCGCCCTTCTCCCTAGGGACTCAGGGCGGTGTACAGCCAATCCAAACCCCAACAGTAATACAAAAGTTAAAAGAAGATTAAATTAAATAATGGCCGAATAAGAAAAAACCCACCCCACACCCTTAAAACCCCAATTTAAAATTACAGAGCAAATGGAGACAAGTTAAAACCACCTCAGCCCAGGCCGGCCTGCTCAAAAAGCCAGGTCTTCAGCGCGCGCCTGAAGGCCCTCAGGTCCGTGCCGGTACGTAGTTCCGGCGGCAGAGTGTTCCAGAGGGCAGGGGCCGCCACAGAGAAGGCCCTAACCCTCGGGGCCGCCAGGCGACACATGGTGGCCGACGGGACCCGGAGAAGGCCCTCCCTGTGTGAGCGCACCGGCCTGTTGGAGATCACTGGTAGGATGCGGTCCTGCAGGTAACCTGGCCCAATGCCATGGATCGCCCTAAAGGTCAAAACTAGAACCTTGAAGCGAACCCGGAGAGCCACCGGCAACCAATGCAGCTCGCGCAGGAGAGGCGTCATGTGGGCGCTACGCGACGCCCCCATGATCACCCGCGCGGCCGCATTTTGCACCAGTTGGAGTCTCCGGGTGCTCCCCGCAGGGAGCCCATGTAGAGGGCATTACAATAGTCCAGGCGAGAGGTGACAAGGGCCTGAGTGACCGTGCGCAGGGCGTCCCGATCCAGAAAGGGCCGCAACCGGTAGATCCGACGGATCTGATGAAATGCCCCCCTGGAGACGGCCGCGACATGATGTTCAAGCGACAGCCGTAGATCCAGGAGGACTCCCAGATTGCGAGCCCTCTCTGTGGGGGGCAAAGTTCCCCCCCCAATAGCCAGCGAAGGAATCAGCTGGCTATATCGGGGCGCCGGGAACCACAGCCACTCGGTCTTGGATGGGTTGAGCCAAAGCCTGTTCCCGCCCATCCAGTCCCGCACGGCCTCCAGGCACCTAGACATAGCCCCCACAGCATCGTTGGGGTGGTCCGGGGTGGAGATGTACAACTGAGTGTCATCTGCATACAGATGACACTTCACCCCAAGACCACGGATGATCTCGCCCAGCGGCTTCATATAAATGTTGAACAAGAGAGGGGAGAGGACCGACCCCTGAGGCACCCCACAAACCAGGGGCCTAGAGGTGGACCTCTCCCCTCCCGCCAACACAAATTGCGAACGGTCGGAGAGGAAGGAGGAGAACCATCGAAAGACGGATCCCCCAATTCCCAACCCCCCCAACCGTCGCAACAAGATACTATGGTCGATAGTATCGAAAGCCGCCGAGAGATCTAATAGGACCAGGACAGAGGAGAACCCTCTGTCACGAGCCCTCCAGAGATCATCAACCAACACGACCAATGCCGTCTCAGTGCTATGCCCAGGCCTGAAGCCCGATTGGAACGGATCGAGGTAAGTTGTTTCCTCCAGGTACTGAGGGAGCTGACGTGCCACCACACTCTCAACAACCTTCGCCAGAAAGGGCAGGTTGGAGACTGGACGGTAGTTGTTTAAAACAGCTGGATCCAGGGAAGGCTTCTTGAGGAGGGGCCGCACCACCGCCGTCTTCAGGGCGGTAGGAAGCGACCCCTCTCTCAAAGAAGCGTTGATAATCCCCTGGAGCCAGCCTCGTGTCGTCTCCCTGGCAGCCGAAACCAGCCAGGAAGGGCACGGGTCCAATAAACAGGTGGTGGCATTCAGACCCCCCAGCAACCTGTCCACACCCTCGGCGGTCACAGGGTCGAACTCCCCCCAAACAACATCCACAAGACCTGCCCCGGACACCTCCCCCGGGACCATCCAATTGGAGTCAAGCCCCTCCCGAATCTGAGCGATTTTGTCATGCAGGAATCGAGAAAACTTCTCCGCTCTACCCTGCAAGAGGTCATCCCGCGCTCTCGGTTCAAGTAGAGAGCGGGTCACTCTAAACAGGGCAGCAGGCCGATTTCCTGCCGACGCAATAAGGGCGGAGAAATACGAAGATTTCGCCGCCCTATCGCCACAAGGTAAGTCTTAATATGAGATCTCACCTGTGTTCGATCAGACTCAGAACGGCTCGCCCTCCAAATGCCCTCTAGACGTCTTTTCCGGCACTTCATCTCCCGTAGCTCCTCCGTATACCACGGAGCCAAATGGGATCTGTGCCGGATCAGAGGTCGCAGAGGCACAACTCACTCTAGAGCCCCGGCGGCCAACCCATCCCAGGTGGCCACCAGGTCTCCAGGCGAGCTGAGAGCCAGAGACTCAGGAAATGGCCCAAGCTCCCTCTGGAACCGCTCCGGGTCCATTAGGCGCCTGGGGCGGAACCATCTAAGTGGCTCCGCCTCCCTGCGGTGGGGGGTGGCGGAACAGAAATCCAGCCTAAGGAGGGAATGATCTGTCCATGACAAGGGTGTAATGACTAAATCCCCACAATTACAGTCATTCAACCACTGCCCAGAGACAAAAATCAGGTCCAGCATGTGTCCTCCTATGTGAGTGGGAGCAGAAACTAACTGGGTCAGGTCCATGGCCGTCATGGAAGCCAAGAACTCCCGGACCAACCCCGAGGTTTCACCGAGCGATGGCAGGTTGAAATCCCCCATGACCAAAAGCCTGGGGGTCTCAACCGCCAGCCCGGCTATTACCTCTAGGAGTCCGGGCAGGGCCGATGAGACGTGGCAGGGAGCCAGGTACGCCATCAAAAGACCCATCTGAACTCCTTGCCCCCACTTCACAAATAGAGATTCACAGCCAGCCGTCTGAGGGACAGTGGCCTCCCTAGGACAAAGGACTTCCTTTATAAGCACCGCCACCCCACCACCCCTTCCCTGAGCCCTAGGCTGATGAAATGCAAGGAAACCTGGTGGGCACATCTCAACCAGAGGGACACCGCCCTCTGGGCCCAACCAGGTTTCGGTGACACCTACCAGGTCCGCGGCCTCCTCCTGAACCAGATCATAGATCAGGGGAGCCTTATTAACCACGGACCTGGCATTGCACAACAACAGCTGGGTATTCAGGGCCTGAGATTCCTTACAACCAGGGCTGCAGGATGGGTAAGGAGGGTTGGAACGCGCTACCGCTTGCAAACATCGGGAGCGCAATCCCCTTACCGGATACGGCCCTCTACCCCCAGCATATCTACCTCTCCCAGTCACCGTGCTAATAAAATTGGCCCCCAGCTGCCCATCCCCTGTCTGCCACCCCGACACGGGAACCCCCGAGGTCCCCCAGGCGCGCGTGCCGGCCCGGCTGCCCCCAATTCCATGCGGGCTGTCTCCCCCACCCGCCCTGGATCCTTCCAACCCCTTAAAAAATCCCATTAAAAATTTAAAAACCCCGGGTTTACAACGCTTCCTCTGGTTTCTTCGGCCCCACCATCGCTCCGGATCCCAGGATCCCTCATTACGAAAAGTCTTAGAGAGCCTTGGAGGCCACCTAAGGGAGAGGGGGACATCCCTCAGGGCCCAAAGCTCTGCCCTCGAGTACGTCCGTGGACACCTAACATCAAAAACTTCATCAAAAAAGCACAACAAAGAATGTACTGTCTGCACCAACTCATGTGAGTCATGTGATGCCTTGACTTATAACTAAAATTCTCAGCTCCATTGTGGTCATAAGTTATGCAAGCTTATTTAATTTAATTCAATTAAAGAAATGTCCAGAATGTTTTCAATTGGTGTATAAAAGCAGAATGTGTTTCCAGAAGGATTAAAAAATACAATAGATATGATATGGAATAGTTGTATGTGTGAGAGAAAGTTATCCATACGATTTCCAGCTATGCCATCACACTCACAAAGTTCTTTGATACAGTGCACAATTCAGGTGGGATTCAAACTTTTTTACTATCAATTCTGTGGGTGTGTGTCATGCTCCTGGTGGAGACTGACTCTGAGGAAGAGGAGGGACAGCCAACAGGGAGTGAAAGTGTGGCTCCAGAGGTGGTAGAAGAGGCTGGGGAAGGGCAGAGGCTGGCTGAGCAGTCAGAGGAGGACCCAGGCCCATCCCCTAACCATCCTAGGCACGCAAGGAAGAGAGGATCAGGGTAAAATGTGGTCTACTCAGAAGGAGAGGGCTATGATCCTCTTCATGGATTGCAGGTGTGAGATCTGCATAAAAGGTTGGACCTGCATGCTAACAGATGCTGGAGACAAATAAGTGTTTTATTTCTAAAGAAGGTTTATCTTGGTTGGCATTCTTCCAACGGACTGTCCCTGGTTATCTTCCTGAAGTTGGCAATTATCTATCCTGATTTGTCAAGGAACTTTATTCAATGCAGTTTGTTTTTGGTTTTTGCTTCATTATCGGCTCTTGGAATGTGAACTGTGTTTTTTGCCTTTGAAATGTTATTTTGAAAATAGTTTACTCGTCCACTGTGAACAATTAAATAGTGAAGCCAAGATGAAGGCATTAAAGGACTTTTAGTTATGTTTTGGATTTTGTTATATTTCTGATATACTCTGAGTCATCACATTTTGTCTCCAGCCACCCCTTCAACTTGTTTCTGCTTTTCGTGGGGTGACCATGGATCAGTTCAGAGCAGATAACGCCCAGTTAAGACAACAAGTGGCTCTTTTGACTGCACAGGTTGTGCAGATGCAAGCTATCAGGCCATGCCGTAAATGCCTGGTAGCAGTGCCAGATAAATTTGATGGATCACTGGCCCAATTTCCAGCATTTTTTGGGCAGTGCCAGCTTTATATGAGCCTTCGGCCTGAGGACTTCTCCACTGACCGGGATAAGATGGGATTTTTGATTAGTTTGTTGTCAGGCTCTGCAGGACTTTGGGTGACGCCTCTTTTGACCCACCCCAACCAAGTGTTGGACAATTATGCTGAGTTTTGCCATCAGTTCCAGGCCATGTTTGAGGACCCTGTTCGGAGCCAAACAGCAAACAGACATTTGAGAGAGTTGTAGCAGGGGCGTGGCTTGCTCATGGATTATATTGCTAGCTTTTGGTGGTCGCCCAGGATGTACAATGGAATGAGGCAGCACTGTTAGACCAGTTCCAGGAGGGTTTATCATCAGAGCTCCTGGACGAGTTGGCACACACTAATGCCCTCACACCCTTCAGGAGCTCATGCACCTTTGTCTTTGTATAAATGCTAGGCTTCAGCAGCGATGGGTGCTCCCCACCCTCTCCTGACCCAAGTAGAAAAGGATAGGTGTTGTCATAATGGGTTATGCCTCTATTGTGGCAATCGAGGCCATTTTGCAGCCAAGTGTACTGTTAAGACATCCATAGCAGTGATGTCAGTGGTGGCAGGAAATGAGTATCGCCCAGCCTACGGGGGTCTGTAGGTCGGGTTTCAAAGTCCCTAGGCCCACCATCTTCACCATCCTTGCCATCCTCGCCATCTTTGATATCTTCGATATCTCCGCCCCAGTCGTCATTGATGAAGCATCTTGTGCTGAAAGCAAGTGTTTTTGTGCCTGGTCATGGAATGGTGGAGATCCAAGCCTTGGTCGACTCAGGGGCCACAGCCAATTTCATGGATACTCATTTTGTTGAGCAGTGGTATATTCCCCAGCAACAGGTGTCCCCGCCAGTAATAGTGGAGATGATTGATGGTCAGCCCCTTCATTTGGGACCTGTAGTTGCTGCAACCAAACCCCTTTGCATGTGTATTGGGCAGCATGTGGAGGAAGCCATGTTCTACATTGCCGCAATACCTCATTTTCAGGTGGTGCTGGGTTTGGAGTAGTTACAGGCCCAAATTATTGAACTCCCGTTACTTGCATAATGATGCAATAATACCTACAATATCACTATACTTTGACCTGTTTGCCTACTATGTCACTTTGGGAGAAAAACGTGGAATTTAATGAGCTGTCACAGTGCTCGAAGGTAAGATCTTATATTAAGTGGATTTCAAATAAATTACAGACAAAAACTGCATCTGATATTAACAGTATGAGCCTCAAATAAAATAAAAGTACACAAGAGCAATTGCTTTCAGAGTTGTACACTGGTATTCAATGTTCATTATTCTTTCCTTATTTATTCAACCAATACCTGAATACATACTGAGACAGGTTGAACTGCATGAACACTGGTGTAGTTTTTAAATTGGGGGAAGAAACATCAATAATCTGCACTATGCTAATGTCACTATTCTATTAGAAAGTGCAAGAGATCTGCAAGCTCTAATAATGAACATCAAGTAGCACAGTAAAAAAAATAAAAATACAATTTAACATAAAGAAGATCAAACTAATGAGAACAGGCACAGTAATCAACCTTTACACCGACAAAGAAAATGTTGAAATGGTAGATAGCTCCAGCCTTTTAAGATCAGCTGTCAACAGGGAAGACACTAGCAATCAAGAAAAACTACAAACTAGCACTTGGTACAATAGAACAAAGATCTTGAAACTGTGTAGACAAATTGACGAAAAATTAATGGTACAAAATCAGTCAATCAATGTGATGTTAATATAACCTGAAACAAAATGTTGTGATTTGAGCTAGGTAGATTTAAATAGGGGTTTAGAAATGAATGCATAGATAAAAATGGTGGAAACTTGTATTTAAAGTCTGTAGAGATTCTCAGCCATCCAGATCATGGTTGTCCCAAAGATGCTTTTTCAGGAGGCAACTGGATTTTCTTGTTTTTTTTTTTTTCTTTGAAGATGTTTCACTTCTCATCCAAGAAGCTTCTTCTGACAGGATAGTGGTTCAATGACACTCTAAAATAGGGGTCTTTAAACTTGACAGCTTTAAGACTTGTGGACTTCAACCCCCAGAATTCTTCCTCCAGTCATGTTAGCTCAGGAATTCTGGGATTTGAAGTCCACAAGATTGAAGACCCTTGCTCTAAATGTCTGCAAGGGATATAAATCCTTCCATTCCCCACTATACTGTCCAAGCTGAAGAAGCTTCTTGGATGAGAAGTGACATGTCTTCAGAGAAAAAACAAGAAAGTCCAATTACCTCCTAAAAAAGCACGTTTAGGAAACTTGTATTTACTTATTTATTTCCCAAGAGGGAAACAGGGGCTTTCCAAGTACTATGGGATTCTAACTTCAATAACCTTTAGTGAGAATTGGAGACAAATGCTTGGAGGCAACCATTTTCTTTTTACTATTGTTATTTTTATTCATTTAATTTGCACACTACTTTACACTGGTATATCAAAGAGCATTTTATAAAATGCAACCATGATACAGATGATTTAAAATGATACTGAAAACCAGGGGTGGGATTCTACCAGTTTGCATCTATTCACTAGAACCGGTTGTTAACATTCTAAGCAGTTCGGAGAACCGGTTGTTAGAAGAAATTACTGGCCTAATCCTGTAAGGAAGGCAGGAAGGAAACATTCTGGTGTTGCTTATAGAAACTGCCTCTCCTTTAACCCTTATTACATTCTTGGCAGGACTAGACTTCCTGTCTCTGGAATGTCTGTGGAGTTTTTTTTCCTCCTTTACTAGTACTTTGCTTGTGTGGAGTGACCATTCAAAGTTACAATGGCACTGGAAAAAAATTACTTATGACCATTTTTCACACTTATAATTGTTGCAGCATCCCCATAGTCACGAGAGACCAGACAAGGAGATGCATGCCTCGATGTGAGTGATATTGAGTTGGCCATGCCCAGTCAATAATATGCCCACCAAGCCATGCCCACCAACTAAGCCACTCCCACAGAACCGGTTGTTAAAAAATTTGAATCCCACTCCTGCTGAAAACTCACTACACTCAAAATCAAAAGCAGTATATGAATTCAGAGGATTCTAAACCCTAGACAAAGGGAAACAGAATCTGTATGTGATAAATAAGGATGATAATTGCATAAGGCAGAAAGTTGTCATAAAATTACCATAACTGAAAAATAACAATTTGTACAGAAAGCTTTTTACATGTATGGCTTTTCTAAGTTAAGTATGATATCCAAGGAACTTTATTGCAGAGACGTAGTCAAATGCTCAGATATCATGTTGGCACTCAATATATTCTTAACTACCACATGTATCAGAAAATGACTCACTACAATTTTCTTGAGAAGCTATGTAGAAAACTATTTGACAATGTCGATATTGTTGGCAGACAGGTATTGCTTCTCATCTGGACTTATTGTTCATTGAGTAACTTCTTTTTTGGAGGGGGGAATCTAACTAATGAGACACATTTTTGAACCCTTAGCAAATAATTGCAACAAAATGCAAATTTGTTAATTTTTTGCATAGACTCAAACATAGATTCATTACCTTATTATTATCCCTTATATACTGTATATAAAGATTCTTATTATCTATATAGAAATCACTGTTGTTCAGGAAAGATATTATGTCCATTCATGTTCTTCATTCTGTCCTAATTATTAGGAATGTAGGCAAGGATCTTTAGCAGTGTCGAAAGATGTTCTTATTATGATGGAGTACATTTCCAGCATCATGATGACAACGGACATTGAAGCATGCCACAATTTTTTACTGTTCTTATGGGCTTATAAGGTATGCTTCAAGAATCACACTGCTATCCAAAAATATGAGGTATCCATCATATTTTGTCCTTGCCAACTGTCTCAATCCAGTTCTCATATTTAAATAATATGTAGCAGTATTTATCTTCTTATACAGAATATACAGACTAGTACTGATAATACTGGCATAAGCTTACATTTCCAGCTTGATGACATGTACAAACCAATTAACACAGATATAGTGTGTAATTATAAATTGCTAAAAAAAATATTGGGGAGTATAAAAAAAATTCTTTTCTATAACCATCTTGAACCTATTTGGATTAACATACTTGAAGACCAAGAAGATCTGTATTGATGTACTTTTCTCATTTCAGTGGTGAAGTTCACTGAAATCTATGCTATGCCAGAAAATGTGTACTGTAAATGTAATCATAAAACATAAATATTATTACATAAACAGCAGACAGATATGGCATGAGAGGAAGTCTCAAAAATCCAGCATAAAATCCATAATTAGACCTAAAGCACTTCTTGTTGTATAAAGGGTATCTTTAATACTATCAGTATACTATTATTATTATTATTATTATTATTATCATGATCATCATCATTATCATTATTATACACAAAAATGACAGTATACACAGCAAACGTGATAACCATGCTGGGTTTCGCATTACAAATCATTAGTTGAACACTTCCCAAGTGTTTAGGACTGCGTGATGTATCGGTGGATTATTTGAGCAGATCCCAGTAAGGTGGCCTTCTGCAGCTGACCAATGTTAAGTGCTTGCCTAGGTCTTTAGGCACAGCACCCAGTGTGTTGATTACCACTGGAACCACCTGCACTGGTTTATGCCAGAGTCTCTGCAGTTTGATTCTCAAGTCTTGATATCTGCTGACTTTTTCACATGGTTTCTCATCAATTCTGCTGTCACCAGGTATGGCAATGTCGACGATCAACACTTTTTTTTTCTCCACAATTGTGATATCCAGGGTATTATGTTGTTGTTGTTGTTGTTGTTGTTGTTGTTGTTATCGTTATCATTATTATTATTCCTTTCTATTTTGTCAAAGTGTTGACATCAGATAGGTTGCGTGATCCTACAGAAAGTCAAAATAGCAAAATAGCAGGACAGTAGATCAAGGACAGTAGATCAAGGATTTAATTCTCACAACACTAATAAATTTGCCTCCTTCAGAGTTTCACAGTAAATAAAGTTCACTTTACTATCTATCACACCCATTACAAGTGGCACTTTTGCAGACTATATGCAATTATCATATACAAGAAACCTTATTCTTGTATTATATATATAATTTTCTGAAAATAGATGAAGACAGAGGAGAGATAATTAATCCTGGACATGTTCTCTTCTTCTGTTGTTGCATCATTATTCAAGCAAAAAAAGAAACCCATCACACGTTTGAAAAACATTTTATTAGTAATACTTCACAGATCCTTTAGGATGCTATTTTCTCAAATTGTTGCCATTTCTTAATGATTTAAGTTATTCAAGCAAGATGAGTAACTCCAGGGATTCATATTTCATTTAGGTTCAATTCCACAGGCAGAACAGCTCTTTGAAACAATCCCCATCAAAAAGTTACAGATGAGCTATCAGCTGAAATCAGTGTTATGCATTTAAAATTGAAGTCATGTAGAGTACAATGCTATCCAGGTAAACTGGTAACTGGTCAGCCACTTGCCACATGGTATAAGGAACGTATTCCTAAAACCTTGAAAAACATGCCCTGCTTTCTTTCTCATTCCCAAGAGTACAAATTGTCCAATGAACTGTGCTCAGCTTTGCAGATTTGTATAGAATACAAAAAAAGGTATCAACAACAATAAAGCAGTAACTGGAATATGTTTTCTCTTTCATTTTCATTCTGAGTTCATCAGTATATTCTGGATCTCATTAGATTTATTTATTCTTACGTAGCATCTTTAGAAGCAGGAGCAGGAGTGGAATTCAAATTTCTTAACAATCGGTTCTGTGGGTGTGGCCTAATTTGTGGGTGTGGCTTGGCAGTCATGTGACTGGATGGGCATGGCTTGCTGACTGGGCATGGCTTGGTGGTCATGTGACTGGATGGGCATGGCTTGTATGTAAATATTGTAAATATTTATGTAAATATTGATTTTTTTTATAAAAAAGAGCAACTTTTAGCCAAAATCAAACAAAGCAGGCAGGCAGATTGAGTTGCTCACATAATCACAGATTCACTCAGAGATCTACCAGTCTGCAATCTATTGCCTGAGTCTGCAGTGAAAAATAGAAGCTAGGAAGGTTCACCTCTGCTTTTAAATTAGCTAGGAAGCAAGAAATCCAACAATTAGCTAAAGTACATTTTATCTCCAACTGAGTATTATTGAACACTGGGGGCAAATTGGAGGCATTAAAGGACATTTATTTACGTTTTGGTTTTTGTTACGTTTGTGTTACACCCTGGGTCATCACACAGGGAGTGAGAGTGCGGCTCCATTGGCTGTTGAAGATACTGGGGAAGGGCAAAGTCCAGCTGGGCAGAGTAGGGAAGAGGTAGAGCAAGGCAGAGGGAATTTGGAGGAAGACCCAGGTCTACCCCCTCTTCATTCTAGGGCATGCAGGGAAGAACAGAGAAGGGAACAACTTGAACTGCATGGCTTACGGGGGAGGAAAGGGTTCTGATTCCCTTCATTAGCTGCAGCTGGAAACACAGTTTTTAAAAGGGAGAGTTGAGAGCAAATCGTGAATTATCTGGTATTGTCGAGGTTTATCTGGGGTCCTGGGGTCTTCCCAATTGTGTGTGTTTTACTGCCCTTTCAAGTCTGCAATTCCTTATCCTGCCCTGTCAAGTTAATTACTGCAGTGTTTTTGTGTGGATTTTTATTTACAAGTTTCTATGTACTTTGTTTTCAGACTGAATTTCTTCCATTTAAAAACTGTTCTTGGCAGAGTTTTTTCTCCAACCGAAGGTAACCTGGACTTTGGGGGCAAAGTTGGAGGTATTAAAAGGACTCTTCTTACTTATGTGACTGTGTTGCCTTTGTGCCATTATCCGGGTCATCACAATATGAATATTATGTCTGAATCTTGTATGATCTAACCTATAATCTAATAATTCAGAAATTGATTGATCTGTCTATGTGTCCATCCATCCATCTGTCTGTCTTTCTAAAATAACAGTTTACAGTGACTTAAAATGGTTTAAACAAATGACCTGCTAACACCTCTAAAATATGGTATTTATGATTGATAGTTTCAAAATTATGTTACTAAAATACAATTATAATTATTAGACAGAAGATCACAAATGAACCAAATTAGAATGTATAGTGGCACCTGGTTTAATTGTTTGCCTGGGTCAATATATCTGACTGAAAATTTGCCTAGTTAAATGCCAGCTGAATTTAAATAGGAAATTCCATAACTTGGAGCATTTATACTGAATGCACTCACTCAAATAGCTGTACTGCAAACCAATCAAATGTAGCATTGCAGTAATCCAATCATGAGTTATAAACTGATAGATTGCTGAAGCACATGATCCCTGAAATGGAAAGAAGCATCATCTGTCCCAGAGGTTATTTGTATGCCCATGAATGACAGGAAATTCAGACCATCCATAAATTCCTTTGGAAAACAGCTTAAATCTTTTCTGTGAAAGGGTCTCCTGGACTGGTGCATTAAAGGAACCTAAATGTTAATAAAACAAAGATGATCATTGTAGATTTTAGAAAAAGCCAGCATAGTCATACTCTACTCAGTATCAAGGATCCAGCTATAGAGGTAGTCAACAGTATTAAGTATCTGGGCATACAAATAACTAACAATCTGAATGGTCTTTCTACGTGTCATCCTTAGTGAAACATGCAAACCAGCGCTTGCATTTCCTGAGTCAGATGAGCAGAGCACATCTTTCTCCTTCTGTTTTGGCCACTTTTTGCAAAGACACAGTTGAGAGCATTTTAACAAACTGCATCGCTGTTTGGTTTGATGGCCTCAGATAGAAAGTCCATATAGAGAGTGGTAAGGACAACTGCGAAAATTATAGGAAGCTCACTTCCTGTTATTTAGGATACTGCTTATAAGCGCTATGTGCTTAGAGCTCAAAGCATTGTTAGATATCCCACACACCCATTTTACGGTCTGTTTCTGTTGCTTCCCTCTGGGAGGAGGTTTCGAAGTATTTCTAACAGGACTACCAGATTCTGTAACAGCTTGTTCCCTATTCCATCCATCTGGTAAAGTCACAAGATTAGTTTTTCTCGCCATCTACATGGATATATCTGAATTAGACTGTGTTGTTTCTCTATGTCATATAATATATATGGGTATATCACTTGAGACTTTCAAGAAGAGATTGGACTTCCATTTGTCAGAAATGGTGTAGGATCTCCCGCTTGGGCAGCGGGGGGGGGGGTTGGACTAGATGACCTACAAGGTCCCTTCCAACTCTGATTATCTGTTATCTGTTATATGCTTATTTATTTATTTATTTATTTATTTATTTATTTATTTATTTATTTATTTATTTAGTTAGTTAGTTAGTTAGTTAATTAGTTAGTTAGTTAGTTGGTTAGTTGGTTATTTTGTCATGTTTATATAGTGTATATTGGAGGTGGTGACCCTTTGAGAGCTGTATGCAGTGAAATGTCTTTTTACTGTATGCTGATTCAAAGTGTCAATAAAGTTATTGTAAGTTGAAATCTTGTGATGCACAATGAACTGGTTATTTCAAGTTTAGCCTTACCTTATATTCCTCATTCTGTTCTCATTATGTCTAGATATCAGTCTAGAATATGTACAGTCACTCCTGACTGAAAAATACAGAAAAATGTTAAGAAAGTTGAATATATATTTTCTTTCCTTTTTTTAAATCTGTGGGTTTATGGAAATTAGCAGATATTGTCACTGAACTGACAGAAGACACTAATTGTTAAAAAGTATGCTTTAAAATTTTTGTAGATAATTTTTAACCACCTTTATATGCCATGGATAATAATGTAGATGAAAACTGAAATGAATATTAATTTGTCCTTCCTTTAATTTTATACATTTTGATTTTTTTTCTGACAATTGATAATTAAATCTGATTAGTAATACAATGTAATTAAAAGCACATAATCCAGTTCACTGGTTTTAGGTGAAGCAGAGAACAAACATTTGAAGCTAATAATGATTCATGCTGCCTTACATTTCTACAAGTATCTTAGAATGCTTGATTCATCTGCAGTTAATTTCCCTATATCCTTCTATAGTCTATATAATTTCCCTATATCCTTCTATAGTCTAGTTACCATTTTAGGCTAATAACATGTGTACCTATGAAGTGAACTGTAACCCATTATAAATAGTTTTTTTTTTTTTACTATTTAGTTGTTTTTATTATTTGGTAACACCAAAAGTAAGCTGCTAAGAGGGAATCTCCTATAAGGATCTGTTGCAATTTAGAAATTATTTTGTGAGATTAAACAGACTTACAACAATGGGTCTTCATAGATATTTCTGCCTCAGCTTTCAAACCAAACAGAAAAGTCTGTGACAGGAATCTATTCCTGTCTTATAGATTTCATTTAGTACAGAAAATAAACAAAACTCACAAATTTTCTTTTGACCCTCCAAAAGTCTCTGAAGCAAATGTTTCTAAGAAACTTAATAAGACTTGCTTGGGGTGTAAATTGTTTTTATCCCACCTTTTTTGACGTTCAACTCAAGATAGCAAGCATACCAATATTCCTTCCTCCTCCTTTTCCTGACAAGAACAACCCTGTGAGGTGAGTTGGGATAAGAGAATATGCGTGGTCCAAGGTCACACAGACAGCTTGAATGCCTAAGGCAGGACTACAACTCACAATTTCCAGTCCAGCATCTTAACTGCTATACTAAAGTGGCTCTAAAGCTTAATGCACTTGGTAATCCTAAGTAGTCTCCCCACCAAGTACTAACTTCTGAAATCAGACAAGATAGGATGTTTTCAGATTAGTAGGGCCATAAACCACTTTTGGAGGGTTCAGGTAGAAGTAAAAGATTCACAAACTACTATGGGAGTCCCTCTAAATATTATACTCATGGGGGGAGAGTGAAATATGGGAACTTGTATATAGATTCACCTTTTTTATTTCTCATTTCATTAATACACATTATTTTAAATCCAGGTTTAACCGGATTAAAGTCATGAAATTATAAATTAAAACAACTGAAGCTTTCTGTTTTCTAAATTTAGGTTTCTAGCTAGGTTGGATTATTTTTATTTCAATGAAGACTATATAGGCATGTACATTGTACCACAAACTAGTGTATGACAATTGCTTGTGTATTTGAAACATCATTAGTAACATTAATATTAGTGCAGCTTCCAGATAAACATTGAAAATATAATACAGGAATTCTCCCCCACTCCTGGAAAGCCAATTTTTTTCCAGCTGACTCTATGAAATGTAAAAGAAAAATGTTAGTATTAAAAAAGCTAGTACTTTTTTTTATTTCAGATGATCTCATTAATAACTTTGCAGCCTCTAAACCAAAACACTTATTTACACCAAAGCAGGGATGAATAACAAGCAAAGACATACAGAGACACATTCACACAAAGACATACAAATTGCTAAATAATTCTGAACCATTCATGGAGATATATCTAAAAAAATATTATCCTTATTAAAGGACATTGTTTGGGAACATAATTGTAGGATTCCATGCAACAAGTCATAACATCTTGCAACAATAGACAATGTAAATTTCAAACATATATGCTAGCTGCAATTTAAAAGGAAAGCTCTAAGAATAAACACTACTGTAAGACTGCAGCAGACTAATCTTGCTCAATGTTATAAAATTATAATTTCTACAAAATAGGTACTGCAAATGGTGCCTTTCAGCATCTATATTTACTTTCAATATTAATTCATCATCTGCAGCACATTGTCTACTGTTTAAGCCGTGTAATCCTTTTCTCGTATGTACTAATCAATAAGGTTATTATTTCTATCTCTATCATCTAACTTATCAAATATTCTGCTTCATCTCTAAAAGGTTCTTTTTCCACCATATGCACTATAGTTTGTAAATTTATAACTTTGTTATAAAGACTGGTGATCATGAAATAAAGCTTTTAAGGTGAATGAAAAAACCCACCTAATTTTGTTTCTCTTAGTTACTTTATGTATTTTACTCCAGTTAACACATTTAGCCAAAATTATAGGTCTCTGTTCTTTAAGTTTGCTTAAAGAAAATGATGTTTCTCAAGAGGGGGCAAGTGTCGCTTTTCCTATATTTTCAATTTCAAACACTTTGTTTATCACCACAAAGAAGTGATTTAAATGAAGAAAGACAAAGAATTTCCTGCTTACCTATTAAGCAATTAAAGAAGTAGAGAAACCTTATATTTTGATATATTTAACTTATTGACATACCTATTGGAAATTGTTCGTATATGTTCCCCTTTATGAAGCATACTACATTTCTCACTCTCATATCTTTTGCTCTGTGTATATATATCATCTGGCTGGCTGCCCATCTGCCTGCCTATCATCTCCATCCAACTTTAGGCTGTACCACTGATTTCCAGCAGTGTTGCTCCAGAATTTCAGCACCTAGTTGAGCTCCTCTTCATGTTTTGCAAAAAAAAAAAAAAAGATATTCAGTGGAAACTGGTATGCATACAATCACTGGAAGAAAGTATCTGCAGAATAGATTAAATTTGGTCATACACCAACTTGCTTTAATAAACTTTCAGCTTGTCAAATTTGCTATTGAAACAATTCAAGTTCCAACATTCACTACAACTATTAAAATACATATTTTGACATTTTGTACAGTATATGAAGAGCTTGAGGTGTAAAACACATTGTCAAGAACATAACTTTTTGCCTCTGTAAGAATTTCACAAAATGGTTGAGTTATCAGAGAAATGACAACCAATAAAGGATAGGAATCCAAACTGATCTGGAACTGTAGAAAACTGAGAAATACACAGATTAGCACTGAAGTGAGTAGGAGCATCCCCCTAAAGTCTCTGCATGTGTAGCTTTTTTTTTCAATTTGCCTGAGATTGAGGAAAGGAAGAAATAATTATAATAGAGATGTGCAGAAGCACACACTGATCCTCTCAGGTATTTATAAAGTTAACAATGCAACTTATTTTTTTAGAAGCCATGGAGAAATAAAAAGGGTTTCAGATATCTAAAGAAATAGGCCATTGTAGGAAATCATTCTTTCTCACAGAAGCTCCTGAAGGTGTTTCATATTTTAAAAGTATTGTGGTTACAAAACACAAGACCCCCATCAGCAGATCGTGCCAAAGGCAACAGATAACTGGACAAAAAGCCTAGAAAACTTCAACCAATAATTAAGGTAACCAATTCTGGAGTAGATAAAGGATGGCTAGGATTTGAGTTGAGAGAAAGGCATTCTCTACATTTCATAGTTGAGAGACTGGTTGAAATAGGCCTAACTAAACCCCAGTAACGAATAAAGGTCTGGAAAATTCAAGTCTACCCATAAAAGAAAAAGCGGAAGACAAGGAAGTTGATAGAAAGGCTTAAAATGGTAAGTAAAGACATAATTGGACAGTCATAGAGAAACAAACAAACACACCTTCTAATTATGGTTTAGTAATAGATAAACCTAGGAAGCCTATATACAGTTATAGTCTATGCTAAGATATAATGGGTCCTTATCAATAGTTTCAATGGTGGATAAATGAAACTAGATTACCAATACCATTAGATACGAAGAGACTTACTTGCTAGCTCTGAAATTAGTCATTAATCTAACTCTCTACTTCTCTGCACTGACCTCAGGATATATTATAAAAATGCTTCTGGCCCACTGCCTGACATTGGAAGTAGGGTTTTATATTTCCTTTCATTATACTTTGGAATCTGAGCTCCATTTCTGAATCCTTCTGGATGAGTTTGGCTTTCCTCTGTGTGGAAGGGAACTATTCCAGCAGGTTGCAAGTGCAGAACTGGGATCATTGAGTTCTGAGCTCCATTTTTCCATCATGCTAAAGGAGTTCAGTTCCCCTCAGTAGGCAACTCTTTCACCTAGCTCCCAGAGATGAGAGACAATTTCTCAGCAGGCACAAGCAGCTTGCAACATTTCCTGCTGTCTTCCCCACTGACTTTCTGGGAAAGCCAGCAAAGAGGACAGCAAATGCAATCATAGGATTATGAGGTACTTAGCAACCAGTTGTTAAATATAAACAGTTACCAAGTACTGAGATTATAATCATATGACCATGGGACAAGGTGGTGCAACATTTTGCAATAGCTGGAAGTGGTTTACCTTTTTGAGGACTTCAAACAGTGGTTAAACAATTGATCGTATGTTGAGGATGATCTGTACTTGTAGATCAGGGGTGTCAAACTCATGTCATCATGGCGGTGTCATGTGACATACCAGGATTTTTTTCCCATTTGCTAAACTGGGCTTGGGCGTGGCCAGCACATGACACAACTGGCCAGTGGGCCATGAGTTTGACAGCCCTGTTGTAAATGCTCAAAACTTACTGCACTTCCATAACTGCTTTTGTGAAGTCTTCCATTTTAGTTTTTGCCTCAAGCTGGCCACAATAGGTAGATGACTCTAAGTCAGCTTTGTGAATTGGTACTCACATCAAACCTTTTACAATAGCAGGCAGTGCATAAAAATTGTTACGAATGATCTCCTCACAGTGGGGGGAAAAAAAGCCAATGAACCATCTGCTGCAGATTAAATTCCAATATATCATGCAAGATATTAGTTTATAGTTTACTAAATTACGCTGCCCAAGTGCCTTTGTGCCATGGTGGAAAAAAAATCTTTCATTTGACAAATTTCTTTATATTTTACAACTGCCAGTAATGTGCAGCTGCTGACAAACAAACATAAACGAGTAAGGCACTGCAAAGGCAGAGCAACTTTATCAGGGGAAAGAAATGCTGAAAGTATCTTGGAATGAGGATCATTTTAGAGTGATGAATGCACCCTTCTATGCCATTTGAATGGGTTAGCAAAAACAAGTTATTCTGCTGCCCATTACCATAAAATGGGAGAAAATGATATCCAGGATATTTATAGTTCCAAGGAATATAACTGAATTATGTAGTTGCTGAAGTTTATTTTTAACCTCTCATTCACAATGTATTGCTAAGCAAACCTTCCATTATCTACTTCTTAACTTGCCTTTCATACTCCTCTTAACATTTTTAATATGTAAACACAGATCTTTTAAAAATGTTATTTAGCCAGGCTTCATTCCAAAATGACTGGAATGCAGCCAAACTTGGCACTCTGAAAGTGGAATAATTGACATGAAATGCCTCTTATGAGCATATATCTTTATGTTTGAAGATTTTTAAAAAAAATACATTCTGTGCTGTAACTGCTACTCACAAATATTTGTGTGTGTGTGTGGCATGGATTCCCAACTATCTGTTTCTCTCTCACACACACCATTTATCCCTCTCCCACACAGAGCATTAATTCCAGAAAGCAAACTTATATTTAAAAATGCAACATTTTTATTACTTTTAAGATGATGGGGATGTTTAACTATTGGCTAGATTAGTTTCTTTTGAATACTATATTTAGCAGCCCAGGAGTTTTATTCTCAGTTATTCTTATCCTGATTACTAGTGTTCTTCAAACAAGCCATATAATTATGCAGTAGTTAGTGTTATTACATTCTCCTTTCTCAAGCTGTCATTTCCAGGTGAATAGCGCTACAACACTGTCATGGCAATTCTTACTGAGGATTGTGAGAGTTGTAATTCAATACATCCAGAAGATAGCAGCTTGAGGAAAACTACAACATTGTGTAAACTTGATCCAAAGTTAGGCTTGTGCAAATCAGATATGACTTGATTTGAACTGGAGAGTTTAAGAGGCCAAGATTAATATCAAGATTTGATGGGAAACCAACTCAATTCAAGCCACTATTAGATTGAAGTTTAATTAAAAATAAAATAAAGAACAACAAAAAGGCTTCCCAGAAGCTGTGATGAGGAAACACTAAAACAACTGAACTCCTTCAGTTTTTCAAGAATAAGATAACAAGAGAACAGCTGATAAATTCCTTGGAGAAACTCAATGATATTTCAGCCAGACAACAACAAACTCACTATATACAGTATATTTTTTGAAAGAGACTTTTTACCCAGCAGAGAAAACAGGGCTGGGTAAATGACAACACAATAATTTCTGGAATTTGTGGTGGATGAATGAGAGGAATCCTACTGGTGGCAGGGGCAGGGGCAGGGGAGACAGCCCTTGTGTTTGGGTATTTGAATGCACAGTAGCATGTAGGAACGTGACGGCTGGGTATTCTGTTGGCATTGATTACTGGTGGAGTAAAATGCTCCAGCTTTCCCTTCCAGAAATGTGAGTTGAAGAAACTGTGAAGTTCTCAGTCCCAGGTCTGAAGTCATTAAATTTCTCTTATCCATGATTAGATTATTAATGAGAGTGCCAATCCAAGAATTGACTGAGTTTGGAAGGTTTGTGTAGGGTGTCCTTTCCGAAATTTGCCTAGTTGGGTTTTAAGTGTGGCATCAGATTGGGAAAAATTGGAAAATGACCTGACCATCTTGGGTGGTTTAACTTTGCTGCATCCGATTATTGGGTTCCTATCATACCAGAATATATCTTCTTAGAAATGTGCTTTTTTTTTTCAAGAGGCAACCAGACTTTCTGGTTTTTCTCTAAAGACATTTCACTTCTCATCCAAGAAGCTTCTCCAGCTCTGACTGGATAGTGGGGAATGGGAGGATTTGTACTCCTTGCAGACAGCTGATCATTTGCATTCTTTTTCAAAAAGAAAAAAAGGAATATAAATGACCAACTGTTTGCAAGCATTATAAATCCTTCCATCATCATTATAAATCCTTCCACCATCCAGTCAAAAGGAAGAAGCTTCTCGGATGAGAAGTGAAATGTTTTCAAAGAAAAACCAGAAAGTCCAGTTGCTTCTTGGGGGAAAAAAAACACCTTTGGGACAACCATATCTTGGATGACTGAGAATCTCCATAGACATCTTCTTAGAAAGCTTGTCCATTCTCAAGATAGACCACTTGATACTGTAGTATTGACATTGGAAATTGCAGAAAAATTCTGTTAGTTATTTAGTAGAGTCAGCATAAGGTGGTAAATTTAGATGTAATTATTTCCAAATTTTCAACATTCTTCTCATTATAGCAACCAGAACAGGATAATTCCATATGGAATCTGACCAGTGCCATAGAGAGAAGAACTTTTCACACCTGTAATATAAACATTGGAGCACTGTTGATGAAGCTCAAGATTATATTGGTTGTTTTGACAGCTAGGAAGATGAGTCTTTTCAATAGCTAAACTGAATATGGAGTATTACTTGTACTTCCCTGTTCACTGTGATTATGTTCAACTGAATTTTTAATAATAATCTTAACATGTTTGTTGTTTTATTTCTATTGTGCACTCTTTTTGTTATTCTTAATTGTTCTGAGCCCCACCAAGTCACATATGTGAAATGGGAGGCAATACAAATTGAATAAATTACATAAATCACAGTTACACATTAAAGAAAGCATAACAGATCCACTACAAATGTTCAATATTTTAAAAGTAGCCTTTTCATCTACTGGCATACTAAAAAAAATCTCCTGTTATCCCTGTATTTAGTTACACTATCCAGCTACATGCTTGTTGCAATTTCCATTAAATAAGGTTAGAGAGACTATTTAAAATTGCAGAATTCTTACATTTTGCTTATTTTCATTATGGTTTCTTGTTGAGCAGGGCAGTATAAATAGATAATATATTGCACTTTGAATAGTTTTATTTAATTGTTCCTTAATATCAATTTTTGTTGCTGTTTTCTTGGGGGGGGGAGGTTTTAATTACAGTTATTTTTCTTATTTTCATTCTCACAATAAAATTGCACTACTTAGCTATAAAAGAAGAAATAATGAGGAGGAAAATAGATAAAACTATGAACATGAAATCATGGCAAGGAACAATTAAAAGAGGCTATTCCAAGCACAAAGAGTAGGCTATTATCTTTCTGCAAGTTGAACTTGAAGTAATAAAGCAGGAAAACAATAGTAATGAAGGAAATTTGGGCTGAAAAGATCTGATTTCAAAATAAATATTATAGAAAGGTATTAGCCATATGGGATAACTTTGCTAGCTATAGTAACACTATATTAAGTCATGTATTGAACCAACATTTAATTTGCTTTGCACTTTTGTAGAAAAACAACATCCTATTTGTGCCAGGTTTACAGTGGCAATGATTTTTTTTTCAGAATATGGAAGCAGCTTGTGAAAAAGAAACTACAGAAAGCGAAACATGTTACATTCTGAAATAGTATAGTTAGACTTCCACAAAACTAGATTAGATCAAGATTCATTTACAGTTGGAACAAAATTTTAAGCTACCAAAACCCTAAGCTTAATCAAAGGTTAAGGTCTCTGAAGATGATAAAAATAAGAATTTGAGGGGTTTCTATTTGTAATGTTAACAAAAATTGTTGAGAATAATTAAGTATATGTATAGTTGTAATCATAACGCATAGCATATCTTCTACAATTAATCATTTGGCTCTAATCTCATTTCAATGACAAAATGAAAGAGATCCTCCACTACTACAGTCACAAGGATTAAAATATTGTTCAGCAAGATGCTTACAAAATTCCAACGATGATGATGATAATAATAATAATAGAATAATAACTTATCACTGTTAAATATTTGTACAACCAAATATTTATTCATTCCATACTTCATCCCATCTTCTATAAAACCATCTCTAATTTTTCACCTCTTCTTATTAATCAGCGAGGGTTACCAGAAATAACAGTTTAAGTATTTATATCTCCATTTAAAGAAAATCCTCCTATTCCTTCTTATCAAATAGTCAAAATCAAATTCATCATCCAGTCCCAATCAAATATAGATGTTAAACATTATCTGATGTATGTCAACATCTACACGTAACAATTATAATGTAGCAGCTCATTTTAATATAAAATCAATACAAGTATTACAACATAAGTATTACAAATTATATCCAATACCTCAATTAAACATCATCATGAATAACTATCCAATCCCAGTAACAAAAATATTAGACTTCATTAGAGATAAGAGCCCATTATTTTAATTATCACTAAATAAGCCAGTTTTTTATTTTTTTTCTTCTTTCTCCTAATGACCTTTAAGTCCCACAAAATAAGTTTTGCTCTCACATACTTTATCTCTTCTCTCAAGATTCTTTTCATTTTGGTCAAAGACTTTTTGTAATCCCAATATATTAACTCCAATAAGTCCCTTTTGTGTTTTTAAATTATCATCAAATTCCATTTGTAGATCCATTATTTCTATTTCTTTCTTGTGGGTTATTTTTAAATCCTTCTTAAAATAAATTTCGGGTTTATTCAGCGGAGTTTGTTCCTCTTCAATAACGCCTTTTGGTTCCATTACAGAATAAAATAATTTAAGTCAACCTCCTGCACCCAAATCACTAACATTTCTTTTAAGGAAGTTATCTGGTGCCCTCTAGTGTCTAACTTTTCCACTCAATTTATCAGCTTAAATACAAACAAGGTAATTTTTCCCACAGGAAAGAATCCTTTTAATGAACTTCTAAGTTCTTCAGTTGAAATCCAACTGTACCTTTCATTGATTTAAAACTTCTGAGATCAACACTACAGTTACCTTTTCTCTGTTTTTTTTTTAGAATTCTACAAAACTTTAAATATTTTTTTTCTTTATCAACAGATTGAAAAAAAAATTACCCAGCAAATGGCAATCTTTTTTCAACCTTTGACAGAAAGGAAAAATTACAAATAATTTTAAAAATGAGATTTAATTGAACCTTGAATTCATTAAAAAAATCTGCATCAACAACTCTGAGTGCAATCACAAGCGACCATAACAACATCAATTTATGTCATGCTCTCATCACAAGAAGAACAAATCTTATACCCAGATGAAATAAAACCAGACTTCTCACTGAAATTGGTAATAATGAATTTAAAGCACTTCCAGGTTGAAAGGATTAGCCAGTGACATCATTGTTGCCTGATGGACACCCAATTGGAGGCTCCTTTCATTTCCCTAGCAGGAACTGGAGTTTTTACCACAGGAAAGAAAGAAGGACATGAGCTCAACCCCACCCCACAGCAGCTCTTGTATCTCCAATGCAGGTTTCAGCATCCTAACCATATAAGCCATCATCATGCTCCTTTGAGAAAGAACTTAACTAAATGTAAGCTGGTTAGACACTATCAATAATAGCACATGCATGAGCTTACAAACACTAAAAGAATAAATTACCAACAAATTATTTATTTATTTATTTATTGAATTTCTATACCACCCCCTCTCCCAAAAAGGGACTCGGGGCGGTGCACAGCCTACTAAAAACAGACAATATATACAATTAAAAACAGATTAAACAATTAAATCAAGGCCAAAATACAATTTAAAATATAAAAAATATAAAACTAATAAATTTAAAATTAAAAAAAAAAAAATTTAAAAACCCAGTTAATTAAAACCCCAGAAAACTGTTACTAGGCCAGGCCGGCCTGTTGAAAGAACAGGGTCTTTACTGCGCGCTGGAAGGTCTAAATGTTGATAATGGCCCATATCTCCGGGGGCAAATCATTCCACAGGGAGGGGGCCCCCACAGAGAAGGCCCACACCCTCGGGCCCGCCAACCGGCAACGATCAGGCGGCGGAACCCCGAGGAGGCCAACCCTGTGGGAGCGCACTGGGCGATGGGAGGCTGTTGATGGCAGCAGGCGGTCCCATAAGTACCCAGGTCCCAAGCCATGGAGCGCTTTGAAAACGATCAATACCAACTTGAATTGGATCCAGAAGGCCACAGGAAGCCAATGCAGCCTGCAGAGAAGCGGTGTTACATGGGAGCTCCGAGGGGCTCCCAAGATCACCCGCGCGGCTGCACTCTGGACCAACTGCAGCCTCCGGACACTCTTCAAGGGGAGCCCCATGTAGAGAGCGTTTCAATAGTCCAAGCGGGAGATGACGAGGGCGGAAGTGACTGTGCGAAGTGCGTCCAGATCCAGAAAGGGCCGCAACTGGTAAATCAGACGAATCTGACAAAAGGCCCCCCTGGCGATGGCTGTAATGTGATCTTCTAAAGACAGCCATACATCCAGGAGGACACCTAGATTGCGGGCCCTTTCCATGGGGGTCAAAATTTCTCCCCCCACGGCCAGTGACGGAATAAGCTGGCTGTATCTGGGCGCAGGAAACCACAGCCACTCGGTTTTGGTCGGGTTGAGACGAAGCCTGTTAAGACCCATCCAACTCCGCATGGCCTCCAGGCACCGGGTCATCACTTTGAGGGCTTCGTTGGGGTGGCCCGCGGTAGAGATGTACAGCTGAGTGTCATCAGCGTACTGATGGAACTCTACCCCGAAACCACGGATGATCTCACCCAGCGGTTTCACATAAATGTTGAACAGCAGGGGCGAGAGCACAGACCCCTGAGGCACCCCACATAATAGGGGCCTCGGGGTCGACCTCTGCCCCCCTGTCCACACAAATTGCGAACGGTCAGAGAGGAAGGAGGAGAACCACCGTAAAACGGTGCTTCCCACTCCCAACCCCCCCAACCGTCGCAATAGGATACTGTGGTCAACAGTATCAAAAGCCGCTGAGAGATCTAACAGGACCAGGAAAGAGGAACAACCCCTGTCCCAGGCCCTCCAGAGATCATCCACCAATTGACAAAATGATGTCCATTTGTTGACAAAGAGTAATGAAATGTCTTAAAAAGTTCATTGTTTCCCTTAAAGGAAATATGAATAGTTAAACAAAAATAACTACTGTATTCTTTAAGAATCTGTCATGATATTTTCAAGAGTGGAAGATGATTCAAGAGTAACTGTCCTTGAAAGTTTGATAAGAAATTATAATGTTAAAGAATAGGGAAGTATTTGGCAGGTATTCGTATATCACTACCACATGTTTGTATTTTAACCACACATTTTTAAACAAATCAAAGGGAGGTTGTAAAGTTGTTTTTGGGCTGGTTCCCTCCCCCCCAAAAAAATACTTTTGCTTTACATCACTATATCTTAGTTTGGAGCTTTGATGGGGCATAAAAACAAACTAGCAATAAACAATGAAACTACAGCTATGTATTCCAATTTTCTCTTATGCTAACTTAATTTAGGTTAGTAATGAGTTACAATCAGTAAGTAATAGAAAATAAGGGTTTTAAATGAACTTATTTATTTATGGCCATAAATCAAAATTCTATATAATTTGTACAACAGCAAAATATATAGTGAAACTAAAATATTAAGAGGTAAAATATGTGGGTTATTCACTTATATCTATGCACATTCCATCTAATCAAGAACCAGAAGGAGCTTAAATATAGAAAATGTCCGTTCCTGATTCATTCATCTATATATTTGTGTGTGTTTATGTGTATGTGTGTGTGCGCGCGCACACACACACACACACACACACACACACACAAAAACACACACACACATGTGCATGCAAATGTATTCATGTAGACCTTTAAAAGAGTCATTGCATGGAAATAACTTATGGTGACAGAAAATTAAAGAACAGCTCACATTTTTGCTAAGAATGCTGAGCATTTTAGTCTTTGGTAAGGTGACTGTGATTTTATTTTATTTATTTATTTATTTATTTAATTTTGTCAAACAATTATTAGATAACAGGTATAAGTATAAACATGGTTATAAATACATGAAATGAGTATTTATAGTATTCAAGAGTAGACAGTCTAATGTTGAAGATTTTGAGGTTTGGGGAAGAAACCACAGAGTCAGGTAGAGTATTCCAGACATTGACTACTCTGTTGCTGAAGTCGTATTTCCTGCAATCAAGTTTGGTGCAGTTTATCTTTAGTTTATATCTATTTTGTGCTCTTGTATTGTTTTGGTTAAAGCTGAAGTATTCATTGATAGGTAGGACATTGCAATATATAATTTTATGTACTATACTTAGATCAAACCGAAGGCGGCGTAATTCTAGGTTGTCTAGGTCTAAAATTTCAAGTCTGGTGGCATAAGGTATTCTGCTATGAGTAGAGGAGTGGAGGACTCTTCTCGTAAAATATTTCTGGACTTTCTCAATTGTATTAATATCAGATATGTAATGCAGATTCCAGACTGATGAGCTGTATTCAAGTACTGGTCTAGCAAATGTTTTATATGCTCTAGTTAGTAGAGTGATATTACCGGAGAAAAAGCTACGCAGAATTAGGTTGACAACTCTTAATGCCTTTTTGGCTATGTAGTTACAGTGGGCTCTAGCACTTAGATCATTTGAGATGAGTATTCCAAGGTCCTTGATAAAGTTTGTGCCATCAACAAGGTCTTGACTATTCAGCTTGTATTTTATTTTTTGATTTTTTTGCCAATATGCAAGACAGAGCATTTACTTGTTGAGATCTGAAGTTGCCATTTGTTTGACCATTCTGACACATAGTCGAGGTCTTTTTGAAGAGTAGCAACATTGTCAGTGGTGTTGAATAGCTTTACATCATCAGCGAAAAGAACACAGTTGCTCTTAATATAATCACAGAGGTCATTAATATAGAGTATGAAGAGAGTTGGTCCTAGAATACTGCCTTGGGAGACACCACTGTTGACAGGTACAGGATTTGATAGGACACTCCCAATTTGTTGCCTGTTTGACAGGAATGCTTCTATCCAGTTATGCAGGTATCCAGAGATACCATAAGACCTTAATCTTAGGAATAGTTTGTTGTGTACCACTGAATCAAAGGCTTTACAGAAGACTATGTAAATTGCGTCAATTGCTTTGCCCTGATTGAGTTGTGTAGTCCATATGTTTTTACATGCAAGAGTTGCAGATTAGAGGACAGTTTCCTTCTGAAGCCAAACTGTTTGTTAGAGACTGATTGTTTTTCTCTAAGTGGAGGATAATAGATTGGTTAATAATTGATTCCATGACATTACAGGTGACGCAGCATAAAGAGAATGGTCTGTAATTTTCAACTAGGCTGGGGTCTCCCTTTTTGAAGATGGGAATGACTGTGGCCAGGGACCATAGATTTGGCAAGGAGCTGGTCCTGAAAGATTTTTCAAAGATTATGCTTAGAGGTTCTGCTATGGCAGTGGATAGCTTTTTAAAGAAGTAGGCACAAACTCTGTCTGGTCCAATAGATAAAGATGGTTTTAGATTGTGTAGTGCTTTTTCAAGGTTTTCATGGTTTTCTCATTCTCCTGGACCAAAAGGCTTTCAGGTTCTTTGGTCAACAAAAATATTTGTGCGATTTTTGCTAGAGTTCCTTCAAAAACAGGTATTTTATTTATGAATGAAACAATATGAGACCTCTAATCTCAAAATCTGTACCATGAAGAAAAAGATTTATTTTCAAATTGGTAGCCCATTTTAAAAGTATATGTTAAGTGTTTGCAATTTACTGCTATTGATTTTAGCTTTGCAAAGATGTAATAGAAACCATTCAAGAGTGATTGGACTCTTAACAAAGCAACACTTCACTTTTTGATTCAAACTGTACAACCTACTACTCTCCCCCCACCAAAAAAAAAAGAACCCATCAAGCAAGCAATAGTTTCAATATATTAGTCTCATATGCTTGCTCAGTTGTATAATTTTATTTCTAACTAGGCAATCTATGCCCTATTAGATCATCATTTCAGAGATTTTGGTTTTTTTATCTAAACAGAGAACTAAAACAACCATGGGTAGGCAAAAAATCAGAAGGCTCAAAAATGCCTTCTGACTTCCTGATGGCTTCTCTACTGAGTTTCCTTGTACAAATCTGGCAGGAAGCATTATAAATATCCTTCCCTTCCCAACAGTCAATTAAGTGGCTGCTACTGGTGGGGGGTAGGGGAGGGAGTAATGATTTCTCTGGCTGGGAAACTGTCATGGATTAGGCCCAACATTAATATGAAATTACCTGCAATACTTAAGAAATATTAAAACCTGCTTTAAAGTGTATCGTATATTAGAATCAAGGAATGGCTGTATTTGTGAAGGTATTGGGCGTCTCAGACCCAGCACACAGAACAACATTGATTAACTTATGAAATGTCAATAGTGCCTGTTTGATGGACTTGTGCCCCTGAGTATGTGGAAATTGTGCTGTGTATGTTGAAAATGTGCTTTGAAAGCAGGACAGCTGATTAACTGGCAAGGATCCTAGGAAACAAGGAAGTTATATTGTGACATGTAGGATGAAGTAATGAGTAACTGCCGGTTGCTATGACAAGGTGGCAGAATCCTGAAAGTGGACTTAAGTCTTGCTGGACTTAAGGTATATAAAGGAAGAGTAAAGAATGGGAGGTGTTCAGTCTCAAGCTGTCCCTTTTGACTGCTTGTCTGTTTGACCCTCATTGCAATGTGATTAATGTGTTTTATTTTTATTGTGTTCTAAATTCTAATAAACGTCTGAATTCTAAGTTGAGACATTTTATGGTGTGCTGTCTGGTCAATTGTTATTAAGTGAAGCTATACTCATAGTAAGGCTTTACTCCTGACATGCCTAAATCTAAATTCATATAGTAGGCTATATTGCGTTATTATCTTTGCCATTTTCTCGTCATCTTGCTCACCTCTCATCTTTGCTACTACTTTCTCCTATTGGTATATTATGATTATCAAATGTTCTTTGTGATTTTTGATTGTATCTTATGATTTATGATTTATGACTTATTACTTAGTTGTTTGTATGTACACGGAGAGCTTATGCACCAAAGACAAATTCTTTATACGTCCGATCACACTTGATGAATAAAGATTTCTATTCTACTCCATTCTATTAAAAGACTGAAAACTAAATTATGAGAATAAATTGAGGAAACTGATAACAGTGCTCACATGAAGTCATTGCTTTCATCAGACTGATTAATACAACGATGTACCATCTTGTTAGAATAGAATAGAATAGAATAGAATAGAATAGAATAGAATAGAATAGAATAGAATTCTTTATTGGCCAAGTGTGATTGGATACACAAAGAATTTGTCTTGGTGCAAATACTCTCAGTATACATAAAAGAAAAGATACATTCGTCAAGAGTCAAGAATCATCAGGTACAACACTTAATGATAGTCATAGGGTACAATAAGCAATCAAATCATACTAGGAAACAGTCAATATAGATCGTAAGGATACAAGTGACAAAGTCATACAGTCAAAAGTGGGAGGGGATGGGTGATAAAGAATGATGAGAAGATTAACAGTAATAGTAGTGCAGACTTTGTAATAGTTGAACAGTATTGAGGGAATTATTTGTTTAGCAGAGTGATAGCTTTCAGGAAAAAAATGTTCTTGTGTATAGTTGTGAGTTCCACCACAATGTTATAATGCTTCTAATATCCATCATCTACATTTACCTCCCTGTGCTCTCCCCATGGTGCTGAGCATGTTGCATCTTATAAAAAGACAACAAAATTCTTCAGATGCTATATTGCCTTGGCTTATTCTTTATTAAGCCAGAGTACATGACATACATCCCAGTTTTAAATTACTGAAATATTATCAGCATAGTGCTAGGGAAAATGCATTTCAAACAATAACCACAATTTAATATTGCAGCCAATTATCTAGGGAGAGATTGGACTTCCTATTTCAAGGAATCTGAGCTTTTGCAATAAGAAGAGGATTGAGAATAATTTTGACTGCATGCTGCGCTCCAGCTAAGGAAGTACTGCAACTTTCTGAATTTCCGAAGAATTAATATCTCCCTTTTTTAATTTCTAAAATGAGATATAAAATGAGTTTTAAAAATGAAAAGGGGAGAAGTATGGCTTCTCTATATCCCAGAGACCTCCCAATCCATGCATAAAAGTTCAAAAGCTAATTCTGGTAAACATGACTGAAGCTGAAGTAAGTTCAAATAAATAATACTAAAATACAATTATACAAAACTAATTTTTGAATTCAAAAGAGTCATCAAACTATATGTACCAATAACAACTCCCAAAACCAAAAAAAAAAAAAAATATCCATAACAATAAGGAAGCTCCAATCCAAAATGAAATCACTTTGGTGGAAAAATAAATCTGGTCACATTGCCAACTTCAAAAGCCGATACAAAAATTTATGCCACCAGATAAAGACTGAATGCACCAATTATCATATTAAACAAGAGGAAAACCATCTACGCACCAATTCCATCCGTGCTTTCTACAATTTTGTAAACAACAAACTTAAAGACTCGGTCCATCCCACCCCTGAAAGGACCTAACAGTAAAGACTGTAACAATGATATCATTAAAGCCAACCTCTTTAACACATTCTTTGGCTTAGTCTTTGTAAACAGCAATGGATCATGCCCAATATTTCCTAGTCGAACCACAGATAACTACAATGATCTAATACATATCAATTTTACAGATTTTATATGGGCTGTTAGAGCATATAAAACATTTGCTAGACCAATACTTGAATACAACTCATCAGTCTGAAATCTGCATTAAATATCAGATATTAATACAGTTGAGAAAGTCCAGAAATATTTCACGAGAAGAGTTCTCCACTCCTCTACTCGTAGCAGAATACCTTATGCCACCAGACTTGAAATTTTAGACCTAGACAACCTAGAAGTACGCTGCCTTCGGTCCGATCTAAGTATAGTACTTAAAATTATCTACTGCAATGTCCTATCTGTCAATGAATACTTCAGCTTCAACCATAACAATACAAGAGCACACAATAGATACAAACACAAGGTAAACCGCACCAAACTTGATTGCAGGAAATACGACTTTAGCAACAGAGTGATCAATGTCTGGAATACTCTACCTGACTCTTTGGTCTTTTCCCCAAACCCCAAAAACTTTAACCTTAGACTGTCTACTATTGACCTCACCCCTTTCCTAAGAGGTCTGTAGGGGGCATGCATAAGTGCACCAACGTGCCTACCATCATTGGATTATTGTTTTTTTTAATTCGTATCCATTTCATGTATTCATAACCATGCTTATATTTATACCTGTTATCTAATACTTGCTTGACAAATAAATAAAATAAGGATAAAATAAAAAAAAATGAAGCTATCCCAAAGATCTTATGCCGAGGCTGAAAATAATTTCTGTAAGCAGACTCTTTTAGAATTGTTTATAATTTAATGGGTAGGGGAAAGGGGGAGAGTCCTTCTGAATTTATTTCTTCTTAAAATATCTGAATAGTAAAATAATTTTTGAAAAGAAAGAATCCTATATTCCTCCTGTGTATAATTACAATTTGCTATTTCAGCAAGCACCTTGCATTTTATTTTAGTGCTCTTGATTTCTTTTTCACCCCTTCATTTCATAAATGCTTTGAAAATAATGTCTTGTCAGATTGGGCTTCTTTGGAGAGATGGGCTAAAGTCTTCCTTTAAAAATGTCCACATTTATTTATTTATTCAAATTTGTATACCACCCCCTCTCCCTAAGGACTCGGGGTGGTTCACAAATATAATAATTTTAAAATAAATTAAAAGAATTAAATAGGCTTTAAGAGATTAAGAGTGGGGAATTAGAAAAGTTAAAAACCATTTAACAGCCGAATATATAAACATTTTATATAACTCTAGGCCAGACCGGCTAGATAGAATAGATGGGTTTTTAGTGCACGCCGGAAGGTCAACATGTCGGGGATGGTCCTTATCTCCAGGGGCAATTTGTTCCAGAGGGAGGGGGCTCTCAGAAAGAAGGCCCGAACCCTCGGGGCCATCAGCCATCCAGCCAGTGGTACCCCAAGGAGGCCCGCTCTATGAGAGCACACTGGTCGGCGAGAGACTGATGGTGGCAGCAGGCAGTCCCGTAAGTACCCAGGTCCCAAGCCATGGAACGCTTTAAAGGTGGTCACTAACACCTTGAATCGCACCCGGAAGGCCACTGGGACCAATGTAGCTCACACAAAATTGGTGTAACATGGGAGCTCAGAGGAGCCCCCAAGACCACCCGCGCGGCCGCATTTTGCATCAGCTGGAGCCTCCGGGTGCTCTTCAAGGGAAGCCCCATGTAGAGAGCATTGGCATAATCCAGCCGGGAGATGACGAGGGTGGATGTGACCGTGCGAAGTGCGTCCCGATCCAGAAAGGGCCGCAACTGATAGATCCTATGGACCTGACAAAAAGCCCCCCTGGCGACGGCTGCTATAGGATCTTCTAACGACAGCCGTATATCCAGGAGGACACTAAATTGCGTGCCCTTTCCATGGGGGCTAGAAATCCCCCCCCCCACAGCCAGCGAAGGAGTAAGCTGGCTGTATCGGGGCGCTGGAAAGCACAGCCACTCGGTCTTGGCTGGGTTGAGCTGAAGTCTGTTGCACCCCATCCAACCCCGTACAGCCTCCAGGCACCGAGTCATCACTTCCACAGCTTCGTTAGGGTGGCCCGGGGTAGAAAAGTACAACTGAGTATCATCAGCATACTGATGTATCTAAAAAACTTTTCTGGTTCAAAGTGTTCTTTTATCTTTGGAGAGAATTTTTAAAATTTATTTATAGGGGGAACAAGTAATATATTTTGCACATATGTTGATAGAATAAATTATTTATAGCTCAGGGTGGAAATGAAGAATCCTTAATGGTCTAAGAGCTTGGTTGTTTCCTTGCAGACATTTCATTACCCAACTAAGTAACATCATCAGTGCTGGTAGGGAGTAAGGTTTGCTTTCATTTTACATTCTAGTGCAGGGCTATCAAACTTGCAGCCTAATATGGCCTAGATGCACCATGCACTGGCCATACCCATGCCTGGTTTAGTGAAGGGGAAAAAACAATGACAATGCCATGGCAATGCAAGTTTGGCATTTTCCTGAAACCCCTGTTCTAGTGGCTTTCCCTGTCAGTGTTGTTGGGTATGGTATTGTGGTGCTTTGGTTGGGCCGTTTGTTGTTAGATTCTTTAGCATTTCCTTGACTCGGGTATTGTTTGCTTATTGATTGTTAGCCTAATTACTTATCAACACTGACAGGGCAAGCTATTAAAATATAAAATGAGAAAAAAAAAACCTTTCCCCTACAAGTACTGATGATGCTTATCTAGCTTGGGTAATGAAATTTATTTATTTATTTATTTATTTATTTATTTATTTATTTATTAAACTTATATACTGCCCTATTTCCCTAACAGGACTCAGGCCGGTGCACAGCCACATTAATATACAAAAAACAGTGCAAAATTAAAAACAATTAAAAAACCAAATATAAATGGCCGAAAGCTAAAAATAAAGGGCTAAAAGCTAAAACCAGACTAAACCGAATTAAAAATCCCCTAAAAACCCTAGGCTTGATGGTATAAATAGGTTTTCAATGCACGCCAGAAGGTCAAGAAATCAGGGATGGTCCTCATCTCCAGGGGTAATTCATTCCAGAGGGAGGGTACCCCCAATGAGAAGGCCCGCACCCTCGGCGCCGCCAGCTGTCCAGCCGGCGGCACCCCGAGGAGGCCGACTCTATGGGAACGTATTGGCCAACAGGAGGCCGATAATGGCAGGAGGCGGTCCCGCAAATATCCTGGTCCCAAGCCATGGAGCGCTTTAAAGATGGTAACTAGAACCTTAAGTCTGTAAGAAATGTCTGTAAGAAAAATGTCTGTAAGAAAACAATCAAGCTCAGAGACCACTAAGGACCTTCATTGTATATACAGTATATGATTGCCATGACAGATCCTGAATTTTACAATAGAAGGCAAACTGAAACTGCCTGATGACCTGGAGCAGAAAGAGACAAATAACAAAAACATATATGGGATGATTTTGAATATTTGAAATACTCTGATGAACAGAATTTGAAATAATAGAATAAAATTTGAAATGCCCTGGTGTGAAATATAATCAATATATGAGCATAATAAAGAATATTATTTATGTTAAAAAGTGCTATTATCAACAGAAATAGATGGGCCTGGAGTTCCTTTAAGATGTGGAATTTAAAGGTCCCAAATCAGCCCACAGTAATGTTACACCATGTTCTTATCAGATGCTACCTTCTGGTTGTAAAGTTTACTCAGAGACATTTTATTTGATTAATTCTAATTTGGATGAAGTCAGGAAACTATTTCTTTAAGTCCAGCAGGTTTGAATTTGGCAAATACATTGGCAAGCCTTTATTTCAAATTCTATTTTAATTCAGCCTTCCCACCATCAGTAAGATGAAACCCGATAAAGAGAAAAGTAAGTTATCCCAACAATGTTTTTAGAAAGAAGGGAATTAGGAAATTATCTCCCAGAGTCACAGTTTCACTCATGCACAGTTGTGTTACTAACAATAAGTTGTTATTTATAATCAGCACAATTAACTTTAATCAGAGCAGAAGCCAGGCATCTGAGGAAGTGAGATCAGCTTAATGAGTAGCTGTTCCACTTCAGTTCACTTCATTGGATCTGAGTGAAGCTCTAGTCTTTGCTTGATTGTGACTCTGCTTGATGTTAACACTTTGCAAAAGCCATTCTCTTTTTCATAGCCCACAGCAAGACTCTGTATAAGAATCAAACTAATCAATCTGAACTCAGTATATAAGAGTGAACTACAGAGAAGCAATCTGGACTGTACAAATAACCAAATTTGGGTCTAGGCAACCTGGGTTCAGCCTTTAAGATGTTAACCAAATAGCCTGAAGCAGCCAAACCCATTGATTTCAATAGGAGAGGACAACTCATATACCCACTTGATCAATGTCAATTCCTTAAGGTCAATAGGATTTACAGAACTTCTGTGATGTATCCATGATTAAGTGTTGCCATGATTTTATGTCCAGACCCAGTTATCAACATCAAGGGAAAATCAGCTGGTTTGATTTTTCAGGTATGTTCCATTTAAAAGGTATAAAATATTAAATAAGATTCACAATTGTGGTCCTGTTCAACAAATAAAGCAAAATAGTCCAAAAAAAGCACATTAAAAGTATGATTTTAGAGTTACCACATTTTGGGGGTTTTAGTTAAACACACAGAAATGCATAAAATTTCATTTTAAAAAATGAAAGTTAAACACTTATATTCAAACATTTAAGTTTTGCTAAGAAAGAATACTTCAATAATAACATGAATGACTTTCAAACAGAGCTGATGTGTTTATGTATTCTATCAGCTTGGTTATTTGGCATTAATAAATACAATGATAAGTATTTAAGGAGTTTATAATGTAGGCCAAGGCAATCCATTTCTTTCAAAAATTCATCCTGGATTGGAATTCTCAGGAATAGAGTTTCATAATGTAGGTTTTGACACCATTAAATAAATATTTAAAAAAACAATAATATTAGCAATAATATTACAGAATTTAAAATATAAAATAGATGTTTCAATACTTAATACTCTATTTCCATTAGATTCCTGCAAACAGTATGATACCCTTTTTAATTTAAAAACCGTGAGTGTTTCTTCTCCTGAGACCATGTCCCAGGGAAAAATATTAACATGAACAAATGGAATGAGCCTCCATGCAAGTAGAAATGAAGAAGATCAGGTGTGTGGTGTTCTCTAAGGTTGAACATTTCCAGAAGCTTTTTCTCATTTTGTTGTCAGTACCAACCCCATAATAATAAGCAGTTTTACAAATTGACAGATTTATCATTCTGACATGCAATTTTCTGTGTACCTTTTTCAAAGCCCCGGTTAAGCGATGAAGATATTTCTATTTGTATCTGAATTGATTATGAAGCTGCACAGATATTTGCTTGGTATTCAGATTATTTTCCCAAACCCCAACCATCATCTATAACTTTTCTTCATGGAAATATCATTAAATTAAAACCTGAAATAAGTATGTTATTCTTTGGGACTAAATTCATTGAAAATATTACACGCCAACTTTAATAGAAAAAAGAAGGTGTATTGACACTATAGGAAAACATTTTTATTTTAATCAGGCCAAGATTTTGGCTTTGTTCAATACCTCTTCTTACTTATTTATAGTATCTTTCACTGCATTTCATTTTTTACTTCTATTTTCTAAATCTGAGAGCTCTGAATGTTGGCATACCAATATGATATAGCACAATGACAAAAACTAAAGAAATATAAATTAAATACTCTACAGGAGGTGCAATATTTTATAAATCAATAATTTAAGCTACAAAGTTGTGTAGATCAGGATGTTCTACTATGGGACACTCTTTTTAATCTAACAACAATGCTAGATTAAAATATGAATCTAGCCCTGTTGCAATTGCTTTGGTGTACTTCTCAAATATGGCATTCAAACATAAGAAAAAGATTGTGGGTATTTCCCCTGGGAATAACATCCAGATGGCAAAGATCTCTTTAGAAGGGAAACATTTTTATGTCTCACTTATTAATATGGTAGTAGAAATTCTCTTCAATGCAAAACCACAATTGGAGAGAAGTCTCATGGTTTGGAAGATGTAAAAGGTGTAAAAAGTGTAACTGTTGGGTGACTTTTAATAACCATGGTTCTCCTTCTTTCCTCATGGCCAGTTCTTGTGTGTGTGTGTGTATTTCTCTCTCTCTCTCTCTGTGCAAATGCATATATATACATACATACATACATACATACATACATACATACATACATACATATATATACCCCACACATTCTTGAAGTCTAAATCCACACCACGATCTCTAGATCAGCCCACAAAACATGCCAGAGAATGGATTAAATATTAAGATTTTAGTCCATTTACTGTGAAAAATTAAGTCTTAATTTGGCTTATGAGAAGATTAATTTAAATTAACTAGCCTTCTGATATGACAGTATTTAGATTTATAAAGAACTGACATGCTGACAGGAAATCCGACCTAGAGTGGCAAAAGCTTCCTTGAGACAAGAAGAAAAGCCCAATTTACTGCTTTATCTCATATCTTAAATGTATTTTATCTTCAGTAAGTTCTCACAGAACTTTAATAAGATTTTATCTTTTTTAAAATTCTAAAGCTGATGGACAGTGACTAGCCCAAAGTCACTCAGCTGGCTTTATGTCTAAGGTGGGACTAGATTTAACAGTTTCTAGCCTGATGCCTCATCCATTATACAATATTGTATAACAATTTTAAAGTTGATTTCTAATTAAGGTCAGAATTAAGAAATGTCCAGTACAATAGGAGTAGAACAAGAAATCATAGGAAACTCCAATAGTATGATCAGCATAGTCCTTGCTATAAGACAGAAGTTAAACAGAACTCTTAAAGATGATACCTCTTAAGATCTGCCATCTCAATCTTATTTAGCAACTTTGCCAATCACATCAAATAAAAATCTACTGCCAAAATTTTCAACAAACTTGGATGGAATTCTAAGGGGATAATGTTACTGTAGCTCTTGGGGCATCTAATAAGAAACATATCCAGACTCTAGTTTTACACAAACAAAAACCTTTTTATTACATGCAGTAGTTCTGTAGAAATACAGTCACATAAATACAAAAGTCACTATAAATAAGAGTAGGTAACTCAGTGGAATGAATCTCATCATGTCCTGGAGAAGGGCTTGCTCAGTGATAGAAGATTATCTTCCCTCTTACACAATAGAGTAAGTTGAATGCCTAATTAAGCAAATCAATTTTTCCCTACATTTGGCAGAATATTCCCGCAATCTCTGTTAAAAGTCTTTTGTAACGGTCTAGATCTTTTTAAAGTCATATTTCCATCCTCCTCCTCCTCCTCCTCCTCCCTTCCCAGTTATTCAAATCTTCCTCTTCCCCCATCCAATTCACCATCCAATTCATTTTGGGTGATTTCCTAGCTATTGAAATTTCTCTTTCTGCATTGGCTGAGTATGTTAATCAATCCCCTGTATCTTCCCTTGTTAGTTGCAGCAAGTGGAAACCCAGCTGGGCAAAGTGCTTTGGCAAGAAAAAAAAAGTATCCTGCATTTTTCTTTTCTTTTTTTTTTACTTCTTCCTTATTCATTAATATTATTCCCTCTTCTTCAAAATAAATTTTTACCTCTTGGTCCATTTATCTCCTTAGGCTATTTTTTTTCTAAGCTAACCTTTTCTTTCCCCCCTTTTTAAAATTGTACCTCAAGACTAGGGGTGTCAAACTCACGTCATCATGGCAGCATCACTTGATGTAACGGGACTTTTTTCCCCTTCGCTGAACTGGGCAGGGGTGGAGCCAGCACATGACGCATCTGGCCCACAGGCCATGAGTTTGACACCTCTGCTCTAGACTAAATGTATGTTAATCTCTCTGCTTGTCTGTGTTACATAGCAGAGTATCTGTCCCTAATTCATTTCTTATTTCTACCTCATGATCATTCCCAAAAGGGGGAAGGGCTCAACTGTGCAGATGCATTTCCCATCTTGACTTTTTTGACATATGACCTGCAGTGGATACTCTTGCTCTCTGTTCTCTCCTCACTACAGATTACCCTGCATGTAGCTTGTCATGCAGCTAAACCCACCTATCCTCCAATAAAATTGTGCATAGATCTGGATGTTGTTAAGGGAACAGGATGGGCAAAACTGGGAAAGTTAGAAATCAGAGGTGGTGCTCAGCAGGTTCTGACCAGTTCTGGAGAACCGGTAGCGGAAATTTTGAGTAGTCCGGAGAACCGGCAAATACCACTTCTGACTGGAGATTTTACAGTACCCTCCCCTGCCATGCCCACCAAGCCACGCCCACATAACCAGTGGTAAAAAAAAATTGAATCCCATCACTGATAGAAATACATATAGTAAAAGCCGAAAAGCAAAATAAGTGGTGTTGAGTTGCTGATGAGCATAACAATTAACAAATACAGATAAATCTAAATCTCACCAGTGATGCTGTGTGTATAGGATATGGATTTTTGTCCTCAGATGAACATGTGTCACAGGTTAGACTGGATTCTTCCTGATGCTTTTGTTTCCTCAGATTGCTCAAGGAAATGGAGTGTGCCTTCCCAGGATGCACTTGTTTTTGGAATCAAAGGTGATGAGAAGATGAATGTTTTAAAGGGCTGGATCAGTTTCTAAACAATAAAGATTGGTATTTGACCCCAGCCACTACATAGGGCCAGAGAACAACAATATATGCACAAATTATATGCTGGGATATGACATATATGTTATTTGTTTAAATTAATAATTTGCTATGGTAACCTATCTTTATTGTATTTTGATACTGTTTTAACCTCTTCTAACCAGTAATAGGCTTACATTTAAATTGAAAAACATAGAATGGCTCTCTGGTTATAATTAGGCAAAGGGTTAATGTACATTTCTCTAGTCTGAATTGCAGAAAACCTACCGCATTGCCCTGATTATCTATAATGACGCAGAAAAAAATGATGGAAAGTGCTATCATCCTTACGTATTTTTGATGGGAACAGGTTAAAAAAAGGACTGATAGGTCCTTGGCTTCAGTTTCTTTTCCTCTGTATATTACTGCTTGCAAGAAAAAAGCAACCACTAATCAGATCTCCAACTGAAGAAGATGGGGCAATGATCCTCATCTACTGGTTTAATTTTTTCAGCAATGACTGTCCAGAGGCATTAATGTTAATTTTGAATATATCTTTATGGTCAAAGAGACATGGCAAATCATGCAAATCACATATCATGTTTCAGTGAATCCTCAAATAAATGTATTTTAATGCAACATTTGATTAAAACTATTTTGAGAGGAATGTTACTGGCTTTATGAATTAAATGTCCATTCTGCTATGGCAGTGAATCTTGTGATTTTGCTTGAAAGAACCCTGTGGTAGATTTCATTTACATTTCTACTTTTCATGTTTTTTTAAAACATAAAAATAAGATGAATAACTTCCTACCTATCTTTCCTCCATATCAATCTCAAATAAAGTAGGAATCCAGGCAAAGAATAATCACTATATAATGTCATGTCTAGTATCAAGAATATTTACACAATTTTCTGTCTGATCCCTTAACATTTAGTAGTGCACAGGCAACTATGAAAGAACTTAAGTGATATCCACTTCCACCTCCTAACGCTTTGCCTAAAAGCTTTTTCCTCAGTATCTAGTTTTGTGTCACTATATTGTACTGGATGAGAATGAATTATTTATAAGCAGGCATAGGAATAAATACCCAGGAGACTGTTAAATTAAAATAATTTCAGTTAGAGTACCTACAATAGCGAAATAGGTAATATTTTTTTTCCCCCAAGAAGATCTCTTTCTGGATCAGAAGTCCCTATAAGCAACACATTTATTTGGTGGAAATCCCGAGCAAATGCTTATATTTAAAAATGAAGCCTTTAGATAATCTGTTTAGAGAAATTAACCATCATATTAACCCCATATGTTGTTGCTTTTTTTCCCTTCAGAAGAACATAAACACCTGGTATAAACCACAGTGATGAAAAAATGGCAAAGCATGGTTTGTTATATCACAACATAAAGCCTTTCATAGCAGGTATCCTGATACTATGGCCATTTGCACAGCTCATGTAGATAAGATTAAGATTCATGTGTATTTTCTTTCTCCCTTATGGTGATGCCAACAGATCAGATATAAATTTGTTGATGACTTCTGCCACTTTCTAATTTGCCATGAGGCCATTCCCTTACAGAACATAGACTGGTGTGAATACCACTGAGCTGAATACTAGTAAGTTTCGAATGCATATGTAAATGACAGTTATAGATTCGAAAAATAGCCTGTATATATATAGCCTATTGTACTCTTTCTACTAAAGTTTTCAATATTTTTCCATTTCAAAATGAAATGAAATTATTTAATAAAGAAGAAAGGAGTTTAAGAATTTCATGCAGCTAAGAGTCTCAGATTGTTGTTCTCTTATGTTTAGGATGTTTTTCTTACATTCTTTGTTCAAGGTATAGATTTTAAAAGTAATTTTCCATGGTTGTTTACTTGGCTGAAATAATGATTTGTGCATCATAATAGCAGCTATATTATGGAAGTTTTTAAAGGCATGTTCACGATGATTATTAAGTCATGCAAAATTTTTTCCTAGAACATAAATGAAAACACGGGATTGTTATCAGTGAATAACAGCTACAACACAGAGATAGGCCAGGCATGCAAAAATGCATCTTGTAACTTTGTGTGCAGCAGTTCTTTCAGTAGAAATCAGAATAATGGAGAACCACAAGCACAGCTTTTGTGGCTATTCAGCCCAATCAGCCTGCCCACAATTGTATCACAGGCCAAAAAGCTTTCAATTAGCAAAGCTTTTTCTCTAATTACCTAGCAACACTGTGGGTAGCATGTTGTACAGTTTAAAATTCTTCATGAGCAGTTTGTGATGGGGAAAAAAACCTCATGCAATAATATTGGAATATGATGTTTCATGTATTATTTTCCCTGTCGTTTCAGCAAAAGTATTTAGTTGTTGTTTGAAAACAAAGTGTACAATATTCTTTGCAATTCTTATTAGCTTACTGGTGCTGAATGCTTCCATTAAAAAAGTACAAAATATAGAAAGAGCTTTGTGACAGGATAACAAGCCAAAATTAAGGTTTCTTCTGTGAAAATAATATTGCCATTGCTGCAATTAGTAGGTTGTGTCAGGAAATTGTACTAAAATCAGTTGTACTAAAAAAAAAAAAAAACACCCTCCCAAAGAATTATTTGCATTATTTTTTTCCTAAAACTATATGTAGTAATGAGTATTCAGTTTTAGGAAAAATAATGCAAATAATTCTTTGGGAGGTTTTTTATTATTATTAATCAGTCAGAGCCTATGTTTATAATAGAATGCATACATGTAGTATAATTGGTTAATAATTTAATAATAATAATAATTTTAAAAAATTAACAACCAAAAATAATAGAGTACTATAGAAAAAGCTTTAAAATGGTGAAATATTAAGTTCCAATTATAGTACTGATCCTGCCTGTGGTTTTATATATGTTGGCTATTGAAAACTGAAAGATACTATCCAGAAGGGTGAGGATAGGGTTGCACACATTTTCAAAGTGGCTGCTCTTGTCAAATCAAAGTAGGTGTCACATTGAACTGGTTAGGTCTTGATGTTTCACAGAGACATGGAGCACATCAGTTCCAAATGGTGAAATGCCACATTAAGTTTAGATAAGAATGAAGGTTGATTCACATTTTGTGATGCACTAGAAAATGAAAATGCTTTCAGAATACTCTGAGTTCAGTGGTGGGATTCAATTTTTTTCACTACCGGTTCTGTGGGTATGGCTTGGTAGGCATGGCAGGAGAAGGATACTGTAAAATCTCCAGTCAGAGGTGGTATTTGCTGGTTCTCCAAACTACTCAAAATTTCTGCTACCGGTTCTCCAGAACTGGTCAGAACCTGCTAAATACCACCTCTGTCTGAATTGCAAAAGGGTCTAAGAGGAGAAACAAATTTAGCACTGTATATTCTTGGTTGAATGCCTTTATTTCAAAGATGGAGCTTCCTAAGCATTTGGATTGTTTATTGAATTAACGTTCACATCTGAGGAAGGAAGGAAGGAAGGAAGGAAGGAAGGAAGGAAGGAAGGAAGGAAGGAAGGAAGGAAGGAAGGAAGGAAGGAAAGCTTGGCACTATCAGATGCATTAACTAAGCCTTAAAACATTTACACATGATGATTTTATCACATTTGCTACTATAGCCCTCATCCATTTATTGCATTATATTAAAAACAAACAAGAAGTAGTATGATGCAAGCTATATCTCCTCATTAAACCTTCAAGCTGTAGATTTTTTTTCCCTTCCTGCATTTTGTGCTATGGGTGAAATTGGCATTCCATTTTTTGTTGGTTCTTTCTTATACAGTAACTGTATCCCATGAACTCTACCTCCTCACTCATTTTGCTCAGCTTGGGGACCTGTGAACTCTCCTTTGCTGCTTCACTATACTTACTTTGACAAGCTTTCCAAAATAATGCCATGGTAGACGAAAGACACTTTTTGTTTTTTTATATAGCACTGGAAATACTGTGAGAGGAGCAGTCTCACTGACTGGTAAAGCTGAGGCAAAGACATGCTGATCAGTTGATGGTTTTCACAGACTGGCCAGCTCAAACAGAGCAATGATCGTTCTATCTTCCAAAGTCCATACTATATTAATTTTGGATCTGAAGATCATGCAGACAAGTAGGGTTTTTATGGATGGTTTTGAACAACATTGAAAATGATTTGCAATTAGAACAAGTGGTGGGGTGGCAGAATTTTTAGATGGCCCTTTAATGAGTTATTAAATAATATAGTGGAAAAACTTTATTACTTCCTTGGATGTATAATTATGCTTATGAAATATATGGATTATGTAAGTTGTGTGTGTGTGTATACACACATACACACGTGTGTGTATACACACACACACACACACACATACTTGAAGGTAGCAGTTTAAAAATATGTTTTTTTTCTTTTTTCCATGAAGTATTTTATGAGTGTTCTAGGTAAACTAAATAAATATAAATATATAAATATATATACATATGGAACTTTGGTAATTCGGGTTTTCTCCCACGTAAAATTGGAAGTATCTAGGCGACGTTTTGATGAAGTCTTATTCATCATCTTCAGGCTTTGTGCTTCTCGGACTAATGTGAGCTTGCAGCTGTTTCTTCATTTTAACTGTCAGTGGGGGTGGCTTGATTGGGTGGGGGCTTGGCTGTGTTCTGATTGTTTGGGGGGTTGGCTGTGTTCTGATTGGCTGGGGGGTGTTCTGTTCAGGTGGGGGCTTAGTTGTGCTCAGGTTAGTTTTAGTTGCTGGGGGATTTGAGATGGTGAGCTGTGATCCTGCTGTTTGGCTTCGCGTTCGTGGTCATGCCACATCTTCATGATGGGCGTCAGTTCCCTTCATGTATGGGTTGGAGGGGTTTGAAGCAGGTAGTGATGCAGCTGTGGTACAACTTCTGGTCCGTGGTCGTGTTTCATCTTCTGTGTGGGTATGAGTCTGCTTTCTACGTGGAAGTGTGGTGGTAGCATCTTGTGTGGCCTTCGTGGATGTGGGTCTGGTGTCATTCTTCATGTTAGGTATTTGTTTGTTAATGAGGGCGGTTTCCAAATGGTTGGTAGGCGGGAGGTATCATCTCGTTTATTCATGCTGTGTGGGCGTTTTTCTATCTCTATGGCTTCCCTGATTATTCTTTTGTTGAACTGTTCGGTTTTGGCAATAGTTTTGGTATTTTTAAAGTCAATCTCATGTCCTGTGGTTTTGAGGTGTTGGACCAGGGAAGAGGTCGGTTCTTCTTTTTTGATTGAGTGGTTATGAACACATCTGACTACCAAACCAAGTTAACCAACTTACTCCAAGACCCTACATACAAACCCCTTAACACAGACCTCACCACCTACCTAGAAAAAACCACCAGATCCAAAATAAAAGCCTCCCCCATCAGCGAAGAAATCCAGCAAAGAATCATACCCAGAGAGAAATCATCCAGATGTCCTAAGTTTTATGGTCTCCCCAAGATACACAAAGAAGGAACCCCACTTAGACCAATAGTCAGCTCCATAGGCTCACCTCTACAAAACCTAGCCAAATTTCTCGCCAAACAGTTACATAATTAGTCTACCGTTTCTTTTTATTCCTCTGATTCCTAGATTTTTTAAATTGTCCTTTAGGACAATTTTAAGCTAATAACATCATTACAGATTCATCATAAATATATTTTTGAGGCTAGATCAGTATTTCTCAACCCTGGCAATGTGTAGGTTTCAATTCCCAGAATTCCCAAGCCAGCATGCTGCCATGTTGCCAAAGCTGAGAAAAACTGGCCTGGACTATGACTATTTTTGTTGGGCAATCCTTTTTCTATAAGGATTGATCATCATCTAATTCAGGGGTGGGATTCAATTTTTTTAACAACTGGTTCTGTGGGCGTGGCTTAGTTGGTGGGTGTGGCTTGGTGGTGATGTGACTGGGTGGGCATGGCCAACTCAATGTCACTCACATCGAGGGGTGCTTCCCCTCTGCCTGGCTTCTCGTGACTGTGAGGAATCTGGGAATTGCAACGGTTGTAAGTGTGAAAAATGGTCATAAGTCACTTTTTTCAGTGCCATTGTAACTTTGAATACTATAGTAAGTCAAGGATTACCTGTACAAAAATACAAAAAGCTTTTTTGCTTACAAAAGGCTGTCTTAAATACCAATCATTAGATTAAAAATACTGGCAAGCCCCCGGAGTTACAAATCAGGCAGGGTGCCAGAGCACCTTGAGGAATTAAAAATAGTTAAAATGCAATGATAACTATCAGCAGCCAACTCTTGCTCATAAAGTGAAACCCAGAGGTCATTTAAGCTCCCCAGAAAGAGCACACCCAGAAAAAGCAATCCTTAGAACCATTTACACCACTTAAAGATACCAGCTGGTCTCACTCACCTCACAAAATATCCTAAGGAAACCATCCAGATTTAAGGAAAGGTCACATGCCCCCCAGAAAGGCAGTAAAATATCAGTGCCAAGCTTGCATCCTGCCTCTTGGAAGTACAGCCCAAAAGGACATGCCATATACCACTAAAGCAGTGAAGGAAGACCCCATCCCCAGATAGAAAAGGAAACCATGAGGCAGGAAAAAGTTCAAACACAATACAAATAATTAAATCACAACAGTAGCTGTTGCTTATTAAACCAATTACCAGAACAAATAGATACAGGAAGTAGCAGATTTCTCAAACCAGTTTCCTTTCTGGAACAGAGATTAATCTTTTTCCTTCCAAACAAAGCTGAATAGGTAAAATTATCCCACCAATAAACACAGGATTAAATGTCACCAAGCACAGAACAAACTTCACCAAAAACCAGTTTCAGACCAAAATTCAGAAAAGGTATGTAAACTCACATTTGAATGTCAATCTTTCTAGCTAGCCAAAAAGTCTTGCTGAATGTCACTCATCTTGGTTCCTTGTCATTAAAAACTCCTTTCCGGTTATTCAATTATTTCTTCAAAGTGCTGATTGTTGCATGTGGTTGGAAGTATATCCAGGGGAATATCTCCTCCCAACAGCAAGTGTAAAAAGCTTAAAATAACTCTTCCCCTTTAGGAAAGTTAAAAAAAAAAAAACGTCCTTTGGTGACAGTAAATCTAGGCATACTGCCCAGAATGTAATAAGAGTAGAAAAAATAAAAGGAGATTTCTTCTAACTACCGGTTCTCCAAACTTCTTAGAAAGTTAACAAGGGGTTCTATAGAACCAGTCAGAACCGGAAGAATCCTACCCCTGATCTAATTTCCATATGGTCTACAGTGGCCCATGACCATTTTTTTATAAATCGACATTTTTGTTTCTTTTTGTAAACATTCATTCTCACAAAATCCCTGCTATGTAAGGGATTTTAGCCCTCATGTTCTTTATCCCTCCCCCCCAATGGTGGGATTCAAATCTTCTATGGGCATGGCTTGGTGGGTGAGGCATGGCTTGGTGGTTGTGTCTTGGTGGGCCTGGCAGGGGAAGGATACTGCAAAATTTTTATTCCCACCCACTCCAGGGGATGGATATAACAAAATTCCCTCCTCACTCCTGGGGAAAGGTTGCCACCGGTTCTCCGAACTACTCAAAATTTCCACTATCGGTTCTCCAGAACTGGTCAGAACCTGCTGAATACCACCTCTAACCCCACCCTCTAACTTCTACATGAGGCACTGAGAAAGATCATCTTCTGGGACTGTAGTAATCCAACTGGATTATTACAATCTGCTCTCCAAGAGACTGCCCTTGAAGATATCTGGAAATTACAATTGGCTCAGAAGGGACAGGACAGAAATGTTTGATGCCCCATGGTTCATCTGTGTTATAATCTACTGTAATGCTTTACTGGTTTCCAGGTTTTTTCCATCTTTAAAACCTTTGACATAGGGCCAGGTTATTTTCAGAACTTGTCCCTAAAATATCTGCCTGTTTCACTCAGTTGAATAGGACAGACATACTCCATATTTCTTTTCTTCAATGGTGCTATCCAGGGGAAAGAAAGCTCCTAGTTGTCAGTGTTCAAATTAAATCCCCATTCTCATTTAGCACTCTGAAACAAAGTTCATCCAAGTAAGAATTTATTAAAAAGTCATATTGGCACATCTGGGAAAACTCAAATCTGAGATTTCCGGGTTTTCCCTTCCCAAATGAAATTCAAAATCCATCTCCTGCACCCACCAGTCCATCACATGGTCCAATCAAACATTGTTCTAACTGGAGACATTCCTCCAGACACACCTTTCTAGGTGCAGAGTAACATGTCCTTGACTTTATAAAAATAATGTTGTTGAGTCTAATCTTCCACCTCTCTAAGAAAACACCCCTCCCAAATTCCCAGACACTAAATGTGGAAGCCTCAAAGCCTCTAAGTAAAATATGGCTTCTAAGATTGACACTAGTAGCATCCCATGCCCTTTGGAACCCATCTCTTCAAGATCCACCAGGTCCCCACTTTCTTCATTTTATGGAAAGCTTTGAAGAGCTGATTGTTCCTGCAAGCATTGGGATAGAAGGCATACTATCTTCAGAATGTTATACAGCTTCTAATGTGATGCTAAGCCTAAGTGATTCAAAATAAAATGCCTAAAACAAAAAACAAAGCACACCTGTCTCCTGAAACACAGTACACACACACACATATGCATTTATATTGCAGTATTGCAGGCTAACTCTGCCAGGAGTTCAATCCTGACCAATTCAAGATTGATTCAACCTTCCACCCTTCCAAGATCATTAAACTGGGAGGGCAGATTGTTGGGGTCTATAGGCTGACATATTGGAGCAGTATATACTGTAAGTCTAAGTGCTACTGCAATTGTTATGTATGTTTCAAACTATAGAGTTTGTCTGGACTCAACCTCGTATTACCATAAGTATTGCAGGAAAAGCTTTTATACATTTGCATTACAGAAGGCCATGAATCTGCTGGATCTGCTAGATCTTAGGGGCAAGAGAATTCCAAAAGGCATTACCAAGAAAGACTTCTATAATGTTCCATGGCATGTACTTTTCATACATCACAGTTCATGTCAGGGGTGGGCTGCTACCTGTTCCCACCGGTTCAAGTGAACCTGGTGTTAATTTTACATCTGGTTCGCTGAACCAGTAGTTGCAATGACTTGCTGGTTCCACCCATCCTGCCTCCCAGGAGTCTCTACATGGCTTGTTTTGGATCCCAGGTAAGTGCAAGACCTGCGCAGAGGCTCAGGGAGGGCAAAAAACATGCATCCCATAAATGGGCCCATTTCTGGCCTCCAGAGAGCCTCCCAAGCCCGAGGAGGGGGGAAACAGGCCTCCCAAAGGCTCAAGGAAGGCATACAGAGGCCAGGGACAGCAAAAAATGGCTTCCCAGAAGTCCAGGAACAGGCCCATTTCCAGCCTCCAGAGGGCCTCCAGAGCCTGAGGAGGCCATTTCCGCCCTCTTGGAGGCTCTAGAAAAGTCTCTGGAGCCTGGGAAGGTGAAAAATGGGATTCTCAGAAGGCTAGAAATGGGCCTATTTCCAGCCTCCAGAGAGCCTGGGGAGGCCAGTTTTGCCCACCCAAGTTCAGGAGGAAAGCCTCCTGAACTTGGGGAAATGACCCCCCTCCAAGCACCATGGTGCAGGAGACTGACTAGGCCATGTCCACCATGGCCACACCCACCCAGCAACTGGGCAGAAAACCGGTTGCTAATTTTTTTGAAGCCCATCGGTGATCCATGTGTGTTGTTTGAGGGGAAATTTGAGCATCTAATATTTAAAATTAGGAATCTAGACATTGTGTTCATTGACTTTGGCATATTGAATAACTCTGAAGAATTGATTTTTAAGGAGTAACTTCTTGTTGGGGACCTGAAGATTATCAAATGTATAATAGAAAAGCCGCCCCTGTTATTTGCTGTCATATGTTTTCCTTCTATATTTATTGGTTTTTTGTTGTTGTTGCTAATATAATTACTTCTCTCAATTCAATCTTTTCTCCCTTCTAACATTTTCCCCAGAGCTCAGGGAAATCACAGCCAAAGCTCTGTGGGATTATAAATTAATTGGAGTCATCCCAAACTTGATTTTCTGCTATGTTGGGACAAGTTGCCTCATGACTATGCAAAACTCATATACAATCCTGATAGATAAGAAAAACCTATTGTCTGTATCAATACCTCACAGATATTTCTCATGATTCTTTTGTGAAAAATCGTTTTTCTCTGCTAAAAGCTGGAGATGCTAGTAGCTTTTCTTTGCTTTAAATTAATTAACATTGACTACTTCCTGGAAGACCTGCATCACCTTCTGATGAAAAAGTATCTGACCTGTTGCCATATAAAATATGTTTGTCTCACACTTAGTCATGATCACTTGGCAGATACCTAATTGTTCTCATGGTATATCTTCAGAAGATATAGAGAATGATTTACAGCATAAACTGCTGATACTCAAATAACAACAAAAAAAACAAAACACTTCCCTATTGGCAAATATCTCAGGGGCTATAAATGTCATCTAAAACACAGCCAGTATTTATGCTGATATACAACTGGAGAGAAATGTCCTCAATAAAAGAAACCATTTGTAAACTGACACATATTATCATGCTTCATGCCAAGATAACCCCAAAATCTCCAGAACATCTTCATAGCATCACAATAAACAGCAAGGCAATGTTAACCTGTTTGGAATTTTAGGAATCACCATTGAATCAGCATGAAATAATTGCATTTCTTTTTGAACATATGGCAAATTTCATGATTGCTGGTAAGCTGTACATCTGACCATTAGTATGACTTCCATTTATACACACACACACACACACACACACACACACACACACACACACACATATATACATATGGATCTTTGGTTCTTCGGGTTTTCTCCCGCGTAGAATTGGAAGTATCTAGGCGACATTTCGATGAAGTCTCATTCATCATCTTCAGGCTTGTGTCTTCCTGGGCTTCTTGGAGTAATGTGAGCTTGCAGCTACTTTTTCCTTTTAACTGCTAGTGGGGGTGTGTGACTTGATTGGGTGGGGGCTTGGCTGTGTTCTGATTGGGTGGGGCTGTGTTCTGATTGGTTGGTGGGTTGGCTGTGTTCTGACTGGCTGGGAGTGTGTTCTGTTCCGGTGGGGGTTTGGTTGTACTCAAGTTAGTCTTAGTTGCTGGGGGATTTGAGCTGGTGAGCTGTGATCCTGTTGTTTGGCTTCGCGTTTGTGGTCGTGCCACATCTTCATGGTGGGTGTCAGTTTAACATGAAGAAGGACACCAGACCCACACCCACGAGGGCCAGACAAGAAGCTGCCACCACACTTCCACGTAGAAAGCAGACTCACACTCACACAGAAGATGAGACACGACCGCGGACCAGAAGCCGCACCGCAGCTGCATCACTACTTGCTTCAACTCCCCCACATCCCATACATGAAGCGAACTGACACCCACCATGAAGATGTAGCATGACCACGAACACAAAGCCAAACAGCAGGATCACAGCTCACCAACTCAAATCCCCCAGCAACTAAGACTAACCTGAGCACTACTAAGCCCCCACCTGAACAGAACACCCCCCAGCCAATCAGAACACAGCCAAACCCCCAACCAATGAGAACACCCCCCACCCAATCAGAATACAGCCAAGCCCCCACCCAATCAAGTCATACCCCCACTAGCAGTTCAAAGGAAGAAGCAGCTGCAAGCTCACATTACTCCAAGAAGCACAGGAAGACACAAGCCTGAAGATGATGAATGAGACTTCATCAAACATCGCCTAGATACTTCCAATTCTACGCGGGAGAAAACCCGAAGAACAAAAGATCCATATACAAATACCCGCGAAAACCTCCGAAAACATATACACACACACACACACACACACATACATTCAGTTCAGGATTTAGTATGAAACCAGGCTTTGTTGATAACCTGGCATTCTCAGCAATTTTTAATATCAACCATAGTATCTTTCTAGACTAGGTCCAGGATTTTGGAATTGGTGCGTCTGCTTCAATGTAGTTCTCTTTTTTCCTTTGCACTTTCCAGTAAATGTGGGGGTGGATGAGGAACAGGTTGCTCTTTAGCCCTTTGCGTGGTATCTCTGCACTGGATGCTTTCTCCCCTCTTATTTATCATCTGTATGAAATCACTGGGTGATGTGTTCTGCCATTTTGGGATATAGTTGTATCTGGATTGGCCAAATGAGATTCTTAAGGGCCTATCACAGCACCTAGGAACTGTGCAGACATAGGGGAAAAGAAACTGACTCCATGTGATGACCCAGGGTATGGCACAAAGGCAACAAAGTCACATAAGTAAGAAGAATCCTTTTAATACCTCCAACTTTGCCCCCGATGTCCAAGTTACCTTCAGCTGGAGAAAAAAACTCTTCCAAGAACAGTCTTTAAATGGAGGAAATTCAGTCCAAAAACAAAGTACATATAAACTGTAAATAAAAATCCACACAAACCATGCTGCAGTAATTAACTTGACAGGGCAGGATAAGAAATTGCAGACTTGAAAGGCCAGCAAAACAGATACAGTTGGGAAGACGCCAGGACCCCAGATAAGCCTTGACAATACCAGATAACTCACAATTTGCTCTAACAGTTGGTTATACGCAACTCCTATTTTTAAACACTATATTCCCAGCTGCAACTAATGAAGGGAATCAGAGCTCTTTCCTTCCCCATAAGCCACACAACTCACATTGCTCCCTTCTCCTCCCTGCATGCACTAGGATGAAGAGGGGGTGGGCCTGGGTCTTCTTCCAAATTCCCTCTGCCTTGCTCTCCCTCTCCCCTGCTCTGCCCAGCCAGACTTTGCCCTTCCCCAGTTTCTTCCACAGCCAACAGAACTACATTCCCACTCCCTGTCAGCTGCTTGGCGTCCCCCTCGTAATCAGATTCCAACAGGGGCATGGCACTCCAGCTCAATCCTATCAAGATTGAGTGGTCATGGATATTAATACCACATTGATCGGGGGAATATCCATCTTTACATTTGGATGGGGTTGCACTTCCCCATTCAAGAGTAATGTGCCATCTCAGTGGTCTTCATGGACTTACAACTCCTACATGAGAAGCAAATGACACTACGTCCCAGCTCTAAGGGAATCAGCATCCAGTCTCTCTGCAAGTTAAACTAAAATGACTATGGAGGAGAAAGTTCAGCAAGCAGATAAAAAGGAGTATGCTCACAGCAAACCGTAGAAGTTAATAGTAGCTGCATAGATCTTAACCTCTGACTACATCAGAATTTTCTCTGGGGGTACAGACATTTTAAACAAAATGAATACACAGAAAAGATTGGTGTATGGTTGGGGTGGTTAGTTGTCGAAGCATTCTTTGTATTTATGTTGAGCATTTCTGAGTATGGACATCTAGTTAAGCAGGAATTAGACATTAAAACAGAATGGATATTATTTATAGGAAATACATTAAAGCGATAAACAAAGCTAGCTACAGTACATGCTTCTAGGAGGACTAATCAAAAGCACATGTTCCACATGTGTTGTGCATTCCTGAAAGGAAAGACAGAAAACAGTGACCTATCCTCAGCAATCTCAGACAAAGAAAAAACAGAGTGATAGGTGAAGAGAAGACAGAGTAAATCCATCTATATTATGCCTTATTGGCAGTATATTTTGAGTTTCTGAAGAGTCAGTACCATTGGATTTGTCTTTAGAGATTCTCAGTCATCCAGGTCATAGCTGTCCCAAAAGTATTTTTTCAGGAGGCAACTGGACTTTGTTTTTTCTTCGAAGACATTTCACTTTTCAACCAAGAAGCATCGACAGAATAGTGGAGAATGGAAGGATTTATATTCCTTGCAGACAGCTGGTCATTTGCATTCTTTTAAAAAGTTGTTGAAGCACTTGGAGATTTATTTGTGTCCTCAGAGTCACCTGAGTATTGTTCCTGGTTCCTGTAGTCTGCAGTTTTTTCTCTGGAAATCAATTCCTACTCCCACATCAGTCAAAGCAGTGGTGGGATTCATTTTTTTTTACTACAGGTTCTGTGGGCATGGCTTTCAGAATACTCTGAGTTCAGTGGTGGGATTCAATTTTTTTTCACTACTGGTTCTGTGGGTACGGCTTGGTGGGCATGGCAGGAGGAGGATACTGTAAAATCTCCAGTCAGAGGTGGTATTTGCTGGTTCTCTGAACTACTCAAAATTTCTGCTACCAGTTCTTCAGAACTGGTCAGAACCTGCTGAATACCACTTCTGATTCAAAGGGTGTCCATCCCAAATTGTATAGCTAAAAATCTGTAGAAATTCTTTGTCTCCTGGTCATGGTTGCCCTAAAGGTGCTTTTTCAGGAGGCAGCTGGACTTTCTTGTTTTTTCCTTTGCAGATGAGAAGCAAAACATCTTCAAAGAAAAGAAGAAAGTCCAGTTGCTGCCTGAAAAAGCACCTTTGGGATTACCATTTGCACTTCCAAGTTGCACCAAATGCTATGCTACTTCATTGACAATGTCAATCTTTCTATCAAGAAAATATATGAGTTAAAAATAAAAACACAGATAGATATGTAATGGGTATGCTAGAAAGATCCTGGACAATAGCATTGGATTATAGTGAAGTGCAACAATTCATAGTGAAGGATGTTTTTGTATTTTGTTTTTTTCTGTTTTTTTTCCTTTGGCAATCAGACTGTGATACTATCTAAAGAAATGTCAATTTTAACTGCTTCAATCTGCTTCAGTAACTGCAAACAACTGGCTTACTGTCTTCTTGTCACTCTGTTGTCCTCCTAACTGATAATCTGACATATTTCATTTTTATAGTACTACTTTCCCAACTTCATATACTAATGTTTAACATACACATTCATATTAATATATTTGTATTCATGTATAAGTTTGCATTCTACTGATTTTTCCAAATATTCTACTGATCTGTTTTTATTTAATCTCTCTTCTAATTTATGTTTTCCACCTTTTAGTATCCACATAGGTGGTTTGAAAAATACTAGCTTTATTTTTCTCTCCTAGTAAAATGTAAGCCTTTCTGCCAATTTATTCATTGAAAATAATAGCAGGCTCTGATGACATCTATTACTGAGCAATAGTGTAATCACCACTTAAGCAGAAAGCAAGAATGGAACTGGATATTGCATTGGAGGTTTCTAATCACCATTTTCTATTATTAACTTGTACAAGGACTCCTTGTTTATTTAATTAGCATAGAAGGCAAAGAGGCATATAAGAATATGTAATCATGTATTAGAAAACAGTTTTCTGAAGCTTCACTAATAATATAAATTTTTCTGTGCCTCAGTATGGTATTTGTATCTATTTCTTTCACTTCCTATTTTCCAAATATTTACAAACACTTTGATTTAGCTTAAAGCATTTGCATTCTGGTATACAGAGATTGTTCTCTCTACTGACCCTAACTGCTCTTAAATCCTGCCCTCTTTAAAACTGGCATTATATTTTGCCTTCAGGGTAAGCACATTTTCTCAACACATCTATTAATACTACAAAAATGCTAGAAAAAAGCTCAATGAAAAACAGGCTGTTTAGAAAAGTTGTCATATTTCCCAGAGTGATTGAAAACACCTCCTCTCTTTTCGTAGTCTCCAATAATTTAACTTTTGCTGCCCTGCTTGCAGCTTTGCATCAGTTCCACACTACTTGGCAAATGACATTAATCAAACAGGCTATTTTAGGCTCTTATGCAACAGTCTACATGCTGCAAACTAGTCTAAGGCATATGGACACCCTAATATTTCATCTAGCTTCTTTGCTGCTTTGAATTTAGTATAGCTAATATTTGCTGAAATGTACTTCTGTGTAGGTGTAATGCAAAAACAATCTCTGATTAAGAACAAAGCTGTTCAGGAGACAAGTTTTCAGAAGGCTTTAGCATCTAAAGAAAGATGATCAGTGCCTTATTCTAAGACATCTTGATAACATACCTCCATGAGTACAGCATGATAGTTTGTAGAGGTTGTCTTCCCATGTACACAGGTCTTTTTCCTGTTTCCTGGAATAGGTTCCATTGTGGTCAAAGATTATTCATAGATGCATTGTATTTCTTGGAGAAGAGATAACTTGTTAATTGTGGTCTGAATGTTCGGAGAACTAGTTTCAAAAAAAATGTGGGGAGGAAAAGGAAAGGAAAAAGTAGACTTATTGTAAGTTCTGTCTCATGAAGGTAGCAGCAACAGAGCAGCTCAAGAAGACAAAAAGTGAGCAAATTTTGAAAGCTTTGGGGAACAGAGTCACTTGGTTTCTAGGTTCTACCTTTTCCTCTCTCCAGTTGATCAATATTCATTTTTTTCCTCTTTTTTATTATATTCATATAAATAGCAAAAGCAATAGCACTTAGAATATACCACTTCACAGTGCTTTACAGTCTCTCTAAGTGGTTTACAGAGTCAGCATATTGCCTCCAATAATCTGGGTCCTCATTTTATTGACCTTGGAAAGATAGAAGATTGAGTCAACTTTGAGAACAGTGAGATTTGAACTTCCAAATTGCAGGCAGCCAGCAGTCAGCAGAAGTAGCCTGCAGTACTGCTTTCAAAGCATTGCACCACCATGGCTCATCTTAATATATTGAATACATTTTGATATAATGATGATTAAACAATATTAATTGAACATTATTGACATTCTATTATTGAGATAAATTAGAAGGATTGAAATAGAGAAAGGAGAAAAAGTATTTTATCAATATTAAGCACAATTTGGGATGTTTGAATAGTATTGTTTATCAGTATTGTTATAGAACAATCTATATATTTTGGGAACAAAATCTCATGTGAAATCCAAATGAGGTCCTTTATTTGTAGAAGATTCAGGAACAATTTGGATAGTTTTTATAACAACGGAAAGCTAATTCCTAGTTTTATATATTGTAGGTTCATTATTTAATTATGAATATTGAGAAAAATAAGATAGACTGAGAAGATAAATTCTTAGTTTTGCTGGCCAATAATAATACCTTATTAAATTGTTTTCATTGTAAATATGATTCATAACTTTATTATTACTTCGTTTCTTTTATTTTTTCTGCTCTTTTTGAACATAAGATACCTCTGTGCTTTCATCACAGGGAGTGTGTGTGTGTGTGTGTGTGTGTGTGTGTATTGCATCTGTGTCTCTGTGTGTCTGTGTCTGTCTCTGTGTTAAAAAGGTAAATGAAAACAGACTTTTTTCTCTATTTTAATTCAAATTGGTTAGCCTTATATTGCACTATAGTATGATGTTCAATTCAGACTTCCCTAATAAGTGCCATAGTTTACAAACAAGCAGTATTGCAAGCATAGGAGGATCCAAGTGATGGAAATGTTGATTATTAAGCTAATGGAAGATTGCTGATATTGTTGCCAGGCAATTTACCAAAACAGATAGGATAGTGTTTCATAAGTCAATATCATGATTTGTGCTCTTACTCAAAGATATCCCAGATATTTACTAAACTAATTAAATTTGCACTGCGAGCAGTTTGTAAGATGGCCTCAAGATGCCCAGTTTGACGCTACTGTTCTTGGTCATATTATTAATTAAGAAAAGTAGCAGCTCATCCATCACCATGTGGATTTTCCATATAAACAAAAGCAAAATCTGAACATGTAATATCATCCAGAATAATTGGTATGTTAATCTCCTATCCCTAGGCTTCCATTTAATTACTTAAACAGTGTGTGCATTTTTTATCTGTTTATTAGGATGCTTGCTTAGATGCACTTGCTGTATTAATATTGACAGATGTCCCAGCAAGATAATGAGTGAAGTCATATCATGAGGTTTCAGCAGTACAACATTAGCATGTAATGCAACAAAATACAGTTAGATATTTATTATATTGCCATATATAACAAATAAACTGGATGATCTTTTTTGTTTTGTTTTTTAATTTATCTGTTTTAATGGTAAAGTGGGTTAGAGGCTGGTGGGCAGTGGGGAATGATGTACGAGTGCTTTCAAAAAGCCACATCACCCTAGAATTGATCCCTACAGCAATACTATTCCTTTTTATTCTTAATGCTTAAGCTTGAATTAGACTTGTCTGCAACTGTGTGCAGGCATTGATGCATACCAATGCTGCAAAGGGTTCATAAGGATAGTTTGAAGATAGCTGCAGATGGGCCAATGTGCACATCTCTCAAATCCCAACTATGCATTGTCTGGAGGTGAACATCCTGCATGCTGATCCCACTTCCTGTTGGGAGGTGGGTAGAAGACCAGGCACATTCAAATAACATTAATGTTCACAGAAGTATAAATGCAACAGCTATGCCACCATCTCCAAATGACAGATACATATGTTCCCTGACATCCAATGACACAGAAGTCTAATTCAAACTTTACAGGAGAAGGGAAGGCCAACTTGGCACCTCCAGTTGGAAAGGGATAAGGCACAGTAACTATCCATCCAACTTTAAGAATCAGTATGTGTGACAGTATGTTGGAAAGACTTTGGGAGACTGGCCAAGAGATGTTGCTAAGGAATAATTAAACAAGAGACAATATAGTGTGCATCTACATAGTACAACCGGCTTAGAAGGGAATTATGAGATAAACTAGAAATCACAACTTAAGATCATTCTACTTTATCATAATTGATAGAATCTTGCAAGTCTGAAAGTACATCTCTCTTCTGTATCCTTTACAGCCCAAAAAACTAGGGAAGGTTCCTTCTGAATGTCTCGCTTTATTCAATTGTGAGTTATTCTGTCTCTTATTTGATTATCCCCTTGGCAGCATCTCTTGGCCAGTTTCCCAAGATCCTTCCCTCATAACCATCACTGGATGTGAGCAAAATAGCTAATCCAAAGAGGTTCTGTTGGCCTAATTGTTGTATGTAGACCTTACTTCAGGATTAACATAATGCAGATCCAGCAGGCAATTGTGGTTGCAACAGTGACAACACTGTCCTGAGAACAAAAATAATAGTCTCATCTTGAAAAAGTGTGTTTATAAATAGTTTATATTTATATAAGCTTAACTAATACCCAGAAATCTAGTCTTAATGGATAATATTAAAAAGATCAATGGTTTTGTGGCAGAAACACAACTTGAACTGCTTCATGGTATTTCTACTCTATATTTTGGACTGTTCTTTGGAAAAAGCCTTAAGTTTTCTTAGCTGTATAATAATGTTGCATGCTACCTACAGTCTATGTGTACAATATTGTGCATCAATTAGATTTCCTTGCTTCCTAGCAGATCTGTTGTGCATAGTTTATTTCACATACACAGCTATATTTTGAATTGTAATTTGAATTACACAGTTAAAATCCTGGCTATATAGTGTGTATGGTTGGTATAACAAGAAGTTTCATGGGCTAGATGCAAAAGACAAACAAAGAAATGATAGTGATGACAGAAAAAGAGGATGTTCTCCTTACAGGGGAGATATTCCACTGTGAAATTTTACCTGCTGTTCCTCTGCATACATATAGACAGTTTGGCCCTGCCCATTTGTCCTGTTTCTGATTTCTTTTATTGATGTTCAAGTGTCAGGAGTAAAAACTGTTGTTGGACATATTATTTAGTTCTTTTAATCATTTTAATTTAATTTAATTTAACCACCTCTAAAAAAATTAGGCTGTTTGTTGCTTAGCAAAATTATCTGATTAGAGTGATTTGAATATCCAATTGATTGATTGATTGATTTTTAGTAATAAGCAACCTTACTTTTGATTTGTTCTTTAACATATCAATTAACATTTATTAATTACCAACATTCATTAAGTAACTGTCTACCTATCACATTAACTAGCTATTGTAATTGATTACTGTACTATTGCCATTGACCCTGCCAGCCAAAAACTCCAAACCAAAACAAAAGAAAAATATCTCTACCAATGACCTCCCAGATTCCTGCACATGTTTCAAATGTCTTGAAACCATCAATGAAAGTGAAATTTACATCAAATGCCACCTATGTGATAACCTAGCCCATCCTGCCTGCTTAAATGCAAACAAAAACTGGCTGATATGATTAAAAATTCATATACATTCTTTTTTCTATGTCCATCATGTCCTCCTAAGCTAAACAAACTGAGTACCCTACCTGACAGAGTTGAAAGCATAGAGTCACTCATTCACTCAACAGAAGAACGCTTAGCAACACGTTTTGAAACAACTATACAAGCAAGCCTAATTTCTCTTGAAAAAAAATATTGCACATATAAGTGATTACCTGTCAGCTCAAAATCAAACCCCACAACAACTACAACCACTACCTCAACTGCAATCACAACTACAACCAAAAATAAACACCAAATCACAGCCACAAACAATTACTATCCCTTCAAATAATTCCACAAATAATATCTCCTTACTCATCAGAGACACCATGGAACGTGAACAGAAACATCCAAATCTTATTTGGTCTTGAAGACACCAATGAATCAGGTGACATCACCAAAGTTTGTGATATCATAAGCAACTCAAATACAACAAACATCTCTCCTGAAGATATCATTGAAATAACCAGAGATGGCCCTGAATTCAAATACAATGATGGCTCTGTAGCCCCAAGATTTTGTAGAGTTGTATGCAAAAATGAATCCAGCAAATGCATATTCATTCATACAATAAATACCATTCCAAAAACCAATTCCTTCGCTGAAGACCAGACTTATCCATACTGCAAAGAATCCACTCCCGTGAATTCCGCGCTGAACTCAGAAACCATCTAGACAATGGAGAAAAGGACCTATACATTGACTACAGAGCTGATTGCATCAAAAGAAAATCACGCAACCCACACTCCACATCCAACCCCACCCCATCCAATCCAACATCACTCAAAACTAGGCATGCATCCCCTAACTACCTCTATTCCAACTACAACTGGCCTTAAATGCAAGCTACTCAATGCAAGAAGCCTTGTAAATAAAATACCTGAATTTCTCCTCTTACTAAATGCGGCTAAATTCTTCATTATATTTTTCTGTGAAACATGGCTCAATGCATTTCTCCCTGACTCCATTACCACAGTAAAAGACTATCATGTTTACCAATCAGATTGTGAAATCCGTAGAGGAGGTGGTGTTGCTATCTTCTATAAAAAGTCCCTACATCTAAAAAATATCCAAGTTACCCAGGAGCTTGCTATTCCTGAGACCATCATCTGTGAACTGTCCTTAAATATCACATTTCGGTTCTTACTATGTTACAGAGGCCCTGATTATGACATCGAACATGCAAAATACACTACTTGTATTTACCAAGCTAAATACACTACTAACATGGGCAGCATCCTGCCCACACGCTTTTATCTTTCTTGGTGTCTTCAATCTACTTCATATTAACTGGACCCCTAACGAATGTACAACTGAACCCACACATGCAACCTTCTACAATGCAGTAACAAATCTGGGACCAGAACAACTAGTAATCAACTACACTAGACTTAACAACTGCCTCGATCTCATCTTCTTCAATAGTTTGAATTCAATTTACAGAATACAGCATATTTCTGTTTGATTGGAGCAACTTCTTGGAGTTTTGAGAAATATGGGTAATTGTGCATATACAATGAAATATTTCATCTGAGACACACAAACTGAGGCACAGAAGTCATTTTCTTCCCAGTGATATATGTTCTGTCATCATTCAATAATAATTGTATTGATATAATTGTATGATCATCTCTGTGGTATCTGTTAGATGTCTTCAGTAAAATTTAAGTGTCTAGTTAAGGTAAAGGGTTTACCTACACACAGAGAGGGAGAGGGAGAGAGGGAGGAGAGGGAGGGAGAGGGAGAGAGGGTTTGGTACAGCAGAATCAGGGGCCATTCAATGTAACATCTACAGGAAAGATTGAGAGGCAATTTTGGTAGGTGACAAAATTACATGAAAAAGAGAAGCAGATGCACAATATTTTATTAAGCTGTCGACAAGGATAGGCTGTGCCATTTCCTTAAGCTCAGTTTTAGAGTATTTCAATTGACATTCTCCCCAAATACAAAAGAAGAAAAAAAATTCCAAACAGCAAATTTTCAAAGCAGATGTTGATAAAATGGCCAGAAGTACAAACACAACTCTTTATAGGGTTAATAAATACAAACAATATTATGCCTGTTCATAGTTTATTAAATTGTTCTCTTTCCCGCTTTCTCCTTCTCCTCTTCCTCCTCCTCTTCTAATACCCAGGCAACTTTTTCATGAAAGCCAATTAAAAGCTATCCTGTTGTCACAGCATGACAGACATCCCACCCATGCTGTTTTTATTGAAGAATGATTAAAATGCTGGACAAAAGAACAAGATAAAAGTTCAGAACATGAAAGCAAGAAGAAATATTGCAACAGAGCAAGAGACAAAAAAGTCAGTGAAAATGTCTATGCATCTTTGAGTATCAATTATATAGTCTTGTATGACTTGTGAATAGTAGATCTAAAAGGGTTTGAAAGTCTTGGGAGGAGGAGGAGGAAGCAGAAGGGGAGGAGGAAGAGTGAATGTAACAGTATAGAAAAAGACAAGTAAAGTATGAGTATTAAAAGTTGCATTCACAATTTGCAACCTAATGAGTTTAGTGAAAAGAAAGAAAGCAAAATGCTTTGATGTTCCTCCATTAATGTTTCAATATTTGCCTTACATTCAGACGTAGTCCCTCTGCAAGTTTTATTTATCAGAGATGTGGAGTATATTCAGTTATCACATAACATTAGCATTAATTAGGAAGAGATACTACAGAAACAGCAAATTATGGCTCCTAAACATCATTTCAAGATGAAAACCATGACATTTCCTAAAAATTCAGCAATAACTGCCCAATCTTGTCTGGATTTAGAAACTAAGTAGGATTAGGTATGGTCATTACTTGAATGGGAAACTGTTAGTGAATGCCAGGGCAGTAGGCTAAACTGAGAAGCTTTTTTCAAAAATATCCTGAAAAGGCAATGAACTGTGCACTTTCAAAGACAGTATGAAATTAAACTTTCAAGTGAGAAATACTTTTGGACAAAATGGTTCCTTTGAAATGGTCTCAGCTGTCAAACCTTGACAAATGCATTTTAAAATAGACATAAATGGGAAAAAAGTGGAAAGCAATTCTTTTTCCTTTTTTATCCAGCACTACTTGTCACTTTAGCAGCATTTAAGCAAGCTTTAAAAAAAACTGCCACGTGAGAGCTACACCTTCAGAAACAGAAGTAGGACTGGAAATCATAATACTCCACACAGTAGGAACCTCTTAAAAACTGCAGTGGATGTACTGTTGAAATGTCATTTCTCTGTCAACTAAGGTGTTTAAAAAGGCTGCCATATTGTGCATAATATTAAAAGTAATTGCCATTGAACAGATGGTTATTTTTATTTAACAAGCCAGATGTTATAAGTAAATATATTGTTTAGGAACCTGCTGGAACTGGCTTGCTGTTATTTCATATTGGCTTTTCAGTAAATTAATTTTAAACATTCTTATGTGAGAGTCTTATATGATGTGCTGATGGCTTAAGTGTTCAAATTCCTCTTCAAAATGAAAAAGGCTATATAAATGAATCAGAACATTATCCTGCTGCTTATTAACACACACACACACACACAAACTGGAATTTTGGATTCTCTCAACCCTGAAGGGATTAAGGAGAACCAATAACATCTGATTATTTGAGCACAACTTGGCATGGATTTGTGACTTGGCTATTGCCTCTTGTTGTGATCTATATAGCAATAGCATTTAGCAGTAGCATCTAAGCTTATATATTGCCCAATACTGTTTTATAGCACTCTCTGGATGTTTACAATGTAGAATCATTATTTGCATATTGCCCCCAACAATCTGGGTTCTCATTTTACCGATTTCGGAAGGCTAGAAGGCTGAGTCAACCTTGAGCCCAGCAAGATCGAACTCCAGATTATAGACAGAGTTTTGCCTATCATACTACAGGCAAAATGTAATGTAGTTTTCTGTTCTTCAGTATAAAAGGGGAAGTTGTATCTTCTTATGTAAAACTAACACTTATTCTCACAGATGTTGGGTGGATAAGCAGCTCAGAGTAAATAATCATCAGAGTAGCATCAATAAACAAATAAGCAAACAAACAAAATGTTGTGAGACTGACTCCCCGTCTCAAATTCTCACTCAATGTTGCATGTTGTCTGCCTGTTCAGAAGAACATAGAGACATTTTAAATCCACATCTATCCTTACAAAATAATCACATCCTGAAAAAATACTTTTCCCTAACTTTCCCCTGACTTTAAACAGTTAGCAATGGATTATGAAAAGGGTGGATAGCTAGTGGCTCAAGGCACAAACTACCTGTAAAAGCCCTTCTAGACTGTTCCCAGAAACTTTTCTTACTGAAAATGGGTACTACAGTTTTCTGCTATTTTGACAAGGGAAACATTTATAAACTGAAAAGTAATTCCTCAAAAAGACTCAGTACAATTTAAGAAGAGGGGAGGAAGATAAAAAAAATATGCACATACACACAAAGGAAAGGAGAGGAAAATCCCATGAAGAGTTTGAATTTTCCCTTCTGCTAATTATGAATATTCTTTCTCCAGTGTTTATAAACACTGCTCAAACCTTACTTTTAGGATTTTGAAATATTAGCAGGGGAATAGAATGAAAATGGTTAAGAATTCTGAAGTACCTTCTTCCTACCTTGCAGGAAATAATTCATATTTAGTGAAGATGTTACATTAATTCTATGGCTTCAGTATTCCCCAAGTGAACCAAAACCTCCCACTGATAAATTGACAGTATATAACTGACTCACATGTAACTGACTTCATTTCGAGAGGTGGAAAGCACTCTATTTAACACAAATACCATATTTGTCTATGAGCATATTGTTCATTTATTGATAGGAAACACAGTTTAACAATTGGATTAACGTATCCATATTCTATCTCTTTTCTCCAAGATTACTTATTTATTGGCAGAAAATACCAGAATCATTTCCTAATATTTTTAGTTAAACTGAGATGGATAATAAATATTTGTAAGGACAAATCCAGTAGCCAATTTTCCTGGCATAATGATTGTTATGGTGGTCCTAATGATAATTAATCAAATCAATTCAGCAGGGTAGCTCCAATTTTAAGTACAAACACCAGCTACTTCAGCTTTGCACAGAATGTACACTATATAAAATGACAATTGACGATGACACTTATGAACTAACCTGACATGCAGTGCATCTAGCTGGCAGAAGTAGATTAGTGCAGAGATGGTATTCAGCAGGTTCTGACCAGTTCTGGAGAACCGGTAGCAGAAACTTTGAGTAGTTTGGAGAACTGGCAAATACCACTCTGACTGGAGATTTTACAATATCCTTCCCCTGCCACACCCACCAAGCCACGCCCACAGAACCAGTAATAAAAAACTTTGAATCCCACCACTGGACTAGTGCTGTAGATCAATGATGTGGAAATAAGGGGGAAATAATGGAACTGGAATTTGATCCTACCTCTGTATCAGTATTGACACCTCACCTAAATCTCTGCTTGTTGCTTTTTGTCTGTACCAAGCAGTGCCACCTCAAGGCACTTTGTTGCCAAACAAAAAATATTCCTTCCCCTTGCTCTTGAAGTTGCACAATTCAAAGAATGTTTAAGGGAAAGACAATCTGGGTCACAAAGTATTTTAATTAGTTATTAATTATTCCATTAATAAACAAGTAAGATCTGGACCCTGTATATGAGTTTTTAGATTGGGATCTAAAAATAGTTATTTGGTTTAATTTAATTTGCTAACTATGGAATAAAGCTTTTCCAGTTTACAAGGTGAGACCTAATTGACAGTTAATCACTGCTTTTTTACTTGGGATGCATGGGTCAGCATAAATCCAGTCTATTCCAAAACATTGATACTAAATTATTACATTAATTATTTCTAGGAATTGTTGTTTTTTAAAAAGTTGCAAATAAGGGTCTGTTGATCTGTCACTGAAAATGGAAAAGAAGAGTCAAAATTTGCACCAAAAAAAAGTTATCTTCTTAGGTAAGAAAGAATAGATATGTAGTTTATAACAACCATAGCTGACTGAAAAGCAAAAAGAATTGAATAATTTTTTTTTAAAGGAATTGGTAGCAAAAATAAGGGTACCTGGAAACAAATAAATCAGTCTTATTTGATATTCTTTGGAACTTAATAAAGCACTAGAAAGCATTTCAATATCAATGCTTGGTAAAATAAGCCAGATAATATGTTGTGTTAGTTATGTTATCACCCAAAAACCTGGACATGAAATTAGGGAAAAAAAGGAACTAAAAAAGGTAAACAAAAGTCTGTTTACACTTGAAGATGAAAAAGCTGCCAGTGGATCTGAACAATCTGGAAACAAAAAAACCTAAACAATTGAAAGTTCACCTAAAAAATCTAATATAGAATTGGAAACAAAGCCATAGCTGAATTTCAAGAAGTAAAAAAAGAGGATTGTGGCATTATCAGAGAGAAATAAATAAAATAAAATGATATTTATAGAAGCCAATAGAATCAAGATTAACAATTTAGAACAAATAAATGGTTTCAAGCATCATAAAAGTGAACCCAAACACACAAGCAAATATTGTACAATTAAGGATTTTTGCAGTTCTGGACAAAACCTGGGGATAACCCCATACAATCTAGCAAGAGGGCTCAATGGATTTATCTAGAGAAAATGAATTAGAAGGAGAAAAAAAATCCTATCAAATATTTAACAGGTGAAATGATTCAGATATATTCAAAGAAAATTAAGATTAATTAATTTCTTTATACTGTTGAACTTGAATTTCCACTGACCAATTTCTCCATAGATAAAAAGGAGGAATAACAATATCCGGAGACCTTAGACAGCTCTGGGTATTTCATAAAAAATAAAATCAAGTCAGATTTGTTTGACATCCCTATTCTCTACTTTTTTCTATCTATTCTCTTTTCCAGCTTGAATAATCTAAATGGGGCGGGGTGGGTGGGTGTTGCAAATGTGGGGAGAAGTCTCAATGGTATAAATGCTTCATAATTTGTTCCCCTGCTCAATAAATTTGGTGCCACCCTCAGCAGTCATAAGTAGATATTTTTGATAATCGTTGAAATACCAAAGCTATCTCAGAACACATGGCTGTTTGTGAGCTGCTGTGCAGTTGACACACAGCTGCCTTCATTCTCTTTATAGATAGTAGCTTCTACAAAGAGAATCAGAGATTGGAGAGATTGCACCTCATTCTTCCTCTCCCTCTCTCCATACTCATTTATCATGTGGAGTGGTGGAATGGAAGTTAAAGTGACATTGATGTTTACTTATACTGCATAGTTTTTAAAGAACACCAATTTCATCACATTATTTTAACAGCTATAATTTTAAAAGAACTTGTGAGTGTTTTTAAAAGCAGATCATACTAGAACTTTCTAAACTTTGAGGGATGCTATGGAAGTTTATTTTTTACATTTCTTGCATGCAAAATTCTTGGCAGAACATTTCAGATTTACATAAACTTTCTGGTTGCAAACTTTATACTGGACTTCTCACCAAAATTTTGCCAGACTGAAGTGAAATCTGAATTCTTCTCAGGATAATTGGTGATCCAATTCCTTTATTTTTCTGTTTTTATTTTATTGATAAAGTCTATTTTTTTCAACAGAAAAAACAACAATTAATAATTATAAAATAAACAAGACATTAAAAGGCACATTAAAAACACTAACACATACACACATATGTCCCTAGTTGAATACAGAGAAATATATTATGATATTAGTTTCCCACTCCTTGTGAAACAGCCCCCCTATTTTTAAACTACTAATTCTATGTGTAGATCATTAACCTTTTTTTGAAATTTCAAAAAATGCTGTTATTATAATCAACTTGTAAAAAGTTTACAAACAAAAAACCAGAAACTTCATCTATGAAAAAGAAAAAAAACCTGGTTATTTTAGCTTATAAAATATTTCATTTACATATGTTACAGAAAATTTTGTATAAACAAGACACAGACAAATTAACAGGGGAGCCTCAAAAGCAAAAGATATGCCTAAATATATAACCTTGACAATTTCCTGAATTAAGCATAATCCAAAATAAGATTAATTCATTGCAGTGAATTATTGGAGTTGTCTCACAATCTAATGGGATTTTCTCCAAGCTGCTGCTCTTGGAAATGTTAAGATTCCAATAGCTATGTTAGTTGAAAAATATTGAAAGCTATTCATTTTAAAAGTCCAAACTATAAATCTTAGTTAAAAGGTAGGTTTAAAAAATGTATGATTGAAACAAGATTCATTTGAAAAATGTCTTCTCCCTTCCCATTTTGCTAAACTAATGGTTTTGAATAATGGCACATCTCATTTTTTCTAGGAAAAAAAATAGAACATATTTTGGGAATTGCAATTCTAAAAGACTCAGTCAACATCAGCCTGTGAATCAGTGAGCTAAGTTAAAGCTCAGGAAATAGTTTTGAAATATCTTGTCCCTCTAGAGAGCTTATAGAGAAGCAGTACCCATCAGAATGCTAATGTTGTGCAATTATAAATATGTGTAAATAAACAATATATGGCAAAACACTTTAAGTCTCCAGAGACTTCACTCATAGGCATGATTTGCTGAGTGCTTAGTACTTGGAGGATTTGACTACAAGAATGTAACAGTATATTTTAGGATTTGAAACTATACACTCAATTAGATGATAGATATTTCTCAAGACTTAAAGCAGTAGTTTTTCAAATATGTACATTGCAACTAGCAAGACTTGGGAGTAATTTCTGATTTGAAAAGGATATCTGTAAACCAACTGGATCAGCACAATATGGATCCAAATATTAAAAGTAGAAGGAGGAGGGGAAGAAAACATGATGGTACTGACTCATCAGGTCAACAGGTTTTTTTTTTTTTTGTATTGTCTTTTTTGTTTTCCATCAGCAGAAAACTGAGTCAGCCTAAAGCCTACTCTGTTTGCTATGAATAATATATTAATTACTCCATTGTTCATAGTACTCTTTAACATTTCATTCTTTTTATGTAAACTATTTAAATTTCATGAGAAATTGAAGGAAGAGTTTGATCTATGAAGATAAGTTGTGATAGAAAATATGTTTCCAAAGTACTATTAATTTCTTTTCTTTCTGGCTTTGAAAGTAACTGACATTTGATATGCTGTCATTAATTCAGATCCACCCTCCCTCCCTCCCTTTCTTTTTTCTTTCCTTACCTTAATATGGAACATAAAGTTGGACATTTCAACCCAATCAATGTTGATTTGCAACACTAAGCATTTTTTCAGTATTGAAGTACAAACTAAACATGTTGTGTCGATGCTGTGACCAGTAAAGTCAGGTGAAAATCAGGCTTATTTTTACTGTGAACTTCTCTAAGAGAACAGGAGTAGACAATTGCAACTTAAGTCCATCCTTGGCTTTAATTTGCAATTCCCAAGCTAGAAAACTGTCCTAATATTACTATATAAGAACCATGGTGGTACAGTGGTTAGAATGCAATATTTCAAGATAATTCTGCTGACTGCCAACTGCCAGCAATTTGGCAGTTTGAATCCCACTGGCTCAAGGTTGACTCAGCTTTCCATCTTTCAGAGGTCAGTTTGTTGGGGACAATATGCTGACTCTGTAAACTGCTTAGAGAGGGCTGTAAAGCACAGTGAAGCAGTATATGTATAAGTCTAAATGTTAAGTGCTATTGCTATTGCTATACAGGGTACATATATTTTTGATTTTCCTTTATGTTCTTATAGAAATTTTGCCTAATGTTTTATTCTTGATGAATTAAAACAGCTTTCTGAGTTTCATCTATTCAAAAATACTGAATTAAAGCCTCATGCAATACCTACTTGTTTAGGTAAATATGTAAGTAATGTTCACATGACACTTCTGTTCAAACCGGTCCCATCTATTCTGTTAGTCAGGCAGCCCTTCTCCTATTTTTCATATACCTTATTTTCTGTTCACTGTAGTTGGATTGTACTCTTTGTTATGAAATATTCTTGAAACATTATGCAATTTTTTTCTTCTAGACTAGCAGTTTAATATTCCTTGCATGGTTTTAACAATTTGCTTAGTTTTAACAACTTTATTGTTGAAATTAATCATAAATTATAATGAAATTTCCCATGTTTCTAAACTCTTGTCCCTATGCCAGAATTACCTAGAGAACCCCCCACATCAATGTCTGTAACAGAATGGATGAACTCGTTAAAAAGGGTTGGGAGGATATAAAAAATGCTTTGACTGAAGCTGCTAAGGAATATAAAAAGCAGGCGAACAAACATAGATCCCTCCAACCACTGTTTAAAGTAGGAGACAAAGTATTTTTGTCAACAAAATATTTCAGATTGAAACTTCCTAGTAAAAAGTTGGGCCTTAAGTTCTTGGGTCCTTTTCCGATATCAAAGGTAATCAATCCAGTCACATGGGAAAATGGGAAAAATATACTCAGTGTTCCATAGTAGTTTATTAAAACAAGCTGTAGCATCAATTATAAGACCAATACCAACGGCTCCCCCTAAACCTTTAATTGTACAGGGTGAGACACATTATGAAATCAAGAAAATCCTTGATTCTAGATTACACTGAGGATGATTACAATACTTTATATTGTGGAAGAGTTACCCTGTATCAGATGCTACTTGGGTTAAAAGTTGTGATGTACATACAGATAGCCAGTTAACCAATTCCATGAGGAATTCCCCAACAAACTGAAGGGTCCTCTTAGAGGAGGGAGAGGGGGTTAAGGACATGGCATTAACCCCTGATTGTTTTGTTTATTATTTCTTATAGGAGGTGAACTTCTCAAGGGGAGGACGCCTGTCAGCTTTGGAATCCTTATTCATCGCTGCCACATAGCTTGAGAAAGTGGGAGGGGTGTGATTTTAATTGAGTAACTTTTAGTAGACAAAATAGAATTCTTTTGTTAGTTCAAGGTCAAAGAGTATGGAACAGGAAAAAGGAAACTTACTTTGGGATTGGTTCATATGATGTGATGATGAGAGAAAAGGGGATGGGTTTGGGACATTGTGGGAAGTCCAGGAAACTTTTAGTTTTGAAATTCCACAGATGTGCCAGGTGCTATTCTAATAAAGGTACTTTTGAGATTATGCTTGTCTCAGAGTTACTGATTGGAATGGAGGTTCCCTGGAATGCTGACATTTGTGACTTTTGCTTTAGTGATACTTTCTTCATCTAAGGTGTAAATTAACTATGACAAATTATTATTATTATTAATTAAGCAAATGTACATGGCAGCGTAACTCACACACAGTGATTCTGGAAGGCTTATAATATTAAAATTACATAATATAAAACCTCTAATACCACCACCAGCACCCCACAGCAGTAACAAACAGAATCAAACCAGTCACTTGATTGGCTTTGTATCAAGATGTGCATCAAAATATAGCCACTGACAGAACCATATATTTAGAAACTTCTGGAAAAGTATCAAGATGGAACTCATCTTATCTCTGGGAAGATGATATTTCTCCACATATTGGATGAAAGTGCATTGTGGCAAACCAATAAGTAAATTATATCCTTAACTATACTTCAAAAGTCATGAAACTGTAATGGAGTTCAAATTATTGTGCTTTAGGTAGCAGCACTGATACTTTATTTTATTTCAGGATGATGTTTCATATTTGCTCACATTCCTTCAATATGATGTAAATGGAAATAGTAAATATATTGTGTATCTATAATTATACTATTATGATTATGCTGTTGCAGCCAAAAATGATTTTAATTAATCATGAGAATCGCACTAATTCAAAAAGTCAAATATACAATGGATCTTTTAATTTTCCTTGCTTAACTATATTGTGTGATTAAGGAAATGTACTTATTTCTTCTTTTTGAATTTTGAAAAAAAAATAGATTAGTCAATACAGATTTTAAGATTTCCATATAACTTGCATTTCCTAGCAGACTTCTGAAGTCAATAGCAATTTCTAATTAAATGTTAATGAATCTCATGATAGCCAAAGTGATGAAATTGCTAGATGGAATTTAAGAGGAATAAACATGTCACAAAGTTCAATAAACTTTACCTTATAATGCTTTTTTTTAAAAAAATTCCATTGGAATATTCTTGATTCCAGTCCAAGAGCCATAAAAATCATAGAATAACAGAGTTGGAAAGGACCTTGGAAGCAGGGGGTGGGATTCAAATTTTCTAACAACTGGTACTATGGGCATGGCTTAGTGGGTGGGTGTGGCTTAGTGGGTCATGTGACTGGGTGGGAGTGGCCAGCTCGACATCAATCACATCAAGGGGTGCTTTTCCTCGCCTGGTCTCTCATGACAGTGGGGATGCTGCAATGGTCATAAGTGTGAAAAACAGTCATGAGTCACTTTTTTCAGTGCCATTGTAACTTTGAATGGTCACTAAATGAACTGTTGTAAGTCAAGGATTACCTGTACAAAAATACAAAAAACTTCTTTGCTTGCAAAAAGCTACCCTAAATACCAATCATTAGATTAAAAATACCTGCAAGCTGGAGTTACAAATCAGGCAGTGTGTGCCAGAGCACCTTGAGGAATTAAAATAGTTAAATACAATGATAACTATCAGCAGCCAATTCTTGCTCATAAAGTGAAACCTTTTAGCAGAGAGGTCATTTAAGCTCTCCAGAAAGAGGACACCCAGTGAAAGCAATCCTTACATCCATTTGCACCACTTAAAGATACCAGCTGGTCTCACTCATCTCACAAGATATCCTAAGAAAATCATCCAGGTTTAAGGAAAGGTCACATGACCTGCCAAAAGGCAGTAAAAAAATCAGTGCCAAACTTGCATCCTGCCTCTTGGAAATACACCCCAAAAGGACAATGCCAGATACCACTAAAGCAGTGAAGGAAGACCCCCTCCCCATATAGAAAAAGAAACCATGAGGCAGGAAAAAATTCAAACACAATACAAATAATTAAATCACAACATTAGCTGTTGCTTGTTAAACCAATTACCAGAACAAATAGATACAGGAACTAGCCAGATTTCTCGAACCAGTTTCTTTTCAGGAACAGAGATTAATCTTTTTCCTTCCAAACAAAGCTGAATATGGAAAATTATCCCATCAATAAACACAGGATTAAACGTCACCAAGCACATAATTAAGCTTCACCAAAAACCAGTTTTAGACCAAAACTCAGAAAGAGTATGTAAACTCGCATTTGAATGTCAATCTTTCTAGATAGCCAAGAAGTATTTCCTCCCAACAGCAGTGTAAAAAGCTTAAAACAGCCTTAAAACATACTTTAAGAAAGTATCACGGAAAAAAAAAAAACTTCCTTTGTAGACAGTAAATCTAGACATACTGCCAAGAATGTAATAAGCATGAAAAAAACAAAAGGTGATTTCTTCTAACTACCGGTTCTCCGAACTGCTTAAGAAAGTTAACAGGTTCTATAGAACCATTCAGAACCAGTAGAATCCCACCCCTGCTTGGAGATCATGGTGGACTATATATCTTGCTAAGTTTTTTGTAAGGAAGATCTAAATTGCAAGAATGGTCGTAATACTCAACTGTTTCATTTGCTAAATATTACTTATGCTTAATCAGTATCTGATTGTGACTAGATTAAATAAGACTTGCTACTTCCAAAGGACCCTTGTGGTAAAAAATATGGTAAAAAACTAGAAATTGTCTTCAAATTATCTTTTAATAATCAACAGCAAATTGATCTTGTCTGCCACCCACCTGGTAATACACCTTTATTTTTAATGCAAGCAAAAGAAACAACTAAAAAAATCAAAAGCTGAAATTATTTGCAAAACAAAAGAAACAAAATTTCAACCACATTGCAAAGTATTTCCTGAATAATGCTGTTGATCTATCATCATCTATTATAGGAACTTCAAATATATCTTCATAAGTTTATTTAAGAAAGATGAATGAAAAATCCATAAATGTATTGAGATTCTTTGTACCATTTTGGTGCTCCCGGCATAATCAAAACATGAAACTAAACAGCTATTTATGAACCACGTAGCACACATGTTGATTCAGAGCTCAGAGTTTCAACTAAAGAAAGAGAGAGAGTCTTCTGATGTGGTGAGGGAACTCTATGAATCACAAGCAAATGGCTTTTTGATTCAAATTTATATCTGGAATTATAACTCTAGATGTGTATGACTCAGTGCTGCCCTGTACTATGCTGAATCAGTAATTGCTAAGGAAATCATTTTTGGAAGGCTCTTTCTGTGTTTTAAAGCAAACAGAAGATAGATATGGAAAGTGAAAAAAACAGAGAACTAATAACAGACTATGTACTATGTCAAAGGCATGTATGTTTTTACTTTTAACAAAGATAACTTACATTAATATGAAAAGCTATCCACTGCAAAGTTTTATAATACAATTTAAAAAGTGTCCAGGGGTTTTTCCCCAAAAGCACTACAATTTTGATATTTATGTTTACCTTAAATATATACTGAGAAATGTTAGCATAAAAAACAGACTTGACAACCAAAAGAGACTGAAAAAAAGCCTTCTTTTATTCAGGATATTTGCAAATATGTGAATAGGACCCCATCTCCCCAAACGAGTAGGAGATGAAGACACCACTCTTAAAATGGTTACAACTTTTTATAGGATATCATATTGAAAAAATTACACAATCTTTCCTGATATTCTCACATAGGAGTTTTAGGGACTTGGGGAGGTCTGGGTAGTTTTCCATTTTTAACTCCTCCCAAACCATTATCTCTGGAAACCACCTTGTTCCCATCACCATGTTATCCTGTTGTGTTCATCTAACACAATAGATCATTAACGGGCTTCCTTCAATGTCAGAGTGACCTAGCATCCCTTACATTAATTCTCAAGCCAAAAGTACAAGCCCCCCACTCCAGCCAAAAACATGACATTTCACTTTAGACCATAACAAGTTACAAAACTTGTATGTTTGTTAGATATAGTTATACTGTATAATTGTCCAGTAATAATTATAAAAGGTCACATCTCGGATAAACATGGAATAAACATAGACTGTCTTCTGTACTTCATTTTCTCAGATGTAACTTGCAATACATATGTTATTGCCACATATAACATATACATAAAAAAGGAGTTCTTGAAACAGAAAACTGTATTATCTTGGTAGGGTTAATCTGCCATGTAAACTGTAGATTGCATAAACATTTTTCATTGAATAAGCCATAGATCTGTTCACACATAATAGAAAATATAAGTTACACTTCAGTTCACAGTTCATGTTAGCCATGAATTCTTTCAATGATTGAATTATTAAACCATATTATGTGTATTTACTTTTCCAATATTTAGAGTACTTCAGATGACACTTTAATTCTATAATAATTGAATTTTACCTGGAGTTGAATTCAGGAAACCTCCATTTGAAATATTGCCAAATTATTCTACTTTAAAAAATATATATATTTTCCCCAACCACACTGACATACAGAAAGAATCAGTGAATGAAATGGGGGAGAGGAAACTAAAAAAAACCTGTACAACATCTTTTGAGCAAAGGAGTCTGAGAGCTGAAATCACCTCTAAGAAAGGCACTTTCACAGCTCTATTTGGAAATGCCAGGGATTGAACCTAAGATCATCTATAGGTGTGTTTTGCCATTGAACTTAATCATTTTCTCTTGCTGAAAGAGTGTTCTTCCTCCACTGAAAAAAATATTATTTTTATTCCCTCTACTATATCACCACTGTCTAGAACAAGAGCAAGATATTGCTTATGAGGATTGTCTATATCTAACAGAATTGTTAGGTAAAAGAAATACTAAGGATGGTGATTTACAGTAGAAAAAAAGTAATTAAGACTTAAGTAATTTGTATAAATTTCATCACATGTGTATTAAAGAAAATAAATATTAGGGAAATACTAAGATTACTAGCTTTAATAAAATAACAATAGAATTCTATTTCACAGATAAAATATAAAACACAGAGGTATGTTAGCACCAGTCATATGATAACATTAAGATAGGATATGCAATGAGAAATTTCATTATTCCATATTCCTGATAGTCCCTAAAAATACTAATATTTTGATACCAATTATTCTGTAGATAGATAAAAACTGTTTGATGTATGAGAAAGTCTATGACATTTTCTCTTTTTCTTTTCTCTTCTCTTCTTTTCTTTTCCCTTTCCTTTCCTTATATTTTCTCTTCTTTGTGTGATATTAGAGACAACATTTATGCAAATATAAAACTTAATTCAAAACAATATTGAAAGTATAATCATTTGTTTTCTTAAACATTAAAATTGAAATCTATGCACATTTACCAGAGAAGTAAATTTGGTCTGTCAAAATCTTGTTGAAATATAAACCAGTGCCAAATTTTGTATCTCCCTTGAAATATTTTCAGAAGTAAGCAGCCTTTGACTTTTTTGATTTAAAAAATGAAATCATGAAAGTAATGAAAGTGAAAGTAAAAGAGATGATCCTCTATCATTGTGAAATTACAAAATACATTTACAAGCAGAGATTTGGGGAATTTTGGTATTAGGTATAAGAAGGAATACACCAGACATTGCAATGACATTACTTCTGTTGAGATTCTCAGTTATCCAGGTCATGGTTTTTCTAAAGGTGCTTTTTCAAGAGGCAATTGGACTTTCTGGTTTTTTCTTTGAAGATGTTTAGTTTCTCATCCAAAACCTTCTTCAATTCTGACTGGATGATGGGGAACGGAGGAATTTATGTTCCTTGCAGACAGCTGATCATTGTATTCTTTTAGAGAGTTGTTGAGGCCACTTGGAAGTTTATCTGTGTCACCTGAGTAGTGCAAATGGGTGTGGAGCCTTCTTGGAATTGTGTTGTAGACTGGAGATAAGATGATGTCATATCCCTTGTACTCTGTTGAGAGAGGGCTGTTCAATTTTGATATAGATGCCTCTTTGACTTGTCTTTCAAACTAACAGTCCTCTCTGTCCAAAATGAGGACTTTGCCATCTTCAAAAAAGTGACCTTTATCTTTAATATGCAGATGGACTTCTGAACCTTGTCCTGATTGGTTTGTTCTCCTATGTTGTGTCATGTGTTTATGAAGTAGTTGTTTTATTTTCCCAATATACAGATCTGTGAAGACCTCACTGCACTGTACTGCATATACCATGTTCCTCAGTTTGTGTCTGGATGTTTTATCCTTGGGGTAGACAAGCTTCTCCCTTAGTGAATTCTTAGGGTTAAAGTGTGCACATATGTTGTGTTGGCTGAAAATCCTCCTGAGCATTCTAGATATTCCTGCAATCTATGGAATGACAACATTGCTTCATTTATTGTTTTCTTCTGGAGTTCCTGTGGGGTCTTTGGGGGGATTTGATGAAGGCCAACCTGATATAGCCACATATTCTAAGAGTGTCTTTGATGTGTTTTAATTCTTTTTCTTTCCCATCTTTGCTGGTATGCAGGCCTGAAGCTTGGTGGTGTAGGGTTCTGATAGCCCCCATTTTGTGCTCCAATGGGTGTTGAGACTCAAAATGTAAAGACTTATGTCTTCCTTAATGTGTACTGCACAGTCCAGGAAGGCTGGAAGAGGTAGAAACCAAAGCCATAAACTTCTTCACAGGAATTCCACTCAGTCACTGGTATAGGTATGTGAATGATACTTGGGTCAAGAACAAAACACAGGAAATTAGAAGCATTTACCAAACATATCTACTCTGTGGACCGATACATCAAATTTACATGGGAAGATGTTAAGAAAAATAGTCTAGCCTTCCTGTACTGTGCAGTACAAAAAAAAGATACAATGTAAATCTAAATGTTAATGATATAATTTTAAATATCATGATGGGAAGGAATTTTAATCTAGGATTCTTGGTTTTTTTTTTTTACATTTTATTTTACTTGTCTTCACTTCTGCTATTACTTCCAGTAAAGGTCTTGTCACAGTGAACTGAGATGATTTTTAATATATGACTTTAAAATTATATATAGTTACATAGAGAGTACCTAATTTATATTTAATTTCTGTATGATTTTGACCATGTTTAACATTGCATGGGCCAATGTCCTCTATTTTTAAGTATCTCCTTTATTTGTATTATAGATTACCATACAATCTATACAAGTTACATAGAATTTAGAGTTGTATAGAACTACTTTAATTAGGTTCTGCCAAATTTAGAATATGAAGGGTAGCAACCAGGGCACAATTCAGTCCACTAGAAAAATCAACCATGAATTCATCACAGGAAAAGCTCATTAGTAACTAATCTAAATGGCAGAGCAAATGGGAAGAGAGTTCAGTGACAGAGAACTCTAACTATCAGAACTCATAGAGAAAACTAAGGCTGGAGGAGGGCTATGAAAACTGGGAAAATATATATCATACAAAGATAATGATATAGTGTTCACACATCCTTTTTTTACTCTCTCTCACTCAACAGCCATCTTGGGTCAAACAAGCTTTTCACAATTTTGAAGCATTGCACATTGTGAAAATAAGTTTTCACTGTTTTTTACTATTTCAATGTGTTACAGTGATGCTTTTGCTACGTCTCCTACATTCTATGTTTTTCCTTCTTGAGTTATAATACTGTTATCATACTCTGGATATATCAAATTGATGTATAGTTGGATCAAAATAAGGAGGGGGCGGGGCTGGTGTATTGCATGTGATCTTGGTGATCCAAGATCGCAGCTGATACCTTTGTGCTGGACTGTTCAAATGGACCTAAACCGTCCTGAAGAGATGGTGAATGTAAGAGTGCATCCTGCTGATTCCAGGGACATTGCAAAGTCCCTGGTAGATCCAGGAAAAGCTCTTTTTGCCAGCGGCAAAGAGGCAGCCTTTTAAAGCTGCTGAAGTTGGGACAGCCCCGAAATGGAAGAGAATGGAAAGAGAAAGTGTGCCAGTTTGGTGAAAGTTTTTTTTTTTTTTTCATTATATGATCTGAGAACACCCTAAGGAAAGAAAGAATTTGTAAAATTTAAGGCAGAAGTGATTAAGCGGTGGACTCTGCCAGGAAATCAAAATTAGTATTTCTTTTTTATTGCTGGACTTTTAATGTTTGATTTTTTACTTTGAAACTGGACTGGGTTTTTTTTTTTACTTTACTTTCTCTCTTTTTCTTTTTTCCTTTTTGTCTTTATAATATTATAGGTTAGAGATTCCCTTTTAGTGTTCCTTTTTAAGTTTTTTTTTTATTTTTAATTAATTTTTTATTACTTAAGACACATTTTGTTTGAAAAAGGAGGGGGAAAGTGAAAGTAGAGGGAAATTTGTAACACTGCTATCTAGAGGCTTGGAAACACTGTTTTCTTTTTCTTTACTATTCCTCTTATCTTCAAGACCAGACAAAGCTGAGAAAGAGGCTTCTTTTCAAGGTCATTTAGTCTGTTTGATAAGATAGAGGGAAGAGCACGGAAGAGTGTTATTGCAGATACTCCTCTGGGTTTCTATCAGTGGCTGGAGTCTGATATTGAAATTTATAGAAAGAAGATTATAAGACTTTAGAGAAGAGAATTATATAATTGTTTGGAAATCAACAAAAAGCCTTGGACATTTAAATAGGTGCAGTGTGTTCTTTCTTTCTTTTTTACATTGGGCTGTTCTCTATTTCAACAAACCCCCTCCTTATTAGTTTACAATTTTTGATAATCATCTGGACCTTTGACTCTTTGGAATTTGATTTTGCCTTTATTTGTTTTGAGTCTATTTTTTATTTTTATATTTTATTTTAAAGGGAAATCTTATATCATCTACCTGCTTTTTGTTTTTTTTTGGTACTATTATTAGTATTAATTTTTTTTAAGGGAGTTTTTTTTTTCTTTCTCTCCCATTTTTTTAGGGTTTTTTCTTTTTGTGACTTTTTTTTCTTTTCCTTTCCATACTTGAGATTTTTCAATTAGATTAAGATCTAGAAGAACCTGAAGAATTTGCCACCACAATACCTGACAATCTCTCCTTTTTCTTTTTATGGTTTTTTCTCCTTTTTTTTTTTCTCGCTATTATTGGATTAAGGTGTACAAGAACCTGAAGATTTTTTTCTTTTATTCTGCTTTTTCTTTTTCTCCACTATTTCAACTTGGAATTACAATTGGTCATTCACAAGTGGATTAAGGTCTAGAAGAACCTGAAGATTCTGAATTGTTTGAAATGAGTAGGAAACTAACAGCGGCTGGTTCCTCAATTCCTACTTCTTCCTCTTCACCAACTGGAGGACAATGTTCAATACAGATGATGTTACAACAAGAAAAAGAACAGGAGAAGATGACGCTGCAGAAGATTTTGCAAGGAATCCAAAATATACAAGGAAGAACAGAGAATATTGAAAAGAGAACAGAGAGCATTGAACAAAGAATAGGAAAACTGATGAAAAGGTGGAGAATATTCAACAAATGATGATGAAGTATGATGAGAAATTCCAAAAAATTGAAGAAGATAAACAAAGAGATAAGAAAATTGGAGATATTGATGGCAGATTAACTGTGGTTGAACAAGATAAAAGTGGAATGCTGGGATGGGAGATGACAGATCAGAATTTTATCTTAGATTCCAAAACATAGAGGAAGAAAAAGGACAAAATTTGGCAGATAATGATAGAAATCTTGACTGAGGCATTGGAAATATCTAAAGAGAAGATTATGGATGGAATAGATGAGTTTTTCAAGTTTTCACAAGAAAAACCTGACAAGAGAAATAGCCTATCAAGAGAAGTTCATATTAGATTTATGAAGAAAGCTATTAAAACACAATATTACAGGTGGCAAGAGAGAAAACATTGAAATACAAAGATAAGGAGATTGCGGTCCTGAAACAAGTACCCAGAAGAGTGAGAGAGATGAGAAGAGAGTATCGATTCTTGACTAAAATACTGCTCAAAAAAGAGGTGAATTATAGATGGTTGATACCAGAAGGCTTAATGTTTACATGGGAAGAACAAAGACACAGAATTGACTCAACTGAGAAAGCAGAATTGTTTTATAAAGAATACTTCGGAGGGAAAGAGGAGGAGACAGAAAAAGAAATGTCACTAATTGAATTCCAAGAAGACAGACAAGCAGTGATTGAAATAGAAGAAGGTGCAGTAGGTGGAAAGGTGGAAGCTAGAGAACAACGAGAATCAGATCTACTAGAGCTGCAAAACCTAATTATAAAGTATAATTATGGAAGAGAAAAAACTGATTACAATTGTCATAAATGGACTTAATTCAGCCATTAAAATAAGGAAAACTTTCCATAAATTAGAGAAATAAAAATTTGATATAATTGCTTGCAAGAAATACATATTAAAAAGCAACATGAACAACTAGTGATACAGCCAAAGCTAGGGAAATATTTATTCCTTGACACAATGTAAGAAAAGAGGAGTGGTCTTATACATCAAAGATACTATTCCAGCCAAATTGATACATACAGATGATGAGGGAAGACTTCTAATGGTGGAAATAATGGATAATAATATGAAAACACTCCTGATAGCAATCTATGCTCCGAATGACAATCAGGAAGAATTTTATAGAAAACTACATATGGAAATAATTGAATTGGACTATGTTAATATTGTTATGATGGGAGATTTCAATGAAATAGTAGATAATAAACTGGACTCTATAACACGGAAAACAACAAAGCAAAGCAGAAAGATTCTCCCTAGATCCTTTTTTAAAATGATAGATGAAATAAACCTAAAAGATGCATGGAGAGAAAGAAATGCTAAGATTAAACAATATACCTTCTATTCAAGCAGACATCATGGTCTAGAATAGATATGATATGGATGTCAACAGAATTGATTGCTAACCTTCAAAAAATTGATATAAAAACAAGTATCTGGGCTGATCATAACCCATTGACAATTAAATGGAAAAAACAAAGAAGAAGATCCAGATGGACGTTAAATAACACTATATTAAAAGAAAAAGACTTTACACAGAGAATAGAGAAAGAACTGGCTCTTTTCTTCAGAGAAAATAAAAAAGAAGACACTTCAATACAGAATGTATGGGATACAATGAAGGCATACTCCAGAGGATTGATAATAGACTATACAAGGAAAAGAAATATTATGAAAAGACAAGCCTCTAAGACATTACAGGATAAGTATAAAAGACTTGAAAAAGAGTTACAGAAACTGCCACAGAAAAAGGATATTAAGTTAAAAATGGATACAATTAAACATAAAATGGGATTAATGGAAAAAGAAGAACTAGCACAGAAAATCAGAGCTGCAAAACAGAACTACTTTGAAAATGCAAATAAACCAGGTAGATGGTTAGCATATAAACCGAGAAAGGAGAGAGAATCAAGGAAAATATTGCAAGTAATAGATGATCAAGGCCAAGTTTGCTATGGAAGTAAAGAGAAGAAAAAAATTATATGAGATTATTATGGGAAATTATACGAACAAGAGAATATCAATGATGAAAGAGTTAACAGTACTTATAGAATGCTAATTTACCTCAGATATCTAAAGAGACTGAAATAATGTTAGAAAGTAACATAACAATGATGGAGTTAACTGAAGCATTTAAGAAGCAAATAATGGAAAGGCACCAGGTCCAGATGGACTTCCAGCGGAATTTTATAAGACATTACAAGAATTGTTGAACCTTCCATTGTTAGAAGTTATGAATGAAGTTATGTGAAAGAAGAGGATACCCCAATCATGGTCAGAAGCTTATATTACACTTATCCCAAAGGAAAACGCCGATCCACAACAAATCAAGAACTATAGACCTATTTCCCTACTAAATTCAGACTATAAAATTTTTGCTTCAATATTAGCAGAAAGACTTAAAAAATATCTAAATAACTTTATTCATCCAGACTAAAATGGATTCATGCCAAAGAGACAAATTAAAGATAATATGAGAATAATTTTGGATACTTTGGAATATTATGGGGTACATCCTGAAAAATAAATGGCTTTGATATTTTTAGATGCACAGAAGGCCTTTGATAATGTGAATTGGCAATTTATGTTATTACAGTTGGAGCAAATAGGCTTCGGTAAAAAATGTATCCATGCAATAGAAGCTATATACCATAAACATACAGCAAAGATAATGTTAGAGGGAGAATTGATGGATTCCATTGATATAAGAAAAGGAACAAGGCAAGTCTGTCCACTGTTACCTCTGTTGTTTGTGTTAACTTTGGAAGTGCTAAATAGAAATATCAGAGAAGACAAGGATATAAAAGGGATGAAAATTAAAAAGGAAGAATTTAAATTGCAAGCATTCGCAGATGATCTGGTTTTCATTTTAGAAGATCCATTAAAACAGCATTAAAACTGATAGAAAAGATAGAGGTATATGGAAAGGTAGCTGGTCTGAAAATAAAGATAAAACAAAGATTTTGACAAAGAATATGTTACTAAGACAAAAGGATGAATTGGCGGATGTTTTAAAATTCAGGTCACAAATAAAATCAAGTATTTGGGGATACATTTGACAGCAAGATATAACACACTTAAAGAGAATAATTATATTAAACTCAAGCAACAGATAGTGACAGATTTGGTGAAATGGGAAAATTTACAATTATTATTAATAGGGAGAATATCAACAATCAAGATGAACATATTACCTAGAATTCTATATCTGTTTCAAACAATTCCAGTAAAGCTAGGGAAAGATTATTTTGAAGATTTAAATAAAATTGTGTTGAAATATATATGGCAGGGAAAGAAAGCGAGAATAAAACTAAAACTTCTGCAAGATGCTAGAATAAGAGGAAGATTTGGCCTGCCTAATTGGGAGTTATACTACCAAGCTACAAATCTGATGTGGGTTAAGGAATGGATAACATTAAGAATACTAGATTGTTGACATTAGAAGGACATGATCTGTTGTTGGGGTGGCATGCCTTCTTATGGTACAAGGGAACTAAAACACAGGGGTACTTTAGAAGACATTATATATGAGAAACAATGATTGCTTGGGGGAAAATTTTTGGATATAGGATTGATTTAGAGAAATGGCAAAAATTACTGGTCTCAAAATTATAAAAATGACAATGTCAACAGCATATAAAGAAAATTTGTATAAGATGTTTTACAGGTGGCATCTATCCCCAACAAGAATAGCAAGAATGTTCAAGAACATTCACACATGGTTGGAAAAAATGACAAAAAAAAACAAACAAAACTCATAGACTTGAAACCAGAGATTTTCTTATTGGGAATCTTACCTGAAATATACAGTAAGGAATTGAAATATTTGATTGTAAGTGTATTAACAGTGGCTAGGATTGTATTTGCTAAAAATTGGAAAAATGAGAAAATACCAATGCAGGAGGAAGTTATTAAGAAAATCATGGACTGTGCTGAAATGAGTAGATTGACATTTGAAATCAGAGAACAAGAGATAAACAATTTTATAAGATTTGGGATTTATTTTATCAATGGTTAGACAATAAAATATGGTAATGAAATATGTAGAATTTGAGAAATATATAAAGATGTATTATTATAATATAGCTATGGGAGAGATCTGGGATGATAATATGAATTATCATAAAATAAATCAATTAAAATATGGATTATTTTGCATAACATGAATAAATAACAGTATAGTCAAATGATAGATTAATAAAATATTAATGTATTTAGGAATATTTGATAGATAATATGAGAATATATACAAGTAATTGTAAGTGATGACTATGAAGTGGATGCACAAAAAAATTTGTAAACCAACCGACACACTGTATGTAAGTAAGTGGAAGATGGCTTGATGTTTTTATGTTGTGTTTGTGTATGTTTGTTTAAAAGATAATAAAATTTGTTTAAAAAATTATATTTTTGCCCTGAACATTTTTCTTTGGTGAGTAGAGTGCTGCTTCTTACTATTATAAAATAATATTAGTATTTACATTAATCTTTATATTGCTATTAGTAATCTTTGAGGAAAGCTAAAAACACTTATTGTGTTCCACATCTGCTACAATTTTTTATGATAATTCATTAATTCATTTAATTCATTAAATGTATTTAATTCATTAAATACATTTATCAGTATTCTTGTTGTTAATGGTGGTTTTAATGTCACATATGTAGCAGATAACAATCATGCAGTAAGCCATGACAATATGCCTACCAATGCAGAAAAGCAAATGGGCAAAGACTCATGTCAGCTTCCATCTCTAATAAGAAACAATTTTAACATTTGGGTGGGTTATTTGCTGGACAGTTCTGGGAGCTGCTGTGCTACTAAATAGCTCTGGGTCCATTTTGAAGATTCTTTTTATATAGTACAGAATATGTTACAGGCCGCACTTTCTGAATTCAGTATTGGGTCTTTCCATTTAAGATTAAAAAAAAAGAAACCACAAAACTCAAAAGCTGCTTCCATTCAAAATGGAGAAGGAGGAGGAGGGCAACCCACAATCAAATCAGAATGACTGATGGGGAAGGTGGATAATGAGATTTGCAGCCTAACAAGAAAGGTCCATTTTGCCAACTGCTGACACACAATCTAATTTTCATGTGGCCCTCAGATAATCAATAGACCATCTGTCTTTTCCATAGAACAGTGAAGAAGAAGGGGAAAGAGTGAGAGTTTCCAAAGCAGAGGGAAAAATGCTGTTAAAAAGAGATACATGAACCCATATGTAGCTTTGGTCTCATCCAGTGCTTGTTTTGGTCACCAATTGTCATTAGTCAATCATAGATTATCTGTTGAATCCACTCAGAACATTGGAAATATGTCGGCCTCTGAAATGGATGAGTAAATGATGAATACTTCAACAATGACAATAAATTCTACACCATAGATTTAAATACCAATGTGCACAATGGATAAGCAATGTGAGCTTAATAGAGGTTTTCCTTCCAGTTTGATCTCTGTACTTTTGTCCGTAAAATAATTTCCCTGACATCCCAAAGAAGATGCATTGTGGAAGAAGAATTTATTCCGTTGGTAGATGTCTTCCAATCACTGGAACAATCCTTTGTAGATATGTGTAAACATAAATAACTTAAGAACTTAGAAATGGAACAGCTGAATGAAGTTTAGATAAAATTATCATGGTTTTCCCTGAAAAATTAAAAAATAAACTGGTAAAACTACCTTGATTTTCTTTGAACAAACTTTCCATACTGCTTAAGACTGTGTGTTTCAAAATGGCATCATATCCATGGCTGGCTAATCCTCTGTGAATGCATCTATTAATACACTTCTGCTTTCTTCCCCAGAAAAGCAAGTTATTTATCCAGCATAGACATGGTTTGGAGACACAGATTTGCTTTTCTTGCTACCTTTTGTCCAAAACCCTGTGGGGAATGATGTGCCATTCTTTCACTGCATTTAATGCTGACTAAAAAGGAAAAGGCTTCTCCTTGTAGCTAATAGCTATGTGGTTTAAATCTCTATTACTGCTACAGCTTAAGGTGAGGGGGAAAAACTTTTATCTCCTGAAATATTAGCAGAGTTTGCCAGATCTTATTTCAGATAAATCCCTGTTATCACTGGCATGTCGGCTGTTTCAGCTTGGTATTATTTAAGATGCTTTCTGGAAATATTGTCTTTTGTCCTAGGGATAAACTAATCTGTCAGAACCGCTTCAGTGATTATATGCTGTGGTGCACTAAGCACCTTTAAAGACTGATGGACAGTGGAATTATTTTGCAAAGCTCTTGCTTTGAGCTCAGGGGTGTATATTCCCCCTTTCATTTAGCTATTTTGCTTTGCATCTTCTGGCAAAAAAAAAAAAGAGGTAGTTAAGTACAGTATGATTCCTATCTTCCAGAAGCAAGGCTATGATTCACAAGGCATTTTTCCGGTTGCTGCTGCGCAAAGTAACTACCATGAAAATGATCATGCTTTGGCACTGGAAATTGAACAGTGTGCAACAAAGCATGGTTTCAGCCTGAAGCTACTGATGAATAGGAGGATCTGCCATTTTTTTTCTCTTTAAAGTCCATTCAAGTGAAGAGAGCAAGGCTACTGAAAAAGTCTGCAAATCTACACATACTGTTACTATACAGCAGTCAAAAGAACTGCTACTGATTACCAAGTATGTATATGTATATCAGTAAGATACTATTGTTATTGAAACTTGCACTTTTGTATGTTGGTATTCTTGTTTTCTTGATTTATTTGAGCACTGGATTCTGCAAGTGCTGTCAAGTTCTTATTAAACCACTTATGAACACTAAAAGTTATAAAAGCCTTAGTATTGTTTGGATTCAATTTCAACTGGTAGAAATTGTCTAACCATATATTACAATTCTAAATTCTGAAACAATAACAACCTTTTTATATAAAACATAGATTCAGATATCTTTAATTGCACATATTCATATAAAATTACAGAAAATCTGGTTAATATGTAAGTTTTCTTACAAACAAATAAATAAATAAATGCAGATTTTGTTTTCAGTGAAAATATATCAGTACCCAATGAAAGATTTCTATATTTTTTTTCTTGAGGATTATTTCTGAAGAATTTCTATTGAGTTGTTCAAATGCACAGATATAAATGTAACAAATCTTGTGAAATATAATTTTCTAAACCATAGATGTAATTCAGAGTTTATTACTGTCTATAAATCTTGGAAAATTCAGCACTGATTCAAGTTCTTTTTTGGGGGGTGGGTGGGTGGAGGAGTAAAATATACATTAAATGTGAGAAAAGCCAAATGAATCTCCAGAGCTGTATCAAAATTGTCTAAAGCATTTAGAAACTGTTTTGATGAAGAATTTTTTTTCCTAAATTAGAATAAAAACTGGACTTGAAGGACATAAAGGTTAATGTAAATCAGTATCCTGATTATTATTTTATATATTCTTAAATAGAAAGTGTATTAATAAACACAATTTAATAATTCTTAATTCTGCCTTAAATTGTATCCATTCCCTTAAGAAACAATCATATTGGGAAATTCTGCCCTACTTTAATATTAATGGAGTAAAGCAATTAAAACACTCACAAAGCATTTTGTGACTTGCCCATAAATATACAAATGTTTCTACTGACTTCTTACACATTGTACAATGCACTAGAGTATAATAATATCATATTATAAGAGGAAAATGATGAATTATTAGATTTGCAGTAGTATAACACTTGAATTCCCAAATCCAAAAGCATCTTTTGTTAAGCATAACATATGTTTCCAGGAGTTTATGTATATGTATACTGGGCTATGTATCAATAGATAAAATAAAGCTGCTACAGATGGTAATATCTCATGTTTTATTGATGTATACTTTATGTTCCTTTTTGCTGTTGCTTAAGATAGACAGGTGCATAGCATAATCTTCCATGTTAGTAGTTTCATTTTGTACAAATAATAAAACTATGGCTTAAATGTTTGAAATTTTATTTCCCAGAATTATCCCAACCTTATTAATCTTAAAATGGTCAACAGTTTTGAAGGTGGAAGAGGGCTTTATACCCCAGCAGCAGATAAAATGGTAGAACCATCTTCTAGGAGAAGGGAAACTCTGATTTCAAACCTCCACTGTCTCATAGCTATATCTATTATTAGAAAAGGCTTCAGGAGTCAACCTCGAGGCAAAATCTGGAGCCGGAGTCCTGGAAGCAGTTTATGACTGTGTACAATCACATTCTGGTAACTCCTGTGATACAGCTGGAACTAATCGTATTAGTTCTACCATTCCATTAGACTATTTCAGTGATGTGGAGACGGGGAATCTGCTACTTGAGTAACAATGTTAAATTACCCAGGACTTGTGCTCTGGAGAGGACACTCCAGCTTTGCATACAGCATTGAAACAACACAGGAAATGGCAGTTACCGATTTCATAGCATGATACCATAGTCTCTTGAGATTGAAGGATGCCAATTCAATTAATCTTAAGAAGGAGCCATCTATGTGGCACAAAGCAAAATAAAGTTAAAGGAAATTCCAAACATAGTCTTAACCTAAACTGGAAAGCTATAAATACCTTCTACTTTATTCTTACAATCTCATGGATCACTTAATGATGATGATACAAAGATGCTATTGATTCTACTGTCATATTAGAAGATGTTTTGTATATTTGCCAGAATTACCTACATGTATTCAGTAAATAAATTTGATGTAGACATTGGATCTGAAGGTGCCTCAATTACATCTGCAAATGAAATCCAGTTTTTAAATGGGGTTATTGAAGGAATTAAGTATTTGAAGCAATAGGTGAATTTGTTGTTTTAATGATAATTCTGACTATTTCTGCTTTTGACTACTGTGTACCAAGTATTCCTTCATACATGGAAAAAGCAGAAAGAGGTTGAGTGGTATGTTGGATAGCCGAAATATTATTGTCTCATCTTTCTATTTTGAACATATCTAAAAAAAGCCAGTTCTGTTAATCTATACATCATTTGCTAAAGTCATATCATTTTGAATTTTTTTCCCAAACCACAGAGCTACTGTTCTGGCTACTTGTCATACATTTTCACTGTGTCTTGACTCTCTTTTCATTCCTACATGTATCCTTTCCCCCAGAAATTACTTTTTTAAATTATGTGATAACTTTGTTTGTAGCCGCTGTTGTTTTCCATTTTTCCCTACCCTGGTTTTCTCTGAAATTGTGTTTATAGCAGTGTTTTTCAAACTTGATTTGGAATTTTGGGAGTTGAAGTTAATATTGCCAAGTTTGAAAAAATACTAGCTTATCTCCATTATCTCAATTAGGAATTCCCATTAGGAATTCCCATCCATCCTAAATACATATTCCATTCATTTCTCCTTGCAGAAGATCCTACTTATTATTGCCCTGATTTTATTCAATTTTGTGGTGGTGATGCTCATTTGGAAGGGAGGAGTTCATGGCGTGTGTCATGATATGAGACATAAGCATTCCCATCTTTGTTCTCAGTAAAACTGCTTAACAGAGAATATATTGCCATGATTGTCTTGTTCAAAGTCTATAAATCTGTACTCAACACTTGGTAGAGTTTTTGGCAGTGCACTTTTCACTGTTCCTCCTCTTGAACAATGTGGGAGGTTAAATCTTCCTGAAACATTCATTAAGTGACAGAAGTTCAGGAGAGGTTGAACTTGCTACTCAGCCATGCCAATCTGCCTACTAACCCACAGAATCTAATGATTCCAGAGTGCAAAAGTGCCTTGCCACAAAGGATGGTGTCATTCATCAATCTCCTTCTCAGGAGCAAACAAACAAGAAAGTGTTATCTGTTTCAGTGCTAATCTTGGCATTAGCTGGAGCCAATGCCAGAGGTTCTTCAAAAGAGGCTAATTGCACCCTTTGAGCTAAGTGATCATAAGGTCCAAAATCCCACCACCAGACAAAAACAAATCAATGGACATTACTTAACATCATTAAAAGACTGGCCAAGAAAACAAATGAAAAAATAAGATTTTATTTTTAAGAATTGTAGACACTTATTTTAAAACTGGTGCAAGATTCTTTCTGAATTGGTTCAGTACAACTATTCTATAAACGTTTTGGTCCCTAAGTTTGAAGGCTGCTGCTCTTCCTTTCCCTGTGCTATTTTTCTGTCTTTCTTAAAAGAGATGCAGGTGGAATATTAAAATAAATAAATAATAAAATAATAAATAAAAATAATAAAATAAAATAAAATAATAGTTTAGTATCTTGCTGAAATAGGCCAGATTAAAGTCCTCTAATCAAGGTATTTATTCCTTCCTTTCAATTCTACCAACACATAAAACAGCTAAATGTGATATTTCCACATTACAGCTAATGGACTAATTGTATTTTCAAATCAGATCTTGAAGGGCTCAGAATGAATAATTTGGCTTCCAGATCTTGGACTACAAAATTGAATCATGCCATCTCCTAGTCTTCAATTTCCCAAATGTGTTTTCCTCAGACTATTTTTCTTTCAAATCAAAAAAGCCACTATTTTTCTTACTCAGAAGTGCTATCTCTTATTATAAAAGTTGATTCAGAGTGCAAATCTGTTTAAATACTCAAAAATGCAATAGCTTCACAAAGAAACAAAAGTGCTAGAAATACTTTTAATGCCTGTATTATACCAGCTTCAATAAAGGCATTTTGTAGAACAGAATTTATAAATTGTTCTATAATTTTAACCTCAAAACAATGGGTTAGGGGGTACAGAATCCACTGTAACATAATGCCAACTGAGAGATAGTGAATTCTTTTTAGGCTATTGTGATTATTTTTTATACAAAAGATGCTTCATGGCTTTGATTTCATTATTGAATTAAAAATAGAAGGCTGCTTTCTTTTTCTTCCTTTTCTTTTATTTACTTTGCTGATCACCTGCTGGTTTCCTTTAGCTATTTGGTTTCAGGTAAAGAAAAGGAAGATAGAGTGCTAAAATAATGATACTTTTCAGATTTGTAATTCAATGTGAACTTTCATTTCATACTTATTAAATCCATAAGTTATGAAGTGTGTTTCATGAAAAGAGTACTATGGATTTCTCTTTTGTTGTATTAATAAGTATAACCCACTCCCAATATGATTGGGATATATCATTATGATTGCAATAACCAAATATCTCAAATGTAGACTTGCTTTATTTGAAAAATCTTTCATTCTGGGAAAAATAAGAAATGGAAAAGGCAGTTCTATCAGGCCACAGTCTCAAAGGAACTAAACAATCTTAAAAAAGTAGATCCAGAAGCTTCCTTCTCCACTTTATCCTTCCCACAAGGAACATAAAGAGAAATTCCTTCTACCTAGAGCAACTTAGAACAGGATCAGGGTTTTTCTCCTACCTTTCAAGTGACTCTCTTTTGCTTTATATGTCTTTTCTAAGTTTATGTAAGTATGAAATGTTCATGTCAGAAACATGTACAAATGGGTGTGTGGACTCTCATATTGCCTTTTGGTTCGGTTACAATATGAATGTCTGTATAAAAATTGTATATATGTATATGATATGCAGTCTTACAGTGATTTTCCTAAAGGAATTCAATCAATATCCCTTCTTCCTGATTTTATAATTGACGTTTTTCTGTATTGCAATAAGATTTGTATTCCTGACCAGTTCTGCATTCCCATTTTTCTTGAGCAGGGGAGAATTGATTTCCTTCCATAGTCCAGATCTCCTTTTGTTATATAGAATTTCTTATGAGAGTGGAAGGGTGAAGACAGACTCACACAACTGTGAGAGACCACAAAGATCAACTAGTATATTATTAATATGAGGGAAAATTAAAGAGAAGTGAAAATTCTCAAATTCTTAAGATATGGTGGCCAAATCTCTTCTAAAATATCTTCAGTGACAGAAGAGCCACCATCTCTATGAGTCACTTATTCTCCTATTACATAAATCTTATTGACATGAAGTTTTCCTTATATTTAAGGACAATCTAGGTCTCTGCAACATATGACCATGATTTCTGATTCTAGCAGATTATTTGCCTTCTGCTTGCTCTAATATTTGATTTCTAATGCTAAAATTCTAAATTAAAATAAAAAATATTTATAAAAATGTATAATCCATGAATGAATGAAGGATATTTCAAAGATAAAGCTTTGATCTTTCAGAAATGCTCCTAAATACTCAGAGAAGCTAGCTGAAAAAATGTACTTTACTCATCAAGTAAGAGTTCATGAGATTTTTATACTGTGAACATTTCACTACATTGTACTCTAAGCCAATTTGAATCTGCTACTACTTGGTGGAATATCAACAAAATAAATCAACAAAGAGGTATAAAGCACTATTTTTTTCTGAGAAGTATACTTAGAGATGTATTCCAAAAAATAGTAACTGTCACTTATGAAAAGATGGCCTGAAGATGTTATGATTTGTGCAAAGGCAGCTCATTTGGATTCTTTTATTATTAGCAAGCAAATTTGAAGGTCTCTGAAGATTGTATCCAAATTTCAAGGAGATTTACAAAACTTTGAACTCTTACATTATTGATTTGAAGATATAGTCTCAATTTTCTCCAAAATCTCTTTAATGTTGTTACGATTCTTTTTTCCCCTTTATTTTTCCTTTATTCTACTTTCTTTCTTCCACATAGAATTCTCTCCTCCCAGTTTTGCCTACACAATCAGCCTGGCTGCTATGTTATACTGCTCCATGGAAACAACCCAATAATAAAACAAAGGAACAATGAAACAAAAAATAAGAAGTTGATTATAATTGAATAAAATCTAATATCATTAATCAGTTATATTCCTATAACCACCTCAAATGCCTGTCAAAATAACAATATGCTTATTGCTTTTTAAAGATCCATATAACTTCAGAAGGATGCTCTTGGAGATAATGTATTTATCTGTCTGTCTGACTCTCCCTATCTATCTCTCGTCTGTCTGTCTGTCTGTCTGTCTGTCTGTCTGTCTGTCTGTCTGCCTATCTCTTTCTCTTTATGAGTAGGACACTACTTTCACATTTTTGCAAAGTAACATTAGTGTGTCATCCTATTCATACAGTCTTGCTGAAATTCTGAAATCATTGAAAGGGTCATTTACTATTTATGAAAAACATGCTGAATTTTTCCACCTATCAATTCTACCTTTGCTTTCCCAAATTCCATGCAGAGCAGTGTGTCTTTTCCTCTCACTTTAATTAACCTTTTTTTATTACTATTATTTCAAATAATGTATTTCACAACAAAACATCTGATTAGCAATTTCTCAACAGCAGTGCCTAACTCTTTGTCTGCAGCTGTGGCCTAATATATATCACATCCTGTTGTTCCCACCTGCAGACAGTCACACTGTCTTTTGTTGTTGTTGTTTTGTTCATCCATATTCATGACATTGTTCTTTTATGGAGATTCTCAATATGTATGGTGGAACACAACCATTGCAAAAACATTCATGAATTTCACAACAATAAAACTAAAGACTATATTCTCATTCTGTTCTGGGCAAATACTGAATAGTTAATACATTGTTAAGAGTTCCAGAATTAGGCAGAATGAAGCCTTTTTGTTTCCCAAGGAAGCAAACAAACATTGCAGCAAATTGTTAGCATAATGATTCACATTCAAATGAGGAATGTATCCATATATAAGGAAAACCAAACCAAAAGATGTTCCTGAAGGGGAAAATAAAGGTTAAAATATTGCAGAATGAGAAAACTATTTTAATCTTATCTCCCATTTCTTTTTAAAGCAATCATTTAATTGTTATAAGATTATGAATAACAGAACTTTTTTCTTTTTCATATTAAATATAGTTCTTATTAATAATCAAACAGTCTAAAAATACTCATCATCAGATGTAAATGCAGGAAATACAGAATATAGCAGATTTTTTTTTCATTTTTTTGGTTTGTTTTAACTGAAATATACAAATACATATACTTACGTGAGATTTCTTTGTTTTCTCGTAAAAAAATATTGTGTCAGCCTTGAAAGCTATTTTTTCCTTTGGAGCTTCGAGGCTGCCACATTTAGTGCCTAGGAAAACGGGAGGGGGGGGGTTGCAAAGAGTGGTGGAAGATTAGCCACAACAACATTCCTTTCTCTGGGAGTCAAGGACCCTGCACCTTGCGGGGAGTAACTGGGGGTAGTCTTCAGTTGGGACAAAGATATGCCTGGACCATGTGATGGACTTATGGATACAAGGGGATGGATTCTTGACTTACTTTTGAGTGGGGGAAAACCCAGAACTCTCAATATTTGGGTTTTCCCAGAAGTGCCAATATGACATCTCTAATAAAATGGAACTTTGAAGAAATGCTAGCATCGGAGTCTTTGTTCTTAGAGGTTGTTACTTGGAATGCGAACATATTGTACTTTAGCAATAGCAATAGCTTATATACTGCTTCACAGTGCTTTACAGCCCTCTCTAAGCAGTTTACAGAGTTAGCATATTATCCCCAGCAATCTGAGTCCTCGTTTTACCACTCTCGGATGGATAGAAGGCTGAGTCAACCTGGAGCCTGGAGAGATTCGAATTGCCAAATTGCAGCCAAACTTTAACTAATAGAATATATCCACTCCAAACAAGAACATTGATAATGGTTTGATTCAAACATAAAACGAAACAATAGTTTGGCTCTACATGTATTAGTCTTGAGCTTCTATGCATTCATTCTGACTTTCCTTCCTTCATGAATTCTAATTCCAGATCCAGAGCAGATTTCAAAGTAAATATTGTTCTGCTGACTAAAAGAGAAGATAGCTAACAAGAATGGCAGACATTACAGGCCAGGAGGATAACATCTTGTTGTTTTCCTCTCACTCCCCAGCATCCAATGGATGAGGTAGTTAGTTGAGATGATAAGACCAGACCGTTAACTTAATTGAACCAAAGTTTGGAAGAACCTTCCTGCTCTCATTCTCCCTTCCTACCTTCCTGCCTTTCTGAATGTGTATCAGATTCAGCCAAACTGTGACAAAGGTGGTTATCTTTGGGCAGTTTTGAATTCACTCTATTCCATTTATGAGAATCAATGGAGTTCCAATCTTTAATCATTTTCCTAGTTATTTGGAGTACTTCAGAGACTCATACTGCACTTTAAAAAGAAAAGTGGTGGTTTCGTTTCAAGGCACTTATATCAGAGCACTTCATTTCAATACTAGTTCCCACTCCTAATGAATGCTTTAGACCAGGGCTGTCAAACTTATGGCCCATGCTGGCCATGCCCATACCCAGTTCAGTGAAGGGGGGAAAAGTCACGATATGTCACGTGATACTGCCATGACAACACGAGTTTGACACTCCTGCTTAAGACCCTTTATAACCATATACAAAGTTATATATGATTAACATTTAAGCTTGGACATTTGTCTAGGTTTCTTCTAGATGTGAAACATTTGTTTCTTTCACACTCTACCACAATTATCTAGAAGAGAAGAGTCTTCTTTCCTTCCTTCCTTCCTTTGTTCCTTCTCCTTTAATACTCTGAAATATTAAATCCATAGTATGTGCCAAAGTCTGCATATAAGGTGAAATATGTACAATATTAAGTGATGATATAGAAGAACCTGCAAATTAAAAGCTAGCAAAATAGGAAAAATATTAAAGTTTGCATAGCAGGAAAACTTTTACTTTGATGAAATATCTCCACATGCTTGAATGCAATCAGGAAACATAGCTTGCTTTTGAAGCAAACATCCTAAATATATAGAGCTCCAATCTCCATTTTTTTGAACTTAAGGAAGAAAGAATCATATAACACCGAAGTAAAACAATCTGGCGGAGTTCTGAAGGGATGCTTCTATTCAAAGTATTTTTTTAAATGTATTATACAGTTGTTCAATATTCATATGAATCACAGTTGGACATACCACATCTTTGTTATCATTTAAATTGGTTTTTAGATTTCACTGCTAAGGTTTTCAAAATATAGGGTATTATTTGCACTCCTGCTATATTTAAAATAATTATGTTGTAGATCATGCCTTAAAAGTGGCACAGTCTTTTATTCACCTTTATTTTTAATTAATTACTTTGGAAATGAATGGAACTTGATGAAGTCTTTGCTGAATTCTTGCCTCAGCCATGATTCTTCACTAAAATGAATGATCAAAGCTAAGCTGTAGTTGTTTTGAATGATCCTAGAAGATACCAGATTGAAACTGTCCATATGCTGACAAATTAAACTTTGGGAATCTGGTAATTGTCTCTAGCTGTCGGAAAACTTGAGTTTGGTCCATATCCCACAAAGCATTGGAGTGCCATAGAGAAACTTGCTGTGGGACTGAACAGATGTGAGCACTTTCATTTCCAGCATTTTTTTTTTTTTAATCTGACTGGAAAAGCTACTTTTTGTATACTGCATTCTCTCCAGAGGGCAGGGAACGGCTGATAGCCATTGTTTGCTCTAGTAAGGGTGTCTCATACATTTCCAATGCTCTGATGCATCTCACACCATCTATTTCTCTCTCTCTCCCTGTCAACTGAAACAATGCTGTTGTTTTGGGGCTGTCAGATCTGCGTAAAATGTGAATTTGTAAGGAAATCTGCCCTGACACAGGAAACGGCAAACAATTTAATTTCATTTATCCTGATCAATAAATGGTGTTCTTTGTTTCTTTAATGTGTCTTTCTTCCTGTAATTTTGGATAGCTTTTTTTTAAAAAAAGCATCACGTATCTAAGCTGTAACCAACTCTGTTTTCTCACTGGCAGATGGTGCTTTGATCTACTGGAAGCTCCTCTAAATACAAAAGGGAAGGTGATTTTTTTCATTGTTTCCCATTGTCTTCAGTCTTAACATCTTCAACCTTTGGAAAGAGCACAAGGTGGAAAGGAAAAAAAAAAAAAGTTATCAATATTAGTTTTCCTCCTCTTTATAGCACCCAGTGTGTCAACTGAATCAAACACCTTCTGTGAACTGAAAGGAACATGACTAAATTGATAATTAGTGGTCTATAAATATACAGATATGTAAGAAGAAGAAATCAGTGCTATTTTTAATTCAGAAAGTTTTGCTCTTTACACCAGATGGTTAGACTCAACTGCAGTGAAATTGCCTAAGTGGTATTCTATTGCTCTGGGATGAAGGGGTGCATCCACAACTTCTCTGAACGGATGTATAAAGAGAGATGTGGGCAGTGGTGGGATTCAAATAATTTAACAACAGGTTCTGTGGGCATGGCTTGATGAGCGTGGCCAGGTGTTCATGTGACTGGGTGGATGTGGCCAATTTAGCAGTCCATTTTGCCAGTTTAGCAGTCCATTAAACAATACACAGCAGCCCCCTTTTATTCTTCTTATTAATACTGCATGAAGTTTTTGCTCTAGGTTTTTTTTTTTTACTAGGGGGAGAGGTTGGCAATGCCTGGGGAAGGAAAGGCATGCTTTACACAGGTCTCCTGGTTATATTTAAAGGGCCAGCTAATATCACTGGTGTTTGGAGATTCATTAGTGAGGTGATAGTGACTGGATGTGTGATGTTCGCTGGTGCAGTAACTGGAGTTGGTAAATTGACAGGTGTGGTGAGTGTTAAAGGAGAATTCATTGGGCTGGAGATGTTAACCATGCTCAAAACATTGGCCAGCTTCTCATATTCATTGCAGCAGCCACAATGCAAGTTGCTCCTTTGGTACTTGCCCCTTCCAATTGTCATCAACTGCACCACTTTTTTCAGGAAAGCAGCCACATCCCAAGAGTGTTCTTTTGCAGCCCCTTCACAGGTACCTCACTTGTTCTGCCCCCCAGGCCAACAATCCCTCCCCTGCTTCATGTCATCACCATTGCCTCTTTGCTACTCCAGCCTAGGGCCAAAGCAAGCACTTCTGCCTGGAGCTCTGCCCGGGGATGCAGGGCCAGTGGAAGGTGGCATTTCACTGCTTTGGTTCCCCCAACAGACAGAGAGCCTGTGAGCTGCAGCCAAGGCATTCAGGGTCGCAGCAGAATGAGCAATCAAATTACTCGCTGGCCCTGGTAAGTGCACAAGGGAAGTGTCGGGTGGCCATTTCAAAAGGGGTGAGAACAATTTATGCAAGCCATGGGATACAATCTGAGCCTCCTCAGTAGGGGTGCCACCTGGCCCGGGTGTTTAGAAAAATAGGATACTGCAGGAAGGGAAAGGGGAGAGGAGGAAGAGGAGTGGTCTTACCCAGAGGCTATCTGGGAGATAAAAGTTATAAGGTTCTGCTGGATGAGTTCTTTTGGATGAGCCGCCCCCATGTGGCTTTCCAGTCACTGCCCAAACTGGCCTGGAAGCAGTGTGTCACCTTGTGCCCTTCCTTAGCATCCTCCTGTTCAGCCACTGGTTTCTTGATGTGAGCAGAGGCTACCAGTTGGCACGAGGGGAACTGCAGTGCTGGGCTCCCATGGCTGCAAGTGCCAAGGCATAGCTAGAATTGGAAGAAAAGGTTGTGCAGTTGTGGCAAAAAGAACCAGAGCAATACCTGGCAGCTTGGATGAGAAGGCGCAAGCAAGGCAGCAGCTGCTCTTGTCAGTAACTGAAGCCACTATGCCAATTTCCATACTCCAATTGGCACAGTGGGCTCAATTACCAGCAAGAGCAGCCACCACCTTGCTGGTACCTTCTTATCCAAGCTGCCAGGTGTTGCTCTGGTTCTTTCTGCCACAGCCGCACAGTGTTTTCTTCCAATTCTAGCTATGGCTTGGCACTTGAAGCCATGGGAGTCCAGCACTGCAGTTCTCTTCACTCCAACCAGCAGCCTCTGCTCGCATCAAGAAATCAGTGACCAGGCAGAAGGAGGCCAAAGATGGGTGCAAGATGATGCACCATTTCTGGGCCAGTCCAGCTGGAAGGTGGGTGAGCAGGCAGCCCTCAGGGAAGAGTGCTGCAATGGGTGGTGCATTCCTCAGTCGTGGGCTGGATGCGGGGCCCAAGGCAGTGGGGAGGGAAAGCATTTGGCAGGTGCCCAGAGGCCCCACAGAAGTTGAGAGGCAGGCCCAAAAGGCGGCTGAGGCTCACTATCCACACCCTCACCCTCCTGAGGCAGCCCTTCAGCCTAGCCCGGTAGGTCCAGAGCAGATTTCCCTCCTCCAGTGTTGGCCTTACCTTCCAGTTCCAGCCCATGGGACCCACAATGCTCAGCTCACTGCAGTTACCCATGAAAGTAAGGCCCGCACTCGGTCTAAAGATGAGGGGTGGTGGGTGGGCAGGGCAATGTGTGTGGGGCAGCCTCATTGCTTCAGTAGGGCATAGTTTGAGGATCCCTGCTCTACGGCACCAGCCAAGGTGTGCGATGCCAATAAGTAGTGGCTTGGTGGGGTGGGGTGGGGCGGGGCCAGCCAGCAATTTAACAACTGGTTCAGCTGAAGTGGCGTGAGCTGGTTGAATCCCACTAGTGGTTGTGAGGTCACATTTTTTATATAGCCATGTTCTTAAACTATGTACAAGAATCTCACTCCAAAATGGTTTACATTATTTATCAGTTTTGAACTTTTTTAAAAAATAAAACTTAAGACACCCATTTAGGTTCTTGAATATTTGTCATCTGGAGTTTGGAAATGGGAGCAAAGAAACTATATTATTTTTGTGTATTCCATGATGCATATTTTTCAGAGAATGGATAATTGCTCATACTTATTTTGTTAAAGTTATGTAGCTAGAGAGGAAAGAAACAAAGCTTTGTCCTGGGCTATACCCAACCCACCTATGGAAAAAATAAAAAAAAAAACAGAAAAAAATCACACAACCCTTGGAATTCTGATTTAATTGAGCCTGAAAACCCCATCCTGCCAAGCTGAGATACCCTTTCCACCACAGCATGATCCATCTCTGTGTCTTCCATTTAAGAGATTAAATCAGTTGATAGTATGTCAGTTCAGCTGATAGTGATATCAAGTATCACTCTCAGTTGATAGTGACATTTTCCCAACTAAACAGATTTAAACAAACAATTTTTACAGTTTTAAGTAATTTCCACTGCTAATAGATCCACAGATTTCCAGGCAATTTTCAAAAGAGATCAAGCAGATTTATTCCATAAGAATTATTCAGCGAAATTGAAACAGAAAACAAAAGCACTTATACACAGTAAGTCACTACCAGTGGTGAGATTCATTTTTTTTTTTACTCCTGATTCTGTGGGCATGACTTGGTGGGCATGATAGGGGAAGGATACTGTAAAATCTCCAGTCAGAGGTGATACTTCTTAGTTCTCCAAGCTACTCAAAATTTCCAATACCGGTTCTCCAGAATTGGTCAGAACCTCTGAATACCAACTCTGGTCACTTACTCACAGTTCACTTCCCGGAGGAATATTAAGACTTTAGCAAAAAAAGAAGTGGAAAAGCACATTTTATAAACCAAATAATAGGTTCATGGAATAATCTACATGGGTGGTGGTGGAACTATTTTGCTTTAGGGAGAAAAATACAGATTTATTTTCATGAGAACTAAGCATTTTAACTAAAACTGTTGTGTTAGCAACTGATGTGTATGTTTTGTGCAACACATCAGAATAGAGAGTATAATACATGTAGCAAGAAAGTTTCGTAAAAAGCAGGTCCTCTTAAATTTTGGTTTGCTTTCTTTAGAAGACCAAGGTGTTGAATGAAGATTGTGCTTTGATTCAGTGCAAGACAGATTATGGTGCTGAATGAGTCGATCTGATGTAGAGGAAAGATAGGTCTCTCTGGCTGATGGATGGAAAGGGTGGTACAACAAGTCAAAACAGGTGGGAGGCAGGGGGTGGAGTAAATCAATGTTTGGCATTAAGATGCAATAGAAGCAGTTCTTTAGTCTGAGGTTATGGACTAATTGCTCATAGTATGGAAATCAGTATACCCTGTAAAAGAGCTTTATGAATGTTATCTGCTTTACCCAAACTCCATCTTGTCATAAATGATGTTTTGAATCCAATTAGGAACCCACACACACATTACTGTATTGTGATGTAATGTTACTAGGCTTAACTGCAGCACAACCTTTCCCCATAATAGACCATATCTACAACTCTGTCAAAAACTTTTACCTGTCATGGGATAAGCAGAGGTAAACAACTCACAACACCTTTTCATTCAGGATTCAGAGATAATTCCTCTTCACTGATCTGGTAAAAAACCCCACACCATTTATTAGTTGCCAATTGAAAGCACAAAGAAAAGTTGGTGCCGGGGGAAGAGATTTAATACATTTGTGAATTATATTATCTATGAAGTGCCTTGAATGTAATGCCAAAATATTTGGAGCATCATTTGAACACCACCAGCACTGACAAAATCACCATTAGTCAATTGCAAAAGGCAGCTTTACTCAGAGCAGCTTACATCCTGTTACAATACCTTTAATAACCATCAAATAGGAAGATCTGCCTATCCCAGATCCTTGGGAAGGACTCCAATCTGAACATCTGGCTGACTACGTGAGCAATCATAATGGTTAAAGGCCCAATTAATGATATTTTACCAAGAATGGGTTAGGTTCTTTCTTGACAATGAATCAAAAGTAAGATGGTTAATTCCTCGCTTTGCTCCTAGTTCAGATCAGGGCTCCTCCACACCAACATTTCTATGTATTTGTATATGAAAATAGAATTGCTATTTCTTTCAATATTTTTGGACAAACCCACACAAACTTTATCAAACAAATGCCTGACCACTCAATCCACTACATCACAACCAAAATAAGCTATGAAATGGATAACATTGTCATACATCAAAAACCATCTCAGAAATAGATTATTATAGCTACATGTCTCATTGTAGTACCCAAAACAAAAAAACCTTCCAAATCATCTAAGAAAACCAGAAGACCCAGTGGTCCAAGGGAAAAATACAGGAGTCATATATAATATACAGTGTAAGTATTGTAATAGTCACTATGCAAAGTAAACAGAAGATTAGAAAATATATCCATGAAAATCAACTAGGAGTCAGAAAACACAATGAAAACTCCTTAATCTCACAACATATAGGCAGATAAAAATATAGTTTTATTTATTTATTTATTGTGACCCTGGAAGCTTGGCATTCAGACAAGTCAGCCATCAATAGGCACATAGAGATAAACCACATTTACACACCATTAAAAAGAGACAATAAAAAAGTTAGGAAGGAAACAAAAAGACCAGAACAATGAACCTCCAACAATGAACATCTAAATAAACAAAGATCAAAACCAGACAAACAATAAAGCAGAAAGCAATATTTTAATCAAGGAATATCAAGAAGAAATCCACACACCCCACTAGCAAGGCTAGTGTATATAAAAGGGTGCAAACCACATGCTTTTGTCACTAATGATGTTATCTAGTAGGGTAATGAAAAATCTGCAAGCAAAGAACTAAGCTCAGAGAGCACCAAGGTCTCCAGAGTTAAACCCCAAGCTACATATATTCTTTTCTACTGTAGATTGATAAAAATAAGCCTTGTAGAGGATGGGACTGCTTTTATATGCTTTAAATTGTGTTCTACTTATAGCAATTATCTATAACTTCTGTTTCTTTCAATAATAAACAATTTAAAAAGGATAAGAGCAATATTTATTTAGGATAAAACATTATTCATGGATCCCAATAGGGTGAACCTTTTGACTGGGTGCAAAAGACTCGTAAATGAAGCAGAGGTGGTATTCAGCCAGTTCTGACAAGTTCCGGAGAACCGGTAGCAGAAATTTTGAGTAGTTCGGAGAACCATAAATCCCACTTCTGGATGGCCCTGCCCTCATCTATTCGCTGTCTCCCGAGTCCCAGATGATCGGAGTCCCAAATGATCAGCTGAGTCTTCTTTTGTTGCCCTGCACAGGAGAACAGAGCTGGAAAGCAGGTTAGCGGGGTTGGAAGGGAATGGGGATTTTACAGTATCCTTCCCCTGCCAGACCCACCAAGCCCCGCCCACCAAGCCACACCATGCCCACCAAGCCACGCCCACATAACTACATAAATGACCTCTGTGATCATATTAAGAGCAACTGCATTCTCTTTGCTGATTATGTAAAGCTATTCAACACCACAGAAAATACTGCTACCCTTCAAAAAGACCTTGACTATGTATCAGAATGGTCAAACAAATGGCAACTTCAAATCTCAACAAATAAATGCTCTGTCTTACATATTAGCAATAATAATAATAATAATCAGAAAATAAAATACAAGCTGAATAGTCAAGACCTTGTTGATGATCCAAACTCTGTCAAGGACCTTGGAGTATCATCTCTAATTATCTAAGTGCTAGAGCCCACTGTAATTACATAGCCAAAAAGGCATTAAGAGTTGTTAACTTAATCCTACGTAGCTTTTTCTCTGGTAATATCACACTATTAACTAGAGCATACAAAATATTTGCTAGGCCAATACTTGAATATAGCTCATCAGTCTGGAACCCTCATTACGTATCTGATTATTAACACAGTTGAGAAAGTCCAGAAATGTTTCACAAATATTTTACAAGAAGAGTTCTCCACTCCTCTACTCATTGCAGAATACCTTATGCCTCCAACCTTGAAATTTTAGACCTAGAAAATTTAGAACTATGCTACCTTCGGTCCGATCTAAGTATAGTATATAAAATTATACATTGCAATGTCCTACCTGTCAATGAATACTTCAGCTTCAACCATAACAATACAAGAGCGCACAATAGATACAAACTCAAGGTTAAACTTGATTGCAGGAAATACGACTTTAGCAACAGAGTAGTCAATGTCTGGAATACTCTACCTAATTCTGTGATTTCTTCCCCAAACCCCAAAAACTTTAACTTTAGACTGTCTACTATTGATCTCACCCCTTTCCTAAGAGGTCTGTAGAGGGCATGCATAAGCGCACCAACGTGCCTACTGTCCCTGTCCTATTGTTTCTTTTTATTTTTCTTATATGTATCCATTTCATGTATTCATAATTATGTTTATACTTATACCTATTATCTTGTAAGTGATTGACAAATCAAACCAAATCAAATAAATAAATAAATAACCAGTAGTAAAAAATGTTGAATACACCACTGAACTGAAGATCCTTAAATCAAATGTAGTTCAATTCCATTTCAAAGTCTACAAATGATTCATATAACAGTCCCTGAGACTTTAAAAAACTGGAAGGGGATAATCAATTAAAAAGTTGAAAAAAAGTTTCCATTTCTTTCTTTTAGAAGTTAATTTGACCTATGAGATCAGCTGTGGACACCAAGAGATTTGTGTGTGCATGACAGAAGGAAAGTGAGCTCTGTCCAAAAAGTGTGTGGTTCCTCCACAGATCTGAGGCAGCCTTTTATCTTCTCTGTAAAAGTCTTGCTAGATGGCCTTGGGGAATTGCAAAGTCAGTAAGAATCAAGTGGAGATAAAATTCAGCCAGATACTTGTGGAAACAAAGCTCTGAGTGGCTGTCATATAGTTTATTACGATAAGGCTCTAGAGTAAACTATGACCAAGTTAACTGCATATTTAGTATGTTTATTTCAGAAACTAATTATGAAGGCACTCTCTTTTAATATGATTGCCATCATCCATGTTAACAGGAATTCTTTGGGAAACTGAGGTTGGATAATTTTTGGATTCATAATATTACTATTGTTGCCTGCTATGATAATAGCATGCAATCAAGACTTAGGCTTTAGGATGTCATCAATTTTAAAGAAACCTTAAACTAGCACATTCTCGGCTACATTCAGCAAATTCAGGTCAGCAAATTTTGCTATTACATTTTCTTTTCCATTGAAACACATTGTTGGAAGGGACCTCATTTAGATGAGAGGTATACGTAACTTGAACCGAATATAAGTTACACCATATGGAATATCTGAAAAGTGCAATTTGCCAGCATCTTTCCTTTATTCCTTATGGTTTATTTGGTCTGTGAAAAAATGCTAACCCGTACACAATGGTATGGAAGCCCTTAGATATATTTAACATAAAAAGCTGTTTTTGATAAATGAATAGGGACTTTTTATATTAATATTCCTACATTTAATAAAATAATTAGATCTTACATCCTCCTGATATAAAGGTATTAAGTCAGATTCAGATTTAGCCATGCTCAGATAAGGCTCATTTCATGTGAAAACTGTTAGATCCATAATTGATGATGTTACCTGGGTTGGTAATGAAATATCTGCAAGAAAACTACCAAGAGCAGAGACCACCAAGGACCCTGCGGGTACATAATTGTTGATTTTAAGATAAACATTCGCATGCATCCTTTCCTTAAAAAGTTAACACAGAGATTTAAGCTATATGTTAATTTCTTGGCCATCTAGCCTATACAGAAAGTTACTTTTCCTAGATGTATTACTTGAGGATATGATAAAGTGACAGAACTCCTCCTCCCCCTTTAAAATTTATCTCTGCAAAGCTCTACAGCTGAGATTTTCTAAATCTCTTGCTCATGGGCAATATATGAACTGGTGAGGAGCTATTCTCTTAACTGATAAAGAAGGAATATTCAGCTGATTAGAAGATGAATCTCTCTGGTCCTACATATACTATTACACTATATAAAAAGAAACATAATACTCAGATTAAAATTGTCTAGTAGAGGAGAAATTTGATAGTCTGGATGTAGGACATGCAAGTATAAAAGGTCCATTCCTGGGTACCACATTTTAATGATATTAATAATTTTAGCATGTGTGAAAAAGGGAGACCAGTGATAGGTTAATAGAATTATGTGATTCCTCGGGGGGGGGGGGGGGGGGGGGAATCTTCCACAATGCCTCAAAGTCAAGATTTACTGCTAAGAGCTCTACTCCACCCGTCTTACTACCCCAGTTACAGTTGCTATGCTGGCATCCTTTATTATCTGAAAATGGCCAGTAGGAGGCATTGCTCATGATTTTTCTTCCTTGGAATATAACTGAAGCATGGCAAGCTACAAAGGTTGCAGACTTCTGAAGATATTATTCATAATGATATCACTTCATAATAAAACAGTGTGTGTGTGTGCGTGTGTTTCTACAAAAGTAGAAATTTCTTCTCTTTTGAAATAATTTTTAAATCAAACTTACTTTCATTTAAATGAATGGAATAGTAAATACATTTCTCTGTGCAACAATAGATGAATGTGTGGATACTTTATTATGATGTGTGGGTGTGGGTATGTATGCATTTATGTATTGTTCATTGAAAGAATGTAACTGACTGAATTTCCACCACCAGCACCTTTTCCTATGCACAAGTATCTTTGTTTTATTTTAACAACTCACATAAATAGAATAATATTAATAATCCATTATCTAAAATTTAAGGAGGAGTAATTTATTTTATGTATTGACTGGTTGATGTTAATCAACACTAAAGGATTTTGTTACTTATTACCTCTGTGTACAGTTGGAATAAGAACTCTGTTTGAATTGATTATGTAGTCAAGTTCTTGCTTATACAACTATAATATTAGTTTTATGACTCTAATTGTATCTTCTGATGTCACCTTTAAGAATTGAATGTTTATTGTGGGTTCCTATTAGTGGAGTAATTGATTATAAGTTTTACACCTTCAGTGGAGACAGTAAATTCAAGGATGAGCACTACTGAGCTTTCTTATCTCTCTCCCTCCTTCTGTAGTGAGAAATAGGGTCAGTTTATTTGAATAACAAGTAGACCCTTGACACTTGTCATATATCAAAGCCACTATGTAGCATTTCTAAGAATATGTCTGCAATGTTTTTACACTATGAAGGATGTCCCTTTCTCCCTATTGTCTGTTTCCTTATCAGTTATAAGGCTGTAAAATATTTTTCCTCTATTGGGGTCTTCTATGAATGAATTTGTATGCCCAAATTGCTTTTGATCAAACGTTCTGTATAAGATTTATGTAGTCTCCTGGGTTCTTAGCTGGTGTGGATGCAAGTAACCAGAGACTCCGTGTAATCTGTTCTGTTTAGAAAATAAAATGTTTCGATCCTCTCCAGTTATTGCCATCATTGACTAACTTTCCACCACACTTCTTTAGTCAACAATGAAAAATTGGTTATAGCAAACCTGAAAATAAGTTCATTTAACTAGATAAATAATATTGTTCAATTTTTCCTATTGTCTGAAATGTAGTGTACCTGGACAGAATTTTTTCTTTTCTTAACCTGACTTCTATTTGTTGCCCTTTTACAAATGGTCTTCTATGTTTCTGAAGGCTTGTGAATGAATAATTTACATAGTAATACAACGAGATAGAGATGTAATGCTTAAAGAGAAAGCAAGCATACTCTTGCTCTTAAGTCCTTATGTTTCATCCTATCTGAGAATTTCATAAACAGAAGTAGTTGTGAAAAGAGCTCAGAGGGATAAATGTATTTGTGAAGCTAGATAAAAAGAGTTAAATATGTATGACTCGATTAAACAGTAAAAGGCAATGAAGCATAATGGACTACATCTATTTCAAACAATTAACAATTACAAAGAGTAAATTATTTATTTTGTAAAAAAAAAAAAGGAACTTAATTTCAGACATGTGGGCAAAATAAAAAAAATCTAGACATTATACACATGATACATAATTAATGTGGACACTGTTATATTTTGTTTGGTGAAATAGAATCTGAGAGATCTATAGACTCAAAAGTCATTTAGTTTATATTTCAGTGAAGGCTTATGTGACAGAGATTTTTTTTAAGTACCTTTTTTATGAGTCCTCTTTTTGTAAGCCAGACAGGAAACATGACTAGATGGACAAATTCTGCTTTATTGTAAGACTATATTAGCACAATCTCACAAATCTGAAAGTACAAACTTCCCATCACCATTTTTAACTGCTTGATCTATTAAGACGAGACCTTCCTAAGTTTATTTCTCTGACATTAAGCACTGAGGGCTCCTGCCTCTCCTATCTGATTGCAGCATCTTGTTTCTCTAAAGTCATTCACACAGTCCATTACATGCAATTGGTTCCATATATTTGTAACCATGTTATAATTTAGTTGTCACTGCAGACATCATGTAGTATATTAGTTTGAGCAAACTCCCCTTTGTTTCATACATTTAGATGAAAGATCAAAATGACTGACTTGTACCAAACCTGTCGTCTGAACTTTTTGATTTTCTGCCTTTCAATTTAATGGAAAAAAAATGTTGATTTTATTTTTCCCCCAAAGGGCCTTTTTAATGAATTTAATTTGAAGGTTATCAGATGGCCAAGAAACATGTATGCTTGCATAATTTTGTATGACTCTTTTTCCTAGAGTTTTCACTGTATTTGGTTTCCTCCAATACTAAGGAAGTCCATCAAGACTATTTAGGTCTTTTTCAAATCAGGAAGGATTGACAGCACTTAAATTGGAGAACAATAGAACAGAAGAGAGAAAATTAATTCCTCACAATCCTCCACTGTATTGTAATGATAAGAAAATATTGATATACAACTAAAGGAATTCTAAAATCCCTGAAAATGTAATAAGAAATCAAAGTAACTGTCACAGAAAACTTCAACCAATCTAAAGTATCATTCTGTTTAGAAGAAATTCCAATTGAATCCAGTGGGTTCTATCTACTATTATATTAAACTAATAGAACATTTACAAGAGGGAGAAATAGATTCTTGTACTGATGATGACCTACGTGTAACCAAGTGACAGATTCTTATAGTTTGATATTATAGGATTGCAGCCTTTACTAATTTCTTATACATATATAATTGGTATTATTGTATTATGGAATACAGTAACACTTGCTTGGCTACTGTAGCACCAAAATAATATTTTTTATTCTTTCTTCTTATTCCTTTCTCAGGTTAACCAAGTATACTTTGATGATTACCAGGAAATTTTGTTGCTGAAGCTTCTCTTAAATATTTCCTCCAACTCTGTTGTCAACTTCTGTTATTGCTCCCCATTTGCTTCTTCTGTCAGGAAACTCCCTGGAAACTTGAATTATATTGCTTCTACAGTTCCTGCAACAGACTCGTTTACCCAGCAGAGAACTATCACTCAATCATCCACAGTGGGCAATCAGCAACTTATAGAATGCATTATTTGTACTCAATAACTATTATCTTTTATACACATGGACACACAAGTAGAAAGTCTGTTCCATGTGGTCACTCTTCTAATGCTTTTTTTAGCTTTCCTCTTATTGAATTCCATTATCACCTGTTAAAATTAGTTAATTTAGAATAATTTAATTTAAGGAGAATAAGCATTCTCAGGGACTACAAAACTACCAAAAAAGTTCCAGAGCAAATATTGAGAAACAAAAGTAATAGTGACATGATACAAATATTTGGGTACAATTTAATTTTAGGGTCAATGGACATCAGTAGAAAAAAAAGAGAAACATTAGAAGATGACTTGCACATAAACTATTTGCTCATAATGACAACAGCCATTAATATTTGAACAATTCATGATCATTGAATAAATTAAACTGCCTTTATTTCTTTATTTGATTTTTAGCCCATCTTAATTTTTTTATAAGTAATAACACTGCATAATATTCCTTCCTCCTCCTATTTTTCCCATGACAACAATCCTGTGAGGTTATTTGGTCTGATAGAAAGTGATTGGTCCAAAGTCACCCAGCTGGCTTTCATGCCTAAGGCAGAACTAAGATAAGACTTTACTCCCTTAGCATAGAAATAAGGGCACATACTTTTATCAGTATGTCCATGTGTCATCATTTCAATCTTCAAAAATAAAATTAACATTTTCTGATAACTAAATAATACTTGTTTTGTTTTATTTCAAATTTTCCTTTTTCAACCAGTCTGTTCATCTCATATAATTCCTTTTCTAAGTCTTTGTATTTCACTAAATGATTTAAGTGACCAGTGTGGTGTCAGACAATATTCATGAACTGGAATAGAGCAGTGACTGCCAACTAGTGGGCTGCAGTCCATTGGTGGGCTGCAAGAAACTTTTGGTGGGCCGCAGAGAAATGTCACCCCCAGAGCACCCCCCCCCCCCAAAGCAATTAATCCAGGCTGCGCAGGAATACAAGGCTGTGCTGCCCACATGGACTGCCAGAACCCTCCCTGCCCACTCACTCCTTACCTGGCAAACTTGCCTGCTAAATTGCTCTTTTTCCTTTTTATTCCCCAACCATCAGCTGTTCTGCTGTACGGGGAGATTTAGATTAGCTAGGAAGCAGGAAATGGTTGGATTTCTTGCTTTCTAGATAGTCTTTAGTTCTTTGTCTCTGCTTTTAAGCATAGCCAAACCTCCCTTAGGACTGAAGGTTCTATTATTCAGTGCAGACTCACAGCAAGCAAATTTTATGTGACAGACTCAGGTAGCCGATGACAGATAGATCACTGAATGATTCTCTGAGCAACTCAATCTGCCTGCTACTTTGCCTGACTTTGGGTAAAAGTTGCTCTTTTTTTATCAAAAATTAAATATTTACATACATGGTGTGTTGTGAGTTAATTTTGTGAGTTTGCTTGCTAGTAAATTTTATGAGTTCGCTTGCAAGCAAATTTTATGTGACAGACTGAGCTAGCAGATGGCAGATAGATAGATCTCTGAATGAATCTGTGATTCTGTGAGCAACTCAATCTGCCTGCCTGCTTTGCCTGGTTTGGGTAAAAAATGGTCTTTTTAAATAAAAAATTCAATATTTATATAAATATTTATAATATTTACATATAAGCCATACTCAGCCAGTCACATGATCACAAATCTACATCCACAAATTAGGCCACACCCACAGAACCGGTTAGTGGTCCCTGGGATTTAAAATTATGAGTTTGGTGGTCCCTGAGATCCAAAAGGTTGGCAACCCCTGAAATAGAGCATGGTAACAAGGTCAGCCAATGAATAGGCATAGCAACCAAGTCAACCAATGAGGACTGTTTGGAAACTGAAACTAGAAGTAGCTTAGGTATGGCTCTATATTAAGCTCTGCAGCTCTGAAGCTATGTTGAAATCTGTGTCTGTCTAATGAAAATGAAACTGCTTCTCTCCTCTGCTCCTTTTTTTCCAATAAATATATACAAAATTTAAAAATATACAAAAGTTAAAAACAGATTAAATAATTTAGGCTGTTTAAAAATTTTACCCCTCCCCTGTAAAATAATTAAAACCCAAATATTCAAAACCAATTAAAACGTAAGACAAAATTAAAAATCCTATATCAGCCTAGGCCAGCCTGCTCAAAGAACCAAGTTTTAACGCCCGTCTGAAAGCTCTCAGGTCCGTGTTGATGCGTATCTCTGGAGGCAGACCATTCCAGAGGGCGGGGGCCCCCACAGACAAGACCCTACTCCTGGGGGCCGCCAGACGGCACATAGAAGCCGATGGCACCCGGAGAAGGCCCTCCCTGTGGGAACGCACAGGTCTGTTGGAGATCACCGGCAGAACGCGATCCTGCAGATAACCTGGTCCAATGTCATGGATCGCTTTAAAGGTCAGAACCAGAACCTTAAAGCGAACCCGGAAAATCACCGGCAACCAATGCAGCTTGCGCAGGAGAGGCATCACATGGGAGCTTCGTGACGCCCCCATAATCACCCGCGCGGCCGCATTTTATACCAGTTGGAGTCTCCGGGTGCTCCCCGCAGGGAGCCCCATGTAGAGAGCATTACAGTAGTCCAGGCGAGAAGTGACAAGGGCATGAGTGACCGTGCATAAGGCGTCCCGATCCAGAAAGGGCCACAACTGGTAAATCAGGCGAACCCGATAAAAGCCCCCCTGGAGACGGCCGTAATATGGTCGTCTAAGGACAGCCGTGCATCCAGGAGGACACCCAAATTGCGACCCGTCCCTGTGGGGGGTAACATCTCTCCCCCAATAGCCAGTGATGGAGTCAGCTGACTATATCGGGCCGCCGGAAACCACAGCCACTCGGTCTTGGACGGGTTGAGCCGGAGCCTGTTCCCACCCATCCAATTCCGCACAGCCTCCAGGCACCGGGACATAGCCTCCACAGCATCATTGGGATGGCCCAGGGTGGAGATGTAAAGCTGGGTATCATCTGCATACAGATGACACCGCACCCCAAAACCACGGATGATTTCCCCCAGCGACTTCACATAAATGTTGAACAGAAGAGGGGAGAGGACCGACCCCTGAGGCACCCCACAAATGAGGGGCCTAGAGGTGGACCTCTCCCCCCCGTCAACATGAATTGCGAGCGGTTGGAGAGGAAGGAGGAGAACCATCGCAAGACAGTTCCCCCAATCCCCAACCCCTCCAACCACTGCAATAAGATACTATGGTCGATAGTATCAAAAGCCGCCGAGAGGTCTAACAGGACCAGGACAGAGGAAAAACCCCTGTCACGGGCCCTCCAGAGATCATCAACCAACGCGACCAATGCTGTTTCGGTACTATGCCCAGGCCTGAAGCCCGATTGGAATGGATTGAGGTAAGTCGCTTCCTCCAGGTACTGAGGGAGCTGACGTGCCACCACACTCTCAACAACCTTCGCTAAAAAAGGAAGGTTGGAGACTGGACGATAGTTATTTAAAACAGCCGGGTCCAGGGCAGGCTTCTTGAGGAGGGGCCGCACCACCACCATCTTCAGGGCAGTAGGGAGTGACCTCTCTCTCAACGAAGCGTTGACAATCCCCTGGAGCCAGCCTCGTGTCACCTCCCTGGCGGTCGAAACCAACCAGGAGGGACACGGGTCCAACAAACATGTGGTGGCATTCAGCCCCCCCAGCAACCTGTCCACACCCTCGGCGGTCACAGGGTCAAACTCTTCACAGATAATAGTCTCAAGACCTGCTCTGGACACCTCCCCCGGGACCACCCAATTGGAGTCCAGCCCGTCCCGAATCTGAGCGATTTTGTCGTGCAGGAATTGGGAAAACTCTTCTGCCCTACCCTGCAAGAGGTCATCCCGCGCTCTCGGCTCCAGCAGGGAGTGGGTCACTCTAAACAGAGCGGCAAGCCGATTTTCTGCCGACGCAATAAGGCGGAGAAATGCGAACGCTTCGCCGCCTCTATCGCCAAAAGGTAGGTCCTAATGTGGGACCTCACCTGTGTTCAGTCAGACTCAGTGCGGCTAGCCCTCCAAACACTCTCCAGACGTCTTTTCCGGCACTTCATCTCCCGCAGCTCCTCCGTAAACCACGGAGCTAGATGGGATCTGTGCCGAGTCAGAGGTCGCAGAGGCACAACTCAGTCCAGAGCCTTGGCAGCCAACCTATCCCAGGTGGCCACCAAGTCTCCAGGCGAGTTGTGAGCCAGAGTCTCGGGAAATGGCCCAAGCTCCCTCTGGAACTGCTCAGGGTCCATCAGGCGCCTGGGGCGGAACCATCTACACGGCTGCGGTGGGGGGTGGCAGTACAGAAGTCCAGTGTAAGAAGAGAATGGTCTGTCCATGACAAGGGTTTAATAACTAAGTCCCCGAAATTACAGTCATTCAACCACTGACCAGAGACAAAAATCAGGTCCAGCGTGTGTCCTCCTATATGAGTAGGGGCAGAAACTAATTGGGTCAGGTCCATGGCCATCATGGAAGCCATGAACTCCCGAGCTACCCCAGAGGTTTCCCCAAGTGAAGGCAGGTTGAAATCCCCCATGACTAAAAGCCTAGGGGTCCCAACCGCCAGCTCGGCTATCATCTCGAGGAGTCCGGGCAGGGCCAATGACACGTGGCAGGGAGCCAGGTACGTTATCAAAAGGCCCATCTGAACCCCCTGTCCCCACTTCACAAAGAGAGACTCACAACCAGCCGTCTGAGGAACAGTGGCCTCCCTAAGACGAAAGACCTCTCTAATAAGCACCGCCACCCCACCACCCCTTCCTGAGACCTAGGCTGATGAAATGCTAAGAAACCTGGTGGGCACATCTCCTTCAGAGGAACACCACCCTCTGGGCCCAACCAGGTTTCGGTAACACCTACCAGGTCCACGCCCTCTTCCTGAATAAGATCACAAATCAGGGGGGCTTTATTGACAATGGACCTGGCATTGCATAGCATCAGCCGGGTACTCAGGGCCTGAGGCTCTGGACAACCAGGCCTGCAGGATGGGTGAAGAGGGTCGGAGCGCGCTACCGCTTGAAGACATCAACAGCGCGATCCCCCAACCTGATATGGCCCTCTACCCCCGCCATATCTGCCCCTCCCACTAACTGTGCCTATAGAACTGGCCCCTGGCATCCCACCCTCCGTCTGCCCCCCCAACACACACCCCTCTGAGCCCTCCCAGATGTGCATGCTAGCTTGGCTGCCCCCAGATCCTCACGGGTTGTCCCCCAACCTGGTTCGGATTTCCCCAATCCTCTTAAAACCCAACACGCTTCCGACGGCCACACCATCTCTCGGGATCCCAGGATCCGTCATTAAGATATGTCCTAGAGAGCCTTGAGGGCCACTTGAGGGAGAGGGGGCCATCCCTCAAGGCCCAAAGCTCTCTCCTGGAGTATTTCAAGGGCTCCAATAAAAATGTCCTGGTAGTCCGGCGATGCCCTCCATAGTCTTCGATATTTTTCAGAGTTCCTTTGCCATCTCTGCTGCTCTGCTGTTGCTCCAGGGCCCCCATCTCCCCTGACCATTCCACCACCTCTGCCACCGGTGGGGGCCTGGGAGGAAAGGAGGCCCCAAGTGCAGCATCAAAAGGGTGACTCCGAAGCTTCTGGTGGCTCCAGCACCCTTCAGGCCCTTCGGGGCCACCGACCCCCCCCCCCGGTCCAACCACCTCTGCCACCGGTGGGGACCCAAGGGGAAGGAGCAACGTCCGCGGCCCCCATCAGTCCCCCGAGGCTGTCGCCACCAAAAGCCGGGCACAAAACAGTGAGTTCGACGCATTCCAGCTGCTTCAGGGCCTGTGCCCCCCCCCAGTCTATCCACCTCTGCCACTGGTGGGGACCTCGGGGGGAAGAAAGTCACAGACGGGGCCTCAATCCTCCGGCCCTCGCTGCCCCCAAATGCCGAACGCAGAATCACAGCCAGAACCACAGCCTGATCTCGTTGCCATCCAAAGGCCCTCTGATCGGCCATGGGGCCCACAGAAATGCTGCCTCCCAGTCTCTTCGGAGCCACTGATCCTCCCCCCCTCCTGGCCCAACCACCTCTGCCACTGGTGGGGGCCTAAGGGGAAAGGAGGCATCGTCCGCAGCTCCGCCAGCCATCTGGGAGCGCCGCCGCCGCCGCCATCGCTGCCCGATGCTGTACGCTGCTGCCCAATGCTGGCAACAGCCACAGCCGAGCCCCCGCTGCCCAAGGCTGCCATCCTCATCGCGGGCCGGAACCGCTGCAGGAGTCGCGGGTGTCGCGGCGCCGATGTTGCTGCCGCCGCGGTCACCATTCTCCTCGCCCCCGGACCACCCCCACCTCTGCCACCGGCAGGGGGGAAACCCAGAGGGGAACGGCGGATCCCTCGTCCGCTGCCGTCTCCGTCATGGCCCGAAACCATCGAGGCCGCCGCACCAACGCCGCCGCTGCTGCCACCGTGGCCGTCGCTCCCGCCGGCACTCCCACTGGCCCCATGGCCTCGGCAGACCCCCAACCAGCTCCTGCTGAAGCCTGCCGGTCTCCTCTGGTCCTCCCCCACCTCTGCCACTGGTGAGGGGACCAGGGGACACGGAGGCTCACACCGCAGGCCATCCAGGTCGGAGAAGCTTCCGACGAAAACGTCCGGCCGCCATCTTGAAAATGTGACCGATTATCATAAAATGTTTTTTAACAGCTCCATTATCATTACTGCTAAGAACGCATTGGTTTATCAAAGATTTTAAAATATTTGCAGATATCTGCCCTGATTCTATTGGCCAAGAGATTCAATGATGATGATGATAATGATGATAATGATGTTCTGATTTGAGTTTGTGATTTCATCCAGTTTCATCTGATCCACCACTATAAAGGTGAAGCTTTGCAATTCTGAACATTGAACTGTAGGGAAAGAGAGAAGGGCAAGTATAACTAGTAGATAAATTTAGCTATTCCTTCATTGGTGACATGACTTAAGTATCAGGGCTTTGACTTGCTAAAATACTAATACTCATGAATATAAATTAGTCTTGGGAAAATTAACATGCACCATAGCATCAACTAACAAAAAAGTAGGCATAGATATATTACATATATATATAAAATACATTAGGATCTATATATTAAATACAAGCTAGATGGATATGACCCATGCATATTACACAATCTGTTCTATTTCAAGGATTTCTCTGTGTTAAAAAGGTTGACAAAGGTTGGTCAAAAGACTTAATGCTCTTAGTGTTCCAAAATATAAAAGTTTGATTCAAATAATCATACCAGTTACCTCAAGAGAGTATGCCAATCATGATCTGAAGGTCAATTTTCAGAGTCCTGAAATCTTAGTTTTGCTCCTAGATGTGCTGATATTGTTTATTTATTTTATTTTATTTATTTATTTTGTCAAACATTTACAATATATAGAAATAAGAATAAACATCAGTTTAAATACATGAAATAGGAACTAATAATTGGGGACAATAGGACAGGGACAGTAGGCACGATTGTACACTTATGCACGCCCCTTACAGACCTGTTAGGAATGGGGTGAGGTTGATAGAGGTTAGTTTGAGAGTAAAGGAGTGGGGATTTGAGCATGGGACAACAGAATCAGGTAGTGAGTTCCAGACATTGACCATTCTGTTGCTGAAATCATACTTCTTGCAATACAGTTTGGAAACATTTAGTCTATATCTGTTGTGTGCTCTTGTGTTGTCGTGGTTAAAGCTGAAATATTCATTAATTGTAAGATATTGTAACATATGATTTTATGTACAATGCTTAAATCCAATCTTAGCCACCGTAGTTCAAAGATATCTAAGCCTAGAATCTCAAGTCTGGTGGTGTAGGGTGTTCTGTTGAGAACAGAGGAGTGTAGTACTCTACTTGTAAAATACTTCTGGACTTGCTCAATTGTATAAATGTCTGATATACAGTGTGGATTCCAGACAGCAGAGCTATATTCAAGTATTAGTCTAGCAAAGGTTTGTATGCCCTAGTTTGCAAATCAGTATTACCAGAGGAGAAGCTTCGTAAGATCAGATTTACAACTCTTAAAGCCTTTTTTGCAATGTTGTTGCAGTGAGCTCTGGTGCTTAGGTCATTTGATATGAGAACTCCAAAGTCCTTGACAGAGTGAGGGTCATCAACAGGGTCATATCCATCTAGCTTGTATTTAATATATAGATTTTTTTTACCAATGTGTAGGACAGATTTGGAGTTGCCAACTGTTTGACATTCAGACACATAATCAAGGTCACTTTGAAGGATGGCAGCATTGTTGGTGGTGTTGAATAGTTTTACATCATCAGCGAAAAAGATACAGTTACTTATAAGGTGATCACAAAGGTCATTTATATAGAGTGTAAAGAGTGTGAGTCCTAGAACGCTCCCTTGAGGGACACCGCTGTTAACTGGTGCAGGGTTTGGTAAGGTATTTCCTATTTTTACTAATTGTTGCCTGCTTGACAGGAAGGCAGTAATCTGCCTATGAAGAGATCTGGAAATGCTGTAAGATTTTAATTATAATAGTTGTTTGTCATGTACCACTGAGTCAAAGCCTACTGATCACGTACCTGGCTCCCTGCTACATGGCATTGGCCCTGCCTGAGCTCCTGGAGGTTATAGCCGGCCTAGCGGTTGAGACCCGTAGGCTTATGGTCATGGGGGATTTCAACCTACCTTCTGCTGGCGGGATCTCCAGGATTGCTCAGGAATTCATGGCTTCCATGGCAGCCATGGACCTGACCCAATTAATTTGGGACCCCACACACATCGGGGGGTCACACCCTGGATTTGGTTTTTGTCTCTAGCCAGTGGCAAGATGATCTAGGTATGGGGGATATTGTTATAGAGCCCCTGTCATGGTCAGATCATTCGCTCCTTAGCTGGACTTCTGTTCCGCACCCCCTTGCTGCGGGGAGGCGGAGCCGATAAAATGGTTCCGCCCCAGGCGCCTGATGGACCCAGATAGGTTCCTGATGGAGCTTGGAACTTTTCCTATGGTTCGCACACATGACTCGGTTGGGGACTTGGTGGCCATCTGGGACAGGGTGGTGGCCGAGACCCTTGACCGGTCATACCCTTGCAGCCTCTGACTTGGTGCCGATCCCAATTAGCTCCTTGGTTTTCTGAGGAGCTGAGGGAGATGTAGCTCTGGAAAAGACAGCTAGAGAGTGGTTGGAGGACCAGCCACTCCGGATCTGACCGAACACTAATACGGTCCCATATTAGGGCCTATTTAGTGGCGATAAGGGCGGCAACGCATTCTTACTTTTCCGCCCTTATTGCGTCTGTAGAAATCGCCCAGCCGCCCTTTTTAGGGTGACCCACCCCTTTTAGGATGGGCTGAGGATTTTTCGAGATATTTTCAGGACAAAATCGCTCAGATTCGGGACAGGCTGGACTCTGACTGGGCAACTCTGGACGGGATGACTGGGGCAGATCTTGTTGAGGTCATCTGGTCTGAGTTTGATCCTGTGACCCTGGAAGACATGGACAGGATACTGGGTGGGCTTAATGCCACCACATGTTTACTGGATCCGTGCCCCTCCTGGCTGGTTCTGGCCACCCGGGAGGTGATACAAGGTTGGTTCCAGGGTATTATTAATGTTTCCTTGAGTGAGGGGCTTTTGCCTGCCACCTTGAAAGAGGCGATAGTGAGTCCCCTCCTCAAGAAACCGTCCTTGGATCCAATATTATTATCAAACTATCGTCCAGTCTCCAACCTTCACTTTGTGGCGAAGGTTGTTGAGAGTGTGGTGGCACGACAGTTCCCTCAACACCTGGATGAAGCTGTCTATTTAGATCCACTTCAATCGGACTTCAGGCCTGGGTACAGCATGGAGACAGCGTTGGTCGCGTTGGTGAATGATCTCTGGAGGACCCGTGACAGGGGTTGTTCCTCTGTCTTGGTCCTGCTAGATCTCTCAGCAGCTTTTGATACTATTGACCATAGTATCTTATTGCAGCGGTTGGGGGGGTGAGAGTGGGTGGCACCGTGTTATGGTGGTTCTCCTCCTTCCTCTCCGACAGTTCGCAATTTGTGTTGGCAGGGGGGCAGAAGTTGACCTCGAGGCCCTTGATTTGTGGGGTGCCTCAGGGGTCTGTTCTCTCGCCCCTGCTGTTCAATATTTATGTGAAGCAGCTGGGTGAGATCATCCGTGGTTTGGGGGTAGAATTCCATCAGTATGCTGATGATACTCAGTTATACATTTCTACCCCAAGCCACCCAACGAAGCCATTGAAGTGATGACCCGGTGCCTGGAGGCCATGCGGAGTTGGATGGGTATGAACAGGCTCCAACTCAACCCTACCAAGACCGAGGGGCTGTGGTTTCCTGCACCCAGATACAGCTGGCTTATTTCATCGCTGGCTGTGGGGAGGGAAACTTTGACCCCACGGGGAGGGCGTGCAATCTTGGTGTCCTCCTGGATGTACGGCTGTTGCTGGAAGATAACGGCCATCACCAGGGGGGCTTTTATCAGATCCAACGGATCTGCCAGTTGTGGCCCTTTCTGGATCTGGACGCGCTTCGCATGGTCACTTCTGCCCTTGTCATTTCCTGTCTCGATTATTGCAATGCTCTTTATATGGGGCTCCCCTTGAAGAGCATCCGTAGGCTCCAGCTGGTGCAGAATGCGGCCACGTGGGTGATTTCTGGGGGCTTTTCGTAGCTCCATGTTACCCTGCTCCTGCGCGAGCTGCATTGGCTTCCAGTAGCCTTCTGGGTGCGATTCAAGGTGTTGATGGTCATTTATAAAGCGCTCCATGGCTTGGGACCTGGGTACTTAAAGGACCACCTTCTGCCACCATCGGCCTCCCATCGGCCTGTGCGCTCTCACAGAGTGGGCCTCCTTGGGGTGCTGTCAGCTGGATGATGTCGGCTGGTGATCCTGAGGGTATGGGCCTTCTCTGTGGGAGCACCCTCCCTTTGGAACGAGCTGCCCCCGGAGATACAGGACTATCCCTGACCTGCAAACCTTCAGGCGCGCATTGAAGACTCATCTTTTTCAACAAGCCGGTCTGGCCTAGTAATATTGTGGGGTTTTAAATTTGTCATTTTATATACCCTTGTTTTTATTATTCTTATTATTTTTAACTTCAGCCACTGATTTAATCTGTTTTTAAATTTTAAATTTCTTTGTATTGTTTTAATTTGGCTGTGTACCGCCCCAAGTCCCAAATGGGAGAGGGGGCAGTATATAAATTAATAAACATAACATAACATAACAACATAACATAACATAACAAAGGCTTTGCAGAAGTCTATGTAAATTACATATATTGCTCTGCCCTGATCAAGTAATGTAGTACATATGTTTTTGCAGTGTAGAAGTTGCAAATTGCAGGACAATTTTTTTCTGAAACCAAATTGTTTGTTGGAGAATAGGTTGTTTGACTCTAGGTGGAAGGTAATGCATTGATTAATAATTGATTCCATAACTTTGCATGTGACACAACACAATGAGATTGGTCTGTAGTTTTTAACCACGTAGGGGTCACCTTTTTTGAAGATAGAGATTACCATTGCTAAAGACCATAGGTTTGGTAAGAAGCTGGTTCTCAATGATATCTCATATATTATGCTTAGGGGTTCTGCTATGGCAGTGGAGTGCTTTTTTAAGAAGTATGCACATAAGCCATCAGGATAAGGATGGTTTAGGTGACGTAGTGCATTTTCTTCATTATCTTCAGTAAGTCCATATCATTGCAGATAGTTGTAATATGATTAAGAAATGTGAGGCATGAACCATTACTGTTTACAAAGACTGAACTGAAGAACGTGTTGAAGAAATTTGCCTTAATGGCTTCATCGCTATAGTCTTTCCCATTTGGTCCTTTTAGGGGTGGGGTGGTTTTTGAGTCCTTTAAGTTTGGTGTTTACAAAGTTATTGAAGGCGCAGGTGGATTTTGTGCATAGAAGGTTTCCACTTGCTTGCAGTGGTATTGGTGCATTCTGCCTTTATCTGTTGCATAAGGTATTGTATCAGTTTTTAAAGTTAGTTACATATTAGTTTTGTTTTTACACCATAAGGAATTTTTTTTAGATTGAAGTTTTCTTATTATTTTGGGTAAATTGTTTTTGAATTGTCAGCACAGAAAGGATGTTTCTAGTAGCAGGAGAAAGCAAACATGTGACTGGTTGTGGGTGGGGAATGAATGACTTGAAAGTGCTTGGAAACCACTTGATAGGTTTCCTACTTTGAAGTAATTCTTCATTTCAAATTCCAATCCTGCTTCAATATGATGACTCAGTAGAAGCTTCAAGCTGCTTTCTAATGAAACTGTTGATTACAGCCTCTTATTTATTTACTGATCAGCTCAATTCTTGATTCAATTCCTGATTCCTCAATTCTGCCTAATTTCAAAGTAACTCTGGGCAGCCAACAGATGGTTGTAAACCACAGATAACAAATAAATATGAGAACAGTAAAACCCATTATATTTGTGGCAAAGACAAATTAAAGCTTTATAACACTTAGTCGGTTCACTTATTATCCTGGTCTGGCATCAGTGGAAAGAGTCAGATTTTAAGCCTCTCCTCCATCCCAATGGAGGGAGCCATACAGATCCATAATGCCTATTCCAATTTGTAGTATACAAATATCTTCAAAGTCTTAAAAAGGAACCTAAAAACTAACACAAAGTAATACAAAAGAAAAAAAGACAGGAAAAAAAAAGAAAGGACAACGGTGCAGAAGTTCTGCTTTCATTTGCAACAATATACTCTGACTATAAATTATTTTTATTATTACAAAAAAGCTCACTTTTCCATTTTGTATATGATATAATTAGGATACACACACAATATGTATATTGGTTTGTTTTTGTGTCAATACACGCAAACATACATACACATACATACATACACATATATCCTAATCATCATAACTACAAGTTATAAGTGCATATTTTTTTGTTTTATTCAAAAAGATTCCACTTAATGCTAAATGTAAATATTGTTTTTTCTCTAACCGAGGAAGTCAATTTAGACATCTTTGCAAATTATATCTTCTTCACCAATCATTCTTCTTTTGTGGGTAGCATCAAACTTCAGTAATGTTGCTTCAGTTGTCATATATAAAAGCAAAGTTCCATGACTTTTTTCCCTTAGCTGTTTATCCAGAATCCCAAAAGAAAAGTATGTGATTATACATTTGTGTTGAAAATCTTCTGAGTTAGTGTATTTATTTGCATCTTTTTCTTTTATTTTTTTACACATATACCATACATGATAAATTGTCCCTTCATGGTGTTCACGTTTCTAACATAAATTCAAACTACTTTTATAACATTCTAGACAATTTCTCTGATGACAAATAACAATGATCCATAATTTTATTTAAAAAAATCTCCTTAAGGCCAGAATATAATATAAATTTCAGTCCTTTGAACCACATATTTTCCCATTCATAATTGCTATTTGACTAATATTAGAGGGAAAATAATTGAGCAATGAAATCTGTATCAATAGGAGTTAATCTTGTCTTAAATGCACTAAAATTTCTTGTTAAACTAAACCAAGATTAGAGTTTTGGAATTGAGTATAGAAAGTTTCCCCCATCTCATATTTTGTATCATTAGAATGGGAAAAAGGATGTATAACTATTTTTAATTTATTTCTTTAGGATATTGAATCACAATAATATTCTGTTATATTGTAATAATAATTTTCTGTCTCTTTATAATCTGTAATTGAGTCACCTTATAGGGAAGATGGCTAATGCAAATTTAATAAAATAAATAAATAAAATAACAAAGCATGAGACCTAGGAACTGGTTCTGGTAAATGGAACCTGACCCTACCTGTATATAACCCAAAAAAGTATTGAGTCCATTAAATTTATATCGATTATACATAGGATTGTATCTAAAGAACATCAGTGATAGCTGGTGAATAGCAGTTACGTGCCATTAGCAAGTAAAACATAAAGTCCATATTTGTAATTAGCCTTAAAATATACCAATTCCAATAAACAAGTAAAGCAAATATTTTAAAGATCTCTCCCGCCATTATTTTTAAGGAAATTTAACTTTTCTTTTTGCAAAATACTGGATGAGTTTGCAATATTAGTGAATAATTTCCAATGGAAGTAATCTACTAAAAAAGACTTCAGAATAAGAAAAGAAAACATTATTTAAGAAATTGCTTGCAGCCATTTGCGTTCAGGAGATATATAGATATGAGCACTCAGTAAAATTGCACTAATATGAATTGTTTCATTAGTTGCACATGTCATACCAAAGTGCTAGCTACTATTTAATGTAATGGAAATAATATTTAAAAGGTTCATAGCAGACCATGCTATGTAAGAGTTAACATCGTGTAAATAATTCAGTGCCAGGCTCTGATTTTTAAGATTCTGGGTATACATAAGAAATTTAAATATCAAAGAAGTTTCTGGATTTTTTTTTAGTTCTTACAGGTTTTCATAGGAAATGTTTATTTTGTCATAAAATCATATCATTTAAAAAATCCTCCTCCAACGTCTAAATTGGTAAATGGACCAATGTCATAATTAGCTAACTCAGAACACAAATTTATCCAATCCATAGTTTTCAGATGTATTGCAAACATAGTTCTCTTCTCACATGTTCTTTTCCAGACTAGAATGCAAACATCATCAATAACATTTTGATTGAAAAAATTGACCAAAAGCTGATTATAGATCATTGAAAGACATATGAAATTGTGCCAGTTGTAGGTGAAACAATAGATGTTCTTCAGCATTGGACCATCGTTACTGAGATTTTGGTGGATTATTAAGAATAAAATAATCAAATTAGCTAGCCTCTTTTCCCTGAAATGCACACAAGAATTTTAATTGTTAATACATAGAGAATGTTGATAATTTTCTCCAAATGCACAGAACAAGTTTAATTGTTGATATTTTTAATAGGAGAATTTGCAAACAATACTGATTATTTGGAGTATTTTGAAATTCTGTGTTCAACATTTGTTTCTTTCTTCCACTAGCACAACCAAAAAGAGGGGGGGAAAGCATGTAGACATTTGAAAATAACTAAAAAAAATGTTGCAATGAGATAACATAAAATTGAGTATCAATCCAACCCTAACAAAGCAAATGTCATAGTATATGCCGCCTTTGTGAACTCCCTATTCACAATGTTATTAGAAGACAAAAAATAATGAGATAAAATCACCTGATATAGAATATACAATCTCGTGGTTTTTAAAGACTCATCAACAGGGCATTCTACATCACAAGATCAGGCACTAGCACCAGAGTCAGTCCATGGTCAGTCCTATCTAGTCTGGAGCAGAAGTCTCCAACCTTGGCAACTTTAAGACCTATGGACTTCAACTCCCAGAATTCCTCAGCCAGCTTTGCTGGCTGGGAATTGAAGTCCACAGATCTTAAATTTGCCAAGGTTGGGAGACCTCTGGTCTGGAATTTAAGTTTAGCTCAAGATTCTAACAATGCATAAATATAGCAATACAGTTCTAGTAAATGTGGTTTTTTTTTAATATAATAGAAGAAAGCAGAGAAGCAACAAAGCATTTATGAGCCTTGGTGGTGCAGTGGTTAGAGTGCAGTACTGCAAGCTACTGCTGCTCTGCAATTTGGCAGATCGAATTTCACCAGGCTCAAGGCTGACTCAGTCTTTCATCCTTCTGAGATGGGTAAAATGAGGACCCAACTTGTTGGGGGAAATATGCTGACTCTGTAAACTGCTTTGAGAGGTCTGTAAAGCACTATAAAGTTATATATAAGACTAAGTGCTATTGTTATTTAATTACAAAACAGAATAGTCTAAGTATAATGTCTCCCCTTAAATAGCTCAGAACACTAGATTACCTTCTCTACTAGCTCTGATCTGACTATTTTAATCTTCAAAATAAGGCTTTTTTGTGTGGAGATAATCATTATTTATAGAATCTACAATAGCCGTTCTTACATCAAGTCTCTAAACTATAACAACACAACCAGAGAGGAGAAAATAATTGCAAGAGCAAAAAACAGTGAATTGCCAGAAATAATTTAACAGGACAATGGTGGCTTTCAACTCTGCCTCTCTTTAATGCATCCTGTTAAAAGGTACACATTATCTCAATGCACTGTCAAAAATCTAAGAGTTTCTTATTTTGTTTGTACAACAAATCCGAACAAATAAAGCCAAATGCAAAACCTGAAAGAGTTGATACTAGATTTTTTTCTTTATCTTAGGAAATTAGTGCAAATAAAAAGTTCCATAATTTCTTCTTCCTTTCAGATTTTTGAATATGGATCTTGTTAATTGAGGTTGTTTAGTTATGAGAGAAAACTAAATAAATCAGTTTATGCAGATGCACATTATGGATATGGGACAACTTTTAAACCCAAGGATTGTCCGATCAATCTGTTCCTTTGGTTCTTTTTTAAAAAAAATGCTGGTGGAAGAAAATAATTGTAGGTCAGGATTGAATGTCAGGATTCAGCTTGATTGTGCTAGCTAACTAATGATGCTATCTAGTTGATAATGAAACATCTGCAAGAAAGCAACCAAGCCCAACAACACCAAACACCTCAGAAAAATAAAAGTGCTGGGAAAGCATCATTGTCCTATTCAATGTTCCATAAAATGGGTATTATTACAAATGGGTACTCCATTTTTAAACATTAATTCTTACAGATCCATTTTCCATCATGAGAATATCTTTTCCAAGGATACACTTTGTTGTGGAAGTCTTGTAATGAAGACTAATAGATGCTAGTAGACTGCTTTCATCCTTCCTTTATAATGTCATGACTGATACACCTCAGTGAATTACAACAATTTATTCCCATTAATATCAGAAAATATTTTGTTTTATAACTTTAATTTTTATGTGTGAACATTAATTGTCAAGCATGCAATCTAATTGTATCTACACCCTATACCCTGTCCATGTCCATCCTTGAAAAACAGATGGCATCTCTTCAGGAGAAATCATAGAAGTTGTCTTGCATTAGAAATTCAGTTATTTTTTGGTTTATTCCATTATGTTACAATGTCAGAAAGCACAAAATGGGAATCAGATTTTACACTACGGTGTAAAAGCGAATATTTGTCTTACAGTGACAGCAGACATCTTTTAAGATTTCTATTACAAGGAAAGACAAATAAAATGTTGACATCAATCAGACTGATGCTGTTGTACCACATCCTACCAATGGATCTTACCTTGTCTCCTCTAAATTACTTTTGATAACATTCAGAAGATAACCCATATCTAGGGAAAAACAGAAATACATAACTCTGGCTATGATTTTTTCCCCCTAATGTATTTCTCAGTTATAAAGATCTATTCATTGAGCTTTCACATGGTATGTATTAAATAAATGATTTAGCTAAGTAAATACTTCCAACACATTTTATGGTGCACAGAAGGCTCAGTTGAGACTTCTTCATTTTTTTTCCTTCAAACAATCTCTTAAAAGATTGATAAAATATTTGTCATTATTGTTAAACAAGTTGAATAAATTGAGAAATGAAATCTGTAGTACATATCTCATAATAGATCACTCATAATAAATTAAATGACAGTAAAACATTTCCATCATATAAAATTTGCTGCCTTTCTCTAAAAGAACAGCTGCTCAGAAAACTGGGTATAAGACAGAACAAACCCTCTTCCTCCCCAAATGAGAAAATTACACATATTGTATTTTTTTTAAAAAAAGTGTGCTTCCCTCTTCTTTTTCCTGATTAAACAAATCAATCAACAATAAACCATTGCTAATACACACCCTATTTAGGAGATGGTATAACTAAAGCCAAAGTCAGCTATTACACTCATGTGAATAATCAATCCAAGGTTAATACACATTTTAAAAAAGCAAACTACCAAGCAACACATATAAAAACTAAGGGAACATTGTAGAGTAGATCAATCTACAGGCAGTCCCAGAACTGGATTTCAACTCACAAGGCAAATTAGGAATTTCAAAACCAAGGCATCATTTCCAACACATATGGTTCTGAACAAGAGTCCATGAAGATAAAGAACTTGAGGATCCATTTCCATTCAATAATCAATGATCCAGAAAAGATATTGCTTGACAAAAGAGTTGCTATCCTAAACAATTCTTTAGATGAATTTTGGGTTGTGTTGTTGAGTTTACAGCTGAAAATGCATTCCTTCAAACTTAGTGAACTTTGATTTTTCTTTTTGACAGTTTTAATTAAACAAAACCTGACCCAGAGGTTTGTTTGAAATCTCTTTATTTCCGCTTCTAATATGAGCAAAGCTCTCAGTAATGATTGCCGCTCATTTTTATCTCTAAAAATGAAATATGAAATCCTAGGTGTTTTTACTCTCTCACACAGTGAGTGAGGGGGAGTAAGAGAGACTTAGAAAATACTGAATTAATCATTTTTACAAGAGGAGAAGGATATTGAACTACCCATCCTGGGCTCTACTATTTGGCAATGAATGCAATTTCATCCCTTGTTCAGTCTATTGTTATTTTAATCTAATTCAATATATTATCTTTTTCATCTTTGTTAGTATCAAGATTGCTTTGCTTAATGGAGCAGCTCTTCTTCTTAACTGCTCTGGATTAGGAAGACTTGGTTTTTAAAAGCTATATTTTATATTTAACTTAAGAAGCCAGCAGCTATTCCTCACAATAAGCTTTGGTAAAACCTTGGTGTGATCTTTATTTACTTACTAATCCTTCCTATAGTTTATTTGCTAAACTTAGTAACTGAAAAATAATTCAGGAAGAAAGGTATGGCACACAATATTGTTGCCAAGCTCACTGATGGATGCACCAAGAACTAAATTTGACTTGTGGGAGTATTTTTTTTTTAGAAGTATTGAAATAGTCAGGAAATCTCTGCCTGTGAGCAATTCTATAACACAAGGAATGATAAGGTAGTACTAAGCTCATATGTGCAGAATACCTGAATCAGCCTCTTTTAAATTTTAAGGTCCCATAGATTCACAAGACTCTTCTTTATAGTACTAAAATTAGAACTTATAGCACATTCACACTGGCAAAATTATCATTTATTAGCATGCACAATGCTAATGATCATACAATGATCATTGGAGTCCTATAAGGTTACTGATATATACACCAGATAAGATGAGGGGGTAATTTATTATAGATGCCTCTCTGACACTTTCAAATTTTGCATCATCATAAATGAATCTTTCCTGACTCTCCCATTCTGATACTATCATTAGCTAACATAAACATTTGTTATTTATTATGCTTATTGAATCTTCTGATAATTAAAAAAACAGCACTATTTTCAGATTCCTTTCCAGGTCAGTATTATCCATTCCCACAGTTTCCTTTTTTTCTTATTATTTTAAATATATTTTATTAGCTACTTTTACAGGGAAACACTAAAATAAAATTATTAAGTTTCATCAACAATAAAAAATGTGGCAAAACAACTGGAGCACCACTTGAATACTATTGGCATGGACAAAATCACCATCAGTCAATTGCAAAGGGAAGCTTTACTCAGAACTTACATTCTTCAACAATCCAACATCATGAAACATCAACATTTGCCTATCCCAGGACCTCGGTAAGGACTCTATAGGTCTCTATAAAAATGCCAAATCCAGTCTGAACATCTTGCAGACTGTTATTATTATTATTATTAGTCTATACAAAAGAAAACCTCCCATTTTAGGAAATCTCAGGCATCAAAAACTTTTTCCCATTGACTTTCAGTGATATTTTGAACTGTAATATTTAAGAATCTGCATATCTTTTTAGGGATGAATCATCACATTTCCTATCTGCAATAGTCTGATGGCAGTATTCATATTCTATCATGTTTGACTTGCAGATATATATAGTAGAATAGTAAGGAAAACACACAGAAAGAGAGAAGCATATAATATTTACTGTCATTGTAGTTGATCTTTCAGTCATCTATTCCCTCAGATTATCCTTCTAAAAGAAGCTATTTCTGAAAATCCTCCCCCAACCAATTATTTAATCCTAAAGTTCAATAATTCTACCAGTTATACAAAACTTGAATGAAAACAAGATTGGTAACAGGATTGTTAAGGCTTTTTTATTGGTTTCAGATAAAATGTACGTCTTTCCCACAAGACAAGACCAGAAAAATAGCAAAGCTAAATCATGGTTTTCTAAATAAGTGACATAATTTACTCATATGCTACATAATACATTAACAAAACAAAATTTATGAGATATATGCAATTCTTGCTTACTGACTGGCTCATTTAGCAACCATTCAAAGTTAATGACAGTTTAAAAGGAAAAAACAGTTTTGCAGCCAATCCTTGCATTTACATCTATCACAGTATCCTGCATCATCTCTGTTCACATACTTTGCAACCTCCTTGCATTTATGGCTGTCACAGTGTCCTATGATCATGTTCATGTGCTTTGCAACTAGCTTCCACAAGCAGAATTAATGGAGAATACAAAAATGAAATCACGAGTCAAAATGATGTCTTGCTTAACAACGATATAGCAATATGTATATATAATGTCACTTATGTCAGGGTTCCAACCAATGTTCTAATTAAATCACAAGCCTTAGGCCAAGCTTCAAAGAAATCCAGTCATTTATTAGGGGCTTCATGTCAGCACGGACCAGATGAAGCCAACTCTGACCTAACTTAATTCACACTTTGGCTCTGACCTGTCTCCCCTTCCCCCCAAGATGTGTCATCGGTCACATTCCCCAACAAAATATTTTGAGGTAGAAGTCACTCCCTCCAGCCATTGTGGATCCCCGTGGAGATGACCTTGACATTGCCAGCTGGAATATGCTTGTTTTGACTGAAATGCAAGTTCCACAATGGAGCTGCGAGGTTCGCTTCCCTATCCCCCCTTGCCTATGGCAACTCGACAGCAGGTCAGGAAAGCTTCATGATTTAACAACTTATTTAGCAAACTATGGTTTAATCCTTGTCTCATCATAAGTTTTATGGTGAAATTTGAAACATGCATCACTACTACTATATTATTAACAGCATATGTTCTTGAAAATATTTTTTAAAAAAAAAACATTGTTATTTGTTAATGCTAGATAAAATAATTTCATAAACAGGGAGACCTAAGTACAATTTTGTAGTTTTTCACTGTAGACTATATAGAAATCTATTTACTCCATCTTTTCATTTTTAGAATATAAAAGAATTTGAAAATTGGTGAAAAAATATCTTAAATCCAATATTTAATATCAGAAGTGTATAATTCTTTCCAGTTGTGTAAAACAATCTGTTTTTTTTTCAAATTCTAGCTTTAATAAAGGCAAAGTTCTTCATAAAAAGTCAAATTACAGCTTTGACTGTGACATGATAGTAATTTAATAATGGAGAAGATAGTTTGCTTTGGAAATCAGTCTTGACTTTGGGCCAGTCTTTTATCCTAAAGTAGGCTTAATGGATGTGTATGAAAAGAAAATTGGAAAGAAGGAACCTGCATGTTAGTTTGAGCATGGCTGGGCTGATAATTACTGCTTCTCAGTCCATTGTTCCCCTTGTAAGTTGAAAGTTGTAGGTTGGGGCTTCTGCCACTTCTATGCTGTAACCAGAGGTGGGATTCAAATTTTTTAACAATGGTTCTGTAGGCGTGGCTAAGTTGGTGGGCCTGGCTTGGTGGTCATGTTATTGGCTGGGCGTGGCCAACTCTATATCATTCACATTGAGGTACGCATCTCCTCGCCTGGCCTCTCATGACTGTGGAGATGCTGCAACAGTCGTAAGTGTGAAAAATGGTCATAAGTCACTTTTTTCAATGCCATTGTAACTTTGAATGGTCACTCCACACAAGCAAAGTACCGGCAAAGGAGGGGAAAAAAACTCCAGAGAAGTTCCTGATACAGGAAGTCTAGTCCTGCCAAGAATGTAATAAGGGTTAACGGAGAGGCAGTTTCTGTAAGCAACACCAGAATGTTTCCTTCCTGCCTGCCTTACAGGATTAGGTCAGTAATTTCTTCTAACAATCGGTTCTCCGAGCTGCTTAGAATGTTAACAACCGGTTCTAGTAAATAGGTGCAAACCTGTAGAATCCCACCCCTGGCTGTAACAATAAACATGAGTTGTGTTTCAGATCTATCTGTGTGCCTCTCTTTCTTTTTTTTACAATGAAGGTGGAATATGCTGGGAGCTAAAAAGCAGCAGGAATTCTGGATCTACTTTCCAATTCTATTGATAAACAGAACACAGTAAGATTTCACCACTTAGTCAATCTTTAGAGACAGAGTTGTGCAGTGGTTAGAGTGCAGTACTGCAGGCTACTTCTGCTGACTACCAGCTGCCTGCAATTTGGCAGTTCAAAGTTCCCCAGGTTCAGGGTTGACTCAGCCTTCCATCCTTCTGAGGTGGGTAAAATGAGAACCCAAATTATTTGGGGCAATATGCTGATTCTGTAAACTGCTTAGAGAGGTCTGTAAAAACACTGTAAAGTCTAAGTGCTATTGCTTAATCCTGGGATTCATATTCTGGGAAGCTTTATTTTTATTTATCAAAGTGGTGCAAATGGTTAGAATGCAGTACTGCAGACTAATTCTGCTGATTGCCAGCAATTTGATTCTCACTGGCTCAAGGTTGATTCAGCCTTTCATCCTTCCAAGGTCAGTAAAATGAGGACCCACGTTATTGGAAGCAATATACTGACTCTGTAAACTGCTTAGAGATAGCTGTAAAGTACTGTAAAGCAGTTTATAAGTCTAAGTGCTAAGTGCTAGTGCTATTTTTATCTTGAAACAGACAACTGGCCTTGGATAAAAGGGAACTGTCCCTTTAACTGTATGCAGGGCCCATAATACTAGAATTCACTACTCCTCTTACAGCAAAAGTCAAAAATATTTGATGAATTTGTGAAATTACTTGAAGGCTCATTTCTCACCAACACCATCAATTATTATACAGGGATTTCACAAATAAGTTGAACCTCCTGGAGAAGGTATTACTGCTTAAACCATAGAGCTGCATAATCTCTCTCAATACTTCAGATTTGGGGATTTAGAAGAGATATCGAGGGATTGTCTTGCATGTGGGGTTTATGAGATGAATTCCAATGAATGTTCATGTCTGAGAGGTTTGTCATTGAAATAGCTCAAAAAAAATCAGCATCACTACAAGTTACAGGCATCAAGGAGGTAGCAGCTTTTGCTATCTATACCAAGCAGACTAAAAATTCTGCACAGCAAGCAGAATATAAGAATGCATCATCCACAAATTCTTTAGAGAGGCACAAATATATCTGTGTGAAGAATTAAAGGTATGGAAAACAGATTTTTTTAAAAAAAAAAAAGAAGAGAAAAGAAAATGAGCCAATTAAATAAGTGAACAACCAAGGAACTGAACCGAGGAATCACATCACTTAATTTTAAAAAGAAGATGACTTTTACAGAATTATGGAAACCAGCTCATTTCAAAACTGTGATGACAAGTCTCAAAATGATGCAGTGTCAGCAATAGTATTTATTTGTGGTGATTCTTCAGTAAGAATATTTTTTATTTCATTTTTTTCCATTGGAACTTTCTCTCAAATTGGAGTCCACTATATTTTCTGCATAAGTATAAACAAAAAGAAATTGATCTTACTGGAGGTTGAAATGATGATTGCAGCTTCCCCCGAAGAAAGCTTCTAATCATCCCTACGGAAAGGAAAACAAATCACATTACAATCAAATCAAATCACATTACAGAAAAGACTGGTTCTCATCACTAGGAATTAGTATCCAAATAATTCAGGCCGTTAGGTTTAGTAAAGACTTCATACTGACTTTGCTTGACTCATTAAGGAAATAGTTGTGGTTGATTCATATTAAATGGGTTTGAAGGGAACATATTAGGTTATGGCAGCATAACCTATTGCTCAACAAGAAATAACTTCTACTGAGTTACTTATGATGTGATAGCTGAAAGTTTGACTTGACCATCTCTATCAGGATTTATCAGGGAGGATCTGCGCAAGCTGCATTGGTTGCCAGTGGCCTCTTGGGTGCGCTTTAAAATTTGGTGTTAACTTTTAAAGCGCTCCATGGCATCGGACCAGGATATTTACAAGACCACATTCTGCCATTTTCCTCCCACCATCTGGTGCGCTCCCACAGGGAGGGTCTCCTGCGGGTCCCGTCGGCATCTATGTGCCGGCTGGTGACTCCGAGGAATAGGGCCTTCTTTGTGGGGGCGTCTGCCCTCTGGAATGGGTTGCCCCCGGAGTTACGGACAGCCACGGACCTGGGGACCTTCAGGCGTGCTTTGAAAACCTGGCTTTTTGAGCAGGCCGGCTTGGGCTGATTTTAGTTTTGGGGTGTTTTGTTTTTATTAAATTTTAGGGTTTTAGAGTATGGTTTTAAATTTGTTTACAGCCAGGGTGGGGTTTAGTTTAGTTTTATTGTTCCACATATTTATTGTTTTAACTGTATGGTTGTGCACCGCTCCGAGTCCTTCGGGAGAGGAGCGGTGTATAAATAAATATTTATTATTATTATTTTCAGGACAAAGATGACTTTATGGGGAGAGCATGGAACTCTGGATCTGAACCCAGGAAGCTTCCCTCTTTTTTATCATTACAATCACTTGATCTGTATAACTCCAATTTACAGATAGATCACCATGATATCACCACATTTATCAATTAAAAAGATGTTCTTCTTAAAGAATATGAACTAACTACAAAACTGCAAATCTCCACATAAACTTGCAATTTTTTAAATAACAATGCTTTTATGAAAGTCCATTTGTTTGCTAAAACTTCTCCCTCCCCTCACCTTAAAAAAAAACAAAACAGAGTCCTCCAGCATACATAGGGTAAAAACATATGAAAGAAAATGAAAGCTATAGGAGTATAATACATACAGCGCTGAATAAAATGAATCCCATTGCCTTGTCTTTGTAAGTAATGATTCAATTAGAACAGCATTTTTCTTCTGCCATGGAATTCTATACTTTGTACAAATGGAATGGAGACCTTAAAAATAGCAATGGGTCCAATTATATTTGAAGGCTGACAGATAACTACAACTTTTCAGGGATGAAACAATTAGTGGAGCAGCACTTTGCACAAATGTACTGTGGTGCCTTTCAAAAAAAAAATCTAAAACATCCTTGAGCATTCTCTTAAAAACGTAATTAATAGGTCTTAGTCTTTCTCTCTCTTTCTTTCTCTCTCTTTTGAAGAAAGCATTCACTTCAACTTTGACCAATGAAGAAAGTGAAATAATACTAAAATAATACATTTTAATTGCCAGAGCATAACATGTTAATTACATTGATTTGGAAAATCTTTGACCAAGGCACAAACTTTGTTTCATTTTTTTTACCTGCAGCACAATTCCTCACAATGATCCCCAAAGTAATTTCATAAATTGAAACAATTATGAAAAAATGATATATAATAATATATATATATTATATAGCCAATGACCTATACCAAGCCAAATTCTTAGGTCACCTTCAGGTATTGTGCATTAAAATCTTTCCAGATTCAGTAGAACACATACTGGCTTAAGTTACTGTCCTTGCACTAATAAGATGTTTTGTAAGGTTCAATAGAAACATGCAGAGTTCTGCATTTCCTTTCTTGCTCTCTTCTTTTAAACTTCATTTTCAATTTCCCAATTAAAAAAAATTCTGCCTGACTAAAGCCTTTGTTCACAATTAAGCTGTTGATTTAATCTGAGTATGTTCTGTAACCAGATTAGCTGTGAGAGAAAGTGTAAATGGTTTCCCACCACCCCACATATCCATTCAAGCGTATCCAATCCTCTCCAAGTCTATGGACCAGCACTCCTAACATTTCTCAATCTTGTATGCTGTGGTTATGGTTGGTTTTGATGGTACCTAGCCACTGTGGTTTTTTTTGGCAACTTGGTTTGCTTCTACCACTGACCATTTCAAACAGAATTGCCTATTCCAGCAAGTTTGAATGCATCACATAGCCGAAACAAGTAAGGTAGAATTTTGTAATTTTGCCTTCCAGCAATCTGTCTGGTTGTATATGTTCCAATTCTTGCTTGGGTATCACCCTTGCTGTCCAAGAAATGTGCAGGAGTTTTCTCCAACACCACAGCTCAAATTAATTGGTTTTCTTCCTGTTTAGTTTTTCATGGTCCAACTTTCACAACAATAGGTAACTATGGGAAACACGATAGTGTAGATTAATCTGCATGTAGTTGCCAAGATGATGGTATTGCTTTTCCATACTCAATACATGCTCACCATGGCTATGTGGTTCAATGCTGAATTCTTGAGCTTATTTTTTCTCTTCACTGTCAATTGATCTTTTGACATTTCCATTCTTCACAGTGGTCACGAGCCTTTTTTTATATTCATGAAGACACAAATTTCTGGTTCTTTTTCTTTAATCTTTTGATCAGATGTTTCAGTTCTCATTTGGTTTCTGAGAGGAGATTTGTGTTGTCAGCAAAGATTGATGTACGTTCTTTCAATCTGAATTTTGATTCTTAAAGTTTCAGCTTTCTCATGATCACTCCAACATACAGATTGATCAAGAAATATGAAAGAACACAATATTGTCACACTCCTTTTGAATCAATCAGTATCTCCATATGGGTTCACAAAGTGACTTCCTGATTTGGACTGCACCAATTTGACTAGACATATTAACACCACCAGGTCTTCCAGGGCTCTCCATTGTGTGATCTACATAATTTAAAGCTTTCTTGCATATAATAAAACAAATGAGATGTTATTTTCAGATTTTGTTCATGATTTAAGTAGATTATAAGGTCTTAAAGAGAATCTTTTTCACATGAGGAATTAGGGCAATTGTACTGTACTGTATTTGAAGCAATCCTTGCAGTGGCCTTTTTTGACAATGGAATGAACACTAATTGTTCCAATCCTGTGGCCATTTGTTTATTTCTGGCACAAGGCTGTGAGGGTTATGAAGACATAGATCACAGCAATGAGGCCTTGTTTAGCAGTTGGCTCACTGCCCATGCAACTTCTTTCTGAAGGATGGATGGTTCTATATCTGCTTTTATTTCATCATCATCCTGAGGGGCTCTTTGTTGTTAGCATATAGGACTTCAGTATATTCTTTCCATCCATTCTTGACATCTAGTTGGTCTTTCTTTTGCTTGTTTTGATTACTCTTTTGTGAACAATAAAGAGTGTTTGAATTTTTTCGACTTGTGTAACTAAATTCCTGATGTGGCCCTTTCTGTAGCCCTAGCTGTTTGTAATGGTGGTTCTAATAAACTTTTCTTGCTGCACTTCATACATTTGTATCCCATCTCCTTGCTTCCTCCTGTTTACCTGTTGTTTTGGCTGCTTTGCTTTACTCAGCTATTCAGATGGTTTCACCCAAGAATCACTAGTGCTTTTTTTCCTCTGGCTTCTTCTACAACATGTGTGTCACTGCTGTTGCAATAATGGCAGATTGAATTTCTTGCCTTAGTATATTGAGCCTCTTTTTAGCAATGTCCAGAAGCTCAAACCTATTTTTTAAAATCTCAATTGCATATGTGGAAGGGATTTTGGTGATGACAAACTTCTCTGCTGGATCTGCCATTTTAATATTACATAATTTGACTCTGATCTGAACTGCAGTTGGCACTCAAATAAGTCTTGACAACTGAGAACTGAACCAGACCATTGACAGTTACATAAGACATAGTTGATTTGATTATGATAGACTATTTGGTGATTCCAAATTTATAAATGACAATTATGCTATTTGAATTGGGTATTTATAATATAAGAATGATAATCATGACAAAATTGAACCAAATGATCACATGCATCATTCCTCTGTTGAAATCCAAAGCTGCTAGTGATGCCTGTTGCTGCTTGACTGCCAACTTTTGCACTGAAACTATTCTGTAGGTAAATACTGTAATATCTTTTTTGGGCACTTGCACTGAAAGGTTATTTTTTATGCTGGCATAGAAATCCTCTATTTCAAGCTCCATTGCATCAGTCATTGGGGCATAGATTTTGACAACTGTGATTCTGAGGGGCTTGGACAGATTTGGATGGTCATAATGCAATCATTAACCATCAAGAAGCTTTCCAATGCTTGGGCAAATTTCTTGCTTGCAATAAATCTATTTGTTTTCCTGGTGTCATGTCCTGAGTAAAAACAGATAATACCCTGGTTCATTGCTCAGACATTCCAAAATCCATATGAGAGCCAACACCAATGTGTTTTCAATTGCCACAAGCAGATCATTAGTGCCTTGACTCTGTGAGTGTGTGAGAGAGAGGGGAGAGGAGGTGGGAAGGAGGAAGGAGAGATGAAGCTGGTAAAGTAAAGAGGATGTGGAAAGTAAAGGCCAAGGTGGTGTCAGTGATGGTAGGAGAACCCAGGGCTGTGATTCCTAAGTTGGGAGAGTTAAATTCCAGAGATAATAACAAAGCTCTCTGTCAACAGAGAACAGCTGTGATATTGCATAGAAAATGATATTGCTTAGATCAGGGTACCACATCCCCCATACTATGGCCCACTACTGGGCTGTGGCTTATTTGTAACCAGGTTTTATGAGTGGTGGGATGGCATGTATGCACAAGCTAGCAGCTCTCTACTACTTTGCAATGAAGATGGCAGTAGCAATAGTACTTAGACTTTATATCACTTCATAGTGCTTTATAGCAAGGGTTCCCAACCCCAGGCCATGGTCCATTTGGAATCAGACCATATATCAGACCATAGGACGTAGATGGCATTGGTCGCGTTGATAGATGAACTCTGGAGGGCTTGGGACAGGGGTTGTTCCTCTGTTCTGGTCCTATTAGATCTCTCAGCGGCTTTTGATACTGTCGACCACAGTATCCTATTGTGACGGTTGGGGGGGTTGGGAGTGGGAGACACTGTGTTACAGTGGTTCTCCTCCTTCCTCTCTGACCACTCGCAATTTGTGTTGGCAGGGGGGCAGAGATCGACCTCGAGGCCCTTGTGTTGTGGGGTGCCTCAGGGGTCTGTGCTCTCACCTCTGCTTTTCAACATTTATGTAAAGCCTTTGGGGGAGATCATCCGTGGCTTCGGGGTGGAGTTCCATCAGTATGCTGACGACACTCATTTCCACCCGGGCCACCCTGACGAAGCTGTTGAAATGATGACCCGGTGCCTGGAAGCCATGCGGAGTTGGATGGGGGTCAACCCAGCCAAAACCGAGTGGCTGTGGTTTCTTGCGCCTAGATACAGTCAGCTCATTTCATCGCTGACTGTGGGAGGTGAAATCTTGGCTCCCATGGAGAGGGCGTGTAATCTGGGAGTCCTCCTGGATGGGTGGTTGTCATTGGATGATCATATATCAGCCGTCACCAGCGGGGCTTTTTATCAGGTCCATAAGATCTACCAGTTGCGGCCCTTTCTGGATCGGGGTGCATTGCGTACAGTTACCTCTGCTCTCGTTACCTCCCGCCTAGATTATTGCAATGCTCTCTGCATGGGGCTCCCCTTGAAGAGCATCCTGAGGCTTCAACTGGTGCAGAGTGCAGCCGCGCAGGTGATCTTGGGGGCTTCTTGGAGCTCCCATATTACACCGCTCCTGCACGAGCTGCACTGGCTTCCGGTGGCCTTCCGGGTGCGATTCAAGGTGCTGGTGACCATCTTTAAAGCACTCCATGGCTTGGGACCCGGGTACTTGTGGGACTGCCTGCTGCTACCATCGGCCTCCTGCTGGCCGGTGCGCTCCCACAGAGTTGGCCTCCTCGGGGTGCCGCCGGCTGGCTGATGTCGGTTGGCAGCCCCGAGGGTGCAGGCCTTCTCTGTTGGGAGCACCCTCCCTTTGGAATGAGCTACCGATGGAGATGCGAGCCATTACTGACCTACTGGCCTTCCGACGAGCACTTAAGACCCACCTTTTCCAACAGGCTGGTTTGGCGTAACATTATGAGTAGGGTTTTTAATTTGATTTTAATCTTTTATGGGTTTTATTGGTCTTAGCCATCTATTTAATTAATTTTTAAACTCTTTTTAACTTTTCTATTTGTATGTTTTTATTGTGGCTGTTCACCACCCCGAGTCCCTTTTTTGGGAGAGGGGGCCGGTATACAAATTAAAATAATAATAATAATAATAATAATAATAATAATAATAATAATAGCAGCAGGCAAGTATGTGAGCATGCATAGCTCTACCTGCATGAACATGCTTGCCTGCTGCTTCTGTGAAACCATTCTCTCTCCCTCCTGCCACAACCACCGCCATTCCACAAAACCAGAAAGGTTGGGGACCACTGGTTTACAGTATTTTCTAATCAGTTTACAGAGCCAGCATATTGTCCCCAACAATCTGGGTCCTCATTTTACTGATGTCAGAAGTATGGAAAGCTGAGTCAACCTTGAGTTGGTCAGGATCAAAATCCTGGTAGTGGGCAGAATTAGCTCGCAATAGTGCACTCAAACCATTGTGCCACTATGCCTCTAGAATGATAAGATAGTATTAATACTCATGATTTGTACTACCTCAAAGAGCAGACAGAATCTGGCTTTTTCTCAGAGATAACATGATTTAATCTCCATTATTATTTTAAATCAGTTTCATTTCTCCCTTCCCCACCTCGCCTCCACAAACTCTGAAGATTACAAAAACATAACTGAGAAGTGTATGCAGTCTCTGGGCTAGGCACTTTTTGCTGTTCAGAAATATTTGGAAGCAAAGAGAATTAAACACTGCAAAATTATAAAGTTGTATAGCTATAGTTCCTATAACAATAAGAAAGATAGCAATAACTATGGGAATGGAAAGCAATGACCACTGGAAGAGCTAGCTTTAGCTAATGCAATGTGCAAAATTGTCCTTTGGCTTAGCAAAGATATCAACAAAGTTTGCTTAGTTGAGAATGAATGAAACACATAGAGCAGTGATGGTGAATCTTTTTGTTGTGGTGTGCCAAAAGCGTGTGTGTGCTGGCACCCACAATGCAATGTACCCTGCCACTCCCTGTGCATGCGCGTGCAACACCCGTGCCCCACTCCCTTATCTGCACTGCACATGTGCTCACCTCCCAGCTGATTTTCGGCCTGTTTGAGGCCATTTTCGCCCTCCTGGAGGCTCAAAAGAAGCCTCTGTAGCCTTGGGAGGCCGAAAAACAGATCTGGAAATACTGGAAGTGCCCGTTTTCAGCCTCTGGACTGCTTCTGGAGGGAAGCCTCTGGAGGCTGAATGGGTCTGTTTTGGCACTTCCAGTATTCCCGGAAGCCTGTTTTTCGGCCTCCCAAGGCTGCAGAGGCTTCCCTTGAGCCTCCAGGAGGATGAAAACGGCCTCCCCTGAGCTCCAGATGCCCTTTGTAGGATGAAAACGAGCACTTCCGGTATTTCCAGAAGACCCATTTTTCAGCCCCCCGAGGCTGCAGATGCTTCTCTTGAGCCTCCGGGAGGGCAAAAATACCCTCAAATGGGCCGAAAATCAGCTGGGAGGTGCACATATGCACAGTGCAGGTAAGTTTGGCTGGGCTCACATGCCCATAGAAATGGCTCTGCGGGCCACCTTTGGCACGTGTGTCAGCCTTCAAGATTTCTTCCTTTATTTCTTTTTCTCTGCTTTGCATCTTTCGGCTGCCATAAGTAACGGGAGGGGGGAAATGGGATAAGTAACGGGAGGGGGGAAATGGGCTATGATATATTTGGGAAGCGTGCTGGAGTGTGTAGGAAACGAAACTGTATATCTAGGGGGAGGGGGAGTTTTACTTAAGTTTCTATTCCTTGCTTTTCTATTCCTTGCTATGCGCAAAGGCGACTCCTTATCAAAACTATGCCAAGGTCAACGGACAGAGGCCTCATCACCACCTGAAGATGCCCACATGATGCTATGCATATTTCCTCATTGGAGGAGCAATATGGACTGTTGGGGGTGGGAACGTTGCCATCACTTTGTATATGTGTTTTTCGCGCTCATTTCTTCAGATTCAGAATTCTTTTGTTGCTACCACTTTGATTTCTAGTAAAAGATATCTTTACTCTAACAAAATGGAGTTTAAGTGTTTCTTTCTTGGATATTGAATGGAGCACCAGCTGACATTATTCTGAATCTCACTTTTACCAGCCCACCCGGAGAAAACCCAAATTTTCTTCCGAGGGGGTTTGCTAACAAACAATGTCTAGCCCAGCCAGCGACCGAGAAGACCAGGGAGCGACTGGAGGACCTGAATCCCTGCTGATGGAGGGAGCAGAAGAGACTGACTTCTTAGCAGAGCTAAGTCTTGGCGAAACCCCAGCTGTGAAGCCTAAATGGTCCCTGGGAGTCGGTTGGAAGGATCCTGAGGAAAGGCCCCCTCCAGGAGTGACCACAACCCGTCGCCGAGGGAAAGATGAGCCATGGCAGATGCTTTGTCCAGATTACCTCAGTATAATAGTGCCCGCCAGGAAGTGATAAGACCTATCATCCCAACTGAGCAGTTGGCAGCTCCAATGGTTACCAGAGCCCAGAAGAAAAAAGAGGTTGATGTGTCAAACGATTTATCGGCACAATTGAAAGAAGCTCTAAAACTGGATGATTGGTTCCTGACCCACTCGAATGACTGTACTATCAGAGATGGGTTGGCCTGGGTGGGGGCCAAATTATATGTACCGGGAAAGCTAAGGCACGAAATTTTACATCAAGCTCATGATTCTAAACCTGCTGGACATTTTGGGTTCGTGAAAACCCTACACTTGGTCAAAAGGCAATTTTGGTGGCCCACGTTGAAAAAGGACATTGAGACCTATGTCGCTAGTTGCCCTATTTGTGCTTTGGCTAAGAGGCCGCCTGGTAAACCAGCAGGCTTATTGCAGAACGTGGCTAGACCAACGGCCCCATGGAAGGAAATCTCCATGGATTTTATTGTAGAATTACCTGACAGTGGAGGAAATACAGTCATTTGGGTTGTGACAGATCTGTTTTCCAAACAGGTACACTTTATACCCTGCGCGAAGATCCCGTCAGCGAAGACGTTAGCTAAGTTGTTTATTCTGCATATTTACAGGCCACATGGAGTCCCTGAACGCATAATCTCTGATAGGGGTGTCCAATTTACCTCAAATTTCTGGAAAGAGTTCCTGAAGTTACTAGGCTCCGCCCAGGGGTTAAGCTCCGCCCATCATCCACAAACCAATGGGGCCTGCCATAGGTTCACCATCATGGACATAGAGTTACATCTTGAAAGCATGTAGAAGTCCTCTGAATATCCTTCTTGTGGAATTGTCCTCCCACTGTTCCTTTTGTCTAGAGCAGGGGAGTCAAACTCGTATCATCACAGCATCGACATGTGACATATCACAACTTTTTTCTCCTTTGCTAAACCGGGCATGGATGTGGCCAGCAAGTTTGACAACTCTGGCCTACGGCTTCTTCATTTTAACCTACTGAATGAATAAACAAGTGAACAGACTTTTTGCGGACCAACTTTGCTTTTGTCCAAAGGTCTACAGGAGTCATGTCAGATGATGTAGAAACATGCTTCCAGAAGGGATTACAAAAATGTCCCTTGTTTCAGTTTTTGTTATTTTTGGAGAGTTAAAAGGATAGTTATATTTTAAAGATAAACTGTGATTAACCATTACCTTATTTTAACAATGAACTCAACATTGCATTACATGAATCCAGCCATTTTGCTGCCAAATTTTTAATGTTTTGGAAGATGAATTGTATCTTTCCACTTTTCAGAATTCATGTACTCAACTTATTCATATTTTAAACAGGTTTAAAAACAAATGTGTGATGCACATTTGGATGGGAAGAAGCCAATTGGCTATGAGTTTCTATATCTAATAATTAATAATTAATAAATACCTTCCCAGGTATTTATAGTCTGTTTGGGAAAATTATCTTGTAGTAACTGTAGCAGCTACAGATCATGGCAAGACCTACAAAGTGAGCATCCCTGCAACCCCTGATTGACAAAGATTTTCAAACTTGTCTTTCATTTAGCAATAGTATTTAGACATATATCTCTTCACAGTGCTTTATAGCCCACAGAGTGGTTCACAGAATCAGCATATTACCTCCAACAATCTGGCTCCTCACTTTACTGACCTCAAAAGAATGGAAGGCTGACTCAACCTTGAGTCAGTGAGAATCAAACTGCTGAACTGCAGGCAGTTGGCAGTCAGCTTAATTAGCCTGCAATACTGCATTATAACCACTGCACCATCACAGGTCATTTATGGATAGATTCAACCACTGTAAAGCTCACCTTATTCGTATCCACAGATATTGAAAGATAATAGCAGGAGGTTGATCTTCTTTCTATTGTTATGCCATGCCAAAAAAACCATATACAGTTTCTCCTCTCATATTTTCCCATGCCTTTTTTGGCAAGTAATAACTCTGTCTGCAATAGTTAGCTCATATATTAGACAAAGGCAGAGCAAAAATATGCCTAAAACAATGAAAACAACAAAGATGGGCCACAGCTGACATTTGATGGTGTCAAGGGACCAGCAATAGAATATAAGTACCAAAGAAAAGGATCTTTATAGAAAGTCATCAGAAAAAGGAGGGGAAAAGGGAGCTGAACAGTGTAGTGATTAATTCTCTTCTCTGTGCCATTAATACCACATGAAGAACCCTCAAGGACACCAAGAATAATAGAAAAAGCAATTAATTTGAGCTTTATTCCCATTACGCTCCCATAATTACATTCTGAAGATGAAATGTATTTATACAAGGGTCAAAGGATTTTATCTGAGTTACAGTGGTCTCCTGGTTCTTTACCACTGAAACTATTTGTTTCATCTTGAGATTGAGGGGGTGGGTAGAAAGCAAAACTAACCATTTCAAAACACTAACAAGACATATTTAAAAAAAAAGGGGGAGGAGGGAAAGAAATCACCTGCACATGAACAAAGGGCCTGTACAATTCGAAGGGCCCATAAGCAAAGGTTTCACTTCTCAAGCCCTGAATTTCATTAGCATCCATTACATTCATAACAGAAGAAAAAGAAAGGTAAAATACATCTGAATAAGAGAGAGAGAGAGGAAAAAAAAGTGTGAAATGGTATTAATTCAAATGATCATACATTTCTTGTTCCAAGTATCTATACTTCAAAATGCAAAAGGTGGGGAGAAACTATTAAACTTTTTTAAAAAGCAAAATTTCAGCTGGAGAAATAGGACTTGTAAATGGAAGGCTTGATATAAATGAAAAAGAATTACTGAAGGAACATTACCACCTCACCATGATGAGCAGAAATGAATCAGTTTGGGTGAATTAATCTTACCTGTCATTAAGTCTTAGTAAAAGCTGAAAGAGTTTTAGCTTTGCAGTGCAGTTAGAGATAAGAAAATAGCTCAGAACAACAGGGACCACCAACCCATTGCAAATAATACTGAAGACCTACCTGATGTCAGATTTGAAAAGGACTTGCATCTTTTCAAGGCTACCCATATAGGAGATTTAATAATAATCATTCAATAAATGCACAATAACCCAAATTATTTCCTTACTGTCTGTCTGTCTACTATCTATCTATCTATCTATCTATCTATCTATCTATCTATCTATCTATCTATCTATCTATCTATCTATCTATCTATCTATCTATCTATCTACCTACCTACCTACCTACCTAGCATCTATTTTTAATATAATCTATCTTTCTGCAACTCATATCTTATTGGTTAAACTTACACAAATGTGTAAATGTGATCAACGTCTGAAATACTCTACCTGACTCTGTGGTTTCTTCCCCAAATCCCAAAAACTTTAACCTTAGACTGTCTACTATTGACCTCACCCCTTTCCTAAGAGGTCTTAGGGGGCGTGCATAAGCGCACCAATGTGCCTACCATCCCTGTCCTCTTTTTTCTTTTATATTTTATTTTTCTTATATGTATCCATGTATTCATAACTATGTTTTACTTATACCTATTACCTTGCAAGCAATTGACAAATAAATAAATAAATAAATAAATAAATAAATAAATAAATAAAATTCCATTTGTATGGTGCTCTGGATATGATACCCCTAAGAGCCTAAATTGTATAGACATCTTCAGATATTTGAATATTTACCTAAAGAGCTGCTAAACCAAAGAATAAACTTGATTAAAAAGTCCTTCTCAATATATAATTTCTATATATTTTTGCTGGGTTTCCCACTCTTCTTCACAATAAATGTTCTGCTTTGCTGAATAATTACAGTTTCTCCTAAATATCAAATTCATTAGAAAGTCCTCATCACAACATTGAACAGCAGATCCTAGGATATTCTAGGAAAATACAATATCTATAAAATGATTCCATCTCTAATGTATAGTGTACATAGTGAGAAGTTGTAAACTGATTCTGGTGAAGCTTGCAATGAACTATTTCATCTTTCAAGTATATTGATAGCTGGAGAATTTGAGTTTTTTGAATTCTGATCTGACTTATTCCATATCAAACTTCCATCAAAATATAAAGTAGGAAATATGTTTAGAAATTATTTTTAGAGAATATACATTTAGGCTACATTTATTTATGAAACTATGTTAGTATGAATCACATTGCTAAAATGACTACTTTGTGTGGATTAAATCATTTATACTTGTATAAATACATCTTTCATCCTATATTGGGGATTTTTCAAAATTAACTGCAGAAAAAATATTCTCACTGAAGAAATAGGAGTTGTCTAAAGAAGTGTTATCCTGTAAATAGATGAATAAAACTACATAATTTTATGTCTTTTTTAATTTTAGAGATTGACTTTTTAATTTTCTTTAATGTGTTTTCTTTGATATTGATTGCATTCTGACAAGTTCAACAAAGAACAACATGTTCTCAAACTGTTGTCACAACTCAATCAAAATATATGATGCCAAGTTTGCTTTTACAATTATTTTAATGTAAATATAATTTTTTCTGTATATTAAATATCAAAGAAAAATATCCGTTATTTATCAAAAATCATATGCCTGGCAGCCTTGAAATTTTGCATTAACCCTTCTAGATTATCATTTTATCTTTAAAGATTAAATTAATGTTTCATACTGAAAGACAACAGCTGTTTGCAATGCCTCACAGTGTAAACATAATTAGTTTAAGACAGTGAATGAATGACTGATCGAATACAAGAAAGAAAGAACAGATTGTTTTTAGTAAATTAATCCATAAGCAGCAATTTGGCAAAAGTTGAATTTCTGGCAATGAAAGAATGTCATGGTGTTGATATGATGTAACTGTTGACACAAAGAAGAGCTACAACATTAAGAAGAAGAAGAGAAGGTGCTCGAATATGTGCAATTTTGAGGAAACAAATATATTGGGTATTGAATAATTACAAACATGATCTCAGAAAAGCCTCCAACAATGATTTTTAAATTTTAAAAATTACATACAGAATGTTATGATCCTATTATTCCAGACTTCTCAAGGCTTTGTGATAAAAGGACAACATGTTTTGTCATATGCACACATAAGCAATACAATCTTGAGCTTGTACTATGCAATGTATCAAATGCCAAACTGGCATTTTAAGGAAAAAGTATTTTACGTAATCACTGTGTCAGTGATGAACAGTGCAAATTAAAACATATCTTATATGCTAGAAATATGAATGGTGATATAACCATACACCACTGAAAGGCAGAAGAGATTGTATTATTAAGCTTTCTTCTAATATGGACATCAATCCTTGATGGTTAAAGATTGGCAAATAACAAATAAAAAACAAATATTAAAGATATTGTCATCTGTAGGAGAATATTAATCAATCTACAAATAACTCTTTTTTTTCTAAAAGCAAGATTGTCATACAAATGCTAAACCATCCAGAAATGGAAATAAATAAGCTTTAACACAGTATCTAAATTATATACAGATATTCAAAAAATATTTATAACCAGCACCAAATTAAAAATGATAAAAGTTGTCCTTTGAATTTTAATTTCTAATGAAATAATCCTATTAACAATTACAAAGGCAGAAGGATTAAAATTTATTGTAATTTAATACATTCAAAAGGAAATCTTGTACAACGGATGCACCCAAAATTCTATTTGAACCACATGAAAAGCTTTTTCCACATTTAATAATGCCAACATTACAATTCATCTGCATCAATTTGCAAGGTTACTGTAACAATCAAGAGTTTCATTTTAAGCTTGACACCCTTTCATGACACTACTAGACTGTTCAGGATGAATTACTACTGGTAATATCTTCTCAATTTTCTAGCTAATGCAGCTGTTAAAAGGTTAGCATCAACATTTACAATAAGCAAGAGTTATGGGAGATAACTTGATACATTTACCATACTTCAAAATTTCAATGATATAAGCTTCATAGTTGAATCCAGTTTGATAATTGGTGACATCTGGACTCGACTGAGCTTTGACTACGAGACAGGCTCTGGCCATCATGACTGTCGTGAGTGGCACCGCGGCAGCCGCGTGGGAGAGAGTCCGACTCCGACTACCAGGGCGGCCACGGACGGGGGAAATGGCTTGGAAGCCTCGATGGCAGTGGCGACGGTTCCGGCAATGGCGGCCATGGTTTTGGCGACTCCGATGACGGCGGTGGTGGCAGTGACCAGGTGGCCACGGGGATGACAACGTCGGCAATGGCAGTGCCGGGGTTTGATGCCGTCACTGGGTATGGCGGGGACGCTGGCCTCAGTGGTGATGGTCCCGACGTCGGAAGTATCGGTGGTGCCGGTGTCGTGGCCACCTCAGTGTCACCGGTGGAGACGAAGATGGTGGCCAGATGGGGCACAGATGTCGGTTGGGCGTTTTCGAGCCTGGCTCTGGTCTCGGCCAATGGGGCCCCCATGTCGTCAGCATCGGACAGTAGAGGCACGACTGATGGGGCCTTTTAGATACTCCTCAAAGGACCTTTGGGCCTTGAGAAATGTCCTCCTTTCTCTTAAGTGGCCCTCCAGACTTTCAAAGACATATCTTGATGACGGATCCTAGGATCCTGAGTGATGGCACGGCTGCAAGAAACGTCCGAGGGAGGGTACCCGATTACATGTGTTTTTATCTAGGTTTTTATTGAGGTTAGGGAGGGTGTCCGGGCGGGGGTTGGGGGACAACCCACCTGAGGCTGGGGCCAGGCTGGGGGTCGAGCGTAGCCGGGAGGTGCTGGGGTCAGGGAGGCCATATCAAGGATGGGGGGTTATTCCTAGGAGGGAGAAACACAATCCATTGGCACGGTGAGAGGGAGAGGCAGATTTGGCAGTTATAGGGGGCCACATCCTGTATTGGGAACACGCCCCCCTACTTGTGCACAGTGGCGTGCTCTGACCCCCTTGTTATTTCCCATTCCCCAGGTGGTCTGAGTCATCGGGCCCTGGGCCTTCAGCTGATGTTGTATAATGCCAGGTCCATAGTTAATAAGGCCTCCTCATCTATGATTTGATTTGTGAGGGGGGAGCAGACCTGGTGGGTGTTACTGAAACCTGGGTGGGCCAAGAGGGGGGAGTTCCCCTGGTGGAGATGTGCCCACCTGGGTTTCGGGTCTTTCATCGGCCGAGGGCTCAAGGGAGGGGTGGGGGGGTTGTGCTGGTTATTAAGGAAGATCTGTGTCCTAGGGAATCCACTGTTTCTCAGACGACCAGATGTGAGTCCCTTTTTGTGAAGTTTGGTTCCGGGGTTCAGGTGGGCCTGTTGATCGCATACCTGGCTCCCTGCTATGTGACATCGGCCCTGCCGATGAGCTCCTTGAGGTTGTAGCCGGCTTGGTGGTTGGGACCCCCGGGATTATGGTCATGGGGGATTTCAAACTGCCCTCTGCTGGCGGGACCTCGGGGATTGCTCAGGAGTTCATGGCTTCCATGACAGCCTTGGGCCTGACCCAAGTAATTCGGGACCCCACTCACTTTGGGGGTCACATCCTGGATTTGTTTTTTGTCTCTGATCAGTGGCAGGATGATCTAGTTATAGGGGATGTCATTGTAGAACCCCTGTCATGGACGGATCATTTGCTCCTTAGACTCAACTTCCATTCCACACCCTCTCGCCACAGGGAGGCAGGACCGACAAAATGGTAATGCCCTAGGTGCCTGATGGACTCAGATAGGTTCCTGATGGAGCTTGGGCCGTTTCCCAAGACTCACACACACGACTCGGCTGTGGACTTAGTGGATGCCTGGGATAGGGTGGCGGTTGAGGCCCTTGACTGGGTCGTGCCCTTGTGGCCTCTGACCCGGTGGCGATCCCGAGCGACTCCTTGGTTTTCTGACGAGCTGAGGGAGATGAAGCGCTGGAAAAGACACTTAGAAAGTGGTTGGAGGGCCAGCCGCTCCGGATCTGACCGAACACTATTGCGGTCCCATATAAGGGTGTATTTAGTGGCAATAAGGACGGCGAGGCGATCCTACCTTTCCACCCTTATTGCGTCTGCAGAAAATCGCCCAGCCACCCTGTTTAGGGTGACCCGTTCCCTTTTGGATGTGGAGGTGCAGGAGGATCCCTTGCAGGGACGGGCAGAGGATTTTTCCAGATTTCTGCAGGACAAAATCACTCAGATCCAGGATGAGCTGGACTCTGACTGGGCATCTCTGGGCGGGGAAGTGGGGGCAGATTTCGGTGTGGTTGTTTGGGAGGAGTTCAATCCTGTTACCTTGGAGGACGTGGACAGGATACTGGGTGGGCTTAATGCCACCACTTGTTTATTGGACCCGTGTCCCTCCTGGCTGGTCTTGGCCACTCGGGAGGTGACACGAGGCTGGTTCCAAGGATTATTAGTGCTTCCTTGAGAAAGGGGCTTTTACCTGCTGCCTTGAAAGAGGCGGTGGTGTGGCCCCTCCTCAAGAAACCGTCCCTGGATCCAGCATTATTGTCGAACTATCGACCGGTCTCCAACCTTCGCTTTGTGGCGAAGGTTGTTGAGAGTGTGGTGCCACAACAGCTCCCTCAGTACCTGGATGAAGCGGTATATCTAATCGGGTTTCAGACCCGGGCACAGCACGGAGACGGCATTGGTCACATTGGAGGATAATCTCTGGAAGGCCCGAGACAGGGGTTTCTCCTCTGTCTTGGTCTTGTTAGATCTCTCAGCGGCTTTTGATACTGTCAACCACAGTATCTTATTGCGGCGGTTGGGGGGGTTGGGAGTGGGAGGCCCCATATTGCAGTGGTTCTCCTCCTTCCTCTCCGACCGCTTGCAATTTGTGTTAACAGGGGGGCAGAGGTCAACCCTGAGGCCCTTATTTTGTGGGGTGCCTCAGGGGTGTGTGCTCTTGCCCCTGCTGTTCAACATTTATGTGAAGCCGCTGGGTGAGATCATCCGTGGGTTCGGGGTAGAGTTCCATCAGTATGCTGATGATACTCAGCTGTACATCTCTACCCCGGGCCACCCCAGCAAAGCCGTTGAAGTGATGACCTGGTGCCTGGAGGCCATGCAGAGTTGGATGGGTCTTAACAGGCTTCGTCTCAACCCGACCAAAACCGAGTGGCTGTGGTTTCCTGCGCCCAGATACAGCCAGCTTACTCTGTAGCTGGCCGTGGGGGGAGAAATTTTGCCCCCCATGGAAAAGGCTCGCAATCTGGGTGTCCTCCTGGATGTACGGTTGTCATTAGAAGATCACACCACGGCCGTCACCAGGGTTTTTTTTTGTCAGATCCGTTGGATCTACCAGTTGCGGCCCTTTCTGGATCTGGGCTCACTTCGCATGGTCACTTCTGCCCTCGTCATCTCCCACCTGGATTACTGCAATGCTCTCTACATGGGGCTCCCCTTGAAGAGCATCCGGAGGCTGCAGTTGGTCCAGAATGCAGCCGCGCGGGTGATCTTGAGAGCTTCTCGGAGCTCCCATGTTACCCCGCTCCTGTGCGAGCTGCATTAGCTTCCTGTGGCCTTCCGGGTGTGGTTCAAGGTGATAGTGATCATCTTCAAAGCACTCCATGGCTTGGGACCTGGGTACTTACGGGACCGCCTGCTGCCACCAACAGCCTCCCGCTGCCCAGTGCGCTCTCACATCATCGGCTGGATGATGCCGGCTGGCGGTCCTGAGGGTGCAGGCCTTTTCTACGGGGGCTCTCTCCCTTTGGAACGACTTACCCCCGGAGATACGGACATCACCAACATTCAGACCTTCCGGCACGCAGTAAAGACCCACTTTTTCCAACAGGCCAGCCTGACCCAGTAACAACTGTGGGGGTTTTAAATTGGTATTTTAATTTTTATCTGTTTTATAGGTTTTTGATACAATTTTTATCTTTTGGCTACAAATTTAATTATTTTAAATTGTTTTTAACTCTATAATTCCTATAGCTTGTTCTGTTTTATCTGGTTGTACACCGCCCTGAGTCCCGCTTTTGGGAGAGGGGCGGTATAAAAATCAAATAAATAAATAAATAAATAAATAAATAAATAAATAAATAATAGGACCCACTTTGCTTCTGGGTCCAAATCAGTATGCCAGTTTAAAACTTCTTGGCTTCAGGCTGGGTTATGAGGAAGATTGCCTCTCTCTCTGCCAATCCCAACAGATCTGGTAGACAAGACATGTGATGGGTCCCATTTACTAGGGAAATACAATTGGTAGTTCTCAGAAGGTGGGCCTTATGGCATCTTCTCATTCTGAGGTTAGCTCCTGAAGTGAAGTTAGTTGTATCAATATTTGGAAAGTCTATTAATCTGGCAACATCATTTGGGTCCCATAAGATCCTAAGATTTCAAAAAATCCTACAAAGGATATGTAAAATTTTAAGATGGCTCCATTATTGGATTTAACATTCAAGCTTTCTTAAGCCTTGTGGGATTTTTTCATTTTATACTTTCAACAATTATTGTTTTATATATATTGTTTTAATTAATTGTATGATGCTAATAATATTTTTTGTGAGATAGGCAACCATATAATTTTAATAAATAAGTAACTAGGTAAGTAAATATGAAGAAGCTAGTAGGATTTCAGTTTCATAAGATTCTGATATATCTCCAGTAGTACTTCTATTGTTCTTCCATCAGCACTAGGGGCCATTATATCAGTCATTCATAGATTTCCTTTTAAGGGTGCAATTGTACATCTGAAATTTCTGGAAGATTTATTTCATCTTAAAAAGTATTTGCAATCTCACTTTTTATTAGTGAAATGCCTATATTTTTGATTTTAATATAATTTATCTTCTTGTTGGGAGCCACCTACAGTAATTGAGAGTTGAAAAACAAATAAGTTTAATAAATTAGACAAACACAACACAGAGACTGATACACACAGAGACAGATATTATATATTAAAAAAAAAACAAGTGAGTGGTATATGTTATTTAATCTCAGTAAAATGCATTGCAATAGGTACAATAGGTATGCTACTGACAAGGTGCCCAACTATAGGCTGTGGATCAGTACAGGGCTGTACAAGTAATGGGCAAGCATCAAAACTTCAATTGTGCATGCATAGGATTAAGTTGCATGAGCAACTTCCCCCTGCTGCTTCCTCCATTGCTGCCACCAGTCTGTGAAGCTGGAAAGGTTTGAGATTGCTGTCTTATGGGATCAATAAAAATAAATGCTTGTATGTTGAGATGAAGTGGTCTCCATATATCATTCAATTTAATATCTGTAAGAATGGAATAGAGCAGAGTAGAGTAGAATAGAGTAGATAGAGTAGAGTAAGGTAAAGGTTCCCCTTGCACATAAATGCTAATCATTTCTGGCTGTAGGGGGCGATGCTCATCTCCGTTACAAAGCCGAAGAACCAGCGTTGTTCAAAGACATCTCTGTGGTCATGTGGCCAGCATGACTAAATGCTGAAGGCACACAGAATGCAGTTACCTTCCCACCAAAGTGGTCCCTATTTTTATACTTGCATTTTTTACGTTTTTTTCAAACTGCAAGGTTGGCAGAAGCTGGGACAAGTAATGGGAGCTCACTCCACATGCAGTGCTAGGGGTTCGAACTGCCAAACTGCTGACCTTTTTGATTGACAATGTAATACTCCTGTCGGAATCTGATTATATATGCACTTTGCTCAGGCTCAGAATCTTAGCCACCAAGCCACTTCATCCCTAGAGTAGAGTAGAGTACAGTAGAGTAGAACAGAACAGAACAGAACAGAACAGAACAGAAATATATGACACAAAGAAACATCAGTCTAGTTTGAATGTGTACATATACATAGCGGGGGTGGGGGGGAGAGTCCTATGAATTTACAAGACAGATGGCATGAGGATCAAAGCTGTCACAGAATCTAGTAGTCCTGCTATAGATACTTCAAAACCTCCTTCCAGAGGGAAGCAACCGAAACAGAGCATGAAGTGGGGATGTGAGGTCTCTAACAATATTTCAAGCTTTAAGCTCATAGTGTTTGTTTATTTATTTATTTATTTATTTATTTATTTATTTATTTATTTATTTATTTATTTACTTACTTACTTACTTACTTACTTACTTACTTACTTACTTACTTACTTACTTAACCATTTGTTGTCTGTTTGACAGGAATGCTTCTATCCAGTTATGCAGGTGTCCAGAGATAGCATAGGATTTTAGTTTTAGTAATAGTTTGTCTTGTACCACTGAATCAAAGGCTTTACAGAAGTGTATGTAGATTGAATCTATTGTTTTGCCCTGATCGAGTTTTGTAGTCCATATGCTTTTGTAGTGTAAGAGTTGCAGATTACAGGATAATTTTTTTTCTAACAGCAAATTGTTTATTAGAGACTAGATTGTTTGTCTCTAAGTGGAGGATAATGGATTGGTTAATAATTGATTCCATGACTTTACAGGTGATGCAGCATAAGGAGATTGGTCTGTAATTTTCAACTAGTCTGGGGTCTCCCTTTTTGAAGATGGGGATGACCATGGCTTGTGACCATAGTTTTGGCAAAGAGCTGGTCCTAAAAGATTTTTCAAAGATTATGTTTAGAAGTTCGGCTGTGGCAGTGGATAGCTTTTTGAAGAAGTAGGCACATATTCCGTCCGGTTCAATAGATAGCGATGGTTTTAGATTGCATAGTGCTTTTTCAACATTGTCTTCTGTAAAATCGATATGTATTAGATCATTGTAGTTGTCTGTGGTTCAACTAGGAGATACTGGGCATGATCCATTGCTGTTTACAAATACTGAACTTATAAGCAGTATCCTGACTAACAGGAAGTGAGCTTCCTATAATCTTCTCAGCTGTCCTTACTACTCTCTGTAATGTATGGCCCTTCTATCTGAGGCACTGCTGCCACAAAACCGTGAGGCAGTTTGTTAAAATACTCTCAATCGTGCCTCTGTAAAAAGTGGCCCAGACAGAAAGAGAAAGATGTGGTCTCCTCATTCAATCCAGGAAAAAGAAAAAGAAGTAAAAATCTCTAGCCGCTGTTATTTGATCCTTTTAGAATCCAGAAAGATTAGTAAAACAGTTGTCTAAATTATCTTGATTTTTCTTTGTTTGAACCATAAATTATTATTCTTTTTGTCCAATAATTTCAATATTTGACTGCCAAAAGCATAGTGATCTTTGAGAATTTTGGAATCTCTTCTCCAACTACAAAATCAAAAAGTGTTTTCACTGAAATCACTATTATTCTGGCAGATGTTGAATTTCCACTTAGATAAATGTGTGCAATCCATTTCTTGCTAAAAGCTTTTTCATTTGAAAGAACATGCATTTCTTATTAAAAACAAAAACAAAACCCTGTATCTCAGTATCTGTGTCTCTGTGTAGGTAATCTTCCTTCTTTTAGCTCTTCTGTTCCACCTTTTAATGTTCCATGAAAAAATATCATTATATCCGATGATTTCAATGTTTGACTGACAAATAGTTAGTTACTTCTGAGAATCTAAAATCTCTTCTCCAACTATAAAGTTAGAAAATGCTTTCATTGAAATTGCCATTCTTCTGGCAGATGTTGAGTTTCCAGTTATGTAAATCTGTGCAATCCATTTCTTGCTAAAAGCTTTTTCTCATCTGAATGTATATGCATTTCTTATTTTTTTAAAAATAAGCAAAAACAAAACCTGTAGGGGGGTATGTATGTGTGTTTGTAATCCACCTTCTTTTAGCTCTTAAATCCCAGGTTTAAATTACAAGGAACCAAAACATTAAAAATGGAAACTTCTTAAACATTAGCTGCATTTCAATCTGTACACATTACTTTGAATATGCAATACTAATAATAGCAAGCTGTTATTACTGTTGTTCTCAATTCTTATTATAGGAATGCTTGTGATTAGCCTTACAGTGAGCATTTCCTCTCTGTTTTATTTTTTACACTTTCTTTCAGGTTATTGATAAAGGATTCCCTATCTCCAACCCCAACCCTACTCCAACCAGGAGAAAATATTAGTGGCATTTCCATTGCTGGAATACAATTTTATAAGATAGCCAAAAGATGTTTCTGGAAGCTCTGTTTTTAATATTATTCTCTCCAGGGATGGGATTTAACTGATGTTACTACTGGTTTGGTGATTATGTTTTGCTCGCACATGCGCACACATGTACCAGACACGCACTGTGCATAGGTGTAATAAACCTTGAACTGGGCCACCTGGACAGCTGATGAGCGCTATCATGGGTGCACCGCATTTCAAAAGCTACTTTTTAACCGCTTTTTCAAGCTCAGCTGTGCCGTGCAAAGCAGCTGAGGTTGAAAAAGCAGGAAATAAATGATAGGCAAGAGCCAGGACGGGTGGGTGGGCCAAACAGCAGCAGACATAGAACCATTTTGTGTCTGCTGCTCTTCAGAGCTACCAGTTCTATAGAGCCAGGCAGAACGATAGTATCCCACCCCTGATTCTCTCCCTTAGCCTGTAAAATCCTGAGCTTCTCATGTTTCAATTGAATCTTATGAGATGATTTCATGTATGAGCTCCTCCATTGCAGTGGTGGTATTCAGCAGGTTCTGAACAGTTCTGGAGTAGTGGAAATTTTGAGTAGTTCAGAGAATCAGCAAATACCATCTCTGACTGGAGAGTTTACAGTATCCTTCCCCTGCCATGCCCACCAAACCACAGCTACAGAACCAGTAGTAAAAAATTTAAATCCCACCATATATCCAATGGTATTTTTCAGAAAACATAACTCTTTAGGGAAGATGTTGATCTGTGATGCTCTACAGATAATAACAACACCAGGCACCTACAGTTGTTTAGATGAAAGAGTAAGGTGGGGAGACAGAAGCAGTAACATTTAGCATAACATTTAGCATGGTTATGTTGATCTCAGGAGCGAGCTTAACTTCAAAGAGACTTGACTAACCTTAAATATAGATGAATTGACTGTCCATCTCTAGTGGACTTTAACTTGTACTCTTTGACTAGAGTAACTAGAAGTAATTAATTAATTAATTTATCTTCACTTGTGTAATTCCTTTATTCTTTCTTCTTTCTTTCTTTCTTCTTTCTTTCTTTCTTTCTTTCTTTCTTTCTTTCTTTCTTTCTTTCTTTCTTCTTTCTTTCTTTCTTTCTTTCTTTCCTTCCTTCCTTCCTTCCTTCTTTCCTTCCTTCCTTCCTTCCTTCCTTCTTTAATTTATTTGTGAGAAGGTAGTATATTGCTCAGAGTTGATTGACTCTGAGGGTGTATAAGCACTTCAAATAAATAACAAAAAGAAAAGGCTCAAGGATGAATTATATTACTTATGAGATGTTTCCCACAATACTTTCTTACTTCAAGAACATATTGTTGGACCATTTTTTTTATTTTTTTATTTAATATTGTTGTTGTTGTTGTCATCATCATCATCATCATCTTTGTTTTTTAACCAGTTAGTTAACATAATGTATTCTGGGCCTTTTCAGGAACTTTCTCTCTCAAACATACATGCAAATCCTCTTAAATGTATTTTTTAAACAAGGAAGAAAACTATCGTAATTTTTCAACTTACAATAAATGTAGGTGGGCTTGTATTATCTACGGTCATTTGGGCTGTGAAGTCAAATGGGAGGAAGCAGTATTTTTTCTAGTTTTAGAGTCAGTTTTTTAAAGTAAAATTAAACCTCTTTTCTTTCGCTGATGCTAATAGTTTCCATTTCAAAATAATTCAGTTATAGAGATGGGAGGGATTTTTGGAAGTGTAAAAAGAAAGGGGAATTGGAAGTAAGGTTGCTGTATCTGGAACCAAAAATCACTATATGGCTGTTATGAGGTTTTGGTTTTTCTTTTGATCTAGATATTTAAAGCTAGTTGGAGATCACATATGGTCTCAATGATCCAAACTGCTCACTCTTAATTTATAGCAAAGTAGTTCAGAAGGCTAGCTCTACATTTCTCTTTTGAATCCTAGCTTAGCTAAGTGATTCCGCTTTTGGCTGGAAACTATAAAAAGGTTTATAAAAAGGTAGCATAGAAAAAAGGCTGAATGCAGTATACATTTCTCCTGGTTTTAGCCTGCACATACACAGGCAAGCATGACCTGGGTAGAAGTCTTAATTAAGGACCCAATCAGTTCATTTTTTGCACCATAGAAAGTACTGCTTTCTTACATATGCCAGCAGTATGGCCTCTCCCATACATTTCAGGTAATGTGCCTCATTTGTCAACGCCATTTGTTAAGATATGGCAAAATAATATGACTAGAACAGAACAGAACAGAATAGAATAGAATAACAGAGTTGGAAGGGACCTAGGCAGTGGTGGGATTTAGCCAGTTCACACCAGTTCAGCAGAACCGGTTGTTAACTTTCTGAGCATTTGGTGAATTGGTTATTGGAAGAAATCTTTAGGGCAGAGAACTGATTGTTAAATTATTTGAATCCCACCACTGGACCTAGGAGGTCTTCTAGTCCAACCCCCTGCTTAGACAGGAAACCTTACATCACTTCAGACAAATCGTTATCCAATCTCTTCTTAAAAACTTGTAGTGTTGGAGCATTTACAGCTTCTGGAGGCAAGTTGTTCCACTGATTAATTATTCTAAATGTCAGGAAATTTCTCCTTAATTCTAAATTTCTTCTCTCCTTGATTTGTTTCACCTATTGCTTCTTGTCCTACCCACAGATGCTTTGGAGAATAGCTTGACTCCCTCTTCTTTGTGGTGAATTCCATCACCTTGGCTTCAGTGTGGATAACCTCTTTGGTGAACATTCTAATAAGCATTGTAAAGCCATCTCCTAAAATCCCAGAAAGTGATATATGAATATATTTCCAAATATTTTCATCTTCACAGCCTCCTATCCAACTGCAGAAAAGTCACAGAAAACTATTCTGTCTTATTTGACAATTCAGGCAGAGAAGCAAATCTATTCATATGCAAAGTTCTGTATTTTATTCATTTTACCAGGTGTTTTTCTTTATAAGATGATGAGTTAAGATTGTGTGACAATTGCTCCCACTCCTAAACTTGAAGTATATATTACGTGGTTTTGTTTTGTTTTGATCCAGTTAGCTGTTCTTTTAGTTAATAGAGTCGCCTGTATGCATTGGCAGGGCACGCCCTCTAATACTCATTCAGCCAATGGGGAGTGCTCATCTCTCCTAGTTTCCCCTGATATTTCCCATGTTTGGTTTTGTTTCCTTTCCAGAGTAGGAGAAGAAATCAATAATGGTCCAACATTTCTATTATGAAGGGAATTGGACTGAATTGAAGAAACTTACCTGACAACTCTTTGAATTAGGGCAGATCAGGAAATAGACTTCACAAATCTGACTGAAATCCTTCCTTTCTTCCTTCCTTTATAGTGGCCTATAGTATCTTAAAAATAATTATACACATAGCTAGGATATAGGTTCTAACACAGGCCTCAGACCACCAATCTCAGGCACAATACTAAATTTTCAAGGTCTTAGGAGTAGGCCAATTTCAACTCAGGGAAACAAGATATAAAAACATGGAAATAAAAATAGAACAGCTGTTGCAAATGAAAGCAAAGGTAATATCAATTGTAAGCGTGCAATTCCAAAACATCTGGAATGCCACTTGAACACCATTGGCACTGACAAAACCACCATCAGTCAATTGCAAAAGGCAGCTTTATTGAATTAACTTGCATACTGCAATAATACCTTTAATATTATTAAACAACATCTGCCTAAATAAGCAGTAAATACGTTTACTAAATTTGAAACTATCTAATATGTAAAGAAACTGGAATATATTTGAATGCTAAATGTGTTGCCAAGAGAAAAGGTAAATCAATTAAAGTAGCACTTTACAATCCACTTATAGGATGGAAGTGTCAATGTGCAGAAGTTTACTCAGGAAATATTCCTGAGAATCACAATTGTCAGCCCTCATGACTGACATATCTAAATAAAGATGCATGGAATTCCAAAATATGATTCAGTGTAAGTCTACACAAAGCCATTGTAAATATGTAAACATCGATATGTATGGAAATAAAACTTAAAACTTCAGAAGAAGAATCAATGAAAAAAAGATGTAAATTCCCCGAATAAATAATTCACCATGAATTGCTGCCTTACTTTATGAGTGTAACATATGTTGAGCTCTTTCAAGCTGACAAAAAGATTTCCTTAGACAGAAATGCCTTTGGAATATCATCAAAGGTTTCTAAGGCATGTTAAACTGTATCTATTGCGACGGCACTATAAATAGTGGATAACATTTGGTGATGATTTCTTAATCACCATTGAATTACTAGAAAGATAAATGTAGCTTTTGTTGGAATGTTACTGTAACTGGTTGTGGTCTGAATCCTTTATCATCATTATCACTAGATCTTGATCCTTCTTGCTGGAGATGATTACAGTACAAGCAGTCTGTCTCCTATCACATTTGTTGAAATTGATTAGCAATCAATACATTAGTAATGAATTCCCAAATGTATTAAGTCACTGGAGCCTTGTCAATGAATATTCCTTTCTTAAAATGTTTAGTTTCTAAAATGTTTACCTCTTAAGGAAATGCTACAGTATTTTTCCCCTCTCTCTCTTTGAAAAATATGATGCCACCAAATAACAATAAATAGAACAAATATGCAAGAATGGGAACAGGAAGGCTAGGGGTCTGCATGAGATAAGGCTTCCTGTGAATTTCAAAAACAGCTGGAGTCACCAAAGCTGTTGGTCTGTGGGGTGTCTTTAACCTGCCACCTGGTTATGTTTAGCCAGGGTGTATGTTGTTAATTGTTTTTATTGCTTTGTGCTTGTAAGCCTCTCAGAATCTCTTGGAATGGCTAAGGTGAAGTGAGGAGAGGAGATATTATATAATATCATAGTAACTGGAACATTGGGCCCTATTAATTGTTCAGTGATAAGAAACTCCATAAAGTTCTTAAGTTTGGCAAGAAAAACAAAAAATAAAAACCAAACAGATGCACAGATACAAGTTAGGTGGTGTCAGCTTAGCAGTAATATTTGAATGTAATCCCACTACCCAGAATAAGAGTTCATATGAACTTTTAAGGATAGGAAAAATAATCTGAATATACTTAAAGAAGGAAAACTGAATTTGTTTTTAGATGTTAAAATAAACTACAATTAACAAAAATAATAAACAGAAGGAAATATCCATATAAAAAGTAGAAATACCGATACTGAACTGAGTCACAGTAAGCTCACAATTAAATCTGGATCATAGAGCACTATACAACATCAGCTTCTCATTTTTAGAATACAGATTCTTTTCAGAAGTAGAAAACAAAGTCATACCATTATATTTATTCCTTAAACTCAGCAGAATGACTTTCTTTTCAGTAACAGTGAATTATCTTCTTTACCATATCTCGGGTTCAATAGAACTAAAGCTCTTTATGAGCTTTGATATTGTTTTCTGTTTGATTGACTGTCTAACATTAATCACTGTTATAATCTCCCCCATACCCTAATCAAGGAGCTACCAAAGAGAAAATACCTCCACACTCACTCACACTGATGATGTTATCCAGTTGGTTAATGAAATCTCTGTAAACAAATGATCAAGTGCTAGGCTTCCACAGTTCAATCCTAAACTACATGTATATATGTATGTGTATAGACATATACACACATTGTTTCCTCAGTGGTTACTGGCTATAAATGTGGATGTTTCTTTCTATTTTTCTTCTTTCCTGTCTGAGCTGGAATTTCAGTTTCATTCACATTCCTGAAACATAACTTTAAAGCTTTCAAAGAATTTAGCATGGTCTGTGGATCAGAAAAGCATGTGCAAAATCAATTTGTTACTGAAGCTAAAGAGCAGGTGCTGAGAAAGAGCAATGGGAGAGATGGACTTAGGATATGGGTCACTGGAAAATGTTTGATCTTAAGTGATGAGATGGGATACTGGTGAAAAAAATACACTTGAAAGTCAATGAATTGCCAAAGTACAGTAACAACAGAAGCTGCAATTGAGCAGATATAAAACCATAATGTAGCTTTCGGTAGCATTTCTGTTCCAAATGGAACAATATTTTGTCCCAAATCACAAAGATCAGTCTTTTTACATCTTGGAACACTTTGATGACATTCTTTACCTCAAAGTGAAATATTTATCCACAGCTTATCATCACTGTCCAGAATTCAATCAGTTAGTTCTTCATGAATGCACCCCTTGAATTTTTTTTCCTGGCATAACCTGTAATTTAAACTGAAAAAAAATCTTTCTAGCATTTAAATATGCCAAAATCATATCCTATGCTTTTGTGGTAGCACTGAGAAATGCAGAGGCACAAGGAAATTTTTTGCCATTACTTTACTGATTGTTTTAAAAAGTAAATTTACCATGGCTGTTTATAAAGTGATGCTAATGTATTTGTTGCTTAAATCATTTATAAAGTTACCCATCTCATAACCAGAGGTGATATTCAGCCAGTTTGGACTGGTTCTGGCGTACCGATTGCGGAAATTTTGAATAGTTCAGAGAACCAGCAAATATCACCTCTGGCTGGCCCCGCCTACCTGCACCTGCTCTATCCTATCCTATATTCCCTTGTTTTTTTTAACTCAGCTGATTCATGCACCAGAGCTGATTATTGCACCTCAGGTGAGTTCACCTCACCTGCACTGACAGAGGGTGATTTTTGATTGCTGTGTGCGTGCACAAAGCGCTCTCTCATAGAACCAGTAGGGGAAAAAATGAAATCCCACCACCGCTTATAACAGTGGTTCTGGCTGGTACAAAAGAATTAAAGCATTACCTACAACCAATAACTCATGATACCCGAGGCACACACAATGTATCTCAGTCATGGGGAAAAAAAACATCAGAGGAGAGGTCTCCTAAACTCTTGGTTCAAACAGTAGGGCAACCAAGACAATTCTAGCCTTCTGAAAGGACAACAGAATAAGACATGCAAATATCCCAGATGCGATTGTTCCATAAGTTATAGATGGTTATGCTTATTTTTTGAAATCTAGAGATCTTTAGTGTTGGGAATTGATCTTTTGAGCCACTTTCCTTAGACTCTCATCATCCTAAAAATGGTTCCCAAAGCAATTCCTTTCTTAGCTGAAGTCCAGCATCTCACTGAAGGTTTTTCTCTACAGTACATATTCATACTCCATTGTGAAGATTGTGTTTAGCCTGGTAAGCTAGAATTCCTTATTGATTCCAGCTATCTCCAATTATGTAGCTGCATGCCAGCCAATTGTGCTCAGTGGGGGCATAGTTTGGCCACTGTAGCCCTTGAAACATCCACCCACCCACATACAGCAAAACTAATCTCTGGCAGTAGAAAGAGTAGTTTTGTCCATACCACTTTAAGTGTAATGGAAGAGTTCAAGTAACATCCCCTTTGATTTATATCCAATATTGTATAGAGTTATGAAACCTATCCTATCCTAGGTTTCTTATTGTTATTATATACGAAATTGCAAGGAGATATATAGACATATGTATGTATGTATGTATGTACGCACGTATATAAAGAAAACAGTATATATATAAAACAGATATTCTTAAATTTTTTGTAATGATATATAAGACTGTAGTAACATTTTTAATAAACAACTTTTTAATGCCCTCAAGTCATACTGTTGTTTGTAGTCAGCCATCTTCTTGCAGCAGCTAAGTAGCTTCTTTGCAGAGCATAATTTGCATTTATTAAACTGCTTGCTAATAGATGGTACCAACCTATCTGATATCTCAACCCCAAACCATGCAGTTCATCTTCAATTCTTTAATGCAATTCATCTGCTAATTGCTAATTCTTGATCTTCCTTGCTTTATTCTCTACAATTTCTGCTGTTATTACATTTCATTTCACCTTCTTTTTTTCTTTCTCCACCTTTATTCAAGTTGCATTCTTGTTGCATTTCTTTGGTTTGTCCCATAGCTTGCCCAGAACTGCACTGTTTCTTCCCTGTCCAATTTTGGCTGGTTCATTGTAATCTCTCCATTGATTGATTGGTAGATTGTTTCTGATTCAACTGCAATTGAAGATTTTTCCTGCAGTGTGCAATTCAAGCTTTATATGTTATGATTTTCTTGACTATAGCTGTTATTTGCTGCTTTATCATTTCCAGTGCTTCCTTGATTTTCCTTGCCTCTAGGTGATATTTCTTGATCAGGTATTCTTTTGTCTCCTTCTTCCTCATTTTCATTTCTTTCATTGTTGTAGCTTGCTTGAATCTGATCTTAGCATGCTCATCTTATTTTTCCAACCCGATCTTCCATTTTGGTAATGCTTTGTTTGGCTTTTTTAAAAAATATTTTGCATTCAGGGTTTTCAGTTACAACTGCAGCTGTGCTGTATATCAGTGGCTTGTTTCATGAATATATTTACTTGGTTCAAGTTATAAAAGATATGTGATTTTTTTCTTCAAACTCATACATTGGGTAAAAATCAAATAATTATTTACCTGTTCTGAAATGAATGGGTGTTTGTGTCTGTATATTGTATATAAGTATACATATTCTACACAAACATGCACAGAGACACACCAATGCATATATGCACACACACACACACGTACACTGTAACAAATACAAAAATTAAAAGAAATTAATTGCTGTCCACAATTTGACTGAAATATAAAGCCCTATTACTATAAGTTTCCCCAGAAAGCAGTCTTTACACCAGATCTGGGCATTTTATAGCCCCCAAACCACATCCAGTCCTGTGACTGTCACTGACCAAGCTTCAAGGATTACTTTTATTTTCCAATTTGGTTGTTTTTAGGACACTAATTACTACTTGAAAAAATATTACTAATCACAGTAGACTATATCAGTATAATTAAGGATAAATAAGTTGTTTTCATATAAGCATATTCCTAGTACAATGGAGAATTGTTCACATTTCTGAATGGAGCATGGGGTATCTGTCATCATTTGAATGAAGAAAATGAATTGGACACAAAATATTCCTCTTGGTATACATTGAAAACAATGCAAGGTGGGCAGTTCAACAGTGGTATTCAGCAGGTTCTGACCAGTTCTGGAGAACTGGTAGTGGAAATTTTGAGTAGTTCAAAGAACCAGCAAATACCACCTCTGACTGGATATTTTACAGTATCCTTCTCCTGTCATGCCCACCAACCCACAGAACTGGTAGTAAAAAAATTTGAATCCCACCACTGAACAGACTGTACTGTATTGTAGTATAAGTGAAATGTGTAAGATGACTACATATAATTCCTCTGCCTCTTACTGACCAGGAAATTATATAAAATATAAGTGCAGTCTGTGAATGTGGTAAGCTAGGTAGTTTTAGAAGAATGTTATCATGGTTGCAATTTAAGTATTTCTTGTTTGAATGCTTTGTTTCAGATATACCATGTTTTATTTTGTTTTCAATTTTAATTTCCCACTAGATACTGGTTTTACTATGAGATAAGAGCCATCTGAAATATTTATTGCTGACTCCTCATTATGGCTTCCGATGGAGTTCTTATGTCTACTATTAACCTCACCCCTTTCCTAAGAGGTCTGTACGGGGGTGCATAAGCGCACCAATGTGCTTACCATCCCTATCCTATTGTTTTCTTTTTTATTTTTCTTATATGTATCCATGTATTCATAACTATGTTTTACTTATATCTATTATCTTGTAAGCAATTGACAAAATAAATAAATAAATAAAAATAAATAATAAATAGTGTCAACCAATTGTCTTCACATCACTTAATAATAACATTATTGCACTTTTTCACTTTACCTGTAGAACAAATTATTGTATCAAACAGGGACACACAGAAGGTAATGCAGAACTTTTACACAGAGCTTTATAAGAACAAATAAGAAAGACAGTAGTTTGATACTTAGAGCAATAAAGCTTTTACTTGATCCCCACAAGGCAAAGCTAATATCACTTTTCACATCTTCCTTGAAGAATCTACAAATATGATGTGCACAAAGAAGCAGTAGCATAGGAAGCAAATGAAGTAAGGCAGTTCTGTGTGATAGCATCCAATAAAACAAAGTTGTAAATGGAGTATCAAAGAACAAATACATGCCACTAGAAAGGATTTGTTGATGGCAGCAAAACCAATTTTATTTTGGGTTAATAGGATTACAGGTTATTTTTGCAGGAAAAACAAAAAAAATGTCATCCACAACAGAGAGGCACTGTGATGAGATATAAAGTGAGAAGATAAAGAACATCACAGTCATTTTAATATTTAAACAAAACAACAAATTACTTAATTCATATCTTAAAATAGGTGGTAAACAGATTTTCTTATATCACAATACATATAACACAACATGTAGAGATTTCTAAATTAAATAGAGGTTTCAAAATAAATCAGAATTTCTGTATTAGATGTTAGCACATTCAGAGTTTTCTGAATTCAATTGATTTACTAATCAAATCTATCAGATTTGGAGAGCCAGTTCAAAAGTTTAACCACATGGAAATATAAATGACTTTTGAACACTGATTCAAACTGGATAGAAAATCTGAATGAAACAGTCAAGCTGAATCACTTTGTCTTCTGATTCTTAAACCAACATGAACATTAATAATAAACCATAATCCAACATTCCTCAAAACATGTCATTATAAATGAACCAGAAATATCAAATTTCATCCCAATATTTCTTTCTAGCAATAATCCAATCTTAACTCAACTTTTCTTTCATTAAGGGACAACACCTTCCACATTAAACAATAGTGCTATCATGCATATTCTGCATTTTTCTATTCAACTGCAATCATTACTGAATGGAAGAGGCATAATGGAATCAAAGAGAAGAGAATTTAGTGTAAAGATAGGGAATTCAAAATAGGCTTAGTAATAGCATATGTATATTCATTAGAAGGAGAGAATCTATATTAGTTTACCAGGAGGTGGGTAATCATCTTACTATGCAGATGTTTGCAAAAATCTTTTTGAGTTGTTAGATTAAGCTCCATCTATATTTAGCAAGGCCTGATAATTCATCAAGCTTACACTTCGGAGTCTGTGTCACACAGAGGGGCAAAGGAAGAGAGTATTAACATTGAACCTACCATCTAGGATTTGAAACTGTATGGCAGATAATCCTTTATGGACAAAGTACATGACCCACAAACCTTCCCAATGGATAAGTAGTCCCATTTTGGAGTTTGTTTAGGAAGAAATAATATGACATTATTTGCCACTTTGAACATTGTTCTTCGCCGCTCATGCTTCACCGCCACTGCATTGGGACAGAAAAATATACAAGATAACAAAGGGGGCCTTGGAGATTTCTAATCCAACCCCTTGTTTAAGCAGAAATTCTGTACCATTTCAGACAAATGGCTGTCCAACCTCCTCTTAAAAAACCTTCATTGTTATCTTTTAACCCCAAAATTGGCTAGCTAGATTGAGTGATGCTTGGTCAAAGATCAACCTAGAAATTGGTTGGGAGTAAATTCTAACTAGAAACTGTCCATAATTATTTTTTACCAACATAACCAAGACTGATATCACGTTATATATTCAAGCAAAACAAAAATTAAAAATAAAAACCTTGTGAGATTTTGAGATGTTGTTGTGTATTGCATTTGGTATATCCATGATCAAATACCCCAAAATTGACTTGTATGTCTGTGGGTATGATTATGTTTATATATTCACAAAGGCTTGCCTGTAATATCCTTATTTTTTTTTTACTTCAATGTCAGTGGTTTTTGAATTCTACAAATTCAGTTCCAACTTTAGCATGTTGGTGGTGGGATATAGGTGTATTGAAAATTGCTGCTGTTGTCTCTCCTCCCACTCCACTGTTGCTGAACTGGAAACATTTTCTTATAATAACATCTTTGACTTAGAATCTATGACTTAGATTAACAGAGTTGAAAGGGACCTCATAGGTCATCTAGTCTAACCTTCTAAATGAAAATGTGTGTATTGCTTGAATTACAATGAAGGACAGGCGTAGGGTATCGAAATCATGCTTTAGCCGCTCATGTATTTTTTTCCTTATTTTTTTTTAAAGAGAAACCAGGTTCTTTTCTATAAAATTAAGTGACAATTGTTGAAAAATACAAAATGGCAATTTACACTCATACTGATAGTCCTTGACTTACAACCACAATTGAGTCCAAAACTTATGTTGTTAAGTGAGACATTTGTTAAATGAGTTTTGCCCAATTTTATAACCTTTTTTGCCACAGTTGTTAAGTGAATCATTGCAGTCGCTAAGTTAGTAACCCAGTTGTTAAATCAATCTGGCTTCCCCATTGACTTTGTCAAAACATTGCAAATGGTGATCATGACCTTGGGACACAGCAATGGTCGTAAGTATGAATCGGTTGTCAAGCAACTGAATTTTGATCATTTGATTATGGGGAATGCTATAAAGGTTGTAATTGTGAAAAATTGTTATAAGTCAACTTTTTCAGTGCCATTGTAACTTGAACAGTCACTAAATGAACTGTTGTAAGTCAAGGACTACCTATGATATTCAGCAATTTCCTTTTTCTCAGTCTAACACAGAATGAATACATTGAGCTAAATGGAATGGAGAATATTGCCATATACTTTTTGGAGAAACAGAAATATAAATTCTGAACATAATTATTGCATTTTTCAAAAAAGATACTTCAAAAAAGATACTTTTTTATAGGATTAATTGCAAATCAATTAAATTAAAAACAGCTATAAAGTTGTAAAATGCAAAATGGATAAGATTTCTCTAGGAATACAATCCAGTTTTAAAATGCAGGGATGATTAAATGTAATGTTAAGCTCTTCTAGTAATATTGCCTCTCAATATAAAAACTGGATAAACAACCACATAAATGAATGTGAAATAGAATGGTGCTGTCACATCAGCTAAGGTCTTAAAATGAAAACATATATAATTAAGAAAATAATTATGTTTATTTTCTGGGTGTTTTTTTTGCTGTCATTTATTTATTGGCATTTATATCCTACCTCTTCTCTGTCACCTTGAAGTGGCTCACACAGAAGTTTCTCTAATTTTATTCTAGACATAGCAATAGTAAATATTACATTAAAGCAAGAATTGGGGGACATTAAAATAAGGATAGAATGGAGGACAATTTCTTCTTTATTAAACAAATAAGAGATGAAGATGTAGAAACATGAATTTCTCACTTTTTCTATAAATGTGAGTGTATGGGAAAGATAAAGAGAGAGAACATGAACATTAGAAGTTAAAAATGTGAAAACCATGACTTAGTAATCAAAAATGAAATGAAAGTATAGGCAGTCTAATGAAAGCTTTATAAGCAGTTGCCTTTCATTTCTGTGTTTCATTATACATTGTATCCTTTTAATAAAAGCTAGCTTTCGTACTATAAACATTTGTTACTAACTTTAATTCAAAGAACTCTCTTGCTTTCAGGAATCTTAATGAAGTATGTCTTTGTAATCCATCTATATGCCACCCAAGATAGAAAGCAATACAGTAGTTTCCACCATATTTCAAAAGCCCTCAGTTCCCATCCTTTTGCAAACTATCACTTCAGACTAGTAGCAATTTATGTCCCTTTTCTACAGTTAAGGAAAGAGAATACAGGATATCAAACATACCCACCCACCCAACCACCCATGCACCCCCCACACATAAAGGGTTCTATCTCTGTCTCTGTATCTCTGTCTGTCTCTGTGTGTGTGTGTTTGTGTGTGTGTGTGAGAGTGAGAGAGAGAGAGAGAGAGAGAGTCCCTCTCTCTCTTGGTCAGTGCCAGTGTCAGTGTCGGTATATGCATCTTGTCACGGGCTAGGGAGTCCACACTGAAAGATGACAAGATGCCGCAAGGATGTTTGAACACTGAGAACACTGAGGTGCTAGGCAGATAATAGGCCACTCTCAGGAACGATGGCACCCTCAGGCTGGAATCGACTCAGAGAGAGTCTGCTCTATTTCTGAAGACAATCCCCCACCTCATTCCTAGATGATTATAGCAAAAGTGAAAGCATGCAAAAAATGTCAGCAAGCCTTCCTCTCTCCCCCGCCTCAACAGAATGGCAGGACACAATGGTGAACCTAACCCACGGCAGTGCCTTGCTGGCCTTATTCTGCAGGGGCTGGGGTGGTCTTCCTGCCAAGTGGCTGGTCTTGTATTCTGCTGCTCGACACCCTTCTTGGCAGCATTTGAAGTAGGCATTGGAACACGTTTGTGGGTTTTGTGCCTTCATCGCCTCTCTCTTCTCTGAAACTGAAATGAGGTCTCAGTGTTAACAGGCATAAAATAGTTGAGAAAGATTCAGAAACTCTTTAACTACATATTTTGCTGCATGGGAATGGATGTAGCATCAAGTTTCAGCCTAGAGGCATTTTAGTAACTACGCTATTGAAAGTACAGTAATTGTAGTATATCGGAGGTAGTGAGTCAGTTATTTCGGCTAATCTGCCACAGTCCTCTTCAACTCATTCTACTCTAAATAAACTATATCCTGAGTGCTTCCAGGCACGAGGCAGACATCAGCAGTAAAGGTCACTCTGAATTCTTTTTCAGCTCTGCAACTTCACCGCATACATGCACACACAAACACACACACATATACCCTCATACGATTTCAGCTATCACAATATAGATTATAATAAAAATACAAATAGTTGAGCCTTTAAAAAATTGTTGCTTCATAGAAACTTCCACCATATGTACTTGGGAAATGGAATAAAAACATTTCATGTTTTTGAATACTTAACACGACACCTTTGGACATTTCTGTTTATTAGCTAAAACAAGGAAATAATGAAGAGATAGATTATAGCTGTTATTTAATTTACATTGTAGGGATTGTTTCTGCATATTTGGAGAGAAAAGAAAATTGGATATACAGCACATAAAAAGAATGTACAGATTTGCTGAATTATTGCTGTCTTTTCTCATTCCCAGAAATTTTAAATAAATTGCTTCTGGTTTGAAAAGGTAATTTCTGAAAATGAAATTCTTTAGTACTCCCAGAATAGAATAAAAATATCACAGGGTTGGATATTTTATGTTTTATGTCCACTTAGTTGGTAGCAAACTGTATTGCATTGATTGGTTCTAATTTGAAATAAATAAGTTAACAGCTACAAAAACAACTGCAGCCAACGTTGTGCTTACTTTATTTTTCTTTTTCTTTCTCTTTTTTTATTTTTTTTATTTTATTTTTAAAAAATTGCATATCTCTATTGACATTGTTAACAGTATTGTGTCATCAATAATACATATACTTATATTAATTCCTATACATTAATTCTTATTTCTTGTTCTACCCATTTATACCATTTATCCCAAACCGCATAATATTTTATTTTATATATTTTATTTATTTTGTCAAACAATTATTAGATAACAGGTATAAGTATAAACATGGTTATAAATACATGAAGTGGATACGAATAAGAAAAAAAGAAACAATAGGACAGGGACAGTAGGCACGTTTTGGTGCGTTTATGCACGCCCCTACAGACCTCTTAGGAAAGGGGTGAGGTCAACAGTAGAAAGTCTAATGTTGAAGATTTTGGGGTTTGGGGAAGAAACCACAGAGTCAGGTAGAGTATTCCAGACATTGATTACTCTGTTGCTGAAGTCGTATTTCCTGCAATCAAATTTGATGCAGTTTATCTTTAGTTTATATCTATTTTGTGCTCTTGTATTGTTTTGGTTAAAGCTGAAGTATTCATTGACAGGTAGGACATTGCAATATATAATTTTTTGTACTATACTTTTTATATTATATTATACTATATTTCCGATTCATCCTTGCCTTTTAATTCGGCTGTGAGTTTATCCATCTCAGCACAGTCCAGTATTTTTGTATCAGCCGTTAATATGTGTAAAATGATGTATTGGATTTGTTTGCTAAATTTCCCTTTAATTATTCCTAATAAGAATATTTCAAGTTTACATTCTATCTTAAAAAACTATTTATGGAATGCACTTTCTAATTCCAAGCTGCCGTACTGCTCTTTCAAGCCCCTCCCCCCCACCTTTCTGTTGGCAACTCTAAAAGACCATAGAAATATTTTATGAGTTGACAGTTTGCTCCTTGGGAAAGAAAAAAAGAAGGAATCAGAAAAAAAAAATGGAGGAAATACAGGTTTTTAAAAATATCAGAAACACCAAAACAAAGAAACATTAGAAAGACATATTTCTAACAACCTTTATCTGTCATTTTCCCCCTTACTTTCTTTCAGGGTGTTTATCACCTAGTTTCTAAAAAATTTTAAGAGCATATGAAGCTGAGCAGAAAAAATGTTCATTTTTTTAAATATGAGATGAGTTTCAAAAGTTTTAGTTCCCATTTTAATTGTTTGAATATTCTCAATAGGCTGGAAAATATTACCCATGTCTTTGCCAAGCTTTCACTTGAGCTAATATTGTCAAAGACAAATAAGAGAAACTGTGAAATTTAAATATTTAAAAGTCTCAATTATTTCAATGCTCTCAGAATTGTTTCCAGGACAACTAGCAGGAGGTAGAACAACACTAGCTCTCTCCATGCCTGGTAATGGGGAAAGGATGGAGAAAACAGGGAAAACAGTTTATTTCTCACTATGTCAGCAATGGCTGGCTTTGTGAAGCTAGTGAAAACTGCTAACTCCTATTGATTCCAAGGCACTCAACAGCCTTTCAGACCTAAATAATTGTTGTCATCAAGTTTAAATCAGTGCTTTTGGATAACCCATTAGGGAAGCCTTTAAAGACTCATACAAGCCAATTGTATTAAAATAATAGTTCTGGAAAGGCAGTTAAACTAACAGGGGCTGTGAAATAGTTGCCCTAGCAAAAGAAAATTGCCACCTGTTGTTTCAGTGCAAAGACCAAAAATCTATACAGCCTTCATGTTGGTGTTTTTGTTGGTATCAACTTCAGTTTACTACCTATTGGAATAAATAGATTTTATAGAATTTTTCTCAATGGAAGCCAGCTTAGGAGATCAAAGTGGAAATAAAAATGATTGATTGGCATGGGGAGTTGATAATGGAATTCAGCTTATTGATCTCATTTCTTCATAAGGTTTAATTTGGTCTTACCTGCAATAAATCTAAAGGAAGAGGGATTCCTATACAATATTCCCCACAGTCAACATCTTAAAGGTATTTCCTGATACTATTATATAAAATGGTTATTAATAATAAACCATTGCTTTCAAGAAGACTTGCCTGTAACTGAGTGGGGCCTTTCATTTGAGGAAGTACTCCTGGTTGAAGATATTCCTTTGCTTTTTTTAAGCAGCCATAATACTATAAAATATGTGTGTACATTGTGTATATGTGTATATATTTACCATGTGTCCATGCACACAGTTATAATAGAAAGAAAAATGAACGTGATTCTTTCCAAGTCTTCTGTGATTTTACAAAATTCTAGATCACTGGTTCCCATTCTAGACCTGTGTGAAACAGCTTGGCTTCAGTTCAGTAAGATGATTGCTGAGGTGACACAATCCTTATTCTATTAAGAAATGTTTGGCATTATGTCAGGAAGCTGACTAAAGTTTAAGATGTGATGGACTTCAAAAACATCTCTCTGAAATTTTCACTTAATCCACTTGGTATACTATGGATATACAAAATGTAATTTAATTTTAGATATTTGTATGAAAATAACATATTCGCTAAGACTGAATTAATTTCTAGGTGGCATATCTTAGTTAAAACTCATTTTGTATTAATTCTAGACTGCTGCATCTGTGACATCATTCAAATCATATTATTTCCCCTTAGAAAAACAATAACCACAAACACATGTGCTGTGCAGAGCAAAAGCTTTCACAAATTTATACAAACATTTCCTTATTCATATCCTGGCTTACATTCTGGGCTTTCACAGTTCTTGTTTATATGAAGCCAGTTAACATACAATTGTGCATGGTCAGGCTTTTCCCTATATACCCTCTTTTGAATGTTCTGAAAAAGTTTATGCAACTTGAACAATGTAGAATATGAGTAGGATCTAATAGTGCCCAGATGATCAGTTTTCTTTTCTAACGTGGACCTCTCATGTTTTTACTTTGGATCAGCCTAGTTACAGTTTAAGCATACCAAAAAGGGTTCTTGATTTACCTGACAGTACATCTTGGCAGTTTATTCAACTTAAGCATGAAGCTATAAGTTAGAGGTTCTGCAGACTTTATGGTGATTTCTAAACCAGTATGTCTTTTTTATAGGAAGATGGTGAAATGGTTGAAATAGAAGAATCAAGAACCATGGAGTTTGAAAGCATCTTAGAGGTCACAGAGCCAACCTTATATTTCCTGCAATGAAACATCTATCCAGCCTCTATTTTAAAATTTCCAGTAAAAAATAACATGTCATCCCATGAGGCACCCCATTTAATTATAGCATCATACAATTCTTCCTAATATGAAACTTGAATCTAATTTCATCCCATTGCTTCAGATCCTACTCTATGGAACAACAGACAACAATTTCTTCTATAGCAATCTCAATTTCTTCTCCATATGACAGCCATCTATATATCTAAACTTTGCTGTCATATTTCTCTTCAATCCCTCCTACTGATTAAACATGCAGTTCCTTCTTTTTCTCCTCTTTAGACACATACATGTATGTATTACAAATGCTTACAAATCATCCATTTATCAAACTCCAAATCTGTCACAATAAATATTATAGAACTGAAACCATAATAACACATAATTCATCATCTGCATCATCCTTAAACCATAATGAGTCTCAGTAAAACAGAGAATTTTTTAAAAAAATTGAGAACTTGTAAAACAGCCTGCTCCAAAAAACAGGCTGGAGGCTTAGCATCAATAACGTGCTCTGTAACGGGATAATAACAGCACATCAATAGGGCATTCTATTATAGTAATGTTCAATGTATTTTAGGAAGAAAACTCTTTAAATATTTGCCAAAGTATTTCCTTTACTCCACTGAACATCAAAGCACAAGATAAATATATTGCCAAGAAGAAGTGCATAGTGCATTAAGTAGAAAAGAACATGTCAAGGTTAAACATAGCTGGTCTTTTTATCAAAACCATGAGTGTGTTTTCTCTGCAGGTTAGTATGCTCCAGGGCCTTCAACTGCCAGGCTTTCCCTTCTCCATATCATTGATCACTTTCAGCCAAGTGACACCTCCACTGGAGAGTTAGCTTATGTCCCTTTAAGCTATTTTATACTAAAGAAAATAGCTTTTGAGGTGGACCTTTGACAAAATGCAAACTGTCAATCTGATCTTGTATGTGATCACGGTGTCCTCATTTCACCACCTCTAGCAAGCTTGCCCTCAAAGAAAGGTAGCTTATTGACTGGTTATGACATTTCCTTCTTTGAGGTCATCGGTATTTTTTTGTCTGCTAAATACTTACAAGTCTTTCCCCTTAATTTGTTATTTAAAAGACTTCATGGATTTCTTCTTACCCAATGGAAGTTCAGAATGACTTTAATGTTGAATTTCAGAAAAGATAATGATTATAAGAGTAGTCTTTTAAAAAATCTTCCCCCACTTACCTTTGGCCCTCTTCTCTTGTTAGGTTGCCCAGCTAATTAATCAAATGCATGTCATTGCAGTTCAATGACTTAAGTTCAAACTAGTTTAGCATTTATCTTGCTCAAATGATGCCATCAATTTATTATTGTTATATTGATATTGGGTATATCTCTATATCTCTGGATTGATATAGAGTATTCCTCTTGACTGGGGGTGGGTGGGTGGGCTCCAAGGATCCTTCCAAATCTGTTGTTCTATAATTCTATAATTCATGTTTAAAAAGAGCAAAATGTGATAACCTTCTTGTTTTTGGATTTTCTAACTGCCTTGCCACTACCCTTTCAGAATACATAAATGGAGTGAAATAGAACATATTAATCTCCTGATACAGGGATTTTAAACTAACTGCTGTGCTGTGTTTGATAGTTTTCCATTTAATTTCCCTTCTTTTCCTACTTCAATCAGTTCCCAGTAATCCCAGTGTTTTCATTATAATTCTGAAATGTTGATCATTTCTGGGTGATGATGTTGATCACCCGTTCATTTTACCATTACCATGAAGGCTAAAATTAAACTGACATACAAAAAGTGGTCAGCATTATCACAACAGAATATTAAGAGACTCTAAAATATTACTAAATAAGTTTTTATTTTTATTTTTTTAAATGTATTTTAATTCAGTTTAAAAGGAAAACCTAACTTATTTTCTTGCCTTTGACTCAGTAGTGGGATCCTACCTTAGTCACTACTGGTTCAATGGGTGATCATGCGTGTGCGCACACCCCTAACGCATGCATCCCTAACAAGCCAGGGAGGGTGTTTTTAAAACTATTAGTACGGTGAGCGGGAGAGGCAGATTTGGCGGTTATAGGGGGCCACATTCTGTTTTGGGAGCGCGCCCCCGCTATTTGATGGCGGTGGCACGCTCCGACCCCCTTGTTTTGTCCCGTTCCCTGGGGGGTGTGAGCGATTGGGCCCTGGGCCTTCGGCTGATGTTGTGTAACGCCAGGTCCGTTATTAATAAAGCCCCCCTCATTTATGATCTGATTTGTGAGGGGGGAGCGGACCTGGTGGGTGTTACCGAGACCTGGCTGGGCCCAGAGGGGGGAGTTCCCCTTGTGGAGATGTGCCCAGCCGGGTTTCGGGTTTTTCATCGGCCGAGGGCCCAGGGGAGGTGCGGGGGTGTTGCGGTGGTTATTAAGGAGGATCTGTGTCCGAGGGAATCCACTGTTTCTCAGACGATCGGGTGTGAGTCTCTTTTCGTGAAGTTCGGCCCCAAGGTACAGGTGGGCTTGTTGATCGCATACCTGGCTCCCTGCTATGCGGCATCAGCCCTGCTTGAGCTCCTGGAGGTTATAGCCGGCGTGGCGGTTGAGACCCCCAGGCTTATGGTCATGGGGGATTTCAACCTCCCTTCTGCCGGCGGTACCTCGGGGATTGCTCAGGAGTTCATGGCTTCCATGACAGCCATGGGCCTGGCCCAGTTAATTCGGGGCCTACTCATGTGGGAGGTCACACCCTGGATTTAGTTTTTGTCTCTGATCAGTGGCAGAGTGGTCTGGGTGTAGGGGATATAGTTATAGAACCCCTGTCATGGACAGATCACTCGCTCCTGAGGCTCGACTTCCGTTCCGCACCCCCCGACCGCAGGGAGGCGGGGCCGCTTAAATGGTACCGCCCCAGGCGCCTGATGGACCCGGATAGGTTCCTGATGGAGCTTGGGCCATTTCCCGAAGCTCACACACACGACTCGGTTGAGGACCTGGTTGCTACCTGGGATAGGGTGGCTGCTGGGGCCCTTGACCGGGTCGTGCCCTTGCGGCCTCTGACCCGGTGCCGATCCCAAATGGCTCCTTGGTTTTCTGAGGAGCTAAGGGAGATGAAGCGCCGGAAAAGACGCCTAGAGAGTAGTTGGAGGGCTAGCCGCTCTGAGTCTGACCGAACACTTCTACGATCTTATATTAAGACGTATTTAGTGGCGATGAAGGTGGCGAGGAGGTCTTACCTCTCCACCCTTATTGCGTCCGTGGAAAACCGCCCAGCCGCCCTGTTTAGGGTGACCCGCTCCCTTTTAGAGATGGAAGCGCGGGAGGATCCCTTACAGGGACGGGCTGAGGAGTTTTCTAGGTTTCTGCTGGATAAAATCGCTCAGATTCGGGACGAGCTGGACTCCGACTGGGCATCTCCGGGCGGGGGAGCGGGGGTGGATATCGGTGAGGCCAGTTGGGTTGAGTTCGACCCTGTTACTGTTGAAGACGTGGACAGGGTGCTGGGGGGACTGAATGCCACCACCTGTTTGTTGGACCCGTGCCCCTCCTGGTTGGTCTTGGCCACTCGGGAGGTGACACGAGGCTGGTTCCAAGGTATTATAAATGCTTCCTTGAGAGAGGGGCTTTTACCTGCCGCCTTGAAGGAGGCGGTGGTGCGGCCCCTCCTCAAGAAACCGTCCCTGGACCCAGCATTGTTATCAAATTACCGTCCTGTCTCCAACCTTCGCTTTGTTGCGAAGGTTGTAGAGAGTGTGGTGGCCCGTCAGCTTCCCCGGTTCCTGGATGAAGCGAGTTATCTTGACCCCCTCCAATCGGGCTTCAGGCCCGGGCACAGCACGGAGACGGCGTTGGTCGCGTTGGTTGATGATCTCTGGAGGGCTCGGGACAGAGGTTGTTCCTCTGTCCTGGTCCTGTTAGATCTCTCGGCGGCTTTTGATACTGTCGACCACAGTATCTTATTGCAGCGGTTGGGGGGGTTGGGGGTTGGAGGCACCGTATTACGGTGGTTCTCCTCCTTCCTCTCCGACCGCTCGCAATTTGTGTTGACGGGGGGGCAGAGTTCGTCCCCAAGGCCCCTGCTTTGTGGGGTGCCTCAGGGGTCGGTGCTCTCGCCCCTGCTGTTCAACATTTATGTAAAGCCGCTGGGTGAGATCATCCGTGGCTTTGGGGTGGAGTTCCATCAGTATGCTGATGATACGCAGCTGTACATCTCCACCCCGGGCCACCCCAACGAAGCCGTCGAAGTGATGTCCCGGTGCCTGGAGGCCGTGCGGGGTTGGATGGGTCGTAACAGGCTTCGTCTCAACCCGGCCAAAACCGAGTGGCTGTGGTTTCCTGCGCCCAGATACAGCCAGCTTATTCCTTCGCTGGCCATGGGGGGAGAGGTTTTGACCCCCGTGGAAAGGGCGCGCAACTTGGGTGTCCTCCTGGATGTGCGGCTGTCTTTGGAAGAACATATCGCAGCCGTCGCCAGGGGGGCTTTTTATCAGATTCGTCTGATTTACCAGTTGCGGCCCTTTCTGGATCTGGGCGCACTTCACACAGTCACTTCCGCCCTCGTTATCTCCCGCTTGGATTATTGCAATGCTCTCTACATGGGGCTCCCCTTGAAGAGTCTCCGGAGGTTGCAGTTAGTCCAGAATGCAGCCGCGCAGGTGATCGTGGGCGCCCCTCGAGGCGCACACGTAACACCACTTCTCCGCAGGCTGCATTGGCTTCCTGTGGCCTTCCGGATTCGATTCAAGGTGGTACTGATGGTATTTAAAGTGCTCCATGGCTCGGGACCTGGGTACTTATGGGACCGCCTGCTGCCATCAACAACCTCCCGCCGCCCAGTACGCTCCCACAGGGTCGCCCTCCTTGGGGTACCGCCACCTGATCGTTGTCGACTGGCAGCCCCGAGGGTGCGTGCTTTCTCTGTGGGAGCGCCCTCCCTGTGGAATGATCTCCCCCAGAGATACGAGCCATGACAGACATCCTCTCCTTCCGGCGCGCAGTTAAGACCCTATTTTTTAAACAGGCTGGCCTGGCCCAGTAAGGGTTTAAGGGGTTTTAGTAAATAGGGTTTTTTAAATTTTAACTTATTTTTAAAATTTTTGGGATGCAGCCATACTCATATTTAATTCGGTTTTAAATTCTATTTAATTTTGTATCTCTGTATTTTATGTATTTATTAGGCTGTACACCGCCCCGAGTCCCTTTTCGGAGAGGGAGCGGTATAGAAATATGATTATAAATAAAAAATAAAATAAAGCCAATCAGCTGAGAGAATGAAGAAACAAAAAGCTAGGAGCAACTGTCCCACCCACCCCCATGGTCTTTTATCTTCTCAGCTTCTCATTATCTAAAAGGGCAAAGTTTGTTAACTAATTTGGTTATGCTCATATCATGCAATAGTACTTCAGATGTTTCAACTTGAATCATAAATGCCTAAAAAAAATAGGGCATTACTTTAAAAAAAGGGATTGGGCAGGTGACCATTCAATATGATTGATGAGTAAAATTTCAGCCCATCAGGATGAAAAAGAACATTAAATGTGTTCTGAAAATGCTGATAACTCTCAAATCCAAATGGTGAAAGTCAGGAGGTAGTCATGAATGGGAAAGTACCTGAATGAATTACTTGGACATCTTTCTGATCTTTTTGCGAGGTCTGCAGGTCAGAATGAAATAAATAAAGGGTCTATATTTTTTTTTACCATAACATAGCAATCTTCAGTAGACATACTCAAGGGACCATGAAATATTGCTCCTGGGATACAATCCTGATACTTATTGCTTCTGAAACAATAGTCCTCTGTAAGATTCTGAGCACATTAAGCTGACTTTTTTTTGAAATCCTCGATTTTCTTATGTCTTCTAGTTCTTTTTTTTAATCATCATGTTGTGTCTCATCTGTAAACAGAGAACATAGAATGATCAAATATATGGGCAAGTGCCTGATTATTAAATTATAGTCTGCTGATTATCTTTGAATTTAAGAGCCAATTATTAATTATTCTAGCAGCTTTTTAGATGGTGTTTGTGACCTTGGATACATTCTGTTTTTGAAAAGATGAAGAAACAAAAACCCTATTGAGAGTATAGGTTGTTAAAGGAAATTGAAATGTGTTCAGTGTCATAAATATTAATCCATACTATCATGTTCCTTTAGGGCAGCTGACTATCTCAATAAATATTTGGTTTGAAATTAAATAAGAAATTAAGGAAAATAATAAAATACAATAAAATTATAAAATAAATCCTGTAATAAATTAGATCTATATCAGAACAATCCAGCCATATTGCTAATGTTTAAGAAGGTTTTAGCAATAGCAACATTTTTTACAATTCAATCCTTTGATTTTTGCTCCACTGCATTCAGGTATTATATACTTCCTTTATCCATGTATATGAAGTATTTCCTTCCTTCCTTCCTTCCTTCCTTCCTTCCTTCCTTCCTTCCTTCCTTCCTTCCTTCCTTCCTTCCTTCCTTCCTTCCTTCCTTCCTTCCTTCCTTCCTTTCTTTCCTCAGTACTTTAACAATTAACTTTGATCACTAATAATAATTTGAATAGTTCAAAATAATATGCTTTTGAATTTATTTTATGAGATGGACTGGATGTGTCAATGTTCAATTATCTATTTTTGAAGGTAACAAGAATCAGAATTAATTAGATCTATATCAGAACAATCCAGCCATATTGCTAATGTTTAAGAAGGTTTTAGCAATAGCAACATTTTTTACAATTCAATCCTTTGATTTTTGCTCCACTGCATTCAGGTATTACATACTTCCTTTATCCATGTATATGAAGTATTTCTTTCCTTCCTTCCTTCCTTCCTTCCTTCCTTCCTTCCTTCCTTCCTTCCTTCCTTCCTTCCTTCCTTCCTTCCTTCCTTCCTTCTTTCTTTCTTTCTTTCTTTCTTTCTTTCTTTCTTTCTTTCTTTCTTTCTTATAGAAATAGCACTTAAACTGATATTCACAGTGCTTTACAGTTCTTTCTAAGTGGTTTACAGACTGAGCATATTGCCCCCAACTAACTGGGTCCTCATTTTACTGACCTTGGAAGGAGGGAAGGCTGAGTCAATCTTGAGCTGATGAGACTCGAACTGCCAAACTACAGGCAGCCATCAGTCAACAGAAGTAGCTTGCAGCACTACATTCTAACCACGGCACCACCATGGCTCTTTCTTTCTTTCTTTCTTTCTTTCTTTCTTTCTTTCTTTCTTTCTTTCTTTCTTTCTTTCTTTCTTTCTTTCTTTCTTTCTTTCTTTCTTCTTTCCTTCCTTCCTTCCTTCCTTCCTTCCTTCCTTCCTTCCTTCCTTCCTTCCTTCCTTCCTTCCTTCCTTCCTTCTTTCCTTTCTTTTTCTTCTTTCCTCTGCAGACTTATTGGATTACAATTGGATTCATTGTGTATATCATTGGCATTATTTCAGTATATGCCTGAAGCCATTATTGGATTCTGAAAGTTGTTACTGTTCTTTTTGTTGTTGTTGTTATATGCTACCATTTTTATATGCAACTCAAGGAGGCAAATATGCATAATAGCCTATTTCCTCTTTCCCTAAAATGCCAACCTTGTGAAGTGAGTTTTTCTGAGAGAGAGAGTACATTTCAATTCAGAGCTGTACATTTTCAAGAGATCACCACCATTATACATATTTATTTAAATATTAATTATTTCATGCAGACATAATATTTTTCTCTTAAAAATGGAGAAAAATTAATCAAAATACATTCATATGGGCATCATTTTATCTTCATTAGAATCATGCAATATCTTTCATAATTTCAATACTCCAGTTCAATTTCGGCTCCTTCTATTAGACAAGGCTATGAGTTATTGGAAACAAAAACAATAGAGAAGCACTATTGTATTGTTGTCGCCAGTAGCTTTTAGCTAGGATGTTTAGATTCAAATACTCTGTGTGTGTGTGTGTGTGTGTGTTGATGGTGAACACTTCACATAGAGTTGAACAATCTACTGTCCCTTTTTCCCAGCTCAATGTTCACTGTGTCGGGCTAATGCTAAGTTGCTTTATAGTATTTTAATAAGAATTATGAATTATAATGCATATTAAGATGCTGCATAAATTAATAGCAAGCTATGCTTAGTTTGTTTTCGTATTTGAATTAATGCATTCTAGAGATATTATTTTGCATTTAATTGTACAAAGTTCTTTTGTATTTGTTCTTTCAAGTAAATATTGATTCTTGGCAACTACCTCAACTAGTCTCTGCAGTTTTCTTGGCAAGATCTTGGAAGTGGTTTATCCTTGCCTACTTCTGACAACTGAGAGAGAGTAAGTGTCCCAAGGTCACACAGTTGGTTTTGTGCCTAAGGTGCTGTGGTGGGCTTCAAATAATTTAACAACCAGTTCTCTGTTGGTTGCTGGGTGGGCCTAGCCATGGTGGGCATGGTCTAGTCCTACACCATCCTGGGAGCAAAAATGGGCTGTGAAGGGCCTGGTTTCCCCTTCTCCCAGCTCTGGAAGCTCTCTGGAGACCAGAAATAGGCCCGTTTTCACCTTCCATGAGACTCTGGGAGGCCTGTTTTCAACCTCTCTGGACTCCACATGCCAACTGCATTTACTTGGGATCAAAAGCGGGTTATGCGAGGACCTCTGGAAGGGGCAGGGTGTGGTGGGTCGGGCCACCTGGTTGTTGAAACTACCGGTTCACCTGAACCGGCACAAACCAGCTGAAACCCACCCTGCTAAAGTGAGACTAAAACTCACAGTGTCCCAGTTTCTAGCCTGGCACCTTCACCAAGCTGGCTCTAATTTCCATAAATAAATAGCATAAGAGTCTGCAGATACTTATATGAAGATTGAATAAGTATAAAATTTGTATTGAAAGGACTGTTACACATTGGATAGATAATTATTTGTAGTTCTCATAATTTTGCAGCATACGCATATTTTACAAGTTCATTAGCACCTTGGCTTGTGTTTTGCCCAGTCTTGATTGACATTCAGCATGCTAAATTACCTTAGGATTTTTAGAACATCTCAAACTGATTATAGCCTTGAGACAAAACCTGATAAATGGATGTGCTCTAATTTTCAAGAGTAAACATTCTGATTATCAAAAGAACCTTCTGTTTATTCTGCCTAAAATAAATAGCATCACTAAACTGCTTTTAAATTAAACTAGGAAAATTAAAATATATAGGCATATGAAAACTCTCTGGTTTCATGTTTGAAATTATATATAATGTTACATTCTATGTCACTTATATTGTTTCATGTCAATTCAGATTTCTGTGTCTCTGACAAGTGTTGGTTCCCAAACAACCCTGCCTGCAGAAAACTGTTCTCTCTCTCTCTCTCTCTCTCTCACACACACACACACACACTCATACACACACATTTCTAGGCAGATTTAATTAAGACAGTAGGAAGTAAGAAGAAACCCAGCACAGCTGTCCTGAAGAGAAAGCCAGCATGTGATCTCCCTTTCCAGTATCAGATTGACACCGTGACCAGAACTCCAATCTGTTATATTCACTATAAATCACCTTGCTCTAAAAGGTGACAGAGTCAAAATTAGCAATAGGTTGATATGGCTTCCAGAACCTTAGAATGCCTTGATCTGCCTGAATCTGGAATATGTTAAGACCGAGTTGCATAAACTTAGATTTTAAAAGGCAATACACTTTTATAGTGACTATTACATTATTTGGGGAAAGGTTTAGAATAGCAAGATCTAACTAAATCATTCTACAATTTGTAGACTTCTAAGCCATTGTACCCCAGGTTATTATGTCTCTGGGTTTAACTCATAGACTTGAGTTTTAATTCCTTGTATCAAATGGAATTGATCATATAATCATATGATCATATAATGGATCATATCTGTTAAATCTCACATGAACTTTAGCATATGTGTACAAAATTTATACCATGTACCAGACATCATTCTTTCAAGCCACTGTGAACTTGTGCAACCTGCTTCTCTTCCTAAAAAAACATTGTCATTGTCAGTGGAGTCTAAGGAAATAAAAAGATGAATATATATTTAATGAAGCAACAGGGGAAAAAAAATCAAGAGCACCTCGTCCTATTATTTAGCTGCTTCCACTACTTGTGAGAATGGTTAGGTTCTCAGGAAGTCCCTTTCCTGCATCTATGCAACACAAAGATACTAATATGATTTCTTTGCTGCTTCCTAGCCTTGTAATAAAAATCCAGTAACTAGGAATTATCAAAGGAGATGGCTACCTCTTTTCCTTCTTCAGTCTTCTTGCCACTGCTATCACCAATCTCATAGCACACCATATCCTATTAGTCCACTCACTTTTGATTGTCCCAGTTGCTTTCTGTTGAATTTCTTCTTGGTCAGTCCACCTTCCATCTTCCTATACCTTCCTAGAAATAGTAACAAAATTTGTCCATAATTTGGGGAAAGATCAATTAGGCTGGGAAATTTAAAATATATAGGCACATGAAAACTCTTAATTTGACTTTATCCATTATTTGGGGGAAGATGCCCAAGTCATTTGCCCATTTCATGTGAAATCCCTTAAAATTGTAGCCATCTACAGGTCAATTTAGCTTGAGATTTTTGTCCTGAAACCTTTAGGATAAACTTAAATGGTAGTGTCACACTCACCTTGCCCTGATCAGGACTGAGAAAATAAATTGAAAATCTTCTTTCCTTCCAAACTTTCCAGTGGTTACTAAAAAGCAACCTGATACTACATCAGTGGATTAGCAGAAGCTAGGAATTACTACTTCTGCAGAAAAAAGAAAAAGAAAAAAAAAGAATTGTGTTTAGCTTGTTATATTACACAAATGGGAAAAAGACGCACAAGAGTTTAAAGTTTGATCTCACTATTAATTGAATTTGCATTTGATACACAGAAATCCCTATAATTCACTTGCAATGGCTTCATTAACTTTGCCACAATAAATCTACTTAGAGTTTCAGTATCATTGATGGTCAATTTTTGCAGTTTCTTCCTTGCCAAGGAAAATCTCTTCTCTTCTCTTCTCTTCTCTTCTCTTCTCTTCTCTTCTCTTCTCTTCTCTTCTCTTCTCTTCTCTTCTCTTCTCTTCTCTTCTCTTCTCTTCTCTTCTCTTCTCTTCTCTTCTCTTCTCTTCTCCTCTCCTCTCCTCTCCTCTCCTCTCCTCTCTTCTCTTCTCTTCTCTTCTCTTCTCTATTCTACTCTACTCTATTCTACTTCTTCATCTTCTTTTACTGAAAAGAAAAACTAGGGGAGACATGATAACAGTACCATATTATCCAATATTTGGGGGATTCCAAAAAGATGAGGGGATCAAACAGTTTTCCAAAGCACCAAAAGGCAAGGCAAGAAACAATGGATGGAAACTAACCAAAGGAAGAAGCAATCTAGAACTAAGGAGAACTTTTCTAATGGTGAAAGTAATCAACCAATGGAATAGCTTGCCTTCAGAAGTTGTGGGTCTTCTACCGTATCACTGGACGCTTTTTAAAAGAGACTGGACAACCATTTGTCTGAAATTATACAGGGCCTCTACTTGAGCAGAAGATTGGACTAGAAGACCTCCAAGGTCCCTTCCAACTCTATTATTCTGTGTTCCGTGTTCTGTTTTCCCTTGGATGATGTGTGTATAAGAATTCCTGTGTGAGAGAATAGTTTGTATGTGTCAAACAAAATGTCAATTTATGCAGTTAGCTGATCAATTAGTTCATAAACAGGGTACCACATTTCATAGGCAATATATTTTAATTAGTTTTTCCAATCAATATAAATCATTGGCTGTTTTTTCCCTTCCTGGTTTTGTTATTTCATTGAGGATGACTTCTAATATGTATTTGTGCTGTGTATCTTTGTACATGTACAAATATACACATTCATATATATTGTTAGGATTGATTTCAGCTGAAAATTGACAAGACTAAAAACTGAGCAGTGCCTAGGATTTTTGTCTGTATAATTTTGAGAATGGCTTATCTTAAATTTAGGGTAATTTTCTTTTCAAATAAATGCAGTACTTATTTTAGAACTGAAAAAATGTGAAATCAAAAATTGATACTTTAATAACTCATAGGGCATTACAAATTAAGGCTACAAATTGATACTGATCAGGTTGGTAAAACAAATAATTCAATAGTGGAAATTTATTTGCTTGTTTGTTTGACTTCTATGCCTGCCCATCTCAATATATGACTCTGGGTAGCTAATAGCAATACAAATACCTACAAGAACATTAAATAAAATAACCGCAAGAACTATTAACCAAGTCCAAAGGGATCCAAAGACAGAAATAATTCACATACAAGATCAAAGCTCGAAAAAGATTTTTAAGACTTTACAGAAGGCCAACCAGATCATTGTTTTGTGGATTCTGGGCAAAGATCTGAGATGGAATGAGTTACAGCAAGAAGTACCATTTAATCCAAAGCAGGAAAGTAAGTGTGTGTGTGTGTGTGTGTGTAAATGACTCAATTATAGATTAACAGAGTTGGAAGGGACTTGTAATTCATCTAGTTCAACCCCCTCCCCACCCAAGCAGGAGACCCCATACCATTTCTGACAAATGGCAGTCCAATCTTTTCTTGAAAGCCTCCACAACTTCCAAAGGCAAGCTGTTCCATTGGTTGATTGTTCTCACTGTCAGAAAATTTCTCCTTATTTCTAGGTTGAATCACTCCTTGTTTAGTTTCCATCCATTATTCCTTGTCTAGCCTTCAGGTGCCTTGGAAAATAGCTTGACCCTTTCCTCTCTGTGGCAGCCCCTCAAATATTGGAAGACTGCTATCATGTCTCCCCTGGTCCTTCTCTTCACTAGACTAGCCAAGCCCAGTTCCTGTAACTGTTCTTCATATGTTTTACTCTCCAATCCCCTAATCACCCTGGTTGCTCTTCTCTGCACTTTTTCTAGAGTCTCAACATCTTTTTTATAGTGTGGTAACCAAAACTGGATGCAGTATTCTAGATATAGTCTTACTAAGGCTTCATGGAATGGTATTAGTACACTCACTTGATCTTGATTGTATCCCTTTGTTAATGCAATTTAGGATTGCATTGGCTTTTTTGGCTGCCACTGCACATTGCTGGCACATATTTTAACTGGTTGTCCACTAAGACTCCAAGACTATGATGCTTCTCATAGTTAGTGTGTGTGTTTGTATGAGTGTGTGTGTGTGTTCCATAACAGAAGGGAGAAGTAATGTTGAGGGTTCAATGAAGTTCTGAGATACAGAAGCACAGCAGAAAAGCATAACATCAGAAAAGGATCATGTACAACATTGTTAGAATGACAACATTGTGATTCTGAATTTATTCTATGATAATCTGATTGTTCGATTCTCAAGATACTATCATGAAAATTTAAAAACTCTAGACTCTATAATGAAAAAGCTCCCAGGAAAAAAAAGTGGAAATGTCTCTTAAATTATTGATGAAAGACATACAAGGAGAAGGAAAATATGATTGATAATGTGAACAGGAGAGTCATTAACACTAAAAACTGAAAGTTGAACAAAATAATCTGAAGTTTATCTTTGTGCCTAGTAACACTGTCTTCTGTTCCTTTAGAAATACAGTCTCCTGTTTAGATTATGCAGTACTTTTAGTGTAAAGAAGATGAAATGTTTAAGGAAAAATTGTACCTTATTTAAAGCAGACATCTGGAAGGTATCGTGGTGTTTTCAAGCCTAGGTAATCAAATATTATGATTACTAGAAATACATATTTTTTTCCTCTAACAAATGAAGTCACACTTCTTTCCTGAGTTAATTAAAACACACATATTATCTTTTGCTTGTGTAAACTTTTTTCCGATGAGTGTTGAACTGATTACTTCATTACAAAACAGGAATATAATATGAAGAATGACTGTATTCCTGATTGTTTATTATTGCAGAAAAGAGTATTTAGATCAGACAATATGAATATATATATATATAGATTTTATATATATATATATATATATATATATATATATATATATATATATATATATTAAGATTATTCAATAATCTTCAATAATCTTCAAAATTTCTTTGTATCATATATGTCTATACTCTTTAAGCAGTTATCTTTCCAATAATTTCAAATGATATCTTTGCTCAGGAATCCATGACTGAATTAATAGACATGTCAAATATTTCTTTAAAATGTAGATAAAAATATCCCTATCATTTAGTTTCATTCCAGGACCTTAAAATCAACAAAGTAAAATGGATTTCCAATACCTTTGAAAAATTCTGGTGCCATGTCTTTCATAAACATGAACCTTATCCCAAAGCAGTATGAACTGAACATTATAACCAATCTTAATAGTACTCCATTTGTATTTCCTTATCTCCTGAGAACAGGAAGGCAATATTCCTTTACAGAATTAATGATGAAATAAGACGCCACCAGTCTCCAAAGGAATACAAGGTACTAGAAGGAGAAGCAGTTCCTCTTTGGAATTCATGGACTAAAGGAATGACAAGTAAATGTAGACAAGTGATATGAAGGAGATTAATCTAGCAAGGTTTAATATCAGTTTTATGATTAATAAAACTGGGAATGTTGAACACTGACCTCTATGAATCGTAGCTCAAAGAACCCTGCAAATTCCCATTTCAATCTATCCTTAGTCAGTAGGCGATAAATAAATTTGTCCCTCACTCCAACCATATTATCTTCTGCTGATAAGAAGCCACTGGGTTTTAGCAGAGGGTTAAGCAATGTACTGGAAACTATTGAATTCCACCCAACCTGGGATTGCAAAGCCATTTTCAACAAAAGACTGAGTTTTGTACATTTGCCAGCTATGCACATGGGGTAGTGTTTGACTTTAAAAAAGAATTATTGAAGTCATTTTAAATTCTATACTACATCAAAATAGGCACAGAAGTAAATATTATAACTTCCTACATGCTAAGTTTAATTTGTAGGTGCCTGAGGTTTGCACTTTGGTTTTCCATTTTTAGTCTCTTAGGTCTATATCAGTCATAGGACAGGCATAGGATTCTGAGAAGACTAAATAAGGTGTTCCTTTCCCTCATCCTATCATTTAAAAAAAAAAATAAACATCTTTGTAAAATGTTCAGGGATTGAGTTCATGTTTTCAGGTATATCCCTGTGCTTTTCCTTTGCTGATTCCTTTTTTCAAACACTTTGAGCAAGGAAAGTCAGGATTTATGGTGAGATGAGAAATTAACCCCTTAACAGCCATGAAAGCTTGCTTCACAAGATTAAAATCTGGTATTTTGTTAAAGAATATCTTCTGCCTTTTTTAACAATTCTGCTTCAATACTATTGAAAATGGAGGGACGTACTGAAGTTCTCATAACTAGAGGATAATACTTTTGCCCTTAGTTACTTATGTGTTAAAAAAACAGCATGAATGCCTGTCCAATCTTTCATTATACAATTGTGTTAAGGGTATTTTACACAATTCTTCAGTGGTCAGCATTTTAATTAGATTCCAAGGAAGGCTATCAAAACAAACTCTTCTTCATGAGCATACGCTCATCAAGAAGAGGTACATGGCCAGGGAGGTTGCAGTGTGATGGATAGATCTATAGGCGAGAAACTCCTCTTCCCCAAGAACAATAAAGTAATTCTGGAAAGTAATTCAGTGGGCCTTTTTGGGTGATGCCTTCTTTCTCAGCAGAACCTACCTTGCAGAGGAAACTGTGCAGTTTTTTTAATGGGTCCTTCCCTTTAAAAAAGTCAATGTACATCATTTAAAGTAGCCCCAGGAAGCAGAGTAGTAACCCATTTTCTGACTAGTGGAATAGATATGAGGCTTCTCTTCATTTGTTCAAAGTGGCTTCTATGAAGGCATTGCATATGTACACAATACATTTTCCTCAAAGTATAGTTATTGCTCAATAAAATATATACTTTCTAATATCATAAATGCATTCTTTTTTTTGCCATTCTCTCTGTGTTATACTTGGACTCTACTTGGCAGAAGATAAAATAAAAGGGATTATAGGACTAAGGAGGAGAAAAAACAGAAGATGATATAACAGTGATTTCAGGGCAGCAATTTATATTAGGAAAAACTTTATAATTATGAAATGATACCTGAAAACAATATATGAGTGAAGTTGGCCTGGTGTTCAAACTAACTGATATGGGTGTCTCTTATTTATACTGATACCTTTTGCTGCACAATATCTGAAAGAACTAGCAATCAAAATAAATTGCCCAATTTCTCCCCACTTTACTTCAACTATTCCCCTAATTTATTTAAAGAAATAACAAAAATAATAGAAGCTGGCTACATTAATTAAGTTCCATTGCGTTCACTGTATTTGTATGTATGTATGTATGTATGTATGCATGCATGTATGTATGTATGTATGCATGCATGCATGTATGTATGCATTTATTTATTTATTTATAAAATTTATATTGCCGCCTATTCACAAATGATGACTCATGGTGGCTTATTGGAATATAAAAAGATCATACATATAAAAATAAAACTAATAGAAGAATAATCAAATAATCAAACAATGTAATAGCTCCCCAACCCAGTGACAACACATCACACAAGCCATTTAATGGGCTCCATTTTGCTCTGGGTTTCCCAGATCTGGCAGAACTAGGTCTTTCACCCATTAATATTTATTTATTTATGTATTTATGTATTTATTTATTTATTTAACATATTTATATACCGCCCTTCTCCCGAAGGACTCAGGGTGGTGTACAGCCAACCATAAAACTTTTTACAATTATAAAAGTTAAAAGAGAATTAAATATCTTAAGGCTGCCTAAAATTATACCCTCCCCCAATAAATTAATAAAACCCCAAATTTTAAAATCCCAATTTAAAACTCAAATACTAATATTACACTAAAAATCCCATTTCAGCCCAGGCCGGCCTGCTCAAAGAGCCAGGTTTTCAATGCACATCTGAAAGCTCTCAGGTCGGAGTTATTGCGTAACTCCGGAGGCAGACCATTCCAGAGGGCGGGAGCCCCCACAGAGAAGGCCCTACTTCTAGGAGTTGCCAGACGGCACATGGATGCCGTCGGCACCCAAAGAAGGCCCTCTCTGTGGGAACGCATAGGTCGGTGGGAGATTACCGGCAGAACGCGGTCCTGCAGATAACCTAGTGCAATGCTATGGATCGCTTTAAAGGTCAAAACCAGAACCTTAAAGCAAACCCGGAAAACCACTGGCAACCAATGCAGCTCGTGCAGGAGAGGCGTCACATGGGAATTTCGTGATGCCCCCATAACCACCCGTGCGGCCGCATTTTGTACCAGTTGAAGTCTCCGGGTGCTCCCCGCAGGGAGCCCCATGTAGAGAGCATTACAGTAGTCCAGGCGGAGAGGGTAACAAGGGCATGAGTGACCATGCGTAAGACGTCCCGATTCAGAAAGGGCCACAACTGATGAATCAGGTGAACCTGATAAAAAGCCCCCCTAGAGACGGCCTTAATATGTTCTTCTAAAGACAGCCGTGCATCCAGGAGGATGCCCAAATTGTGAGCCCTCTCTGTGGGGGGGTAAGATCTCTCCCCCAATAGCCAGAGACGGAGTCAGCTGACTATATCGGGGTGCCAGAAACCACAGCCACTCAGTCTTGGAAGGGTTGAGCTGGAGCCTGTTCCCGCCCATCCAAATCCGCATGGCCTCCAGGCACCGGGACATAGCCTCCACAGCATCGTTGGGGTGGTTTGGGGTGGAGATGTAAAGCTGAGTATCATCAGCATACAGATGACACTGCACCCCAAAACTACAGATGATTTCCCCCAGCGGCTTCACATAAATGTTGAACAAAAGAAGGGAGAGGACCGACCCCATTTTTCTTTTTTAAAAAATATGTAGATGAGGAAAAAGCCTCATGAATCTGCCATTATGTTATCAAAAGGTGATTAAAGTCATTGTATAGCATCATTTATTGTTGTCAGGCATATTCAGGGCCTGGAAAAGACTCTGCTAACCTCCTTTTTTGCCTCTCTAAACCTTTAAATATATTTACATCATCAGTGACACCTAAGGTCAGGTAATTCTCTGCAGGCTATTCCTTGACAGGCTTTCAAACAGTTCTGACAGCTGAGAGTATAGCAGACAGACTCACACCTAGAAGCATAATTTGAAATGTTAATTGAGAAACACCTCATTGACCTTGGCAGCTTTCATCTTCTACTAGTGAGAGAAGCAAACTGAAGATGAGCTGATAGAAGAAGGCAAAGGATGAATATGATGAACCTGGATGCATTTTTGAAAGAAAATGTATTTAAATGGTCTGGATTTATCCATTTTTTAAAATATGAGGAACCTAGATTAATGTCAGAGGAACCAAGAGCTCTGAAACCTAGGGTCTTAAAAGTAGTTATTTAATAATTAATCAAATTTTATCTATTTTTAATTACCTGATTCTTACTTATTCTTAACATTATATTCTTTTACATGGTATTTTAATTCCATCACTGTAAGCTATCTAGAGTTGCCTTGGTGAGAAGGAAAATATAGAAATCTAATTACCAAATAAACAAAATAGTGGGTTGTTACTTACAAGGAACATCTTGTCCATTCTGACTCTCCACAAAGTTACGTTACTATGCTGTTTCTTCAGAGTTCTGGAAAGTTATATTGGACAGTGCTTGACAGAAGAAAGAGAAGAAGAAACACAACAGTATTTAGCAAGAGTAATACTAGAGACTCTGTTTAGTCTAGCGGTTATGGCACCAGGCTAGAAACTGTAAATTCTAATCCCACTTTAGCCATGAAAGCCAGCTAGGTGATTTTAAGCCAGTTTCTCTCTTTCAGTCCTTCATAGGACGGTGGTTGGGAGAATAGGAAGAAAAATAATATTAGACATTTTCATCATCTTGAGTTGTTTATTAAAAAAATTAAAGTTGGGATATAAGTAAATAAAAATAGAGACTGGTAGTAATTGTTGTTTTGCATTTTTGATGCAAAATAGGAAGAAAATATTGTCTTGTGTGACTGACACATCTGGCCCCCAAATCATCATGATCCTGGTTACATCAGTCATAGCATTTTAGAACATAGTGTGATCTGGAGGTTAAATGGCATTTTTACCTGATTTAAGCAATAGAATTATTTTATGGGAAAAATAAGTAAATAATTCCTTTGAAATAATAGAAAATACCTGTAGCTCAGGTTTTAGATTTTGGCAGTGGTTTCCTCTCCAAGCTTGTTTCAATTTAGTTTCTGAATGTTTCATTACTAAACTAGGTAACATCAGCAGGATTTTCTTGTCCTATTCTCCTTAACTTATAAATAATTCCTTTTTCTATCTCAGCTCCTGACTGTTAGCTCCAGGTCATCCAGGAAAAATGATCATGATGGTGATGATGATGATGATGATTCTCCACCCCCTCATGGCCATTCTGTATGAAAATTCTTATGGTTTTTTTCCACATATGGATTTTATGATTTAACATTTCATTACATTTGGCCCAAATCAGCCCCAATTATGAGCATGTATAAGCAATAAATAAAAGAGTATAATTCAAAATGCCCTGTATGGATTTGTATGGAGTCTGTCGTCCCGTCCCCCCCACCCACCCACCCGGATGTATTCATTCAAAGGTCTAATCAGCAAATTTTATAGATAGTCCTCACTTACTGACTTCTCAATCATGAATATTTAAAGTTACAACAAGACTGGAAAACAAGATTTGAATCCATCCTCAAAATTGTATTTATTGTAGAATCCCCATGATATGCATATAAAAAACTACTTGTATATCTCTCTGGGGAAATAAAAGAATTATTAGTATTTTCTATGCTTTATTATGTATAGGAAAACCATGCTTTCCTGATTCTTACTCCAGCTTAGAGAACCATTGTGATATGCAATTGATGTCTCTGTGCCATCTGATTATCTGTAACTAATTATTGTAGCTTTTAATGTACTCATGTAATTACATGAGTTGCATGGGATAAACAGCAATCCCTAGCATACCTAATAGATTGACTCTTATTTTTGTGCAGCAAAATTTGTAATGTTATTTGTATTATTTCTGTCCTCATAATGTTTTTCCCATGCAGCATGATTTTCAATATATTTTGCATTGTTGTTAGTCAGGATACATTTTAAGTTCCAGATCAGTTGCCTGAAAAGATCAGATAATTTATATACACACAAAAACACATACCACATACCACACATCTGCATACATATTATCTCATTCCCATACAAATAACAAAAAATACTTTTTTCATCAGTCTCCTCGCTCCAATGCCATGCCAAATCATTTCATCCCATTTTATACTTATTTCTGTTCCCTCTACTAAAAGCTCCTTATTTAGCCTTCTTTATCCACTTCCATTTTTTTGTCCAATCAAAATTGGTCTGCCATTTTCACTTTTGCAGCAATCAATCTCTTAAATACATTTTACCTCACCCACAGCTCTTTTCATTTCCTAATTCCACCAACTATTTATTTTCATACTGTCTATTAGCATAACTCCACATACTTCTGTGGCACTCTGTAATCTAATACTTTTCATATCTTTCTCTAAACAGTTTCCATATTCTTCTTTCTTATTCTCAGTTTCCATTCATTGGTTTGAGAGAGTAATCTATTTTTTAATACTTTTTTCATACAAGACTCATATTTTCTCTTTCTGCATTCAGTTTTCATTCTGATTTCTTTCACTTTCATGTTTTCCAATGTCCATACTGTGTAAGGTACACTTTTAACACAACCAAAGGTTTGGTATGTCTCACATTCAGAACCTTATTTTCTTCTTGTATTCCTTACTAGTTTTCACAGCCTGACTATGGGTAGCATGAATAAACCTATGTTTAAACTAATCTTTGAAACCAAGAGACCTTTTACAGCAGATACTTACTAACTATTACAACTATTATAGTTCTCATTCATTATTTATTATCTCTGTCTGTCTATCATCTATTTATCTCATTTATCTTTTTCCTTCATTCTCAGATTGAGATGTCTCATCTAGACATTTATGTTGCATAGCATTTTTTTTTCCTTTGGGGTTCATTCATTCATAGTGCTGAGTATTTTTCCCCTAAATCTAGCACTGTTGTTACCATTCTCAAGAACATACAGTTATCATCAACCTATAAATTTCTGATTCCTTATACATCCATAGCAATTTGTAATTTCTGGTGTACATTTTAGACCTTTCATTTATATAAATTTATAAATCAATATTATTATTAAGTCAATAAGTAACAAAGTTTAGATGAACAAACATAGAACAAATAATTAGATACAATAGCATAAATGTCTATAGAGATTTTCAGTCATCTAGGTCATGGTTGTCGCAAAGATGTTTTTTCAAGAGGCAACTGGACTTTCTTTATTTTTCATTGAAGATATTTTGCTTCTTATCCAAGAATGGAAGAAGTTTCTTGAATGAGAAGCAAAACATCTTCAAGGAAAAACAAAAAAAGTCCAGTTGCTTCTTTGGGAAACACAATAGTATACTGACAAATGGCAAAATCTTGTCTTGAGAGTTAAATAGACATTTGAGACTCCATTTTGTATAGCTAGAAATGATTGCAAGGATTTTCTTTAAATTCTCTAAAAGAGTCTTCTTATTACTCATTTTTCCACATAAATCCCTGTTCATTTCCCATAAACAGTTTGAGCCAATGTTTTGGCTTAAAAAAAGTTTTGAAACTGTGGGGAGCAATTGTGGTCCACCAATGTAAAAGAAATTGATATCATTCATTGACCTAAAGGTTGATTGCACTACGTAATTCTGGCATGTGTTCCAAGTACTGTTTGAGTGGAAACCCATCCTGAGGCATTGAAATGTGTTAGACTGCTCTAATTTATGCCTTTCTACTCTCCAGGATTATTGCTTAATTTTTCCCAGCAGAGACCAAAATTTTTGATGTATAAATATGAAACTGAAAACAGGGTATAAAACTCTATTCAGAGAAACTTACTATATCATCAGGGTTTCATAAAGTTTGGTCAGATTTTGTTTCCTAAAGAGCAAAAAGATAAAAAAAAAAAAACAGAATATATTTAGGTTCATCAGAGAGTGGACCATTACTGAGGAAAATAAATCCAGTAATGTCCAATAAGATATACATCAAAACACCTGAACAGGACTAAGCACTGTGTTTGTGTGAGCTTAGTTATGATGTAGAACAAGTCAAAACATTTGTCCTGATCTTGTACTGCCTATCACAAATGATGTACACTTGAAAGAGATTTGCAAACAAGCACTTCTTCTGCACAATACTATTGTAGAAGAGAGAAAAGGATATTCATTTTTTAAAAAACTATTTCTGATAATAAAAAGATGGGATTATTATGTATGACACGTGAATCTACAAAATAGAAACCAACAAGGAATTGATTTATAAATTAGACATCTATAAAATGAAAACCAAGTAGGAATCAATTTAGAAATTTGGAGAGAGAGAGAGGACATATACTGTAGAATGAGTAAATTAATTAAGCATTTTTTGCCATTTTTCTACAATTTGTATTAAAATTTGTATTTTCCATTTCCTGGAAAATATTAGTAGAGTGATGGTGAGTATACATATACATGCTATGTTGCTTCCACTATGATGCTTAGTATTTTTATTTAATGTGCACATAGTGGTTGGAATGATCCAGAATTAGAACTACTTTGTTTTGCCTATGTCAAGCATGAAAGACTATGTCCAGCAGTAGGCTGCTGGGAGTTCGCAGGCATTAGGGAGAGCACCCTAGCTGAGATTCTGTGCAGTTCAGAGAACCCCCAAATCCCACTCCTAGCTGGCCCCATCCACCCCACCCAGCCCCTCCCAGGAGTCCCCACGAGGTCGTTTTGGATGCAGGTAAATGCTAGGTGCATGTGGAGGCTCAGGGAGAGCAAAAAATGTGTATCTCGGAAGTTCAGGGAGGCTGAAAATGGTCCCATTTCCGGCTTCCAGAGAGCCTCCAGGGTCTAGGCTCGAGGAAAGCCTCTGGAGCCCAGGAAGGGCAAAAAATGCCCCCTCCCCTTGGTGCAGGAGGCCAACTAGGCAATGCCCACCAGGGCCACACCCACCCAGCAACCAGGCTGAGAACCCTTTGTTAATTTTTTGAAGCCCATCCCTGATCAGGTCCACATGTGAAACCACATGTGATTTATAACTAAAAAGTCTGTGCACACGAATCTTTTCAATTAATGGTTAGCACCTGTCTGAAGTTAGATAAAATCAACAGAATTTAGGAGGGGTTGAACATAGTCTGCTTATGGCTACATAGGGATTCTAGGCTGATCTCTCTTTTAACTACACAGGTTAATAAAGTAGATCTGACATTACTTTTCCTACAGCCTTTTTTCTAAATACCTTATCCACACTTTCACACTGGTTCTCTCATAACTTATAGATGGGGAAGTTAATGAAATGAATTATTTACAGAAGGATATATATTTCTGTATACTATCATTACTCCCATAGAACATAAAGCCTGCAAGTCTGCCTTCTTTGTGTGTTTCAATCTTTTTGTTTCAATCTTACCAACATAAAACTAATACAAACTGGATCTGGACCTTTTTAATGTATAATTACTGCCACTGTAGCAGTGCATTCCCAAATGTGTATTATAAAGCTCAGAAATATTCCCCATATTTTTGTTTTGCTTTAATAAATCCATTAGCATATCATTTCATTGTTTCACCAAATTGCCTCAGGTCAGCGGACCAGTTAATCTGCATTGGCTAGCTTGTTTGCTTTCAAATTGCCATGTTGGAGAAGACTCTTGAGAGTTCCTTGGACTTCAAGGAGGTCGAATCAGTCAATCCTAAAGGAAATCAATCCTGTTAAAAGTCTCAAAGATTCTCAGTCATCCAGGTCATGATTGTCCCAAAAGTGCTTTTTCAAGGGGCAACTGGACTTTTGCTTCTCATCCAAGAAGCTTCTTCAGTTCTGACAGGATAGTGGGAAATGGAGGAAAGGAACCAGGAGCACTACTCAGGTGACCTGAGGACACAGATAAACCTCCAAGTGATTCAACAACCCTCTAAAAGGATGCAAATGACCAGCTGTCTGCAAGGAATATAAATCTTTCCATTGCCCACTATCCTATCAGAATAGGAGAAGCTTCTTGGATGAGAAGCGAAACGTCTTCAAAGAAAAAACATAAAGTACAGTTGCCACCTGAAAAAGCACCTTTGGGACAATCTTGGTTGTTCTTTGGAAGCACAGATATTGAAGCTGAAGGTCAAATAGTTTGGCCACCTAATGAGAAGAGTGGAGTCATTGGAAAAATCCTAATGTTGGGAAGGATTGAAAGCAAAAGCAGAGGGGGGCAGCAAATAATGAGATGATTAGATAGTGTCATTGACACAAAGAACATGAATTTGGATAAACTCCAGGAGACCTGGGAACTCCTGGTATGGTATGATCCATGTGGTTGTGAAGAGTCAGACACAACTTAGCAACTGAACAATAGCAACAATAGCCAGCTTTTTTAAAAAAATTCTGCTGAGTTTGAAGAAGAAAATTCTATTGCCTCTATTGCAACTACTGAACCTTCAAAAATATCTGCAAGGAAAGTTTCAGAAAGTTTGTAGAAAGCATGGAGCAATGGGATAAAGGGAAAGTCCTATCTTCTCAATAACCAATCAGACTGCAGGAATTTATCTAGAATAAAGCAAAATCAGCAGGATGGCTGTACAGGGACACTTGAACTGACCCAAATGAGAAATCATTACTTGCAACTTGGAATAGGGAAATATGGGGAGGATTTCCTATTCCTGGTGGGCTGCAGTGAACAGAAGATAATGTCCTCTGTTACTGGCTCCATGAATTGTTCAGAGCAGAGTTCATGAGGAGAATGAATATATAAATAAAGGAGTGTGAATGTGCTCTAAGGCAGAATTTAAATAGAATTGTTATTTATATATATTTGAAAAATATACTATTAGCTCTTCTATGTCAAGGCTAAACAGTGGTGGTACTCAGAAATTAATATTAGTGATATCTTATAAAACATGTTATAACTGGCATATTCTACTTTTTTCAGTTGCATAGGTCAGTTTAATAGTATGAGTTTGAAAACAGATTCAGAACAAGATGCAGTTAATATTTCTTATAAGTTATTTTGCCTAAAATAGAACAATTACTCAAACTTTCTGAATTAATTTTATGCTTTTAGCATTCCCTAAGCTGTCAGAATGAAATGATGAGCAGAACATCATGATGAGCAGGTCTGTGGTTTGTTATTAGAAATAGCAGAAAAAAGGGAGAAAGGCTGTAAATTGAGTTGGTGATAGTATATAGAAGCAAAGAATAGCAGAAGAATATAATGTTCAATAATACATTGTCCAACCTGCAGATATTTAGTGGGCCTTGAGTAGAAGTCAGTGGCATGAAACATAGATTAAGAAGGTGTTACAAGGGGTATTATTCAGAAATTATATGATCAAAGACCACTGGGATATCTACATTTTTAAATGTTCTCTCTGTGAGTGTGTGTGTGTGTATGTTTTCATATGTTTGTGTTGTGTATGTATGTGTGTGCATACTATGAACATATTTAACTAAATGTCTATGGAGATTCTCAGTTATCCAGGCCATGGCTGTTTCAAAAGTGCTTTGTCAGAGAGTTTGGCAGAGTGACGACCTTTATGAGACAACCCAGGAGCAACACACAGCACACAGAGACTTAGACATTAACAGTGGTTTAATATTCTACAGTTATATACAGATAATACATGTGGTAGGTAAAATATCTTTACAAGCAAGCTTTCTTCTTCTTAACACATGGAGAACTTCTGCACTAAATATTGGTCACAAGGAAAGAGAACCACTCCCTCTAATGGCTGCCATTTATATACATACCTCTTATGGGAATCTTTACTCTCCAGTCTTAAAGGGAAATACCTATACTATGCTGAATCACTCTTGTTACATCAGGCTATATTATGTCAGATTCACAGCATCTAGCAGCTATTCACTGCTGGTCAGTTCTTAAATCTTAATACCTTAACATGCTTTTTCAAAAAAACTTTTAGTTTTTCTTTGAAGACATTTTGATTCTCATCCAAGAAGCTTCTTCAGCTCTGACTGGATGGTGGGGAATGGAAGGATGAAAATTGAAATGTCTTCAAAAGAAAATTTTCCAGTTGCCTCTTGAAAAAGCACCTTTGGGTATGAACATATTTGTTCCATTTTTTGTTCGCTTGTCAAACTTGGCAGAATGTGGTCTAACTGTGAGAAGTACGAAAAAAATTTACAGCCGCATGCAAGAACCCAAATGTTGTCCAACTCCAGTTGCATGTATTTTCATCTGATTTGTTTTAAATTGTGCAACAAGCAAATGATTTGGTTTAGCACAGCTGGTGACTTTGCTGCTTAGTGTTACATTTCAAGTTAAAACTTCAGTTTTTGTGTGCTAAGATGTTGAAAACTGGATTTTATAAAACAAATTAAGTAAATTTTGCAGACAGAAGAGGTTTTCAAACACCGATTATTGTTCAGCAAAATGAATCTGAGATTTTGTAAAATCCCTCCCAGACCAATCATGATTTGCGTTCTTTCTTTCTTTCTTTCTTTCTTTCTTTCTTTCTTTCTTTCTTCTTTCTTTCTTTCTTTCTTTCTTTCTTCTTTCTTTCTTCTTTCTTTCTTTCTTTCTTTCTTTCTTTCTTTCTTTCTTTCTCTTTCCTATCCACTCCCATCCCGTAATGTTTTAGTACATGTTTGCATTTAAACTATTCAAGTTGCAAATGTATGTAAAAGTTAGTTACAATTGGTATCCGTAACTTCATCCTCTGTTTTTATAAATGGCTGTACACAATTGAGTATTATATTTCTTTGATAGTTAAACACTGTGATTTATTTCCCAAAATCACTGAGGAGTAGGTTGCCTCCTCCTCCTCCTCCTTCTTTTCATTATGCAAAAGTCACTGGAAGTCCTTCCAAGCATCTTCTGCCAGTAAAGCAGCAGAGAGAACATAGACTTGACTTCCTTTCCATAATTATTCTGAAAATGAAAGAGTATGTTGTTGAGAGTTTTATTTTTCTCTACTTCCAACCATATTTTTATTCTATCATTTTTAATTGATATGGCGATTTGTTGCTGTTCACCCTCTGACTTATCATCCTTTATTTTTATATTTAATATTAAAATTGCAATTTTGTGCATTCTTTTGCTCTGTGTTTAATGTTGTTTTTATTTTACTGCATTTAAATAAAGATATGGTTGCATTTTTGAATAGGTTTTCCTTTTTTATTTTATTAATTGCCCAAATGACTTATCTGAAAGAACTTAAGAGAAATATTATATTCATTAATACATATATTACATGTTGCACAAAAATAAACACTGTTTTCAGAAGAGAGTACAAGGACAAAGGCATCAAGAGGTATTTTTCCATTAGGAAAACTGAGAAACATTAGAGAAACAGGAGGGTTACAGCTATGGCTACTTTAAATTTTGGATGTCTATTTGACTTGTAAAATGGAACCTGCAAACATTGCTGGGCTGTCTGTAAATTAGATTAGAGCAGATTGCAGAAAGCCAAGGTAGGTAGCAAATAGAGATGCATGACACTGTCTGGCTATCATTGTTGACTTAGTTTCTGCTACAATGGAATGAAGAAAGAGTTGGAAAGTGAGATTCATAAAGGTTTTTCTTTGTCCACTATAGTCATTTATGCCATCCATTTAGAATGTTGAGGATTCTCTTCTTTGGGGCAGTAAGTAGTCACAGCTGCCAAAATAACCACATCTTCACAAACAAACAGGCTCTTTAATTGTCAACATTGCATTGCTGACAACACAACTTTTTTTCCTTTAAAAATCTAGCCAAACTCTCTCCTGTGGCAAGCTCAGTGTTAAGTCTTTCCACATTTTCTCTGATGGACTATTAGGAACATTGACATTCTAAATAGAAGTATGTATGGACTTGCAACATTCTATCACTATAGCTATTCTAATCTAAAGCAAGTTAAGTTTGCACCTTGACTTTAATCTGATCTACCTGATAAGCCTGATGTAAGTCTTGAATAGTCTGATTGTCTCCTTTTGTCTTCAGAAAAAATGGGAGTGGGCACCATTTGACTCATTTTTTGCAAAGTACTTTCTTGGCTTTGACTCAAGTTTCATTTATCTGATAGTTGCCTTATAATCTGGCCTTTAAGGATGGAAGAATGATCCACTATTTATTTTGTTATAAAGTGGATGGTTCAACCAGGGTTGGCACCCTATTTTTTAAAAAAATAATGATATTGGACCCTCATTATTCTACCACTTCGTCAGTATTGATAGACTTCTCACTCCTGGTTCTGACACTTTTGCCCTCAAATTTCACATAGTTGCAACAAGTGTTATATGATGTGTATGAGTTTGATTCAATTTGAACCAGAAGTGGTATTCAGTATTCAGCAGGTTCTGACCTGTTCTGGAACACTGGTAGTGGAAATTTTGAGTGGTTTGGAGAACAGATAAATACCACCTCTGACTGCAGATTTTACAAAATCCTTCCCTTGCCATGCCCACCAAGCCACCATCACAAACCAGTAGTAAAAAATATTTGAATCACAACACTGATCTGAACATTTTGCTACATGGAGCATGATACTGAGAATGTATTATATATTTCTAGTCATTGAAATTGAATTCACATGTGCAGTAGCTTCTTGTAAATCTGTGCATTTTTATCTAATAAATCATGCAATGTTATTAGACACTAATAATAACAATCAGAAATTAATGTTGTCCTCTCCTTACTGAGGTTCAATTTTTAAATGTATAAACAAAAATATAGCAGTCTTGAAATCCACATTGACTTTTTTTGTAAGAGGCAAAGTTATCTTTTTTTTTTTGTATGTATGGTTTATTTAATTTATATGCCACTTTTCTAAGTATCTAGTTAAGATTACTAACAATTTCATTACAATCATGAGAAAGTGATAAGCTATGGTGTTAAAACTGAAGAAAAGTCTTAAACTTGTGAGGGAGTTTCTGAGAGAAGATGAAGAAAATATGATAAGTAACTGATTTGTGGGATATAATTTGAGGGGATTAAATTTCAGTATTTTTCTGTTAATGGAATCTTTTGTGATTAACTTTGAATGATGCAAATTTAAAGATTTGTTTATAGATATGAGCAGTGGTGGGATTCAAATAATTAACAATAGGTTCACTCAGGGTCAGGTTGGCTGTTCTGGGAGGCATGACCAATCCCCATCCCCCAGTTCTATCACACATGTAGGTTGAGCCTCTCGCGATGGCCAATCAGACCCTGGATGATGCGCTGTGCTGCAATGGAGAATCAGGAAATGCAGCCGGATGCACTGTTGCCTGTTTCTCCATTGCAGCGCTATGCAGTGCCCAGGATTCATTTTGATGGGGGGCGGGGGGGGTGGATTTAACAACTGGTTCATTTGAACCAGTATGAACTGGGCGGAATCCCATCATTGCATATGAGATAAGATAAAGGGAAAGACATTTTATTTTGTATATTTAGAGAAATTGATGTCACTATGTACAATAAATGAGAGGAATGTGAAATTGACTTGTTCAAGATATATAAGTGTACCTATATAGCTCTATCATTATTTTTAGCAGCTTTCAACTGACTTCGCTGATTAAGATTAAATGATGATGTTTTACTCTTTTACTTGTCAATGAATACTTTAGCTTCAACCATAACAACACAAGAGCACACAATAGATACAAACTCAAGGTTAACTGCACCAAACTTGATTGCAGGAAATAGGACTTCAGCAACAGAGTGGTCAATTATCTGGAATACTCTACCTGACTCTGTGGTTTCTTCCCCAAACCCCAAAAACTTTAACCTTAGACTGTCTACTGTTGACCTCACCTCTTTCTAAGAGGTCTGTAAGGGGTGTGCATAAGCGCACCAACGTGCCTACCGTCTTGTCCTATTGTTTCTTTATTTTTCTTATTATTTAGCCATTTCATGTATTCATAACTATGTCTCTACTTATACCTATTATTCCTGTAAGCGATGACAACTCAAATCAAATAAATAAATAATAGAATAAAAGATGTAATACGGAATTAGTATATTTTAAGATGAAATGTTAGAGAAAGTGGTACTGTAAGTTACTGAAATTGTTTGTACTTGTCTTGATGACAGGGAAAGTTTTTTTTCTCTCTCTCTCTCTTTCCTTTTTTCCTTTTATTTTTCCCTATTTTTCATCTTTTCTTTTCCAATTTGTCTTTTTGTAGTTTTTTTAATTTGTATTCGTTTTTTTTTAATCTTTGTATTTTTATATTTAAAAAAAACCCATGAAATCATTAGTATTGTTTAAAACTCAACCCAAAACTATTATCTTATTTTTAATTGTAAGAGGTGTAGACCCTCCTTAGTAAACGTCATGCTTTAACTTGTCTTTCTATTTCCCAATGATAATGCTGGCTTTTAAAAAGAAAAGAAAAAACAGAAATCTTTCTATCACTAAAACTGAATTCTAAGCCATACTCATCAGCCATTCAGTAACACAGGAAAGTAAAACCTCTTGAAATGCTGTACATATAAAGTGATCTTTCCTTGTATCCTGGAGATTGCAAATCACTATTTTAAAGTACATGATGATGTTTTTTCAAACAAAGATTATATTATAAAAATGCTGGTGGGATTTAGCTGAGCACCAAAGAGCTTTAGATAAATCTTTGGATAATTAATGCAAAGGATTGCAATGTACATTACACACAGTTACATATTCATTATTCTGAAAATAAACATAGTTTATTACACTGAAATATACTCCTTCATCTTGGATTTGTTATTCATTTAATAAACTTGAAGACATCAACTCCCTTTAACTTATGAACTTTCAATTGGAATGTTACTGAAAAGCAATTATTTGCAGGAGTTTGCTCATATAAGGACTTTCAGGGAGCCTAAATAAATAAGTTGCTAATAGAATTCAGCCAAATATCTGGATCTATGTTCATTGAGGACAAAACCAAACCAAAAACTACAGTGATTTTATTAGCATTCTGATCTACAACTGAAGACAACCAGCTTGAAATCTCTATTCACTTGTTGGTTGATTCCTTGCCTTTCAATAATCTTGATTGGTGCCGTAATACTCAGATAAAGCTTGCATTTGTAAGTCTGCCTAGTGTCATTGTGGAATGTTCTTCTTAGGAAGTTTATGAGATCTTTTTCTGTTGAATGGGCGTGAAAGGGAAGGAACAGGAGCAGGGATTCCAGAGAAACTCTTATTTCAAAACACAGATGAAAAAATCTACTAGCCATGGCCAGGGTTGGATTTTTATAGCCAGTGCTGTTCAACACTTCAGCCACTGACCGGTCTTCATTCTTCCTGCCAGTGGCTGGACCAATGAGTGAAGTCTGACAATGAGTGGAGTCTCACATGAATATTAACACTTTTCCTCATCTTCTACAAAAGAAAAAAAAAAATCCAAAGCAAGTTATTGTAGATGGAGGATAGGCAGAACTGTGGGTAAAATCAAGAAAGGAATTAGCCTGGAGCCACAAATGATCTAGGTTCAACCCCTTTTGAATTCCATTTAGTGCCAATTTAGTTCTGCTGATTGATTAAATTCTTATGTATGGGCACAAGCAGAAAAACCTTCTTAACTAGAAACTTAACCTGTAGTCCTAATTATTTGTGCCTTACAGTGACTGGATGTTATGCTATCTATTCTAGGTTTATTTCTTATTGTTGGGTTCCACTGTATAGTTTATTATTCTTTAATTGTTGATTTAAAATTATTTTGTCCTGATGAGCTATTTTGTTTATTGTTAATATCTGATATGTGGATGTAACTCCTCCTTACGAAAACTAAATTCAGAGTCACTGGAATAAATTGGACTGCCTTGATTAAAATAGTGTGATACTTGAAGAAGCATAAACAGCAGATAATGTAGAGAATGGGCTAAGACTTAGCAAAAGCCTTCCTCAGAAGTCAGGGGTACCTTCCATCAACAAGACTTTTCAAACCAGTGAAGTTTTTCTGTTGACTGAACTTTTTTTTCCTTTCATATGCCCACAAAATATGGTTTCTAAAATATAGGGGAAAGTGGAAATAGACCTTCCTAGCATAGGCTGAACATGTCATGGCCCTGCTGGAATTGTCTTCTGATGAGGAAGAGGATGAAGAACAGCCAGGGGCTTCTAGGGTTAATAGTCCTGGAGGCAGTAATTTAATTCAGTATTAAAATCAATAAGTCCATTCTGGCTGAAAGAGGCAGGAAACTCTGAAATTCACCCACCCAGTTCCTGGCAGAAGCATGCAGTAAAGACAAAACTACAGAGGTCAGACAGATCAGCCAAAAAGTCAGCTAGAAGAAAGGTAGATTCCAGTGAGTAATGAGCTTCAGTTGTGCATTTGGTGAAAGCTCGGCATGGCTTTGGTTCCTGAAAGGACACTGTGAGAACAATTTTTCAAGCCTTAACTCCCTAGTGTTCACTTTATTGTGCTGTGCTTTGAATTCCACCTCACTTTGTCTTAGCTTATGCCAAGCCTGTGACTACATTTATGCGTACCACATAAAGATGCTGGTAAAAAGACTTCTTCCTTCTAAAATTCTGCCAGCTGTACATATGTCTGGACTATAGCTGGCATCCAGCTTGCTAACTTGTCGACTGGCAACCAGCAGTGCCAACATAGAGAAGAAAAGATCCATAAATCCCTCTCAGCCAGAGAAAGCATTCAGAATGGAATTCCAATTGAAGAAACACATGTCCATCATCTGAATCACAGCAGATTTTTCTCTGGGAAAAGTAATGGGGAATCATATTGGCAAACTCTTTGGTGAACTTTCTGCTGTTTAGGATTAAGGTGTGTTAAAGCTTGTATAGCTGAACATATAGCAGCAAATAGAACAATAATTATATTTATGTAATAGTATATGGCACTCTGTTTTGCAATAAATGAATACATGATCCAGTAGGTAAGTTAATAAGGTAAAAAAAAAAAGAAGAGTTGAAGTTGAATAAGGAGAAAGAAGACAGAAAACAAAAGGATATTCAGAACAGATTGGCTACAGATCAGCTGGCTCTATTCAGAGGTAAAATTACTGAGAGGAAGAAAGAAAAGTTTGATTCTTTGCAATAATGGTTATTGATTTTTTTTACCTTAATCAAATAAGTCAAAATTACCTTTTCTTTAAAAGGTATCCATGTTCTTGTTCTTTCTCAAACAATTAACTCATTACTATAAGGATAATTGCATTGAGAATCTTTTTTTTCTTTTTAATGACAACCAGAAAAAACTCAACTAACTTGTCAGAAACTTGTTCCCTAGTTCCTAGTCTGGTGACATAGATCAATAAAAATAGGAAATGGCAATAAAAAGGAAAATGTTAAGAACATAAAATTATTCTGTGTGTATTTAGCTAAGCTGAACTCCAGAAAATGCCATTTGTTGTAGAAGAAGACATTTCATGGATGTTACAAAGTAATATAAATAGGTAGCATTACTGTAATTAAAGATGTTCAGCATAAGAATATTTTATTGTTCAGCAACAAAAATGGTCATGCCTAATCTTACCTGATTAAAAATGTATGACAAATTTAAGACATTGATCACTAAATAAGCAAGCTGATTAAAACATTATAAAAGGAAAATGAAAGAATAATATCTTCTGAAAATGAAAGCTCAGATTTCCTACGTATCTATAGCTTTGCAAGCAATTTGTTCATGACTCTTAGTATAAAAAAATGCCTATGCACATGGGCAGAAGTCAAAATCAGGTATCACAAACAAATGTCTTCTCCTTTTGTCTATATGTGATGTCAATGAATACGGTATATAGCAGGAATGAGGCTTCAATTATGCTATGCCTGTCATATTGCAGATTTTGACAAACAAATCTTTCAACACCATTATCTCTGTGTGAACACAAGGTCAGTCATTAATTGCATATCATTTATTATCTTTTTGGCCATTTTAAAATCTAAATAGGCATTTATTTTTGGGGAAAGAGAGAAAAATGCATTTCAATAGAAGAAATAAAACTCAGAAAAAGTTAGAAAACATACTTTAAAATATTCAAATGGTCCATAGACTTGCCATTAGTATAATGACTTAATTGAAAGAAATACTTATGAAGAAATTATTTGAACATAGAGCATATTTTGTTGCTCCTTGTTTCTTTTCAGGAATGCTTTGAAGCATTCTTGAAAGAAAAAAACAACTGGAAGAAGGAGAATTGCACACCATTCGATTTTAACTCCATTGTCCACTGCTGCAAGTAGTCAGATTATAATACTGTGATAGTTTTTGTTTATTTTATTGTATACCACCCAGAATCACCATGAATGAAATGGTAAATTGATAGAAAAATAAATAAAATTTGGTTCCATCATTCCACTAAAAAGAACCCAAAATAACATCCAGAATTGCCTTGAACAATTAGATGGGTGGTGTATATATTCAATGAATGAATGAGTGAATGAGTGAGTGAGTGAGTGAGTGAATGAATGAATGATGAATGAATGATGAATGAATTGCATTGTCCAAATCTGTACATTCATAGATAGGTGAATAAAGAAAGCAGATGGCAGAGTCTACCTAAAATTGAAATAATAAGCAGAGCCAACTGACTTAATAATCACTGAATTTTATAGGCAGCTGAACATCCACTTATCTTCAATTTGGGAAAGATGAAGGGAGAGAGTGAAATCAAATGAGCCCTCTATCAAGAAATAGCAAGCTGGTTTCAGTACTGCATCAATCCTTTTATGCAGAACTGGTACAAAGTTATAGCAATATAATTCCTATAAAAAAAGGACCTTACAATGTAGAAAAGATCTAGGTTATTTTTTTTAAAAAAAAGTTAATATAATACCTGTCATTGTTCTTCACTAACTGATTTCTCACTTCTGTAGTCATTTCAATTTACAAAATTGCCTCCACAAAGGATATGCAAGTAAATAGGTACTGTTCAGAGAGTTGGATTCAAAGGGGAAATGTGATTTGGAGCAGAGGTCGTCAAACCTTTGGACTGCAGGGACCACCAAATTTTAAATCCCAGGGACCACTAACCAGTTCTGTGAGCATGGCCTAATTTGTGGGTGTGTTTGATGGACATGTGACTGGCTAGGCATGGCCTATATGTAAATATTATAAATATTTATATAAATATTGAATTTTTTTATAAAAAAGAGCAACTTTATCCAAAATCAGGCAAAGCAGGCAGGCAAATCATTGAGTGATCTATCTATCTGCCATAGGCTAGCTCAGTCTGTCACATAAAATTTACTTGCCGTGAGTCTGCACTGAATAATAGAACCTTCAGTCCTAAGGGAGGTTCGGCTGTGCTTAAAAGCAGAGCTGAAGATCCAAAGACTATCTAGAAAGCAAGAAATCCAACCATTTCCTGCTTCCTAGCTAATCTAAATCTCCCAGCACAGCAGAACAGCTGACGGTCGGAAAAAAGAAAAATAGCAATTTAGCAGGCAAGTTGCCGGGTAAGCAGTGATGGGCGGGGAGGGTTCCCGCAGGCCATGTGGGTGGCACAGCCTTGTGTTTCTGTGCAGCCTGGATTAATTGCTTTGGGGAGGGTGCTCTGGGTGTGAGATTTCTCTGTGGCCCACCAAAATTTTCTCCTGTGTCAAAGCAAAAAAATTCAGCTACATAATTAGAGGAAATGAATCGTGTTTTTCTGTTGCCAGCATACTTTATTTACATATAACTATGAAGAACAAAAGAAAAGACAGTACATTCTAAGAAGTAAAAGAAAGTAAAGTGAAGAAAGTAAAATTCTCCCCTGCACACATGCGCAGTAAATCATACATCACAAGACACTCATATCTTGTTACTAAGGTAATGTGATAACCAGTCTGGTATATTCTGGAAGCTCAACCGACAAACCAAAATAACGCAGTGACATCCCGGCCCATTGCTGATTTGGAAGACCCATGAGCTAAGACCATCTTAAAGTATTTGCCTCCTTTCCTGGCATCATGATGTTGCCCTTCCAATTCCTCAAAATGATATGTTTGGTTTCAGTGATGAATACACATTTATTCATGCTCCAATCTCTTTATACTCTTCAGAGCTTTGTGTAGCTCAATAAATTAGGCACTTGACATATCTTTCCAACACTTTAAAAAAAATACTTTTCTTGTCCTCTTTATATATTCCTTAAGTCAAATGAAGAGTGTGAAGAGTTCAGCACTAATTGAGCTGAGCTGAGCTGAGCTGACCTGTTTAATACTTGGATGGAAGTTGTCCCAGGAAACTATACTGGAAGGCAGGGAAACATTCCAGAAGGTAGAATATAACAAACTAACAAAGTTGGAAGGACCTTGGACCTCTGGTCCAATCCCTGTTCTGACAAGAAACCCTATACTACTGTATTTCAGTTGTTAGTCTCTTCTTAAAAATATGCCACTCCATTCCATTTCACTCCATTCCATTATTTTATTATTTAAATCTATTATAGCTTCCATTCCCATAGACTTTGGGTAGCTTGTAGATGCAAATTTACATTTCTGGCTAGGGATATTATAAAAATATGTCCATAAAATAATCAGGAATCAAATTGGACTTGAAAAAGACCATTTCTGTACCCAGCTCTCATGTGAGCATTTTGAGCTGTTCTAGAATATCTGTATTATGTGTAATGTTTACTGTATCTAGCAGAAGAAAAATAGTTCATCAGTTCCTTAAGTAACAGTGCATTAATCTGAAGTAACAAGGAAAACAGCTGAAGAATGGTATTTCACAGTTAATCTCTGATAGATTTTAACATCTAGAATGGGTATTGAAAGTAACAGTACTGCTGATGTTTATACAGTGTACAAAAATGTCTAGACTGAAGTACGACTGATTAGACTGATTGCTCCAGTCCCACATAATTATTTATTTATGATTTATGTACTTATGATTATATAATTATACTTTATATAATTATGATTAACTCATGCATATTCAAACCATAAGTCAGCTGAAGGGGAAATGAGGATTTGGGAAAAGAGGAGGTAAACAGGATTAATTACTGTCAGGTCACTGACTGAAGCCTTTGTGCAAATAAATGAAACCAGAAGATCCTGCCTCTAAAATATTTTGAGAGAGAGACTATAGGATGAATAAATTCTACTCTAGCCAAGTACTCAGCTGGATTGTACATTTGAATGTGTACTGTTATGTCACTCAGGAGATTTTTGAAGACCTGATTGTTCTCTCCACCTTTCGGAAAAGGTGATTGTAGAACATACACTCTCCAATATTGATTTATTTATTTATTGGTTTGTTTGTTTTATGTTTTGGTCTTAAATGCAAAGTAATTGTTGGATTTGTTTTGATTTTGATTTGTTTGTTTGTTTGTTTTGCAATTTTCTCTTCCTGTCTATTATACTTATCTTTTAATAATAGATTTTTAGTTGTAAGCTTCCCAAAACAATGTGAAAATTGGACAGGCTATAAGTAAAATAACATAAATAAATAATGCTTAAATCATTTGTTTTTAGGCTCATTAGGGTAAATATGAGTGAGGCTTTTGGTAGGCTGATTATCATTCTATTATTAGGACAGATCCTAAAACAGTTTCAACCCTATTTTTGCTTTTATCATATAAATGAGATTAGTGTGGATTTGTTTGATATAGTATGTATTTTATTATGCACAATTTTTCAAATTTATATAAGCAGACTTTTAATGCCTTTTTAAAAAGGCATAACTGCATACGCAAACATGCATATTAGACCCTAGGAACACTAAATATCAAAATTAGAGCAAATATTGTGCACTTATGCATTGTAGCCAGTGGTGGGATTCAATTTTTTTTTTTACTACCAGTTCTGTGGGCATGGTTTGGTGGGCGTGGCTGGGGAAGGATACTGTAAACACTCCAGTCAGAGGTAGTATTTGCTGGTTCTATGAACTACTCATAATTTCCACTACTAGTTGTCCAGAACTGGTCAGAACCTGCTGAACACCATCTCTGATTGTAGCTACAATTATTATAGGAATTAATGAACAATATTCTTCAATCTGAGCTTGTTTCAGGTGAAATAATTTGCAACTGGGAAAGTTTGGATGACACTATGGTTAAATAATTCTTTCTCCAGTGCTCTTGTCATCCATCTGTGAGAAGATTTTGCAAAGCAATTCTAAGAAAATTGACATAATAGGATTTTTGTCCTCTATACATTCAATTGACCTTGCACGTAGAGGTGAATTTAAAATTGCTTGAAAGTTTCTTATGATAGGAGTATGGACCAGTTTGCTGATTAATATATTGTTACAAATCATATCACTGAAAGAAAAACGTTCAACAGTTCTCAAAGAGGCAAAAAGAGTATTATGTACTATTGTGTTGTTTCTAATAGATTATCTAATTGCTGTATAGATAAAATTATGCCATAAATAAAAGTATAAACTGCACTTCTTGTTATGTCAATTGAAAAAAATGACTGTACAATAGAAATAGCACTTAGACTTACATACCACTTTGCAGTGCTTATCAGTCAATATCAGTCAATATATTAATAACTTTTAATATACTTTTAATATTTGCAATACCATGGGACAGTGAAATATAAATTTAGTTTCTGTTACTGAACAGATTGATTTCTGCAGCAGTTTGCATTGACTATATATTTATGATTCAGAGGTACTGTTAAAAAAATAATAACAGTTGCCAGTCAAGAAAAACACAACAATCATAGTTTATATGCACATTAAATACAGTATCTCTACAGATGGAGTTACCTGTTCCTGAAGCCATGCAGAGATCTTTCATTTTATCAAGCTTCCTTCCCAATAAAGAAAAGACAGTACAAAAAGAAAAATTAAAGTTATATTATGTTTCTCACCATAAGAATGTAAAAAATGAAGTCAGACTTTATTTTTTTTACATAGGAGAAAATAATTAGCAAAATCTAAATTAGTGATTTTCTTTCCTCCAAAAAGTGAAGATTAATTTATGAATTTGGGCTTCTCTGATCTCATAGAGGACATTCAATAGTAACATAATTTATCAGTGTCGTTCAAATCCTAATATCATGTAGGCATGTCTGTTTATTTAGTCTTCTTAAAATTGGTTTCCTATCTGATATTCTGTAGTCTCCTTGTGGATGTTCACGACTCCTCTAAGAAGTACTTTCTTCACATAGAATTCCATGCATCATTGATGTTATAAGGCAGTGTTCCTCAAAGTGTAATTTAAGGATTCCAAACCCTTTCACAGTTATTTGGCAGATATTGAAAACATTTCCAAAAATTTAAAATATTATTCTCATTATTTTTTATTTATTAAAAGGGGAGATTTTCCTGAAAAATGATTTATTTATGTTAATATCTAAAGAGCTTAGCACCATAGTCCCATGAATTCATCAACTTTAATTTTTAATATGGTAAATATTGATGATTCATACAGACAAAAGCTTTTGTGGGGTTTTCCATAATTTTTTTAAAAATGGAAAGAGATCCCAAGAGCATACAGTTTAAGCCCTGTTTAGAGTGACCCGCTCTCTGCTCGAACCGAGAGCGCGGGATGACCTCTTGCAGGGTAGAGCAGAGGAGTTTTCTCGATTCCTGCATGATAAAATCGCTCAGATCCGGGAGGGGCTTAACTCCAATTGGATGGTCCCGGGGGAGGTGTCCGGGGCAGGTCTTGTGAATGTTATTTGGGGAGAGTTCGATCCTGTGACCGCCGAGGGTGTGGACAGGTTGCTGGGGAGTCTGAATGCCACCACCTGTTTATTGGACCCGTGCCCTTCCTGGCTGGTTTCGGCCGCCAGGGAGACGACACGAGGCTGGCTCCGGGGGATTATCAACGCTTCTCTGAGAGAGGGGTCGCTCCCGACCGCCCTGAAGATGGCGGTGGTGCGGCCCCTCCTCAAGAAGCCTTCCCTGGATCCAGCTGTTTTAAATAACTTTCGTCCAGTCTCCAACCTGCCCTTTGTGGCGAAGGTTGTTGAGAGTGTGGTGGCATGTCAGCTTCCTCAGTACCTGGAGGAAACAACTTACCTCGATCCGTTCCAATCGGGCTTCAGGCCTGGGCATAGCACTGAGACGGCATTGGTCGCGTTGGTTGATGATCTCTGGAGGGCTCGCGACAGAGGGTTCTCCTCTGTCCTGGTCCTATTAGATCTCTCGGCGGCTTTCGATACTATCGACCATAGTATCTTGTTGCGACGGTTGGAGGGGTTGGGAATTGGGGGAACCGTCTTTCGATGGTTCTCCTCCTTCCTCTCCGACCGTTCGCAATTGGTGTTGGCGGGAGGGGAGAGGTCCACCTCTAGGCCCCTGGTTTGTGGGGTGCCTCAGGGGTCGGTTCTCTCCCCTCTTTTGTTCAACATCTATATGAAACCGCTGGGCGAGATCATCCGTGGTCTTGGGGTGAAGTGTCATCTCTATGCAGATGACACTCAGTTATACATCTCCACCCCGGACCACCCCAACGATGCTGTGGGGGCTATGTCCAGGTGCCTGGAGGCCGTGCGGGATTGGATGGGCGGGAACAGGCTCCGGCTCAACCCATCCAAGACCGAGTGGCTGTGGTTCCCGGCGCCCCGATATAGCCAGTTGACTCTGTCGCTGGCTATTGGGGGGGAAATTTTGCCCCCCACAGAGAGGGCTCGCAATCTGGGAGTCCTCCTGGATGTGCGGCTGTCGCTTGAACACCATGTCGCGGCCGTCTCCAGGGGGGCATTTCATCAGATCCGTCGGATCTACCGGTTGCGGCCCTTTCTGGATCGGGACGCCCTGCGCACGGTCACTCAGGCCCTTGTCACCTCTCGCCTGGACTATTGTAATGCCCTCTACATGGGGCTCCCTGCGGGGAGCACCCGGAGACTCCAACTGGTGCAGAATGCGGCCGCGCGGGTGATCATGGGGGCGTCACGTAGCGCCCACGTGACGCCTCTCCTGCGCGAGCTGTATTGGCTGCCAGTGGCTTTCCGGGTTCGCTTTAAGGTTCTGGTTCTGACCTTTAAGGCGATCCATGGCATTGGACCAGGTTACCTACAGGACCGCATCCTACCGGTGATCTCCAGCAGGCCAGTGCGAGCACACAGGGAAGGCCTTCTCCGGGTTCCGTCGGCTGCCATGTGTCGCCTGGCGGTCCCAAGGGGTAGGGCCTTCTCTGTGGCGGCCCCTGCCCTCTGGAATACTCTGCCACCGGAACTGCGTACCGGCATGGACCTGAGGTCCTTCAGGCGCGCGCTGAAGACCTGGCTTTTCGAGCAGGCCGGCCTGGGCTGAGAGAGGGTTTTAATGTGTCTCCATTAATTTTAATTTGGGGGTTTTAAGGGGGTGGGGTGGGCTTTTTATTCGGCCAAATATCTAATTTAATCTTTTTTAACTTTTGTATTATTGTTGGGGTTTTAGATTGGCTGTACACCGCCCTGAGTCCCTAGGGAGAAGGGCGGTATAAAAGTTAAATAAATATAAAATATATAAAAATAAATATAAATATAATATAAAAATATAATATAAATATAATATATAAAAGAAGTATGGTTCTAAACAATATAAGTAGCCCACGTGTGTTAAGTAAGATCTGAAGTTGATATGATTAATTTCCCATATAACTGGGGAACATTTTTCCTAACTTTGCATAAGGGCTAGAAAACATGAATAGCTATTAATATATAACTAAATATTTGCATTTTTTTTCTCTGCATCTTTTGGCTGGATGAGTTCATTTCTACCTCAAACTTTCTGTTTTGTTTTTTTTTGGCTTCAGTTTTCAGAAAATATTTTTTCTGGTGGGTAAAAGTTCCCAAATCCTTTCTATTATTTCATTTCAACTTCTTATTGGATGGTACAGAATAAAAAGTCACCATGAGAACAACTATTTTCTCCTTTCCTTGATTCTGCCAAACTTGTCAACATTTTCTTTTGATTAATAGACTGTGACAACCTTGATTTAATGATAACTGAACTCTTTAACAACTCATTTATGGTTGTTGGTAGTTTCATGGTATGCTTTCTTTTATATAGTGTTAAAAAAAAATCTGGATAAAGAGTAGCCCAGTATTGCTGAAAGCTAGGCTAATATTCCAAAAATTAATATTCTGTCCTCATTTTAAGGGTTCTATAGTTTTATTTTATACAAACTGGATCCAGGAAGCCCTAATAATGGAATGTAACATCTGAGAGATTGGGGAAAGAGAAACTGCAATCTCAAATTAACTGTTTTAAATTCTACTTATTTCTGAGTTAATCTAATCTTTAAAACTGTTCCTAAAATGACAGCAGTTCCAGTTCTGCTGATGTTAGTTTAATATCCCCCCTGACAGTTATGAATGGATTTGGGCAACAGGCTATGTCACTTGCCTATGAATTAGATAAATCTTAGATTTTATTTCACCTCTCTATACTTAGCTTTTGCAGTTACCCCTTAGCCATTAATCTATCAAAAGGAGAAAATATCATCTTTCAGGAGAAATGTGTCATAAATGTTTTGATAAAATATTTTTAATCCTTGGAAACAGATGGCTGTTCCATAAAGGTTGTCAGCCAAGCAGGTTTTGGTGACAGAAACATGCTAAACAACTGTAGTTGGAGGAGGGTTTTTTCCATCATTATTAGATAGATTCCGCTATTAATCAATCACAGCTGGTTAGTCTTTTGACAGCTAGAATGTCCTGAACCTAATTTGATTGTCTTGTACTATTTCTAACTAAGAAATCCTGTGTAAGATATGATTTGATACAGGGGGGAAAATAAATTGGTTCACTAAGCAAGAAATAGGGAGAGATAATCTGAGTATTTCTTGCTCACATATGAATGGTCACAACACCATTTGTGTGGTATTCTGCTTACAAGTTTTTTTTCAGGCAAAAACTACTATCAAAGGACTTACAAATCCATTTACAAGAGAGAATTGATGCCTCAGCTTATATTGCTCCCATTTTGTCCAGATGGTCAGTGGGGGCAAGTATGGGCTATGTAATGATAATCTAGAGATTTCTAATTAAGTATGAAAGTTGCCAGCCATTCTGAGAGAAGCTGCCATCTGGAAAGACCTAACTTTTAATGTCAACATTTCATTACCTTGGAACAGATAAAAGAGTAGGAAAAATTGACTTTGATAATGTTATGCAAAATAAGAGAAAACTAGCTTTCCTAAGAGAGGGGAAATTCCAGGATATTTATTAGTAGATCACATTTTCTTTAGTAACCACGGAAACTATATAATGTATTTATTACATATTATATCTATTGCAACTATTCTAGCTTCCCTAATCTCAAAAGAAATTTGGCAGGGACTGACTTGGCTAGTACTGACTTGGCTAGTACGGAAGAGTATCAAGATGTTTCAGGGCTGAAAACTATGGAAACTGTATAATGCATTTATTACATATTAGATCTATTGCAGGTTGAAGCATCTATTCTAGCTTCCCTAATCTCAAAAGAAACTTGACAGCGACTGACCTGGCTAGTATTTGGATGGGAGACTATTAAGAAGTTTCAGGGCTGAAAACTAGTTCAGAAAATAATTTAGAAGACAAAGCACCTCCATACTGCAAGAAAAATAATATGGTTTTATCCATGTAGTCACCAGAAGTTAAGCTTGAATAACGGGCATAATGGTTTATTCCATCAATGGGGTAGATGTTTAGAAAGCTGGAAATTTGAATTTATTTATTTATTTTTATTTATTTTAATCGTACTTTTATACCGCTCCCTCTCCCAAAAAGGGACTCGGGGCGGTGAACAGCCCACTAAAAACATACAATAAAAATATAATAAATACTATTAAAAATAAATTAAATAAACAAATCGGCTGTCTATTAAAATTTAAGTTAAAAATTAAAACTAATAAAACCCTAATTTAATTAATTAAAACCAAAAAACATAGTTACTGGGCCAGGCCGGCCTGTTCAAAAAGCAGGGTTTTTACTGCGCGCCGGAAGGTCAGAATATCCGTCATAGCCCGTATCTCCGGGGGGAGATCGTTCCATAGGGAGGGAGCTCCCACAGAGAAAGCCCGAACTCTCGGGGCCACCAGCCGACAACGGTCAGGCGGCGGCACCCCAAGTAGGGCCACCCTGTGGGAGCGTACTGGGCGGCGGGAGGTTGTTGATGGCAGCAGGCAGTCCCGTAAGTACCCAGGTCCCGAGCCATGGAGCACTTTAAATACCATCAGTACCACCTTGAATCGAATCCGGTAGGCCACAGGAAGCCAGTGCAGCCTGCGGAGAAGTGGTGTTACGTGTGCGCTTCGAGGGGCGCCCACGATCACCCGCGCGGCTGCATTCTGAACTAACTGCAACCTCCGGAGACTCTTCAAGGGGAGCCCCATGTAGAGAGCATTGCAATAATCCAAGCGGGAGATAACGAGGGCGGAGGTGACTGTGCGAAGTGCGCCCAGATCCAGAAAGGGCCGCAACTGGTAAATCAGACGAATCTGATAAAAAGCCCCCCTGGCGACGGCTGCAATATGTTCTTCCAAAGACAGCCGTACATCCAGGAGGACACCCAAGTTGCGTGCCCTTTCCACGGGGGTCAAAACCTCTCCCCCCACGGCCAGCGAAGGAATAAGCTGGCTGTATCTGGGCGCAGGAAACCACAGCCACTCGGTTTTGGCCGGGTTGAGACGAAGCCTGTTACGACCCATCCAACCCCGCACGGCCTCCAGGCACCGGGTCATCACTTCGACGGTTTCGTTGGGGTGGCCCGGGGTGGAGATGTACAGCTGAGTATCATCAGCGTACTGATGGAACTCCACCCCAAAGCCACGGATGATCTCACCCAGCGGCTTTACATAAATGTTAAACAGCAGGGGCGAGAGCACCGACCCCTGAGGCACCCCACAAAGCAGGGGCCTTGGGGACGATCTCTGCCCCCCCGTTAACACAAATTGCGAGCGGTCGGAGAGGAAGGAGGAGAACCACCGTAATACGGTGCCTCCAACCCCCAACCCCTCCAACCGCTGCAATAGGATACTGTGGTCGACAGTATCAAAAGCCGCCGAGAGATCTAACAGGACCAGGACAGAGGAACAACCTCTGTCCCGAGCCCTCCAGAGATCATCAACCAACGCGACCAACGCCGTCTCCGTGCTATGCCCGGGCCTGAAGCCCGATTGGAGGGGGTCAAGATAACTCGCTTCATCCAGGAATCGGGGAAACTGACGAGCCACCACACTCTCAACAACCTTCGCAACAAAGCGAAGGTTGGAGACGGGACGATAATTTAATAACAATGCTGGGTCCAGGGACGATTTCTTGAGGAGGGGCCGCACCACCGCCTCCTTCAAGGCGGTAGGTAGAAGCCCCTCTCTCAAGGAAGCGTTTATAATACCCTGGAACCAGCCTCGTGTCACCTCCCGAGTGGCCAAAACCAGCCAGGAGGGGCACGGGTCCAGCAAACAGGTGGTGGCATTCAGTCCCCCCAACACCCTGTCCACGTCTTCTATAGTAACAGGATCGAACTCAACCCAACTGGCCTCACCGATATCCACCCCCGCCCCCCCACCCGGAAATGCCCAGTTGGAGTCCAGCTCGTCCTGAATCTGAGCGATTTTATCCTGCAGAAAACTAGAAAACTCCTCAGCCCGTCCCTGTAAGGGATCCTCCCGCGCTTCCCTCTCTAGAAGGGAGCGGGTCACCCTAAACAGGGCGGCTGGGCGGTTTTCCGCGAACGCAATGAGGGTGGAGAGGTAAGTCCTCCTCGCCACCTTCATCGCCACTAAATACGTCTTAATATAAGATCGTAGAAGTGTTCGGTCAGACTCAGAACAGCTAGCCCTCCAACTGCTCTCTAGGCGTCTTTTCCGGCGCTTCATCTCCCTTAGCTCCTCAGAAAACCAAGGAGCCATTTGGGATCGGCACCGGGTCAGAGGCCGCAAGGGCACGACCCGGTCAAGGGCCCCAGCAGCCACCCTATCCCAGGCGGCAACCAAGCCCTCAACCGAGTCGTGTGTGAGAGCTTCGGGAAATGGCCCAAGCTCCATCAGGAACCTATCAGGGTCCATCAGGCGCCTGGGGCGGTACCATTTTAATGGCCCCGCCTCCCTGCGGTCAGGGGGTGCGGAACGGAAGTCGAGCTTCAGGAGCGAGTGATCCGACCATGACAGGGGTTCTACAACTATATCCCCTATACCCAGATCACTCTGCCACTGATCAGAGACGAAAACCAAATCCAAGGTGTGACCTCCCACGTGAGTAGGGTCCCGAATTAACTGGGTCAGGCCCATGGCCATCATGGAAGCCATGAACTCTTGGGCAATCCCCGAGGTACCGCCAGCAGATGGCAGGTTGAAATCCCCCATGACCATAAGCCTGGGGGTCCCAACCGCCATGCCAGCTATAACCTCAAGGAGCTCAAGCAGGGCCACTACCGCATAGCAGGGAGCCAGGTATGCGACCAGCAAGCCCACCTGAACCTTGGAACCGAACTTCACAAAAAGGAGCTCACACCCGGTTGTCTGAGACACAGTGGCTTCCCTCGGACACAGATCCTCCTTAATAACCACCGCAACCCCCCCTCCCCTCCCCTGGGCCCTCGGCCGATGAAAAACCCGAAACCCGGCTGGACACATCTCCACCAGGGGGACTCCCCCCTCCTGGCCCAGCCAGGTCTCGGTAACTCCCACCAGGTCCGCACCCCCCTCACAAATCAGATCATGAACGAGGGGGGCTTTATTAACAACGGACCTGGCGTTACATAACATCAGCCGAAGGCCCAGGGCCCGATTGCTCAAACCCCCTGGGGAACGGGAGATGACAAGGGGGTCGGAGTACACCACAGCAAGCAAATAGCGAGGGCGCGCTCCCGACACAAAATATGGCCCCCTACAACCGCCAAATCTGCCCCTCCCGCTCACCGTCTCAATGAATTTAATTCCACCCTCCCCGATGACCCCCCCCATCCTCAATACAGAGCCACCCGGATTCCGACTCTCCCGGCCACGCTCAACCCCCGGCCTGGTCCCAGTCTCTGGCGAGTTGTCCCCCAACTCCCGCCCGGAGCTACCTAACCCCCTTAAAAATCTAAATAAAAATTTTTTAAGAAACCCCTCCCTCCTACGCCTCTTAAAACCCCACCATCCCTCCGGATCCCATAATCCGTCCTTGAGATGGGCCCTCGAGAGAGTAGAGGGCCATTCCCGAGACAGGGGGACATGTCTCAGGGCCCATAGATCTCTCCTCGAATAAGACAGCGTCCCTGGCAAGATCTTCTCTTGTCGATGACCAGCTTCAAGTCCAGGCCGCCCCCGCCGCCTCCAAACAGGTGAAAATCGTGGGGGCAATCCTCCATCCTCGGCTCCAGCTATAGGAACAGCTCTCCGACCCCGACCTCGATGACGACGACGGTCTCCAAGATCGGCTGAAACCTTTACAACGGGGGCTGCCCATCCCCCCCCGGGCCCCCTCACCACCCCTGCCACAGGTGGGGAGGACCCGAGAGGGGGAGAACTCCACACCCCGTCCAGATCGCCGAACATGAAGCCGCCGGACGCCAAGCATAGTCCTCCGGCACATAGTCCTCCAACGCCGCTTCCCCGCGGCACAAGTCGATAGCCACTGCCGCTGGGCGTAGCGCCAGGCCTGCCATGCCGTGGCCCGGGGGCCCACCCCCCCACGGGTCCCCTCACCACCCCTGCCACAGGTGGGGAGGACCCAGGGGGGGAAAAACTCCACGGGCCGCCAAATACCGGGTCATCCAAGCCGCCATAGGTTGAGCCGCCAAACGCCGCCGAACGCCAAGCCGCCGAGCCGCCAAACGGCGCCGAACGCCAAGCCGCTGAGCGCCAAGCCGCCGAGCCGCCAAACGGCGGACATAGTCCATTTGGCGCAGCGCCGGGTCTGTCACGCCATGGCCCGGACGCTGCGCACCTCCCCATGGGTCCCCTCACCACCCCTGCCACAGGTGGGGGGGGCCCGGAGCGGGGGAAGCTCGACGAGCCGTCAGACGCCGAGCCCAAGCCCTCAGAGCCATCGAGAATCACGCTGCCGGGTGCCGAACGGAAGCCGCCGAACACCACATCGCCAGACGCCGAGCCGCTGGACGCCGAGCACCGTCTTCCAGCAACACACCTCGGCCACGGGGGCTGCCCACCCCCCCACGGGACCCCTCGCCACCCCTGCCACAGATGGGGAGGACCCGGGGGGGGGAACTCATCGCCCCGTCTGGCTGCCTCGGAGGAGCTCTCCCAGCCGACCTCCGGTCGCCATCTTAACTCTCTCGTTATCTTACATGTTATATGAAATGGTTGCCAAAGTTTTAATGCCTTAGTATATTCCCTTTTTACAGGCAAAGAGTGTCTTTCTTCCTATTTTTAATAAAGCACAAGTTTGTTAGTGACTTTAACAGATTGCGGTGGCATCAGATGATAACAAAATCTTAATCAAATCACTAATATAGTTCTCCATCAAAGTATAAGTCATTGCTTACTAAATCTGTCACAGTCACAAACAAGAGACAATAATTCCAAACATGTTTTTTTCCAAGAGGCAACTGGATTTTCTGGTTTTTCTTTGAAGACGTTTCACTTCTCAAAGCTCAAGAAGCTTCTTGGATGAGAAGTGAAACATCTTCAAAGAAAAACCAGAAAGTCCAGCTGCCTCTTGAAAAAGCACGTTTGGGACAACCATGACCTGGAGGACTAAGAATCTCTATTTAATAATGCATGGAAAAAGAATCCAGAATAATATCATATGTTGTCCCTAAACCAAAATATCTTTCTTTCCAGCATTTGTATTGGTATAAACATTGAATAGATTAATGTAAGTAAAGCCTCCTTCTGAAACACTAACATACTTCTGCATTGTTTTGTATCATTTCCTCTCTCTACGTTCTAAGAATCACAAAATGAATTAATGTATCTGAAATTTCATTTTTTATAATCATCCTAGATTTATATTCATTAACACATAATCAGTGATTGCCATTAAAAAAAATAGGAATTTTTCTGTCAAATTCAGTCTTACAATTTTGCTAGAAGATTTTCCTGCAATTAATTTGCTTTATATGATGAAGCACTATTTTCTTGGGAATTATATGTATTTCATTCACAAATATACTCATCTAATAGACAATCCTGTCTCTATCACTCCTAAACTTGGCTAGACTTAGTACTAGAATAGAATAGAATAGAATAGAATAGAATAGAATAGAATAATGCTAATTTAATTCTAGTAATTCATTCTTTTTCTTTAGCATTCAGTTCAGGGTAGCATTGTGTGTGTACCACCCATGGGATCTATTAGTAAGATTGAGTCTAGTTGCTGCTGTTAGTTCAATTGGTCATATGCTTTATTAATTTAATTTCCAACAATATTAATTTGTGTCTCATATGATGGTGTTGCACCAATATCCAAATGAAGGATAAAATACATTTTATCAATCTCTTAACTGAAATCTGAAACTCCCTACTATACAAGAAGTGGATAGCCCAATCATGTGCAGTTTGTAATACAACATGAATGTGAATACCAAAATTATATGGAATGTTTTTCATAATAGGTAAAGGCAGCTGTACTACAAGCTGATTAGGAAAGAAATAAAATCCTATTTATTTACTACTTTTTAATCCTGCTTTTATTATTTTCATCAATCCCTCAAGATGACATGCATACATAATACTTTTTCCTTCTATTTTTCCCCACAACAGCAATCCTGTGAAGTGGGTTGGGCTAGCAGAGAGTGACTGGCCAAGGTCACCCACTTGGCTTTCATTCCTAAGACAGGACTAAAATTCACAATCCCCTGGTTTCTAGCCTAGCACTACACAAAACTGTATTTCAAATACATTTATTGTGTGATAAATCTTCCTATGCTTTTGCAGAAATACAAGAAATTTGCACTTTGTTTGTTGACAATTATAATTTAGTTTAACCAGGAACATTCAAATGTTTTATTAAATATCAGAATTCAGCATACTCAATTCAGTGAGCTGTGCAACCTTTGCCAGATCAGTCTGTGCTCTGTTCTTTGTCTTACCATAAATTTTATGTGAGCCCTATGCAGCTAGGGATAATAGAAGGGCTATACCTATACATGTACATTGCTATCTGCTTATTATTGAATCGGTCAAAAAATGTAGTGGTATGAAATTTGCAATTTTGCCACTGATCCGAATCTTGTTTATGTTTCCCTGTCCTGAATCATTGTCAAATAGTGAAGTACTGAACTTTGTGTTTGTGTGTGTCTGTGTGTGTGTGTGTGTGTGTTGGGATTCAATTTTTTTTACTACTGATCCTGTGGGAGTGGCTTAGTGGGCATGGCAGGGGAAGGATACTGTAAAATCTCCAGTCAGAGGTGGTATTTGCCAGTTCTCTGAACTGCTCAAAATTTCTGCTACCGGTTCTCCGGAACTGGTCAGTACCTGCTGAATACCACCTCTGACGTGTGTGTGCATGAGAGAGTGGGGGGGGAGGGAGAGGGAGAAAGAGAGAGAGAATGAATGAATGAAGGAACTTGACAGAACCAGAATCTTTTTACCTATACAATCTTAAATCTTAAATAAAATGTTTTCCTCTCCTTTCTTTCTTTACTTTAACACCAAAGGTCAGCTTCCAGATTACCAGTGCTCTTTTGGGAGGCATCAGACCAAGATCCCAGACTAGAGATGGAAATGTAGCCATTTTCATCTGAGATACTTGGGGGAGGGGCTTCAGAATACCATGTATTTAAGTGGTATAACTGTGGAACAGAGCAATTTCAAAATGGCATGCTGCTATCCCCAGCCAAAATAACATCATACTAGCCTAATGGGAGTAACCTATGGAACTAGATACTAAATTTATAGCCTTTCTCACATACCCCAAGTTGGGTTCCAGAAAATATATTTTCCTTTTTTGAATCCTCTTATAACCATAACATAAATTTGAAACTGTCTTATCTCTTTATGGCAGAGACAAGCACTATATTGTAGGATGCTTGGAGCATTATATTTTTCTCCTTTGTTTATCTTAGTTACTGACTGGTAAGCTATGTGTATGTTTTTTCCCCATGAACTGAGAATGAGAATCACTAGTAAGACAACAAAGAATGTGAGAACCCTCTTTTTCTTCCTGGAGTGGGATCCAACAGTAACCCTGAAACAAAGGCAAGGTAGGATGTAAAGATCCAGAAGGTTCCTGAGAAAAGAAGGTTTAAACATCCAGCTTTGTATATTGAGTTTAGCCATGTTCTATGGCAGTGTTCCTCAGACATGGTAACTTTAATATGTAGACTTTAATTCCCAGAATTCCCCAGCCATCCTTGCTAGCTGGGGAATTCTGGGAATTGAAGTCCACATTTCTTACAATTGCCAAGGTTGAGTATATTGTTCTGTAGGGAGGGAGGGAGAAAACTAATTTCTCTAAAGATGATCCACATGCTCCTTTAATATATGGGAGGAGCTTTCAAAGTATTTCTATCAGGACTACCAGATTCTGCAACAGCTTTGTTCCCCAGGCCATCTGCCTGGTATTCTTGCAAGACTCATTTTTCTCACCATGTACAGGTATATATTTAAACTAGACTGTGTTGTTTCTCTATGTCATATAATTAATGTGGGTATAGGCAGGGGTGGGATTCTACCAGTTCGCAGCTATTCAGTAGAACCGGTTGTTAACATTCTAAGCAATTAGGAGAACCAGTTGTTAGAAGAAATTACTGGCCTAATCCTGTAAGGAAGGCAGGAAGGAAACATTCTGGTGTTGCTTATAGAAACTGCCTCTCCGTTAACCCTTATTACATTCTTGACAGAACTAGACTTCCTGTCTGAGGAACTTCTCTGGAGTTTTTTTTCCCCTCCTTTGCTGGTACTTTGCTTGTGTGGAGTGACCATTCAAAGTTACAATGGCACTGAAAAAAGTGACTTATGACCATTTTTCACACTTACGACTGTTGCAGCATCCCCACAGTCATGAGAGGCCAGGGAGGCAATGCGTGCCTCAATGTGAGTGATATTGAGTTGGCCATGCCCAGCTAATAACATGATCACCAAACCACGTCCACCCAATCACATGACCACCAAGCCACGCTCACCAACTAAGCCATGCCCACAGAACCAGTTGTTAAAAAATTTGAATCCCACCGCTGGGTATAGGCATGTTTTTGTAATTATTTATTTAATTTATTTATTTAGTCATGTTTATATAGTGTATATTGGAGGTGATGATCCTTTGAGAGCTGTATGTAACAAAATTTCATTTTAATGTATGCTGATTAGTGTACAATCAAAGTGACAATAAAGTTATTCAGATAACAGATAATCAGAGTTGGAGGGGACCTTGTAGGTCATGTAGTCCACCACCACCCCCGCCCAAGCAGGAGACCCTACACCATTTCTGACAAATGACAATCCAATCTCTAAGTCTAAGTTCCAAATGTGTGCTAGTTCCTGCTTTAAAAAAGACTTTTATTTTAATTTAGTGCGAATATGATAAATTCCCCCAGCTTCAGAGGTAAGGATGAGTAGTTTCCAGTTGGGAGTTATAGAAGAGTTAAGTCCTGTTTGCCATTTCATTGCTTTAGTAAATTTGAAGTGGATACATTGTTTTACATTAGTTGATTATGTTTTTTCTTGTGTTGCCTAGTCACATGGGCAGCTATAAGCAGCCACTCTTCATTTAGTGATCTCATTTAGTGAGTGTTTGCAAATATGACGGTAATAAATATTATGAAACATTCATTTTCTTATCAATGAGCAATTTTGCTCTCTGATCTGACAACAAAAGCTTTCAATATGAAATTGATTGAAGGTCAGGCCAGTTTCCAGCATCATCATTGAGGTTTCTAATCAACTGATTAAGCTAAAGGAGTTGAACTTGTTAACTTGAGTTAGCACTTGGCACTTGCAGTAAGCACTTAGGCAAGTACTGCATTGTGGAGAACAAGGAGATAATTTATACAAGCAATCGGTCTGTCCTAGAAGTGGGCAAAAGGGGGGTGGGTGGGTCAGGCACAGGACACTGTACAAAAGATGCATGAGAGGCAACAACCAGTGATTTTTGCAGCATCTCTTTTTTCTGTTTATCACATGTTCAATTAGTGATCATTTTGCTCAATTACGATGACTTTACTTCTGATTTAAGGAATGGATTGCAGTCAGTAAATAAGAAGAGGGTGTAAATGCTTAAGTAGATAAATAAACCAGAGCTTAGTTCATAAAGTAATGAAAAAATTGGTTCTTACGGGCACTTAAGGGGTACATGAATAGTTAGCATCAACTTTTTCCTATTTAGAGAACACCGCTTTCAAGTCTGGTGAAATGAGGTTCAGATGGTGCTGAAGGACTACTTCAGTTCAGTGAAATGTCATTCAAATCACTCCGTCAAATTGATTTAAGATTCAAAGTGAGAATCTGCTTTGAAGAGTAAATTGGATCAGGTAGCTTCAAAGTGTTTCATAGCTTTTCAAAGTGCTTCTCAGTTTGAAGCCTTTTCTACTGCTTTTTCTACTGATGATATACAGCCTTTTTTTACTGATGATATAAAATGTTGTGACTTCAATTCAATATCCAGAAAATGCTGTCGGGGTTTAATGGTGTGATGGGGTCTCTAATATTGGCATAAGTAGGCATCCAATCATTTCAGTATTGCATTAAACTCTTTGCCTGTCACATTTTTGAGCCAGGAAGTCTGATTTAACTCAAGTTTCATTCACTTCCTTAGTTCACAGTCTCTCCAACATAGACAACCTCAAGCCTTAATTTTTATTTCACTTGTGCTAATTGACAGTCCTGTGCTGGTTCTGCCAGATTGACTTGGAGCAAAATATAGTTCTTGCCATCTATGACAATCTTCTTGGGACTCCAGAAATTCTAGTAATTGGCAGCAGCAAAACTACCCAAACTTAGAAAGGAAGTCAGCAGGTTGTTTGTTTTCTATCCCAGAACAGACATATTTTATCCAGACTTACACCCTATTAAAGTCAGAAATAAGGGCCAAACTTGCCAAGGAGATATTCCATACCTCCTGATATCCCAAAATTAGCCACCCAAATTTCAGATTGCGGTACCTTTAAGTCATTGTCTGTGTAAATCATGGAGATATATACCTGTCTGCTTTCAATTTCATGGTTGCTTTCATGGAATAGCAAGATCTGAGTATCATACTTCTCATACATCTCCAGGTCATGAACAACCCTATCTATCTCATTTCGAAGACTGGTCACTAGTCTGAGACTTGTCATTAGTCTGCATTTTCTTCTACCTTTACAATCTTGTCTTCCTTTCTCTTTCTCTTTTCTCTTCTCTCTTCCAACTTTCATGTTGTTCCACCTTCTATCATCATTCCATTTCTGGTCATGCTTACCTTCTCTATCCCATTATCTATTTCCACCATAATTGTCCTTCTTCTCATAACATTTATAAAGCTTTCCATTTCATATTAGGAATCTTCCTAATTCCATTTCTTCTTTTATCTATTCATGTTCCATACTCTCCATTATAGAAACAGAATACATTATTTCACAGCTATCCTTCCTAGACCACTTTCTGTATTGTTCTGAAAGTTTACTAACCCTTTATTTTTTCTGCAATAGGAACCATGACCTGGGTGATTGAGAATCTCCATAGACATGATGCTTTAAGCCAGGACTGTCAAACTCACAGCCCGTGGGCTGGATGTGTCACACATTACCATGCCTATGCCCGGTTTAGCAAAGAGGAAAAAAAGTTCCTATACATCACATGATGCTGTGAGTTGACACCCTTGCTTTAAGCAATTACTCATTAAAGTTAGTGGAAGTCTTAAAGCAGCCACATTATTTTCTAGATTAGGCAAAAGGCCTGAAAAAAGTCTACTTTAACAAGACAGGGAGGGAAGGAGAGCAGGCATTACTAGGAACCTCTTCTAAAGCTCATCCAAACTCACATAGCCTTAATATAGATGTAGGGATTTTATTTTATTATTTAATGTTTTCATGTTAATACATTTTGTGTGTGTGTGTGTGTATGTGTGTGTGTCTGCATATATAAATACACACATGTTTGAAATCTAGAAAATAATTATAGCATCCAAGAAAAGAGTTAGTAATTTATCTTTCAACTACAATTCTCAGCACCCTTCACCATAGACAGTACTGATGGCAACTGCCGATAATTGTAATTCATTAGAATCTGATAAACCAGCTTTTCTGATTATATTTCATTCTTGAAAACAAATTTTGAAATAATTTTAGCTATCAATTAGAAAGTAATGTTTTTCCGAAAGAGGGATTGCTTTCTGAATATTCATTTATGAGAGTAGAGGAATTTCAATCGATTTATTATTGAATTTAGCCAGCAAATGAATTAGAGGAATCAAAATACTTGAGAGAGGAAGAAGTATAGGTTTTGTTCTTCCAATTGCATTTATGTCTGAGATTTTGGAAAAAATGACAAGCCACTCTCTCCAGACTGAAATATATTACTCTGAGCCTCCAAGTTGTGCCAAGCTGCTGTACGAAGTAATGAAAAATAGAGGGGTTTTTTTACAGCTAGAAATGGTTGAATAATTTATCATTATCTGATTTAGATCTGTGGGAAATACACATGCACACAATATGTATGTTATTTTTATAAATATCTACAGACCCCTCACATTCTCAACAAAACTGTTTCAACTCCTCCCCTCAGGATGTGCTATAGGGAATCACATGCCAAAACAACTAGATATTGAGAGCTTTTTCTGTCATTCTATCATTCTGCTGAATATCTAATTCTTTTAGTGCTGTCTAATGTCTATGTATATTTACCCATGTAATATGGCTGTTGTGTTATTATTATGCTTCTTGTTATCTTCTTTACTACTCTCTCTTATTGTTATTGTTATTCTGTTGATTTGCACGTACACTGAAAACTCCTGCATTATAGACAAATTCCTTTTGTGTCTAATTACAAAGAAATATAATTCTGTCCTATTCCATCCTATCCTATCATTGCCAAAGCAACTCTAGATAGCTTTAAATAGTTAAACATTACTATTAATCCAATCTGGGACATCATCAAATAACCCAATATAATTCTCAGAAAAAGACATTTGCAAAATCTGAAATTAAATATATTTGGTTATGTACAAACACATATACAAAAAAGGCTCTGAGATCCAGAACTTTGTCATCTTTGACTCTGGATAGGGTGTCACTGCCCCAGAAAGATCCGGTCTGGAACTTGGGGGGTTCTTCTGGACTCATGACTCCTTTTCAAAGAACAGATTGTCAGTCATGGATAGGAGACCTTTTGAACAACTCCACGTTGTGCTCTAGTTGCAGACTTTCCTGGCCCAGGATTCTCTGTGCACAGTCATTCAGTCCCTAGTTATCTCACAACTGGACTATTGTAATGTGTGGAGAAGCAGCACAATAGAGGTGGTTGATTGAGTAATAACAAATCCCACCTCCTCCTCCAATTCCACCCCCACTCTCCCCATGTGTCTTTGGTTTAATGTTTGATTTCAACATTTATGTTTTAACTAAAATGTAAGTGTAAACCACCTGAATTACCCTATAACTAATAAATTATATATATGCTTATGTAACTAAATTGATAATTTTAGGACTAAGCAGCATATGATTATTTTTCCCTCAGATTTATTTTTTTAATGTTAATTTAAAGCTTTTTCATTCAAATGAGAAAAAATATACCTTGGATATAGGTATAATCACATGTCAAAATGACATGTGATCATACATACATACATACATACATACATACATAAATACCTATCTATATATATTGTATGTATACTGTATATATACTGTATATTATATATATAGTCATTTTGACATGTATTTGACATGTGTATATATAATTATCCATTGCATAACATTTTATACTTTTCTAGATAAAGATACTTGAACCTACTCTTTCCTGAGGTGAAAATAACATCTCCAAACATGCTATTTCATGTTATTTCCAGTTATATGCACACTCACACATACCATTTGCTTTAATTGATTTATTCCTGGGAATAAACTATGAATCTTTGGTTGTGGACTGCCTTAAGTCAAACTCAGAATTTAATCTCAACTATGGTCTTCATTGTAAACTCTAGTTGGTTTCTACAAAGTTTGAATATATTCCTTCTCTCTCAGCCAGGTTCCAAACATGAAAAGCCAACTAAACAAAATAGCTAGATTTCACAATCAAAATTTGGAATAATTCGGGGTAAGTAAATCAATGGCCAGGGACCAAATATTGTCATACATGTAGCTGCTTTTCCATGCACACTGTTTGTGATTTTGTCCTTTAAAATAGTTAACTGTGTATGAGCCAATCTTTTCAAAACCTAGCAGATTTTACTTTTTTTATTTTTTAAAAATGGATACAATGATGATATGCATGAATTTTGGTGAGTGCTTACATATAATTATACAAATGAAATTCTCATGTAATCATGCAGGGCAAATTCAATATATATAAAAAGCTAGAAAAACATGATGAGCAATGCATTATAACTGCCTGAAGGACAGAAAAATTACTATTATATACTATCACAAACTTGATCAAATAGCCCACAGATTTAAAGCCTGGCACTTAAAAGCTTTTGTGTGAATAGTAAACATGTTCATGTTTTTTGTCTTCAAATTATTTCAACTTTAAATATTTTCTTCTTCTTTAAGAATCATTTGGCATTTACTGGAAACTTCTTATCAAAATATGATCTTAAGGGCATTATTTTCCCTAGCCTCTATAGAATACTTAGAGAAGAAGCACAAATTAGCTTATATTTTCTTCTTGGGTACTTAACTGACCATTTTTGGGGAAAAAGCATCATCGTGCTGTTCTACAAGTCATTTTCAAAATCTAAATGTAGTTCTGTATCTTTTTCCAAAACATAAATATTCATTTATCATTAAATATTATATATTTAAAGGTATAAAGTTAGGCATTTATTTTTAATAAACAGCTATTTTTGGACCATATGCAAATAATCTTATTTGAATGTAAAGAACAAGGGAATGTTTAAAAAGGAAAGTACATGAAAAGACAACTACACATTATACCTATAAAGATAGATCTGACTTTTCTATCTAAAATATGCACAATTCATATCCTAAACGCACATTCAGATGTACTGTATACTTTGTGCTGTTCTGGTCTACTGCATGCTATTATTAACGTACAATTTATTTGCTGAGTGACTTTTAGTGCCTTCAGAAGATAATGGAAAAACCCTTTAACTCTGTAAGCTTAACCCAAATTTTTGACATAACTTTCTTAGTTAAATGATTGGTCCTAAGATGAGAATGGAAGAACCAGTGCAACAACAGATGAAGCCCTTTTTCAATCTTTGCACTCTGGATGATGTTACTCTATACTCCCTGTTATGATATTCAGTATTTTATTCTTGCCTATTTACAAATTTTCTAGTAGGAATTTACTTAAATATTTTAATATATATTTTGTGATGACCCTGGGCATGGCACAAATGCAATACAGTCAAATAATAAGTAGTCCCTTTATCAGCTCCAACTTTGCCCCCAATGTCCTGGTTATCTTCTGGTCTGTAGAAAAACTCTCCCAGGAACAGCCTTTGGCTGCAGAGATCCAAATGTTGTCAACAAAAATTTTAACTATATGTCCAATCAAGGCAAGATGAGGTAACTAATCCAGCAGAGCAAGAGAAGGAATTCCAGACATGAAGAAATGACAAAAAAAATCAACACAGTTGGGAGAATTCCAGGAACGCAGATAACCACAGTCAACACAAGATGAGCTCATGTTTGTTCCCAGCAGACACCATACTCAGCTTGTATCTCTTTTAAACTCTCTTCTCCAGGGGTGGGATTCAAATTTCTTAAAAACCTAACATTCTGTGGATGGTGGCCTAATTTGTGGATATGGCCTGGTGGCCAAGTGAATGGATGGGTGTGCTTGGTGGCCATGTGACTGGGATGGGTGTGGCCAGGTGGCCATGTGACTGGCAAACCAAATATAAGTGGTCCTCACATAATGGCCGGTTGCTTAGCAACTGTTCTAATTTACAACTGACTTTCCCAGAGCTACTTGACCTGTTTTTGGAGTTTTGACAGCCATACACACGCACACACACACACACACCACACACTTATGACCAGTTACAACATCCAACAGTCATGTGACTGAGGTTTTCTATGTTTTTTGCCAGTTTCCAACAATTCCTTCTAGTTTCCAGTTAAAAATGCCCATTGGGGGAAATTGACTTGTTTAACCACAATGTTGCTTAATGATCACAAGGTTCACTTAACGGCTATGGTGTTTGCCTAACCCAAGGGTCTGCAACCTTAAATACTCAAAGAGCCATTTTTCTATTTTCTTTTAAACAGGTATATATCTCTCTCTGTCTCTTTTTCTCCTTCTCTTTCTCATCTCTCTCTCTCTCTCTTATCTATCTTTTTCTTTCTCCCTCTCTCTCTCTTTCTCATCTGTTTCTCATCTCTTTCTCTCTCATCTCCCATCTCCTCCCATTCATCTCCTCCCATTCATCTCTCTCTCTCTCATTGAAGGATACCATGTTGATAGTGTTGAAAGTCCGGGAGAGATAGATGAATGTAATAGCACACCCCATCCAAAATCCTCCGCTGGTTATCTACTGACATGATTAATGCTGTCTCAGTGCTGCAACCTGGCCTGAATCCTGACTGAAAGGGGGTCTGGATAATCTGCTTTATCCAGGTCTTCTAAAACTGAATGCTTACCACCCTCTCAAAAGCATTCCTCCAAAAGGAAAGAAGACCAAACAAACTAACATGGTCAAGTCCAAAAATGATCTTTTGGAAAGGGGACATACCACTGCTCCCTTCAAGGCAGGCAGCACTTCTGACTCCATGAGGAGTTTATCATCACTTGGATGATGGATCCTTTGTATGCTGCCTTCCAGGAGGACTTTACCAACTGGGAGGGGTACAGGCCCAAAGCTTAAACTCTTACCAAAAAGTAAGTTCAGAAATGCCCTGGTCACTTAAAATGCCAGTTACCAATCCCAATCCCCAATGGAGCAGCACTGGTCCGCAGCATGCCAGCAACCAGGCTGCATAAACAAGCTAAGTCCCATCTGTGGGATACAGGCAGCACACAAAACCACACCTACTCAGCTCCATGGAAAAGCCTTTCCCTGGTGCCCAAAAGGTTGGGGGCCACTGACTTAAAAAGACCTGTCCAATACCAGTTTGTTCACTCTGTTTTAATAAATGGGCAAAGGGCATTATAGTGGCTTTCCCATTCATTGCAGGGATTAAGCCTATGTTAGGACCTGTCCAAGCGGGGGGAAAGAGGCAATAAGGTTCTTGCTTCAGACAACTTATCTTCGGTATCATGAAAGGACTGAAAATCATAACTGTATTTTTACTTTCTGGGAGAAAAGTACCTATGGGAATTTCACTGAAGCCATTACAACTTGACTGGATTGAAATAATTTGCAGTTTGCTACTCAATCTGGGGCAGGAAAATATCTTGACCTGGGTCTGCTTCTGGTGATATAGATTTGGATATATTGTGATAGGCTTAAATATGAATTTTATAGACAGAGTTATTTATTTTTCTTTATGATATACTGCTCATTTTGCATTGTTTTCATTTACTTTGTATTTTGTTGTTAGCTGTCTGTGTTTTGGAAGTGAATAGATTGCAAATACTGTTACCAAGCAAATGAATACAGGGTATCAGTTTCTTATACTGTATCTCTATTCATCCTATCAATCTGTGTTTCTGTTGGGTGGATGAGTTGGTGAGGTGTATGTGTGCACTTTATGTTTTAAAATTATTGATTTTCTTTATCTTTTAAAAATCCTGGTAATGTCCCTTCATTTATGCCATCTTTAACAGATTCATAGCATGTTGTAAAGGTGAGGCATGTGATGAATAACACAATTATCCCAAAGGGGGGAGGAGAAGAACATTGGTTTGTTGAGGCTTAATGATGGCTAGAAACAGTATACAGGAACTTGAAGACTTAATTTCCTGTTACTGTCATGCATGGATGAAATTTCTGCTCCTGTTGTGTGAGAGATTGATTGGGGCTGTGGAAACTGGAAGGGAGCATGTTGCTTCTGGAATACTTATGGTAGTATAGTTTTTTTTTCCTTTCTCTCTCCCTCTCTGTTTCTCATCTCTCTCTCTCCTCCATGGCAAAAGCAGCAGCATCAGTGTCCCGGGAGAAAAGATGCACGCCCCTCTCCAATATTCCTTTCGTCTCTCCTTGAGTAGCCTCACAAAGCACCAAACTCAGCACCAAATTTAGTGCGTTTCACAAATGAGGAGGCGCCATTTGTGAAGCGTCCTAAGTTTAAAGGTGCTGTGCAGCGGGCCCTCCCCCCATATTTCTCTCACTCTGAGCAACCTCTCACTCTGAGCAGCCTCTTAATATGTACATAGTGGTGTATTTTTTATTTATTAGGAAAAACCATATCACACAATTCTCAAAATAGATATTTTCTGCCAAATTTGTATACCTTGGTATTATATAGGGTCATTTTAGGTTAGTAAATATTCAGATGAATCAATTTTTTCATCCATCCACTACCTAATATAGCTAGAAATCAGAGATCATTAGAGCTATAATCCAAAAAGTGGCATATTGGAATAATTATCTTAAAAATTGATTTCAGGTTTTGCATCTTTCATTTAGACTCTCTTTAGACTATAAGTAAATCATTCTGGAAAATTCCTGAACTTCCCTAGAATCCTAAGTATCTATTCCTCTGCCTCTCATTCATCTATAAATGAATGTAAATCTTACTGTGCATCTGATGAATTGAATATGATCTATGAAGTCTTATGTGAAAAGCAATTTGTTGAGTTCTAGGGTGCCAGAAGCACTACTGTTTTAATATAATAAACTGACATAGCAACTCCTTTTAGAACATGTTCTTGTTGCTTTCTTCAACACAAAAAATTCTGAGTAATGATTCTCTCTGTGTGTCTTTCCCTCCCTGCTTCCCTCCCTCCCTTCCTCTTTCTTTCTAATTGAAGTTGGATTCTGAATATTTATTGGGAAACAAATTCTGCCTAGCATGATCCTCAGAATTTCCTATGAAACTTTGCCCTTCAGAAGATTGAGGAAGGCACCAGAAAGAACAACTATCCTTGATTTGATATCAATAATATCAATAATTAGACTTATATACTGCTTCACAGTACTTTACAACCCTCTCTAAGCAGTTTACAGAGTCAGTATATTGCCCCCAACAATCTGGGTTCTCATTTAACCAACATCAGAAGGATGAAAGGCTGAGTCAACCCTGAGCTGGTGAGAATTGAACAGGTGGCAGTCAGCAGAAGTACTCTGCAATACTACATTATAACTAGTGCACCACCATAGCTCTTAAAAAATAAAGATCTAGGAAAGGAAGACAAAATAGCAGAAAAAAATGGGGAAAAATCATGTTGTTATATTAAATACTAAAAACTTGAGGAAACTAGAATTCCATGCATATTTGTGATTCGATAATAAATAAAAGATAAAGGGATAGGAATTCAGGATGTGTGCGATTTCCTAAAACAGAAAATATGAAAAAGTAAGAGAAAAGTAGAAGACTTTACTTTTATTGCACAAAAAACAAGATAAAACAATTATGCCTATCCAAGCAGATCACTATGTGTATATTATGTGAAATGCTGCAGAAAGGATTGGAAATGCTAAAGATCAGGCTATATAGAGGTTAGGAAAGGTAGTTCCTAACATCTTAAAAAACTACTTTTGGTTTTCTTCAAAAAAGAGAAGAGAACACCTTATTACTATCACACCATTACAGGTAGTCCTTGATTTATGACCACAATTGTACCCAAACTTTATGTTGCTAACTGAAAAATATGCTAAGTGGGTTTGTCCCATTTTAGGGCTTTTATTCAGAAGTGGGATGCTTCTCAGCTCTATAAAACCGGTAGCTCTGAAGAGCAGCAGATACCGAACTGGTTCTGTGTTTGCTGCTGTTTGACCACCTGCCCGCCTGGGCTCTTACCTGTCCTGATTTTTCAATCTCAGTTGCTTTGCACGGCACAGCTGAGATTGAAAAAAGCAGGAAAAAAAGAAGCTTTTCAAGCATTGCACACCTGCGTGCAGTGCTTTTTCAGCTTCCCAGCGGCACAGCTTAATGTTTTTACACATACACATAGCAAATGTAGTCACTGAACTGGTAGTAAAACTGGTTGAATCCCACCCCTGCTTTTATTGCTACATTGTAAAGTGAACCACTGCAGTTGTTAAGGTAATGTGGTTGTGAAATTAATCTTACTTCCCCATTGACTTTGCTTGTCAGAAAGTTACAAAAGGAGATTTTATGACCCCAGGACACTGCAACTGTCATAAATATGAACCGTTGTCAAGCATCCAAATGTAAATCACTTGGCTATAAATATGCTTCAATGGTCATAAGTGTGAAAATGGTCTTAAATCTTTTTTTTCCAGTTGTTGTAGTTTCAAATGATCAGTAAACAAACTGTTGCAAGTCAATGATTACCTGTATGTTATCTGTTCAATGAAAAAAGGAAAGACCATTTTCTTTTGCTTCTCTCATTCATCTTAATTCTGAAACATTGCAGCCATAGCAAAAGAGGAGAGATCTAGAAAAAATGTCTAAAAATATTGGAGAGAAGCTAGATAGTTTAAGACCAGTGAGTTTTTTTTTTGGAAATGTCCACATTTCAAATGGGGATAGACAGACATTCAATTAGCAGGTTTAATTTTAACAATTCAACTGAACTTCTAAATTAGGTCAGTTTGAGGGAACAAAATGTTGTTGAAATATGGTATAGTTGCACATTCGTATTATATTTATTGTTGTTTGCAATTTCATTAATTTTTATTTACAGTAAGTGCCTAGTATGTAAATTATCTAGCTACTTCAGAAGACATATCTTGAAGCTATTTAAATAAGTGTTTGAATGGAATGTGGAGAATTAACTTGTTTGAGGGAACAGGGAAAAATGTCTCAAATATGTCTTCAACCAAGCAGATTATTTCCATATTGGGGACCATTATCAAAAAATACCATCTTCTTCATAGTTATCTGATTCATTTTATTTAGAAGATTTAGGCTGCTTACTGTTTTGCAGTACATAGGAAGATATGCCTTATAGTTTCTTGAGAAAATTTGAAAAGTCCAGCAGGTAATATGTGGAAACTGCTCTGGGCTGCAACTTGCAAAATGAGTGAAGAATGATATTTAAGGTTATAAAGATATCATCAAGCTCAGATAGTAATTCTTCTATAAAAAGAAGTTTTGTGACTTCACCCTTTGATTCACTATAGAGAAAATTTTGTACACTTTTACTGCATACAATAACTGGGCCTGTGGAAATATTACAAGCTGAAACTCTTATGCTAGATTTCAGAGTGTTGAAGAAAAATAATTTGTGACAGAAAAATATTTAAAGAGATCATTTGTTTCTTCAAGCAGGAAGAGACAAAAATTCCCTAGTTGGAGTACTTCTGGAACTGAAGCTTATGTACATTTGTTTGACAATCCTTTTATCTCCTGCATAGACCATAATTGCAGAATTTAAGAGTTTCAGCCAGGATTGCCCTGTGGCTGTATTCATCAAAAATTATAGCTTTCTCTCTGATGAAAAAATAGCCACTGAATAATGTCTCCCCATGCTGAACTACTAATTAAAGCAAGGGTTCTATACCCCCTGGCGAATTCAAAAAGATTTATGTTCATTATATTCCTCATGACTCTTTACATCAAAATTCATTTCAAACTGTTTAGAGCATTAGAATGCCAGCATGGATTTTGTTTTTTTTCAATCTTATACTTTTAAAAACATTAACGTCCTGTTGGAATACTGTAACAAACTCCATATGGGGCTGCCATGAAAGACAATAGATAGATAGAATACTTTATTGTCCAAGTGTGATTGGACACAAAAGGAATTTGTCTTGGTGTAAATACCCTCAGTATACATAAAGAAAAGATACATTCGTTAAGACTCAAGAATCATAACGTACAACACTTAATGATAGTCATAGGGTACAATCAACAATCAAATCATACTAGGAAACAATCAATATAAATCGTAAGGATACAATTGACAAAGTTACAGTCCTACAATCACAAGTGGGAGGGGATGGGTGATAAGGATGATGAGAAGATTAACAGAAATAGTAGTGCATACTTTGTAAATAGTTGAACAGTGTTGAGGGAATTATTTGTTTAGCAGAGTGATGGCTTTTGGGAAAAAAAACTGTTCTTGTGTCTAGTTGTTCTGGTATGCAGTGCTCTATAGCGTCATTTTGAAGGAAATAGTTGAAACAGTTTATGTCCGGGATGCAAGGGGTCACAGCCCTCTTTTTGACTCGTGCAGTATACAGGTCCTCCATTGAAGGCAGGTGGGGTATAATTGTTTTTTTCTGCAATCCTAATTATCCTCTGAAGTCTATGTCTGTCCTGTTGGATTGCAGAACCAAACCAGAAAGTTATAGAGGTGCAGATGATAGACTCAATATTCCTCTGTAGAACTGTATCAACAGCTCCTTGGGCAGTTTGAGCTTTCTGAGTTGGCGCAGAAAGAACATTCCTTGTTGTGCTTTTTTGATGACATTTTGATGTTAGGTGTCCATTTTAGGTCATGTGATATAGTAGAACCTAGAAATTTGAAGGTCTCTACTGTTGATACTGTATTGTCTAGTATTGTAAGAGGTGGTAGTATGGGAGGGTTTCTTCTAAAGTCTATCACCATTTCTATGGTTTTGAGTGTGTTCAGTTCCAGATTGTTCCGTTAAACCACAAGGCAAATTATATAATCTCTTGTCTGTATGCAGATTCATCGTCTCGAATGAGACCAATCACTGTTGTGTCATCAGCAAACTTCAATATTTTACAGATGGATCGTTTGAGATGCAGTCATTGGTATATAGGGAGAAGTAGAGATAGCACACAGCCTTGTGGGGGCCCTGTGCTGATTGTATAGGTATTGGATGTGATTCTGCCTAGCTTCACCTTCTGCTTCCTGTCTGTTAGGAAGCTTATGATCCACTTACAAGTGTGTTCAGGTACTGCTAGTTGGTTTAATTTACTTAGAAGAGTGTCTGGAATGATGGTATTGAACATTCAGAAGTTATAGTTGGTAAAGAATGGGGTAGCCTGGATAGTGATGGGCATATCCCAATATACTTACATGATCCTGACATTTAGGAGTTGCTCTGATTACCAGCTAACTTCTGGGTGTAATTCAAGGTGCTGTTTTTCACCTTTCACCTTTTTCACTTTAATATGACTCTGGATCTGTTTTATGAGGGACTCCTCTCCAACTGGATCAAATACAATTAACCCCTTCCATTCCTGCTTGATGGGGGTCAGGAGGTAGACATTTTTGAAGGTTGCCCCTACTCTTTGAAACCCTCTCCCAGCAAAAATATGGTCAACCTTTCCATCTTAAATTTCAGGAAAATCATGAAGATCTATTCTGTCTTGAATAGGAAGAGGGTTTGTGATTTGAAGGTAGGGTTGCAGATAAATATACTTGTTGGTGAGGGTTTTTTAAAATGATGCTTATACATATTTGGGGCTTTCTGAAACATTATAATGCTTCATTGTTAGTGCATAAAGCTGATGGCTCTAAATGATAAAGCTAGTGCATAAAGCTGATTATAATGCTTTCATTGTTAGTGCATAAAGCACACTAAATAAACTGTGGAGTCTCCAAGACATGATATTATATAAGGATATTAAGAGTAAGCCTCATTATGTCAACCTTTCATTCATCTACTTCAATATGTTTTATTCCCTGTGATATATAGATGACAGCAGACAGACTTTACTATCACATACTAATAAATCCTACATCCAAGTAGGAAAGAAAAGTGTACCCTTTTCCATGTGCCGCTTTCTTATTTCCCGTATCCCTTCTATTATGTCACCACTCAAGAATTCTGAAAATTCTCAGGCCAGGAATCGCTTCTGCACTGCAAAACACTATGCACCCTCAACAATTTGTTATTGCCATTAATCTTTGTTGCTTCAATGAAAACCTCTGTCATGTAAGAACAAGTTAAAAGACATTAGTGAAAATAGAGTGCTACAATAGAGGTCCCTGAGGGAATCTACTATTTATATTTTCCATTGCAAGAATTGTGCATTTATTTTTCATCTTTGGAAAGCCAAATGGGTCACTGATTGCCCATTTATAGGAATACAGTTAAATGCCACACAGATTAGGTGCCAGGCTTTGTACCACATCAGCAATGGTAATCCTGAATAGGATTCACACCTCACATGGCATCTGCCATGACTTTCCGTATAAATGAGGTATAGTATCCTCCCCTCAGTGTGGCTGAAGGGTCTCATGTCAAACTGTAGATCATGTCATAACCGCTGTAAGCTGAGGGCATATACAGATCCAGAATCTGATTTTTTTAAAAAAATATATAAACGATGCTGTGCTTTAGATGGCCTAGATCAGGAGTGTCAAACTCACATCATCATGGTGGCATAACATGATGTATCAGGACTTTTTTTCCCCTTTGCTAAACCAGGTATGGGCGTGGCCAGCACATGATGCATCTGGCCTGAAGGCCAGGAGTTTGATAGCCTTGGCCTAGATAATGATATTTAAACATAGTTCTTTTTGACATTTATATTTGTTGTGTTCTGTTAATCTAGTTGAAATATTAATTTATATTCTAGTCCATATATGATAACAAATCTACATCTCTAATTTATGAGTTGGTGGGGGGGAGGAGGATTTCTCTTCTTATTCCATGATTGATCAATTTGTCCAATTTTCAATTTTAGGTAATGGGCAGAAATTTTAAGATGTGTTAGCATCTACATAATCTCTGGAGGTTGTTTCTAAGGACATCTATAGTGGGTTTACATTCCCATATAGAGTGATTTACATTTTTTACATGTTAGAAATTCAAGTTTGAGTGAATACAGACAACAAAATAACATCTTTAGTATAGAATCTTTGGAAAGCTTTCATATGAATTCCCTTATTTATATAACTTTTTTTCATATGAGTGGCTCACAGAATTGTCCACAATATCATGTTCTGATTCCTTAAGGCAAGTGAAGCAGAAAAGCATGAGAAAGAAATATGTCTTGCCTGTCAAATGGCAAACGACTGCCTGCCCCTTGTACTGTAATTGTTCTCTGATTGTAACCAAACTTTTAATGGTTCATTCTGAGGAATATTTCATCTGAATGACATGCAAATTATATTTGGGATGTTACTCAGTCATTTACATTGTCACTTTTAGATGCTAGAATTAAGTAGCAATTTCAGATGCCACATATCTACAACACAGATGGTATGGATTTGTGAAGATTAATCTTATTTTTGTTTCTATTTTTTTTCAGTCTAGCCCATCTTGAGAGGGCTGTACAAGCACTTACTGATGGTGCAGAGATATGTAAACTAGGCAAATAAATAACATACTATTAGAAAGATTGTCAACAATGATTGAGTAGGACTGTTGTTATTGCTGTTATTGCATATCTTCTTTTTATGCTGATACAGAAGTTAAAAACAGTCAAGCTGCATGCCTTAATTCCTACACATTAGCCACAAAGTCTGCTGGGTAAGACCTAATAATAGAAGATGAGATTATGATTTTGTTCAATGTCACAGCATTTTTTATATCCATAGACCCAGAACTAATGAAATAATCCTTTACAACAGTATTAAACAACACAACCAAGCAAGCCAAATACATTAAGATCAAAACACCCAGAATCATGGACCTTATCAACTCTGCCTCACTGCCTATTTTCAGTCTGATGGACAAATATACCAACAAGCCCTAACCCTAATTTGTTCTTCAATCTCAAGTGAAAGTGGCAGAGATATAGCTTTGAAATGTATTAAAGATGTTTTCTCTATTTTTCTGCCTACATTCCAATTGGCAGATAGGCTTGAAACCATCCATTCTCCATTCCTAAGATAGTTTCTTCCCTCTCCCCTTTATCTTCTTCTTCTTCTTCTTCTTCTTCTTCTTCTTCTTCTTCTTCTTCTTCTTCTTCTTCTTCTTCTTCTTCTCTTCTTCTTCTTCTTCTTCTTCTTCTTCTTCTTCTTCTTCTTCTTCTCTTCTCCTCCTCCTCTCTCTCTCTCTGTTAATTCTTTTCTTCCTTTCTCTTCTAATACAGAAACATGGAAAGATGTATCAATTTGTCTAAAGTCTATACACACACACACAATTACACATGCACAAATACCTACGGTAAATAAATTTTCATGTGCTACTGCTATATTTATCCCTTGATTATTTCTTTGACATGTATTCCTTTCATGTGTCTAAAAAAAAGGTGGAGGGACATGCCAATCTGCTACACAAATACTTCTCCACTGAAGGTTGCCTATTTCTTATCTCTACTGAAATATTAGATTTGGAGAAAGTATTTATTATATATCTCATTAACTTTTATATTGGTTAAACAATATTACTGATAATATGTATGTTTTCTCATTGAATAGAGAGCAGAAAGAATTTACTGAAATTGCTCATCTCTTCTATATGTGCACCTAGTCAGTTTCATTGTAATTCATTGAGAAAGCTGCAGGAATAAAGAGATTTGCTACATTGTAGGTGACAATCGCTATGAAAAATTCAAAGAAAGGTGATAAAGATCTATATTGCATAAAATAATATAGAAAAAATAAGATACTTCAGAAGGAGAACAATATATAGGATTTCTTTCACACTTGGTCAGGCTTAAAACTGGCTTAAAAGTGTCCAATTAAAATGTACACTTTATCACACTAAATTCAGTACAGTAGCTATAATAAAGCATAGGAACTTAGTAGTTACTTGTAAGATTCATGACTGTACATCAATGATGTTCTTTGATGTCATTTTCTAGGCTCTATTTCGTTTGATATCTTCATTTGACCAAAAACAGGCAGGATATTATAATCTAAATAATTATGGAGATGAAAATCATGTGTGTTTATCAGGCAGCATTCTAAAGTTCTATTCACAAAAAATTCTCTTTGCTTTCTTTAATTTTTTAAAAAATAAACTTCTATTTATTTTAATTAAAATCAACCTACTCTTTCTAAACTATGAGGTGTGCAGTAAAGACATGTATTTTTCTCCTTTCAGTTCTGAAAAAACACTGTATAACCTTTTGTTCAACCATATTTTCTACTTATTAAGACTTCAGCCTTGGCTGCTGCTATCTTCTAACGACACAAATCATTTGGTCAGTTAAAAAAGAATAGCTTTACTATCAACCTTTCTGTCTAATTGCTAGATAACCTCTAAAGAGTTACTATTTTATGTACCTCTGCCTTTGAGACCTGTATGCAACAAAAATTCATTTTAATGTATGCCGATTAGTGTACATTCAAAGTGACAATAAAGTTATTCTATTCTATTCATTATTTTATAAGGAAATCTAATGTGCAAATATGTTTTTATAATTGAGCATTTCATAAGTAGTAGAAAATATCCTCTTACCTTTACAGAAGTAATTGGCACCATCCTTCAACATATTAGTGAGAGAAGAAATATATTCTCCTTACACAGCTCCAACAAAGATGTGAAGGTACTGGATTCAATTGCTCATCATAATTATATCATGCTTTACAAGGTAGATAAAAGGAAAAGTACACAATAGTATCCCACACAAGTAAAAGAGCTGCAGGCAAGATCACACAAGTTGACTTTTACTTATGTTAAGAAGGCAACTCTTGTATACTTGTTAAATTTGCTCTAGTCAAATCTGACAGAAAATTCCGATGACAGAAAATTCCAATGATATCCATTTTTTTTCCAATGTTATTCATTGATTGTATTATCAAAAGCTAGCATTATGAAAAATCAGTAGATGACAAAAATACAATAAACCTTTGCATTTTTACATTAATAAAACATCAATTAAGAATAACATCTTTATTAATATATTATATTAATTATTAATATTATATATTAATAACAAATTGCTGACTTTTTAGCACTTCAGCTCATTTCTACATTTATGTTGAGATAACAAAAAAATTACAGGTACGTATGTGTTTATTCATACTGAATAAATATAATTCAAGGCAATTTATATTCAATGTATGCTTTTAAAAATGCAGATCAGTTCAAAACATTTGTGAATTGAGTACAAGCATAACTTTGCAGGCTTAAATTAAGAATGTTTCCCAGACACACTCCCAATTTTTCTTAATTCAATATATTTAGCAATGTTTATTTCCAGTTCTGAAACCTGGTTAGTAAGCATATCTGGTCCAGTAGTCTTGTTTAGTTCTTTTTATAAAACTCAAATTAAGTTTGCTTTTTAACTATAGCAAGGTTCCATGCAACTTTAAATATTTAAAAGCTCCATTAACTATCTTATCTTAATTTTTTTTAAATTCTATTTAAATCTCTACTGTATGTTGTTGCAGAACCACAATGAATCAAACAGCAGCAACGGCGGCAACAACAACAATTACAATTCACTGAAACTAAACTATCCAAACTGATTTCATTTTATGGGGGAAGCACATTCTAAAGACATTTGTTATGGCACTGAAGGCAATGGAAACATATTCAGGATTAATTATAATAAAATACCATCTGGTTTCTGAGTAACTATGGCAGCCAATGGAAACATATTTATTTCTAGTGTGGTATCACAGCTGGGTGTTGACTTATAGCTGCTAACTGGGAATAGCAGGTCAAAAGAAAATGCTTCTAACAAAACAATATTGTGGTTTGGTGCAGGTCATACAGTTATCTATGTAAGGGAATGGAACATTATAACTTTGAATCACAATAATATTCAATTTCATATAGTTCAATACGGAATATATATGGCTGAATGCAAGTGGAGAATAACTGATTAATGCTAATGAAAGAGTACAGCACCTCCCAAAACAGTTGTTCCTTTCTTAATGATAGTGAAAATCTGCTTCTCTAAATATCTGTGACTGGTGCTAAACCTCCTTTATGGAGCAATAATCTTGTCTAAATATCACTTTAGGTAATTAATGACTGCCACTAAAACTTTCATTTTTTTTGGGGGGGGGGGGGTTAGGTTGAAAATACATAGCTATTTCAACCAATCCTCATAGGACTTGCTATATTACTTATCTGTTGTTTCTCTCTTCACAAACTCAATTCACTGATCTTGGGACTTGATGCAGAACTCCAGATGTAGTTTGATTAGCAGTATATGTGGAGTTGTGGAAAGGAAGAGAAAATAGTGACAACTTTCCTGCACTGATACAACACAAGCTCCACTCCTTTTGTAAAAGCCCCATTATATCACACATGTACCAAATAGGCAAGGAAAATGGTCTTCACAATGGTAAGATGTTCAGCTTCATCCTCTTGGTAAGATGTTCAGCTTCATCCTCTTGGTTAAATTATAACAGATGATAACATTTTAGATCCTGATTCTGTTTTTTATGTCTTCTCGGCTGTCATTCCCTCTGCAATTTTATAAGCAGCCACTGGATAATCACATTACAGCATTTCACTGTAGCTGTGTAACACTGCTCTCTTTATTTCCTAGCAATTAAGCAATGCAATCCAATGTAATACAGTTAGCTTTGATACATACTACCTCCTTTCAATGTACATAACCATTGATTTACACTGACAAAATAATGTTAGAATATGTTCACAGCCTTGTATTTCTGCTTCTGTGCTGGGGATTCGTGTAATACTAATTCCTTAAGCACTTTTATATTTTTTCTCTACTGAGTAGCTCTGCTTTTGGAGAATAAACCAAAACTTGGGTGCAAACTAACTCTGGAAGCACTTCTGCAGGTTAAGTACTTTATATTTATCATTCTAGTTAGTATGCCTAGAAATTGGCAAGCACAGAAAGAAATTAAATGCTCCTAAAGCACAGGTGTCAAACTTGCCACGTCAATTTGCCATCATGTGATGTTTTGTGATATTTTTTTCCCTTTGTGGAGCTGGGATTGGCCTGGCCTGTATGTGACACATCCGGCCTGTGGTCTGCCAGCTTGACATCCTGCCTCTAAGGTAGAACTCAATATCTATTTCCAAAATGATTCTGTTCAGCATCTTGGGTACCACAAGTCAAGGTTCTGTAGTGGCTAATGGGTCCCATAAGAAGGTAGTTACAAGAAGTCAGGGAAGGTAAACACCATTTACCTATTAGGTAATCCAGAATTAACTTGATACAATATGCCTTTTTTGATTCAGGAAAAAAAAGCGAAATAAGTGCTTAAGCAACCTTTTCTTTAAAGTTCAACTATTAAAAGAGCACTCTGTCCAATATACATAGCAGCAACAGTTGTTGTTTCTAAAAAATATGAGCAAAAGGTAATTGCCCACAAGCCTTAGATCTATTTGAATCTTGAGATGATTTCTCCAAATCTGGACTTCTTTCCAAAGTAGTGCTAATTGTTTGTGGCTGTATTTCATTCTCCCTCTTTCTCCCTTACCTATATATACCCATATCTATTCCTATACACATACCTATACCATCTATAATTCATCACATACAAGGAGACCTTCTTCTGTTTTCAGGAAAGCCCTAATTTCTTCTCTGAATCTCACTGACCTAATCTAGAAGTGGGCATTATCTTGGTGTGAATTGTCCTGTTCTTTTCTCTCCTTGATCTTAAGCAGGTTTACCTGTCCGTGAAATCTGGAGAGTTCATTGTAATTGAAGTGTGCATTACTCCCAAAGCGCTGTATCATTTTCTTGGACAATATTGCCTCCATAGGAGAATTCTAATTGAATGAAGAGATTCTTGTCCTAGGCACTATCTCTCCAATCAGCTTTTCCAAATATATTTACTGCAACAGTCCAAAGGTGTGTCGGTATAGAAAACATCTCATTCTAAAATAGAAGACAGAAATACCCAATGGAAGATAATGAAATAAGATGTGCATGTTTCTAATATATTGCCAAGCATGACATATCAGGGAAACCAATTCTATTTTTCTGTCTGTGTTTTTCTGCACAATTTCCCCAGAATCCCAAGAAGGTGATCTCTGTAGCAGACAGATGGAGCTTGAAAATAGTCTTCAACACATGGCTCACAGCACAGGCCAAGGGACTAGAGTCATTTTTTGTTAACCTACTCAGTCCCATGAGTCACTATCATTTGGGTCTTATTATTTTACATCATACTAAAGGGTTCAAATATTCAGACATTGACAGCTTTAAGAAATCAGATGAAAGAAAAGTTGGATGACATATCTTCATTTCTCTTCATATAAAATGTAAATAAAGCTTCCCACTGTCAACAAAAAATATCTAATTGGAAGGAAGGAAGGATTTACTTTCTTTTATTTTTGTAAAATAAACATCCAGGTATTAATAATATTTAAGTGGACACATATTTTAAGTAAGACTTAGTTACCATCTTCTGGTGCCTGGCTTCTAACTGATATAGTACTCCTCTTTAGGATCTGGAATGACTAAGATGTTCATGACCTCCATGACAATCCTGGTCTAGTCTTAGCTGATATCAGTCAACATATTAGTATAGTATTTGGTGGTCAGTATTTTTTTTATGGCCAAAATAATATCTGGTCAACTTGTAGCTTATCAATACCACTGATCTCTATAATATTGGGAGATCAGTTAAGACATTTCATATCAGATGCTTTTAAAGGAAAAATTTGGTTCTCAATGGCTGTTTCAAGGCTTTTCAAGCAATATGTTGGGCAAATGTGCCATGAGATATTTCTTTGGAATATGGAGACAATGAGAGAATTGGAGACAATTGCCAATAAGCAGTTTTTCTCCAATCATTTGTAGGTTCCATTATTTAATGAAGGGCTTTAGTACATATGCATCAGCATATAGTAGATTCTTGAGTGATAATGATAGAAATTAGATGTCATTTCATCATTTTAGCCATTGTGTATCCACTGCAGAATGAAGCCTCTTCTACATATTTCTAACCAATACAGCCCTGAGCTGTTTTTAGCCATTTGGGACAGCAATATTTGCTGATGACATCAACCCATCTTGTTTTAGGTCTCTTTTGTGGACATTTTTTATCAAATGGATTCATTCTATGACTACCTTGGTCCATCTGCCATCAATTCTTCTTGGCTATGTGACCAGCCCATTTCCATTTCAATTCTTTACTCTCTTGATGATATCTATTCTTTAGTTTGTTTCTAATCAATGTGCAGGTCTTTCTATCTTGTCTTGTAATGCTGAGCTTGTATCTTTCCATGGCTCTTTGCACGACTCTTAGTTTTGTATTGATTGTGAAGTTAGTGTCTATGTCCCACTGCATCTGTTAGAGCAGATAACACACACTGAAAACTTCTCTTCGGGCATAGAGGGAGGTTGTCTTGAAAATTATGCTTAACTTGCCAAATACCTGCCAACTTTTAACATGCTGTTCAATTTCCTTTGTTGTATCACTTTCCCTTGAGATCCATTGGCCAAAGTATATGTAGTGGTTTACTACATCTAGTTCTTCTCCAGATACATGTTTTTCTTCTGTGAATTTAGTGAAGCATAATGTGGCTCTTTTTCAGGTTTATTTTTAAGCCAATGGTTTTCCTTGGTACATATGTCTTTGTAGCTCCTCTAGTCTTGTGAAAAGAGAACAACATCTGCAAATCTTAAGTGATTGAAATATATGCCATTGATTTTTATTCCATCTTTTGCCCAGTCTAGTTTGTGAAAGGCAGGCTGAGAAAAGAATAGGTGATTATTGTATCACCTTATCATATACCTTGTTCTATGTTGATTTCCACTTAAAGATCATTAAAGCAAATTGTTGCCATTTGTTTCTTCATATATTGATTTGTAGTAAGTTTATATAAGCAGGTGTCTATGCCTCGGTTGAGCAATGCCTTAATTATTGCTTGATGGAATACTGAGTCAAATCCTTTTCATAGGCAATGAAAGTCAAGCACGGAGAATGGGTACTTGTTGTGCCTTTCAATGACTTGCTGAATGATCTGGGTATGATCCATTGTGTTGTAGCCACTTCTGAATCATGCCTACTTCTTTGGCTATTAATCATTTAATGTTTCAATATTCTTTTGCTATTATCTTTGTGAAAACCTTATAGATGACTGAAAGAAGGCTTATTGGATGATAATTTTTTAAATTATCTTGGCTTCTTCACTTCAGCATTTTCCATGAATCAGATATTTATCATCATTAAAAACTTTCTTGTATTTATAACTTTGCATTTTGATCTATTAATCCCTTTGTTCTCTTCAATTGCCTTTTTCACAAGCTTTATATTAAACTGACATGTTTCTTCTTGAATACATTTCTTATGCCTTGCAAAGTTCAATGTACACCAATTTATTAGTGAAACTTCCAGTATTCTTCATTGTCCATCATTTTTTCATTAAATCAATATTCATCAGAGATTTTTGACTGTACAAAGTGTTTTTCCAGTGGTGTTATAGATTATCAGTTTCAAGGATGTTTTGACTATTGTTCGTTTTTAATCCGTATTGGTCATCTCTTCCAAATCTTAGTTTAGTTTACTTTATTGTCATTCACTTTGTACAACAAAATTAAATGCCATCTTTAGTGTACATTGTAACTATAAAAATAAAACACAAACACACATCCTTCACATTCTATACAATTAATGGAAAACCCAATATTGCATTAATATTACACTAGAGCAAATAGAGCAATAGAGCAAAGCGATTTGACAGATTAATCTCAAAATCACTGTTCTCTAGCAGTTTATCCTCTTTGTTTCTTTCATGATGTCTTTATCATTTTCATATGCTCTTTTCACAGCCTATGTTCACTTTAGCTCATACCATTCTATGCTCACGTCCAACATTAAAACAATTGATGACAATACATTGCAGAACAATTGCAGAATATGGTTTATCACTTGACATAATGTAATCAATTTGCTTGTGTATCCAGATGGTCTCTTCCACATTCATTTTCTGCTAGCTTTTTTCTTGTAAAATGAGTTCATAAAGTAAAGTTCCTGTCCTTCAGAAAAATCTACTTGTCTCTCAACTCTATTATCTCATTCATCACTTCCAGTGGCTTTTTCTCCAGTATTGTTCTTCCTATTCTTGCATTAAAGTCACTCATTAGTATTTTGCATCTTTGTCCTGAAGGCGGGTCAACATCATAAAAATCTTTGACCTCATCATTAATATAGCTTATTGTTGACATAACAATATTGTTAGCTTGTATTCCTTGTTCAATTGAATGATGCACTGGGCTACTCTGTTTGACATACTTTCAAATTTTATTACAGAGTCTTTCAGCTTTTGGTTGATGAAGAAAACTAACACCACCACATTGCCCATCTCAGTGTAAAGTAAATGCCAAGTCCTATCAAGTTCAATGATATCTCATGCATACTGTTGAGTTCAATCAGCAGTTCTTCTAGTCAAGGGTTCATTTTCATTGTTTGAAATGTTGACCATTCCCTGTGTCCTTTATAAACAATATACATCTTTCATATATCATAGATCCATTCTATTTTATGACTGCCTTGATCTACTTGCCATAAGTTTGTCTTGCTTTGTGACCAGCCCATTTTGATTTCTTATCACCTTCTGTCTTTGGGAAGGTCTTACTGCTGCCCCTGGGGGCCTCCAAGGAATAAGAACCATTTTTTAAAATAAAATTTTATTAATGAACAACAAAAAGAAAAACATTTAAAAACAATGAACATGGTGCATACATCCTGACACACCTATTTGTTTTACATCCTCGTATAATACATATAGCAAAAATACAAATTACATATATACATAGATGTTAATTATCATTGATACATTTTACCTCCTTTCTTTTTTAAACCAGTGTAAAATTTCTCCCAAATTTTGTAGTAATCAGATTCAATCTTAATCTTTTAATTCGTGAGTTACTCTATCTGTTTTGAGCACACGTCCAAATTTTTCTAATTATTTCCATCTCATCTGGCATATCATTACCTTTCCATCTTTGGGCAAGGGTTAATCTTGCAGCAGTGGTGACATGGACTATTAAGTATATTAACTCTTTATTATATTTTCCCACATTGATTCCCAATAGAAAAATTTCATGTCTATTCTATTTAAATTTTGACACATCCTCTTCTAACCAAGTTTATAATTTTCAGCTAGTAATGTTTAAGCGTTTTCACATTCCACCATACGTGTGTAGTAAGGTTCCTAATTTCTTTGTTCCATTTCCAACATTTAGGGATAATTTTGGATACATTCTTGCCAATTTTGATGGTGGAATGTGCCATCAATAAACCATTTTGTGTACGTTTTCTTTATATGATGCCGCCAAGGTTATTTTTCTATTCCTGTCCCATACAGTTGTTTGCCAATCTTCCAAATTTATGCCATATCCAAAATCTTTTCATCCAGCCAACATTGTTTTCTTTCACCTTTTCATTTTCCAGTTTGCATTCTAATAATACTTTTCAAGCTTTTTAATCAATTCTCATCCATTCCTAATAATATTTTATCTAATTCTTTTCCGTCTAATCCATTCTTTCATATCTTTTACTATACCTCAACTGTAATGGTAAATAGGCCCACCATTCCTATCTCAAATCCCAAATCTTTCAACTCCTGTCTTGTTTTTTAAATCACCCTTCTCATCTAATATATCCTCATATGTAATGACCTGCCCCTTGACGCAATAAATGTGGGTACATTAAAGCTTCTACTATAGATAGCCAAGTTTGGTATTTCAACGTAGATTTGCCGTTTATTTTTGTTCCATGCATTTAGTAAGATCCTGCCTAATTTTATGCCTTTGAAAGTAACTCAGGAATTTTGATGTTTGTCCTGCCACAAAAAGACATGCCACCCTTCCTGTAATTATATCCTTTTAATGTTAACATTCTTTTATTTTTAACACTTATCCAATCTTTAGCCCAGGTCAGAGTAGCCCTCTCTATTGATATATTTCCCATTTTGGTAGACCAAATCCTCCCTCTTTGCCAGTAGTGTCCTGGTCAGTCCTAATTCTAGGATTTTTTTCACCGCCATATAAATTTTGGATATTAGCTGATCCAATGATCAAATATTTTGGTCTCTAACTTTACTGAAATGTTTTTGGAATAAAAAACAAGTCATTTGTGGTAATACGTTCATTTTTATAGATGCAATTCTCCCCATGAGAGAAAGTCTTATGTTGTTCCATTTCCTAAAATCTTTGGTTATTTTTTAATTAGTGGAATATAATTATCCTCTTTGAGGGTTATACATTTTGCCGAAATTACAATTCCCAAATATTTAATTTTATTTGACATCTGGATGTCCACTATCCTTGTTAAATTTTCCTTTTGTGGATTTGTCATACTTTTTGTAAGTATTTTAGTTTTTTCCTTATTAATTTTTAGCCCTGCTACTTTTCCAAATTCCTCTAATTGCTCTAACAATTTTGGTCCAGAATTTTGCGGAACTTCTAAAATTAAAGATCAAATCATCAGAGAAGGCTTGTAATTTATATTCTTCTTTCTTTATTTTTAGTCCTGTAAGTATTTTAGTTTTTTCCTTATTAATTTTTAGGCCGAATAAAGACCATATTTGAGGTTGTATTGGCATGTGGAAGGAAAAGATTATAATCTGCCATGCTGGTTGTCATGCCCAGGTGGGAGCTGACTATGAGGGAGAGAGGAACAGCTGACAGGGAGGTGGACATGTGGCTCTAGAGGTTGTGGAGGAGGCTGGGGAAGAGCAGAGGCGGGCTGGGGAGGTCAGAAGAGAACCCAGGCCCATCCCCTCTCCATCCTAGGCATGCAGGGCAGAGAGGATAAGGGAGAGATCTGGTCTACTGGGGAGGAGAGGGTCTTCATGGGTTGCAGCTGTGACAACTGGATAAGAGGACAGACATGCATACGGGCGAGTACTGGAAACAAAGTGTAGAAATATCTCTAGTTTATTGTTCCTCTCTGAGTTTGGTGTCCTTCCCAGTGTGTGTTCTGATATCTGTGGACATCTTCCAGCCCTTATCTTGCCTGGTTTGTGTTGTTTTTTACTCTTTATAATTTAAATGGCAGTTCCTCCTTCTTGTAACTACTTGTGTGGAAGACTTTTGTCTCCAGTCAAGGATATTTAGAGCTTGGAAGCAAAGTGAAGGAATAAAAGGGACTTCACCTGTTTTTTGTGACTGTGTTTATTTTGTATCCCACTCTGGGTCTTCACACTGGTTCAATTTAGGTTGGCAGATATTATTGGTCTTAGTCTAGGGTAACTATCATGGCCTGTTCACCTTGGGAGAGCCCTTCTGGACATATACATGTCTGACAGCATAGTCTATGATTTCATTTATCCACACAAGCGCCTTCACCTCATTAAAGCCCCAATCATAGAAGGAAATTGGGAGTAAATGACAGCATAGATAGAAACTAAGTTTGTGCCTACACTGTGATGATTTTCTAGGGCAGGAGTGTCAAACTCAAAGTCCATATGCTGGATGTGGCCTGTGGGGTGCTTAGAACTGGCCCATAGGGCTGGCCTAGAAACAGCAAAGGCCAGCCTGTGGTGCCCTCTACCAGAAAAAAAATGGAGCTTGCGGGGGCATGTTTTTGCTGGCAGAGGGCTATCATAACAACTAAAACAAAGCAAAAGGAGAAATGTTTCCCCTTTTGCATTTGAGCATGCAAGAAGGAACCAGAAAGGAGAAATGGAATGAGGAAAGACAAACAAAAAGAAGGAAAGATGGAGATAGAGCAAGGAAGGAAAAAGAAAAAAGATGGGAAGGAAGAAGAAAGAATGAAGAGGGAAGGAAAAAGAAGAAAAGGAAGGAAGGAGATTATAATGAGGGAGGGAGGGTTTCAGGCAAGTCCTGCCTTAGCACTTGGTCACCACAGGTGTTCTCAACACGAGTGGCATTGAGCTGGCCATGCCCATCCCTGGCCAACGCCCCTGGCCCTCTGAAGTCAAACACAACCCTGTTCTAGGGTCAAGCACAATGCAATGAAATCTGGACCCACTGACTAAATTGTAAGGGGAAAGGCATCTTCAATAGTAGCTCTTACTGTTGAGTTTACTATAATAAATGTTGCCAAAGTGTAAAAAAAACTTTCATAAGCAGTTTGAAACATCAGTCTAAACATCAATAACAATAGCAGCCTATAGGAACTTTTAAGACGTCATTAGTCAAAGTTATATTAACAGGTGTTTCTTGTGTATTCTCATGGGTGTAAGTGTGATTGGTAATGATCATGTTGATCCTCCTTCCTCACAAAAGCAATAATATTATAGCAGATGATATATGTGTTACACTTGTTATAAGGCTCCTTAGGACACAGCTCACAATGGACAAATAGTGGCTTTCCAAAATTCCAACACAACTCATCTATTTTCCCCAAAAACTGACAATGACTGAACCTGCTTAAAAAGAAGTTTAGAAACATCTGGGGAGCTAAAGCTTATATATAAAAAAGTATTTAAGAGAGAATCAAGTCATCCATGAAGATTTCTGAATGAAAGTTATTGAAATGTTCATAGGATCTTCATTTAAAATAACAATAACATCAGTAATCTTGTAATTAAAATTATCACTCTCTTTTACGATCATTACCACCAGGACTTGAGGGAACACGGCTGTGCTCATATAAAGTTATAGTGATTGGATAGTGAAAAGCTTCAAACAAATGGTAATCATTAAGAAAAGAATGTAAGAGATATTTTAATGCTTATCAGTTAAGTTAGAATAGAAAATTTGATTAGAAAACTGTAAATGAAACTCCTACAATGTTATATGAAGAATTCTGGACTCATAATTAATTTAAGACTAAGGCTGAATTGGTAAAAAGAGAAGCAATATAAGTTTTCTTAAAAAACTTTTATATGTATTTTGTGGATGGCACTGGCACAACTGCAGATCAGTGGAAATATAATAAAAGGGAAAGACCATATGAATGAAAATATCAGCTTGACCTTCACAACATTCAGTTTGCAAACTTTTCTTTCTATTTTTGTATGCAGTAAATGCTAGTAGATTATCACCAGGCAAGTTAAGATCTGTTATGAAATATACTAGGGCTGTGCAAATCTTTGAAAGGATGCTTTGCTTTATTGGGACTTTGAAATGCTCCTTCAAAGGAAAATAGTGAAGTGAAGCAGTATCTTGCTACCAATATTAAAGTAGATTGGCCATACTGCTTTGATCTCATCAATAGCAGGGGTTTCAATCATGTTCAACCCTGTTATCAAAGCAAAATGGCCAAATGAATTCAGTTGGTTTCATTTTGGTGCTTCATCAAAAGGCTTTGATGCATTGATACATCAAGATGGAAAAACTTACTGTCCCAAAGCAAAAGTTTCTAAGAGGTAGATTGTGAACAATCATTATTGACCTAGAGACATACATATAAATACACATGTCTCTGTCCAAGATACTCAAAAACTGAACTACAAAAACAAAGGAGTTATTACAAAGAATGCATGTGTGTCTGCTTCAGTCAGAAAATATATATTTAGAAAAATGGTGTAATTTCAAATTCTGTTTCTGATCTGGGTATTTCTTCTTCTTTTTTTGGTTTGTGTGTGGGGGACCATTAATGTGGCGACTGTCATTACTTGGAAATGTTGCTGCTTGCTATGAGAGTTTGACACTTTGAAACCTAAGTATTCCAACAGAAGTCCAGCAGGGAACAATTGATGAAAATAATTTTAATTATCTTTGCATATCTCCTGTATTCCAATTATAGAACAAATGACATTTGAGCCAAAATGCTTGCAAACATTAACTAATCCTCTCACTAATACTTTTAGCAGAATAAAAATGTGCATAATGAACAAATGACTGATCACATTTTTAGTCAGATTCAGTCAGGAACATCTTCAAGTAGACTGGAGTTTTTCCATGTTTTGGTATAAGCTGAAATAATTATACTGAGTTTCATAAAGCCATTAAACATGGTTTTCTATGCACTAATAATCTTTCATACTGGACAAGACCTATTTGTGTTGGCACTGATAGCTAACTCATAGTCCATAGATTCTGCAAATTCAAAGACAATAAATTCCAGATTGAATGCCAAAAAAAGGTTTTATTAAATATAGATTAAGAGAGTTACAGAGAAAAAAATAAAATACAGTATGTCTCTTCAGCTTGCCAGGAAACTTTCAAATGTCACTAGGTCAACAGCCTGAAGCCAGTGAGCTGCTGCATTTCTTCTCAGTTCTTTGGGTCTATATCAAGGTTGAAAAAGTCTAAGATTTTTGTCATCTTGTTATACTTTTTTTCAAAGGATGGGGAGTATAAATAATACAACACCTGGAGATGGCTTGGTGGTACATCTAATCATAACTCAAACTGTTGATCTCTGATTAACAATACTTTAAGTAAGACATAATTTCTAGCATCCTGCTGGTCATTGTCCTTTCTGCAGGTTTCAAATTAGGGAGTTTGCCTTGTTCTCTTTCCCTTAATTGTTACAAATGATAATACAGGTAAAAGGCTCAATAGTGCAAGTATTTACCTAAAAATGGGGGGAAAGGCTTACAAGATTTTTAAAGAATGAATGTAGGCTATCCGAGAAATAGTTTGATGTAGTGGTTAAAGGCACTATAGGATTGTAATTTCTAGTTCTGCCTTGGGCTGATTGACCTTGGGGCAGTTGGTCTTTCTCAGTCCTAAGAAGAAAGCAGTGACAAATTGTTGTCAAAACATGTCATGTCTCACTGTTCTATAGCCTACATGTATTCCTCACACAACAACTACGGCTGCACAAAGTTCTTCTCTTTCTCTTTCTCCTCCATTTTCAATTATGTAGGCTTAAAAACTTTCTTATAAATGTAAGCTGATTTATCTGTTATAACTTTCTTGATGGAATGCTGGTAATTTTAGAGGCAAAGAAAAATATCTGATATAGATTATGTGCCTCATAAAATGCAAGAAATCCTTGTATTCTGATCCTGTAAGATGACATTATAAACCCACTCTTACTGATGTCACCAGATGGGCTGAAATACTGTATATAGAGACAAGCAGTTCTTCAGGTAACCAGGCTCTGTCCTGAAGAACTTTATTTGTAAAACCAATATCTTGAATTGCACCTAGAGGCCAAGTGGTAACCTATGCAGCTTGTGAAGTAATGCAGACATGTGCATATACCATGACATGCTCATCACTGACAACATCTTGATTTTACAGAAGACAACTTTTTAAAAAAACTATCCACTGTCATAGCAGAATCTCTAAACATAATCTTTGAAAAATCTTTTAGGACTAGCTCCTTGTCAAAACTATGGTCATAAGCCACAGTCATCCCCATCTTCAAAAAGGGAGACCCCAGACTAGTTGAAAATTACAGACCAATCTCTTTATGCTGCGTCACCTGTAAAGTCATAGAATCAATTATTAACCAATCCATCATTCTCCACTTAGAAACAAACAACCTACTCTCTAATAAACAATTTGGTTTTAGGAAAAAACTATCATGTAATCTGCAACTCTTACATTGCAAAAACATATGAACTACACAACTCGATCAGGGCAAAGCAATAGACGCAATGTACATAGACTTCTGTAAAGCCTTTGATTCAGTGGTACTTGACAAACTACTCCTAAAACTAAAATCTTATGGTATCTCTAGACACCTGCATAACTGGATAGATGCATTCCTGTCAAACAGACAACAAATGGTCAAAATTGGGAGAGTCCTATCAAATTCTATACCTGTCAACAGTGGTGTCCCCCAAGGCAGTGTTCTAGGACCAACTCTTTTCATACTCTACATAAATGACCTCTGTGATCATATCAAGAGCAACTGCGTTCTCTTTGCTGATGATGTAAAACTATTCAACACCACAGACAATACTGATACTCTTCAAAAGACCTTCACTACGTTTCAGAATGGTCAACAAATGGCAACTTCAAATCTCAACAAATAAATGCTCTGTCCTACATATTGGCAAAAAAAATCAGAAAATAAATACAGGCTGAATAATCAAGACCTTGTTGATAATCCAAACTCTGTCAAATGACCTAAGTGCTAGAGCCCACTGTAACTACATAGCCAAAAAAGTGCTAAGAGTTGCTAACGTAATCCTATGTAGCTTTTTCTCTGGTAATATCACACTACTAACCAGAGCATACAAAACATTTGCTAGACCAATATTCAAATACAGCTCATCAGTCTGGAACCCACACATTATGATATTAACACAGTTGAGAAAGTCCAGAAATATTTTACAAGAAGAGTTCTTCACTCCTCTACTCGTTGCAGAATACCTTATGTCACCAGACTCAAAATTCTAGACCTTGAAAACGTAGAACTACGCTGCCTTTGGTATGATCTAAGTATAGTATATAAAATCATACATTGCAATGTCCTACCTGTCAATGAATACTTCAGCTTCAACCATAACTATGCAAGAGCACATAATAGATACAAACTCAAGGTTAATCACACCAAACTTGATTGCAGAAAATACGACTTCAGCAACAGAATGGTCAATGTCTGGAATACTTTACCTGACTCTGTGGTTTCTTCCCAAAACCCCAAAAACTTTAACCTTAGACTATCTACTATTGACCTCACCCCTTTCCTAAGAGGTCTGTAGGGGGCGTGCATAAGCGCACCAACGTGCCTACCGTCCCTGTCCTATTGTTTCTTTTATATTTTATGTTATATGTATATAACATATATGTATGTTATATGTATCCATGTATTCATAACTATGTTTTACTTATACCTATTATCTTGTAAGCAATTGACAAATAAATAAATAAAATAAATAAAAAACTCTGCTGCCTTCTGGATCAGCTGAAGTTTCTGAGTGGTCTTTAAGTTCAGCTACGTTTGGTATTCATTGCAGTAGTCAAATCACAAAATGACAAAGACATGAGTGGCTGTTTGAAGAGCCTCCCAATCTTTTAATCCCTATGGGAAGGGCCATTCACTATTAACCTGTGGCTTTACTCCCACGTTGACCCTTAGTTAATAATTGTTTTTTTTTTCCTTTTGGCAGCTCTATTTATTTATTTATTTATTTGATTTATATACTGCCCCCTTTCCCATTGGGACTCGGGGTGGTGTACAGCCAAGTAAAAACACATACTTACAAATACAAATTTAAAATAGAATTAAAAGTAGATTAAATTAATGGCTGAGGTACAGTGATAATAAAAACTAAACAAGTTAAAAATTTAAAAAGCTAAAACCATTAAAACCAATTTAAAACCCTACCAATAAATCTAGGCCAGACCAGCTTGTTGGAAAAGGTGGGTCTTCAGTGCGCGCCGGAAGGTTTGCATGTCAGGGATAGCTCGTATCTCTGGGGGTAATTCATTCCAGAGGCAGGGTTCTCCCACAGAGAAGGCTCGCACCCTCGGGACCATCAGCCGGCAACGCCCAGCTGATGGCACCCTGAGGAGGCCCACCCTGTGGGACCGCACTGGCCGATGGGAGGACGATGGTGGCAGCAGGCGGTCCTGTAAGTACCCAGGTCCCAAGCCATGGAGCACTTTAAAGGTGACCACTAACACCTTGAATCGCACCCAGAAGGCCACCAGAAGCCAATGCAGCTCGTGCAGGAGCGGTGTAACATGAGAGCTCCGAGAAGCCCCCCAAATCACCCGCATGGCTGCACTCTGCACCAGCTGAAGCCTCTGGATGCTCTTCAAGGGGAGCCCCATGTAGAGAGCATTGCAATAGTCTAGGCGGGAGATGACGAGAGCAGAAGTGACTGTGCAAAGGGCATCCCGATCCAGAAAGGGCCACAACTGGTAGATTCGACGGACTTGACAAAAAGCCCCCCTGGCGACGGCCGCTATATAATCTTCTAATGACAGCTGTATGTCCAGGAGGACACCAAGATTGTACACCCTCTCTATGGGGGTCAAAATTTCTCCCCCCATGGCCAGCGATGGAACTAACTGGTTGTATCTGGGTGCCAGAAACCACAGCAACTCATTCGAAGCCTATTTCACCCCATCCAGTTCCACACGGCTTCCAGGCACCGGGTCATCACTTCAACAGCTTCGTTGGGGTGGCCTGGGGTAGAAATGTATAACTGAGTGTCATCAGCATACTGATGGAACTCTACCCCAAAGCCACAGATCATCTCACCCAGCGGCTTCACATAAATGTTGAACAGCAGGGGCGAGAGCACAGACCCCTGAGGTACCCCAGATCAGGGGCCTCGGGGCTGACCTCTGTCCCCCTGCCAACACAAATTGTGAACTGTCGGAGAGGAAGGAGGAGAACCACTGTAATACGGTGCCTCCCACTCCCAACCCCCCCCCCCCAGCCGTCGCAATAAGATACTGTGGTCGACAGTATCAAAAGCCGCTGAGAGATCTAACAGGACCAGAACAGAGGAACAACCCATGTCACGGGCCCTCCAGAGATCGTCCACCAATGTGACCAATGCCGTTTCTGTGTTGTGCCCGGGCCTAAAACCCGATTGGTGCGGATCTAAATAGACAGCTTCATCAAAGTGCTGAAGGAGCTGTTGTGCCACCATATTCTCAACAGCCTTCACCACAAAGCGAAGGTTGGAAACCAGACAATAGTTTGATAATAATGTTGGGTCCAGGGATGGTTTCTTGAGGAGGGGCCTCACCACCACCTCTTTCAAGGTGGCAGGCAAAAGCCCCTCCCTCAAGGAAGTGTTAATGATACCCTGGAACCAACTTCGTGTCACCTCCCGGGTCTCCAAAACCAGCCAGGAGGGACATGGATCCAGTAAACATGTGGTGGCATTAAGCCCACCCAGTATCCTCTCCACGTCCTCGAGGGTCACAGGATCAAACTCACCCCAAATGACCTCCCCGAAATCTGCCCCCGCCCTCCCATCCAGAGTTGTCCAGTCAGAGTCCAACCCATCCCAAATCTGAGCGATTTTATCCTGCAGAAAATTTGAAAAATCCTCAACCCATCCTTGCAAAGGATCCTCCCACACTCCCGCATCCAAAAGGAAAGGGTCATCCTAAAAAGGGTGGCCGGGAGATTTTCTGCGGACGCAATAAGGACGGAAAAGTAAGAACATTTTGCCGCCCTTATCGCCACTAAATAGGCCCTAATATGGGACTGCAATAGTGTTCTGTTATGAATAAATATGTGAAAAAATAAAACTAAATTAAACCAAGACCCTGGCTGTAAACAATTAAAACCCTTCCCTAAAAACCTAAAATTTAATAAAAAAGTAAAGCACCCAAAACTAAATCAGCCCAAGCTGGCCTGGTCAAAGAGCCAGATTTTCAAGGCACGCCTGAAGGTCCCCAGGTCCGTGGATATCCGTAACTCTGGGGGCAACCCATTCCAGAGGGCAGACGCCCCCACAGAGAAGGCCCTATTCCTTGGGTTCACCAGCCGGCACATAGATGCCAACGGGACCCGCAGGAGACCCTCCCTGTGGGAGCGCACCGGACAGTGAGAGGAAAATGGCAGAATGCGGTCTTGTAAATATCCTGGTCCGATGCCATGGAGCGCTTTAAAAGTTAACACCAAAATTTTAAAGCGCACCCTAGAGGCCACTGGCAACCAATGCAGCTCGCGCAGGAGGGGCGTCACATGCGAGAACCTTGACGCCCCCATAACTACCCGTGCGGCCGCATTCTGTACCAGTTGAAGCCTCCGGATGCTCCCATTCGGGAGCCCCATGTAAAGGGCGTTACAATAGTCCAGTCAGGAGGTGACCAGGGCATGAGTGACTGTGCATAAGGCATTCCGATCCAGAAAGGATCTGGCGAATCAGGCGAACCTAATGAAATGCCCCCCTGGAGACAGCCGTAATATGGTCTTCCAAAGACAGCCATACATCCAGGAGGACACCCAGATTGCAAGCCCTCTCTGCAGGGGGCAAAATCTCACCCCCAATAGCCAGCGATGGAACTATCTGGCTATATCGGGACGCCGGAAACCACAGCCACTCAGTCTTGGAAGGGTTGAGCCTGTTCCCTCCCATCCAGTTCCGCATGGCCTCCAGACAACGGGACATGACCTCCATGGCATCGTTGAGGTGGCTTGGGGTGGAGATGTACAGCTGAGTATCATCAGCATCATATACCATCAGAAGGGTGGTATATAAATATAACAATAATAATAATAATAATAATAATAATAATAATAATAATAATAATAATAATAATAATAATAATAAATAACCTCCTCACTGTCCAGCTCTGCTAGCCACCAGCGAGCCACACTACCAATGACCTTTGCTGCCTCACACCATTCTCCAAGACATGCATTCCATTTTTTCTCCAAGGCCCAGGTCTTATTCTCACAAGCCTTCTGAAATCTAGTCTTCTCCAGGATTCATGAGAATGGGTGCACTATTAGGAGAATGTCAGGGGCCTCATTCTCATAGTGTTTTGGAAGACTTCAATCCAGTTCACACTTTTTGGAGAAGGAATAATTAACATGATTTTGAGAATGAGGGTTCTGAAGCACTGCACAAATGGGGCTCTTGATTTTCTCCCAATAGTGCACTCATTACCATGAGACTTTGGGAAGACCTGAAGGTTTTCATGTTAAAAATCTCTCTTGTAATTGAGTTATATCCTAAGATGTTTAAGAAATGAGGCTCATGAGACTTTTATGCATTGCACTTATAGGCTGTATTATGGCTTTGACCTTGATTAAAATCCCTTGACTACCAGCTACTCAACTTAGCCCAAGTTCCTACAATCCATCACAAGGACCAGCTACCTATAATAAAAGTGGATGATCTCATGTCTTCCCTTTATCAAAAAGACTGCACCAGCTGGACTTTCCATTTGACTGCCAATCTCTGCCCCAGTGCTATCCCTGCTCCTTCTGGAATGTCTGGTTCACCATGAATCCTTACCAGAAACTCTGGAATTCAGTTGTTCAGGCAGTGTTGATGCTGGATAGCAAAGAGGATGGTACACCAGCAATACTCCCAACTATTCCCTGGAGAGATAGAGTATTAAGACATTGCAAGATGTTTTATGCATTTTGGATTCCCCACATCCATTAAGATATTGGTTCGTTCAACTTTATTTCTTGCTTTTAAAGTTGGAAACTATCAAGAGACTGGGGTGTAGTGTGCCCTCTAAATAGTGAACTAAATTAAATTAAGTTGGAGAAGATCATTATCATCCTGTTCCCCATTTATTTACCCTTATCCACTGATCAGGACTGAGAAACTGTCAGGAGAATTCCCTTTAACAGTATTCATTGTCTTCTCATGTCCTGTTCTAAGAAAATATGTTTTACAAAATAGCTGCAAAGTATTTAACTTGTATTTGTGCTAGTCTCAGAACTGTGACATATCTCCATGCCTAGTTTGCTCTGAATCACAGCTTGAAATAGTGTCAGTATTGCTATATAGTCAGTCTTTCAAGAATGATGTTTTGTTAATTCGGTAAGTTGCTATGAAGCAGAAAATTGTAACTTATTTTCATTGTTAAGAAGATGGGTTTTTTTCCAAAATAATTAAACCAAATCTGTGGGTCTTTTCCTTGTATCTTGTATCAAATTGTTAGGCATGCCATCTACACTTGATAGAATTACTTTGCTGACTGAATGGAACTAGAGAGTAAAAAGTTTTCAGTATCACATTGTGTTGTAAAGAAAGAATCATAATATTACTTCTATTTATACATATTTGCCAATACATCATTCTAACCTCTAGTCAAGGTTTCTATTACTAAGTAAGTTTGAACAGATGTAATATGGCATATGATGATATATATGATTATATTCAACAACATATAATGAAGGTGCCATCCTATTTCTCTCTGAAAACTAAAAGCAATTTTTTATGAATGGAAAGGTAAAAAGTTTTTTATGATCCCCAGGCTAATAATGTCTTCTATCATATTTGACCAGAAGACCTTATGCTACTTCTAAACCATTTTCTCAAACAACAGAATAATAAATGGATTATAGTACTTTACTAAATTGATTTTTTAATAAATTAAGAAACTCTTAGTTTATTAACATGCTTTTTTCAATAGAAGAGAATTATGTATGTAGTCACTTGTTTGACATGGGCAGCTATGGAAATGAATGGATAGATAGATTATAGATAATAGATAGATAGATAGATAGATAGATAGATAGATAGATAGATAGATAGATAGATAGATAGATAGATAGATAGATATTATTTAGGCCAGTGTTTCTCAATCTCTTTTTTTTAACCCGTGGTGCTTCCCAACATTGCTTTCTCCTATGCAGATCCCATTACCAGATGGTGCATTTTATGGCATCAATAAGATCATATTTGTATTATAATACATTTTGTTTTTCTGCAGTCCTCTTAGCATATGACATTGCCCCCTCATTAATGTTTTCATCTGGGAACCTCTAAAAATACACCAGGACCCTCAGGAGAACCACTGATTTAGACAATAATCTTCAAAGAATGCTTCATAGTTGCATGGGGCTGCCTCAAAAGGCTGGGCCATATGATCATGTGGACCTGTGATCACTGCTAAAAATTATCCAGTCTTGTGGCATGACCAAGTTAGTTTGTTGCAAAGATTTTCTTCATCCTTGTGCGTGCTTCAAAAATTTAATAAGCCTGCAAATATGACACGCAACAGACAATTTTCCATCCCATTCTTTAGGGCAGTGTGTGCTTATATGAAGATGAAACAAGATTCGTTTTACTTTTTATAGAATGTAGCAAATGTGTTATGTATTCACATTACTGTAATGGGAAAGAGAACAGAGAGGACACCCTTTTCTTTTAACCTGTGTATGAATTGGGAACTTCAGAATGAAATAGCTGAGAAGGAAAAAAGTTAAGCCATCCTGACTTAAATGATCTGAGTCAGAACCAACTCAGCCGGAATCATTTTTCAGTGTTTCCTTCCAGTTTTCCTCTAACTAAATCAACATAATTCTTTTTATACAATGCAAGCACATTCAAGGCAATTCTGTACCACAGCAATATTCAAGAACTTAATATACCAAGGATGTACATAGAGCTATTCGCTTTATGCAGTAAATAAGAACCAGGATCTACATTTTTATACTGCAGAGCAATGAGCTGCAGATATGCACTGTATATATTCTACATAATTGGCTTATGATTTATACTTAGATACCTATGTCTAAAAAGGAAATATTTTGGGAAAGTTATCCTCAGAAATTTTAGAAAATAACTGAGTATGAAGCAGTTCTAGACAATACATGCTGAAGTTCTAAATTAACAATACATTTGCACAGCAGTAGTACCCACAGGTAAAACTCAACTGAATATTTTCAGAAATTAATAACAGAATCCAGATGTAATACAAATGCAACACTCTAAGTCCTGTATGCCCAAAATAACCTAGAATATAAAAAGGAAGTAAATTAAATTGCTTTTAAGATACTGGAACACTGGAAGCAGTGCAAATCTTCAAAGCATTGGTTTAATGTGACAAACTTAACTTGAATTACCTCATTCTACAAAATTGAAATGAGTATTTATTTAGAAACAGTTGATCAAATCAGGTGGCTTTGAAGCACTTTGCAGGAGGCACTGAAGATGGTCACGTACTCTTGTCATTTTTCATTAGGACTATTTTAAATTCCTTTACATGGGCTGACCCAAAGAACCATGTGAAACCTTTACCTTGTGTAAACTGCTATAAACCTATAAACTTTCCTATGGGAGGTCCCTTCTCTGGTATCTCTTCCCTACCCTGAAGACGGGTGAGTCCTAATGCCATAGCTTTCTAGAGGCTTGTTAAAAGGTGGTTTTACTAGAAAGCCTTTGGAAATTGAGCAATATAGAGTTCCTGGTTTCCAACAGGCAAATGCAACAATATTTTGCTGATTATGGTTTAATACTGGTTTGTATTATACTTCATTTGGTTTTTCATTGTCGTTGCACTTGGAATCTCTTCAAATTAAAGCAGTACATGTCCAATAATTGATTAATTAACTCTATCATTTATGCAGTTTCTGAAGTTGTTACTGACAATGTACGCTATCATATATGCTAGGAAGGAGTTAAGTATGATGATGAGGTCTATAATATTGACAGGAGAAGCCAACCAATGAATTTTACCATTTTATTAAACACTGCGCCTTTTCAAGCAGTTTTGGTTGATTAAGCTAGCACTGCTTTTTGCTTTATTCATTTTCTCGGCTTTCAGCTCCTTGAATGTACCCAGTCACAAGCCTTGACTTTTCTTTCTTGCATGGTAATGGAATGTTATCCTTCTATGCTGATTTTGCCAATCTAGCCGAGAAATTCAGCACTCTGAATATGGGCTCAAAGATGATTAGACCAGTACATGCTCTGTGTCAAACTTTATTTTTATTTCTATAGGCTGAATGAGTATCATATTATATGTACAGGCAAGAGGGTCCTTTGCAATATTGGCTAAATTTTCCAGCCTGCTATGCCAGTCCTCCTTGCACTTCAGAATACCCAGTGATCAGAGGCATAAAAATCACAGCTGTATAATAGGAAATCAGTAGTTGTTCCTCATATCATGCTAGCTATGAAGAAAAAGAAGAAAAGAAAATCTTCCCTTTAAAACAGTTCTTGAAAACTTTCTTAAAAACAGTTTTCATGGGTCCCTTTCTATTTTGTATCAGTGCAATTCAGGCTGGAAAGCTACTTTGGGTGCTCCTGTGCTTTCCTCATTTACTGATATTCCTGTCTTAAAAAGTGAAAGCCAAAATTTTGCTAAACTGTAACAATGAAATGTTATAATGAAATACCATCAGCAATTTAGGGGTCAAAATCTCTAAAGAATCTACCATCCCAGGTATTCATTCCTTTCTGCCATAAACAGGTGGTGTTTCGATGCTTGCTCATGATATCCTATATCTAAATCTATATCCTGTAGCTAAATCTTGTAAATCCAAACTGAAATCTGCAAGTGGTTGAATCACAATGGTGTTAACTTAAAATTTGCATTGCCAGTTTTTAAATGGAATCAGGATTGATTTGCCAAATTCGTTGCCAAAATGAAATTCATGACAGCCCAATACGTCTCTCTAACTGAGATGTCTGGTTATCTGACATTTTTCCTAAATATTGAGCAAAATTCCACAAATAGATTAAGCAGTGCAATCAATTGATTTTAGGCATAATTTATTTTGTGTAAAGACCAATACATGTAAAGACAAGGGGCCATCAAAGCAACAAGCTTTAATGGCCCCTTGTCTTTACATGTATTGGTCTTTACACACCAATCTTTTCGGTTTGTCTGTTCAAAAATGATATTTTGATAGCTGTACCTTTTATATAACATTGGTTAGGAAAATTCAGTTGGCTTGAATTTAGTTTTCAGTCCTTCAAACTGTTCTATATACTATTTGTCAACTCCAAGAGAACACAAAAAATATAAATAATATACATTCAGCAAAGCAGAACAGCAATGCTTGCAAAGTAAAAGGTACAAAGATGCAGCAATATTAATTTAGCAAAAGAAAGTGATAATTTACTCTGCAGGTTTATGCAGTATGTCTATACATAAAAGATATTTTAAAAATATTAGCAGTGATTAGTTTTATTTCCTTTTTAAATATGATGTTGAGTTGTGTCCCAATAAGTATACAAAACAGTATGCAAAGCAGGGGCAAGTGATTGTTATGTTTGCAATGAGTTTGCCAATAAACTCACCAAAGTGAGGTTTTGCAGAGCTGGGTGTGTGGAAAGTGCAGAGGAAAAAAATGGTTTAAGCAAATTGGGCAAAAACACTTTGAGTAAAAATACCAATTGTTAAACAACAAAAAGATTTGCCTTATTTCAGAGATATGCATTCCTGCCAAACCACTATTTATTTTTATTTATATTTGGTTTGTCAATTGCTTACAAGATAATAGGTATAAGTAAAACATAGTTATGAATACATGGATACATATAAGAAAAATAAAAGAAACAATAGGACAGGTAGGCATGCTGGTGCGCTTATGCTCGCCCCTACAGACCTCTTAGGAAAGGGGTGAGGTCAATAGTAGACAGTCTAAGGTTAAAAGTTTTTGGGGTTTGGGGAAGAAACCACAGAGTCAGGTAGAGTATTCCAGATAATTGACCACTCTGTTGCTGAACTCGTGTTTCCTGCAATATGCATTATTTCACTGTATTCAGAAAGTCTCCTAAATTAGTGGAATATTTTGGGAGTTTCATGAGGAAAGGGGAGAGATCAGTTTCCATGAGCTTGTTTTATACATACTTTGGATCCAAGTGTGTATCTTTCAAGCTTCCTTCAACTCAATTTGATCTCTCTCTCTCTGTCTCTGTCTCTCTGTCTCTCTCTCTCTTTCTCTCCCTCCCTCCCTCCTGAATTTGGATATTTTGAAGTGTGAATTATATTTTTGCAGAATAGAAGACTAGGCAATAAATTGGCTGCTTGGTTACATAGAAAAATTCCTGAAAGCAATTTGAACTGCAAAAATCAAAAGCCCTAACACTAACCAAACTGTGAACTCTGTGGCTGCACACATGTTCAAATCCAAAATGAACAAAAAGAGAATGAAGTCTGGGCCCCCTCATTGTTTCATTGAAATCCCCCCAGCAGTAATTAAAAGCTTGACTTGCTTTAATATGTCTTTGATACGAGTTGCATGTTTTGCCACCCCCTGTCTTCCAGTAAATGTGACATTTGGGTCCTTTAGTTCTCTTGAGCTCTCAACTGGGCATTCAAGCTAAGTGAATCTAAAGTGATAGGAACAATTAAAAAGTAGTTTTTTATTATTCTAATTTGGGTAATTTCTATATATCCATCTCTCTTCCTCTCTCTTGCCATCTGGAAAAGAGACTCTGAAGCAGAACTATCTACCCCATTTGCTTTAATTTGTTGTTTTAACAGTATAATGTTATTGACTAAGGCTGCAGTCCTAAACCTGCTTACTGGCAGTAAGTACTGCTGAGCTCAATTAAACTTATTCCCAAGTAGAATGTACTGTATAGATTGTGCTCCTTATTATGTTGTTAATAAATAATGTAATACTATTTATCATGGTTGTGTTGATTAACCTGCAAACTGCCTTAGGCTAGGATAGATATTATGAAGATGCTACAGAAGTATTGCAAACAATTTGGGGAGAACCATATAATTTCCTATTTAATGTGGGCCTCTCTGGAATGTGCCAGAAAATGGTTAAACCTGGCAGAAAGGAAAAGGATTAAATGGACAGGAAACTATTATATAAATCCTGTAATTATTGATAAAGGTTACATTTGGGAAAATATCTGAAATAGTGGTGGGGCAGAGAGAGGAGGAGAATACTGAAAGAGCTAATATTCTCTTCTAAAAATATCCTGAGATCTTTTCCCTACTGAGTGATGAGGAAATCTTTTTCCCTTTTTCCCCAGTCAAGAAGATTTTCATTTCTCTCAGCTATAAATAAGGATATAATAGAGATTTATTTCAATTTTCTTAAGTCATTCTTGGCTACAACATAAAAAGTCCATACCTCTATCTTTTCATATAATGTTTGCGTATCAAAATTTTGAAATAATATGAGGAGGACAGCAGAATTACTTCAATAGATGATCAAGATGAAATTCAAGTTGCAGAGGAATACCTACCTCTAATGTATTCATGTTCCAACCTATTACCTATTTATAGTATATCACAATGGAATACTTATTTAGAGTTAATGTAAGAAACATACAGTATACATGAACACTGAGAAAATAACTCTGGCCTTATGTTTTTGCTGTGCTGCTGGGAAGTAGAACAAGAGGTAAAAAGGTTAGAATTTCTGCTCAAGGACATAGGTCCATTTTACTATATCAGCGAGGCATTTACATAACAAATAATAGAGTGTCAAAAGAGAGATCTTTTTGCAAATAATTCAAGTCTTGAATTATTTGATAATGGATGGTAGAAAAAAAACATTAGAAACAAAATTCAAAGCCCCCATTAATATGGTTTTTTTAGTATCAGAAAAGTAAATGTAGGTCAGAACTGTGGGCTACTTGGCAAGTTTAGAGGGCAGTCATACCTTCTAAGAATGATCATATTTTGAATAATTTATAAATACAGTAGTTGTCTAAGCCCTTGGCCTAAATAGTATTGTTAAGTTCAGGTACCAAAATTATTGAGCTGTTAGGATGATATTGTATGAGTGAAATTTGGTTATTCTACTTGAGAATATAAAGAACGAAAATTGAAGCCCATTTTGTGTCCGCAATATGAACTTTTAAAAGACCAGAACAGTTGGGAAATGTGTTTTTTGTGAGACAAATATGTTAGATTGCGAAAGTATGTACTTGGCAATCATTGGGAGGTTGTTCCAGGACACTCCGACATTATAAATGTCACACTAAGTAATATTAATGTTTCCTTATAATTTTTCTGGAATTTGAAAAACAGGAAATATGAAAATGTTGGAGGTTTTCCATGGAAGGTTGTATAACGTCCATATATGGAAAAGGAAGTATTATGTAACCATGAGATTTGATAAACCTATATAAACTGTATTCACTACATGTAGGTGTCCCCTTCCTCTTAGAAAATGTTTCTTTTCTAGAGTTGAATGGAGTCCATACTGCAGTATTTTCCCTAATAAAGCATCCTATAAATCAGATTATCAAAAGTCTGTTGTTTCATTTTTGAAAGCTTATAACAATATCATTTACCACACAATTCAATATTCCTGAAAATGTGTGAATTCTTTAAAACTCTTTTTAAATGCTGTATATGGGATGAAATATAAAAGGACCCAAAGACAGTGTCTTCCATTGCTAAGGATGACCTTGAACATGGGTATCTCTGTTCCTACTATAGTCTAATATCTTAACCATACTAGACTGAACAAATTCAGTTCCTGGTACTTAAAAAAGAAACCACCAACAGAAGTTGTTCACTTCTGTTTAGAATCATTTTAGCAATTATAAGATTTTCACTAATGTTCACCAGGAACATTATTTATCTTCTTGGAATAAAGTCCCAACATGCATAATTTTAATTTATGCTTTCTTGTCAAGCCTCACAGAGGTTGTAATAGAATGTGTAGATGGCCTTGAGGGATGAAGGGAAAAGATGCTGCCTAAGAAATAATCAGACAAGAGAAGGAGGAGCCCTAGTTCTTAATGGTCAGAGAAGGAACTTAAGAAGGACCTATCTGAATGAATCAAGCAATTAAAAGTGATGGCAGAATTTGTACTATTAGACTTGCAAATTATGTTAATGTAGCCTTACAGTAAAACAGAATTAGTTCATTTTGTCCTGTTTCCTAGCTAGCTTATCTGGTAAGGCAGACAAATATCAAAGAAGCACATTCCAGGAATGTATCTTTCATGTTAATCCTGGGTTAAATATGGAATCTATAAGAAGAATATTCCAGCTTTGTTTATAGTGAGTAAGTTACAAGTGGATACTTCTTGGAATGAAACACATTTTAATGAATTTCTCTTCCCTGTGCTAAATTGCTATTTATCAGGTATCAGATAAACCATGGGTACCAAACTTGATCATGTCATGTGATGTCACATGATGATCATAGTGTTTTTGGCCTATGCAGAGCCGGGGTGTGCGTGTGCTGCATGTGATGCATCTGGCGTGTGGGCCACCAAGTTTGACACCTCTGAGATACACCAAAAACTGATTACCATGCTACCTCTTGATTGCTTATGTCTGCCCTGCCTGCTTCCCCACAGTCTCTCACATTTTCTTATGATTTTTGCCATTTCTTTTTATATAGTCCTCCTGATCCAACTCTGAGGGAGAAAAATGACACTCAGTCATTACCTGCAGTCCCAAACAAGCATACGTGAGAGCAGAAGAGGATTTTAAATCTGTGATAAAGAAACAAGCATGTTAAAATAATATGGGAGAAGTGGAAAAGCACTCACTGAAGGATTTTCAAGCAATCAGTGGAATTACATGACTAATGTGTGTGCAAATGCATCTGTCACAACTGATTTGCTAATAGTGGCAACAGATGCAAAGTCATTTTAAATTTTTGAACGGATCAACAGTAACTAAAAAAAAAATCTGTTGGGGAACAGAGAAGAAGACAGAGAATATACTCTTATGCTGAATGAGAGTTGTTGATTGTTTTTGCCAACATGCTTATCCTCATAATAAAACATGATTGACAGGTTTCTGTATACTATGAAACGCTACATTTATTGAATCTGGTTGACAGATTTTTTTTAATTCAGTTTCTCCTGGATAAAAGGTTACTAAAATTTATTAACTTTTTAATAATCAAGATGAGAAGCCCCATAAAAACTGAAAGTGCCAATTCACCCATCCCTATTCTGAATCATAAATTCTTTGATCTAAAGTGATGCAGAAAAAATGAAGGAAATATTTCTTATATTAAGACCAGTACTTTACTTTAATCCATCTGTTATGGGAAATTATGCCATAACTTATATTTGTTCCCAAAAGAAATGTGTATCAAATTCAGACAAACAATATAGCCAAAGTGAAATGGGATTGTTTAAACAGATATTTCTCTACTCTGTAACAAAGCCATTAGCATCACAAACTTGCTTCATTTGTAATCTGCCCTCCACAATGGTCTGTTCTTTCATCAATTTCTGAAAATTATGCTGACACAACAGCAGAAGGGAAGGCAAAAAAAGAAAAAGAAAAAAAAGAAACAGGGGACTCTTTTTGCCATTTGTATTATTTAGCATATGATGAGAATTTGACAGAAGAGAAGTAAACATATGCACACATCCACATAATTATATACAAAAACTCCTATGGGGGTATGGTAGTGGCTTCATAACTAGATGTCCAATTCAACTGTCCAAGCATCACCTGTGGTGATTGCAGAATATGTTTAATAGTTTGCATATCAGGAACAAAATCACAACAAAGTTTCCATTCTGATTGAACAGGACCAAGCAACTCTTCCAATATTATGGATAATTTTGTTCAATGTCATCCAGATAGAGTGAGGACAGGTCAAAAGCATGTGATTTGGAGGAGAGATCAGGCCAAAATGGTCATGCCACTAATGGTCAATGAACAATTCCTCTTTCAGGCATTCTTGGGTTAAACTGTTAAGAGATCGATGTTAAGGGATAACTGTTTTCCATGCTGGCCTATGGGAGTTCAATGTTATAATGGACTGTGCATTTTCCTGATGAATAGGAGGGCCTTGTCTTTTATCATCCTTGACCATAGCCAAATGAAAACTTCTTGTCTTCTGACATGGGGGTAGTATGATATTGCTAAGTTTTGGTAACTGGTGCATAGGAGTCAGGGATGGGATTCAATTTTTAACAACCGGTTCTGTGGGAATAGCTTAGGTGGTGGGCATGGCTTGGTGGTCATGTGACTGGGTGGACATGGCTTGGTGGTCATGTTATTGGCTGGGTGTGGCCAACTCAATATCACTCACATTGAGGCACGCATCTTCTCTCCTGGCCTCTCATGACTGTGGGGATTCTACAATAGTCATAAGTGTGAAACATAGTCACTTTTTTCAGTGCCATTGTAACTTTAAATGGTCACTCCACCAAGCAAAGTACCAGCAAAGAAGGGGAAAAAAAACTCCAGAAAAGTCTTGAGGCAGGAAGTCTAGTCCTTCCAAGAATGTAATAAGGGTTAATGGAGAGACAGTTTCTGTAAGCAACACCAGAATGTTTCCTTCCTGCCTTCCTTACAGGATTAGGCCAGTAATTTATTCTAACAACCAGTTCTCCAAACTGTTTAGAAAGTTAACAACCGGTTCTAGCAAATAGGTGCGAACTGGTAGTATCCCATCCCTGATAGGAGTAGGATGAATGTGCCAGAGATGACCCACATGGTCTGGACAGACATTGACTATTTGAGTGTGGGCATTGTTAAGCCACATGCTGGCACAATATTTGGCTGTGAAATAAACCAAATCAATGCTATTGTTTCTAAGAAAGAAAGAACAGGAAGAGCGGAACCATCTTTTTTTTTTTATTCCCACGTGTTTTCTGTCTATTCTGTCCAAGTTAGAATGCTTTAGGTACCATCCATTAAGGGACCGTCTGATGGGATCCTAGAAGGATGCCTTCTTAGTACAGCACTGAGCCTCTGGAACTCATCCCCATACATATTCAGATAGCCTGTACTTTGCTCTCCTTCCAGAAATTCTGAAGTCCTGGCTCTTCCAAAATCCTTGAAATTAGGATGAGCAAAGAACTTCTTAGGGTTGGAGGTACACAAGGGCTATTCCCTTCACATGAACCACTGCATAACACATACAGTTTAGGTATATATTATTTGCTATCCAGAATTCTTTGGAGTTGGAAGGTCTTACAAGGAGAGAGAAACCCAAAGACACTATGAAGTAGGTGGTATGCTGAAGGAAGAGAGATCATTAGAAGACCATTACAACATATTTTTACTTGAAGTCAAAAGAGTCATCAAACTATATGTACCATTAACAACTCCCAAACCAGAAAAAAACAAATTACCCAAAACAATAAGGAAGCTTCAATCCAAAAAGAAATCACTTTGGCGGAAAAACAAATCTGGTCACGTTGCCAACTTCAAAAGCCGATACAAAATTTATGCCACCAGACAAAAACTGAATGCATCAATTATCACATTAAACAAGAAGAAAACCTTCTATGCACCAATTCCACCCGTGCTTTCTACAATTTTGTAAACCACAAATTAAAAGACTCAAGGTCCATCCCACCCCTGAAAGGATCTAATGGTAAAGATTGCAATGATGATACTATTAAAGCCAACCTCTTTAACACATTCTTTGTCTCAGTATTTGTAAACAGCAATGGATCATGCCCAGTATTTCCTAGTCAAAGCACAACTACAATGATCTAATACATATCGATTTTACAGAAGACAATGTTGAAAAAGCACTACGCAATCTAAAACCATCTCTATCTATTGGACCGGATGGGATGTGTGCCTACTTCTCAAGAAAGCTATCCACTGCCATAGCAGACCTCTAAGAAAAATCTTTCAGGACCAGCTCCTTGCCAAAAACTATGGTCACAAGCCACAGTCATCCCCATCTTCAAAAAGGGAGACCCCAGACTAGTTGAAAATTACAGACCAATCTCTTTATGCTGCATCACCTGTAAAGTCATAAAATCAATTATTAACCAATCCATCATCCTCCACTTAGAAACAAACAACCTACTCTCTAATAAAAACTATTTGGTTTTAGGAAAAAACTATCTTGTAACCTGCAACTCTTACATTGCAAAAACATATGGACTACACAACTCGATCAGGGCAAAGCAATAGACGCAATCTACATAGACTTCTGTAAAGCCTTTGATTCAGTGGTACACAACAAACTACTACTAAAACTAAATCATATAGTATCTCTGGACACCTGCATAACTGGATAGAAGCATTCCTGTCAAACAGACAACAAATGGTCAAAATTGGGAGTGTCCTATCAAATTATGTACCTGCCAACAGTGCTGTCCCCCAAGGCAGTATTCTAGGACCAACTCTTTTCATACTCTAGACAAATGACCTGTGTGATCATATCAAGAGCAACTGCATTCTCTTCGCTGATGATGTAAAGCTATTCAACACCACAGACAATACTGCTACCCTTAAAAAAGACCTTGACTATGTATCAGAATGGTCAAACAATGGCAACTTCAAATCTCAACAAATAAATGCTCTGTCCTACATATTGGCAAAAAAAAATATCAGAAAATAAAATACAGGCTGAATAGTCAAGATCTTGTTGATAATCCAAACTCTGTCAAGGATCTTGGAGTACTCATCTCAAATGACCTAAGTGTTAGAGCCCACTGTAACTACATAGCCAAAAAGGCATTAAGAGTTGTTAACCTAATTTTACATAGCTTTTTCTCTGGTAATATTACACTAATAACTAGAGCATAAAAAACATTTGCTAGACCAATACTCAAATACAGCTCATCAGTCTGGAACCCAGATTATGTATCTGATATTAACACAGTTGAGAAAGTCCAGAAATATTTTGCAAGAAGAGTTCTTCACTCCTCAACTCGTTGCAGAATATCTTATGCCACCAGACTCGAAACTTTAGACCTTGAAAACCTAGAACTACGCCTACTTCAGTATGATCTAGGTATAATATATAAAACCATACATTGCAATGTCCTACCTGTCAATGAATACTTCAGCTTCAACCATAACAACACAAGAGCAAACAGTAGATACAAACTCAAGGTTAATCGCACCAAACCTGATTGCAGGAAATACAACTTCAGCAACAGAGTGGTCACTGTCTGGAATACTCTACCTGACTCTGTATTTTCTTCCCCAAACCGCAAAAACTTTAAACTTAGACTGTCTACTATTGACCTCACCCCTTTCCTAAGAGGTCTGTAGGGGCGTGAATAAGCGCACTAATGTGCCTACTGTCCCTGTCCTATTGTTTCTTTTATATTTTTATTTTTCTTATATGTATCCATAACTATGTTTTACTTATGCCTATTATCTTGTAAGCAATTGACAAATAAATAAATAAAATAAATAAATCATACTTCACTATATGTCCTACCCAATTCATGTCATCTTATTTGGGGTAGAGTTGTTTTTAGACAGAAATGTCTGTAGAGATTCTCAGTCATCCAGATCATGGCTGTCCCAAAGGTGCTTTTTTTCATGAGGCAACTGGACTTCCTTGGGTTTTTTTAAAAAAAGACATTTTGCTTCTCATTCAAAAAGCTTCTTCAGCTCTGATAGTGGGGAACAGAAGGATTTATATTCCTTGCAGACAGCTGGTCTGCATTTTTTCCTTTTAGAGGATCATTGAAGCACTTGGAGGTTTATCTGTGTCCTCAGGGTCACCTGAGTAGTGCTCCTGGTTTCTGTAGTCTGCATTTTTTCCTCTGGAAATCCATTCCTATTCTCACACCATTCAAAGTGTGTTGTCAGAGCTCCTGTCAGAGCTGAAGAAGCTTCTTGGATGAGAAGCAAAACAACCTCAAAGAAAAAACAAAAAAGTCCAGTTGCCTCCTGAAAAAAGTACCTTTTGACAGAAATCTTTTGCTCTTTAGTACAATATTAAATTTATTTTAAAACCATGTCCATTCTTTGTATTCTATCAGGAAAGTAGTAAAGTGTCTACCCACATGGAAATCATCTAGAGGAGAAGGATTTTGCTCAGGACAGAATCACCTGGGAAGAATTTCTCTGTCTTGCTCTGTCCAAGCTTCCAACCTTGTACATGAGCTACCTTGACACCAGATTTGAGAAATAGTTATATAACATCAAATCTCCTTATTGCTATTGAAGGTTGTTCAATGTTGAAGATATTGATGGGAGTCTACCTTAAATTGCTCTTCCTTAAAATCCACCTTAAATTGCTCTTCCTTAAAATTTTGGGAAGAGCACCAGAACTAGTAATAAATGAGCCTTGGTGGCACAGTAATTAGAGTGCAGTATTGCAGGCTAATTTTGCCCATAGCCTGGAGTTCCACCTTGGCCAGTTCAAGTTCGACGTAGTCTTCCAGCTTCTGAGGTCAGTAAAATGAGGACCCAGGTTGTTGAGAGCAATATGTTGGCATTGTAAACCACCTAGAGAGTGCTTTAAAGCACTGTGGGACAGTATACAAGTCTAGGTAATATTGTTATGGCATGGCTGAGGCAAAATAGTCTGAACAATGAAGGCAGCATACTTTGTTCCATTTTATGGAACAATATTTTGTTCAACTTTATGGTTTGGAGGGAAACTATTCACATAGCTGTGAGGAAGAACCTGGAGTGTGATGGGCGTTGCTTCAATTTAAACTACATTTTGTGATGTGGCAAACAAGATTCAGCCAATCTAACACTGCAGGGATGTGATGTGATCCTTTTTCTTATTATTTGTTCCCAATGTCTCTGTTAATTCTCAACAGATTCATGCATATTAGTTATGATGTCTGCAGCTCTTCCAATGAAAAACTGTACAAAAGAGATGGTTTGCATACATCAAAGAAAGGACTGAGTTACTTGGCATGAAATTCACAGATTTTCTGGATAACATTTAAACTGAACAGTGGGGACAGAGAATTATGGTTACCAAACATTTCTGTTCCCAACAACCTAAAATTAATAAGGATACCAATGCATGTAACATAGATGTTTGTGCAGGTAAGATTATCAACCTTGCTGTCAAGCAAAACCAAGCATTTAATGGTGAGTGCCATAACATTGCATTAGTCAAACAGGTGGCAAGAAAGTAGGGGCAGGCATGCACAACACAGGTTATGAAGACAGTAAACACAGCGTCAGACATAAAGATCTCAAGTGCCTATATACAATTGCAGAAAGTCTGGAGAACAAACATGGTGAACTCGAACTACGAATACATGAAGGTAGCTATGATATAGTTGGAATAAGAGAAACTTGGTGGGATGAAACCCATGATTGGAACATACTGGTAGAAGCATACAAACTGTTAAAAAAACACCAGACCCCATAAAAGAGGAGGTGGAGTTGCACTGTATGTAAAGGACCGCTATATTATATCTTTATATATCTTTCACTATTAGGAAGGTGTATAAGAACTCTGTCCCTTTTTATTGCACAAAACCAAATTTCTACATAAATAAGGGATTTTATTACTGCAAAATGATATTCTAAGGAGAAAGAGGAGGTGCAGGTGAAGGAGAACCCAGTGAGCAATTTCTATGAAAGTCCCATTCGTAGAATTCTGACACTATGGACATATTTATACTTGTAAATTTCATTCCTTTGTGCTGAAACAAAACATTCAAGCATTCATATTTTTCTTTGTTGGCTAATAAGATAGAAAAAAACTGCATTTGGATATCTGGCCAATTTGGATATCTGGCCAATTTCAAGGCAAAAAGCTATTGTATAGTTGACAGCCAATCTAGGATTTTTTTTTACTCTGAAAAAAAATCTTATGCTTAGTGAACAGTGTAATTTTTCATTCCCATGCATTGGCATCACATGTTCAAAATACTTAACTGAAATATCAAATTTGTTCTTTTGGGAATGCAGTTTAAATCACTGCTGAATTTCTTATGCAGTACAATACAGAAGGAGAATGTTTATAGAACAGTTTTGCAGTGCAATCTCTGTTTAGGGAATCTGAAACTTGCACTGGGATTTATTCACAACTTTGTAGACACATCCACCACAGAGACTAGGTTTTCCTTTTATTTCTGAAGTGGAAAAATACATATATTTATGGTTTCTTTACTCTGAAGGGAACTGTGCAATAGCTTTTGCATTCTGCACTGTTTAATACGTATATATTCTCTGCAGCATCAGGAAAAATGCCAATAGACATTGTTTGCAATAATTGTGTGGCAACCGCCTCTACTTCTATCATTAGCCCCCATTTTTCACAATAAAACAAAGACTAAATTTTAAAAAAGAACCAACTGTACTAGCAAATTGCAAGTTTCATTTTTATAATAGGAACACGATGAAAAATTATAAAAATTAAGTAGATGATGTACAAGGAAATTATAATGTGAAGTAAAGATTATTGGAGTAAATGATTCAATTTTGTCAAATTCAGTAACTATAGAAGCATACATAAATATGAAAAATATTGAGTGTTGAACATATGTACACTACATACCATATAATGAATTACATTGTAATTGCTCTAAGACTGTAATATTTATATATTTTACATAATAAATTAATCCTCAGTGATAAGAAGATTTTAATATTTTCTACTGTATCTCACTTCAGTCAATGGGATGGCAACTTGGCACATGAAATGAGACAACTGAAAAATGTGATTTTCAAATGTATGTGTTGATTATAGTGACATAGATTTATTGACCTGCTGTTGTGTTAGTTTAATGAAAATTTTTCTGGAAAAATGTCCCTTGCATTTCCTTCCTTAAAAGGCTCTAGAAAAAATAAAACTGAAAGTATTCTTGGATTCCTGTAACTTCTTGACTATTTTTCCAAGTTCTGTTAGACTTTACCATATTAACTGGAGCTCAGTTATATGACAGCTTCAGATTAAGAAATCTGAAAGGCTGTTTGATTCAATAATTATATACATAAATCTGCTTGTCCCTAAAGCTATACATCACTGAATGTATAAATCTGTTAATGTCAGTTTCATAAACAAGTTTTTTCCCCCTGGCCCTTCCCCCCCACCTCCAAACAAATACAGTTCTACGTATGGTTGCACATAGTGATAAATATGCATACTTCCAATTCAAAAGAATCTCAGTTAATTCTTGTTGATTTGATAGTCAATGCTAGTTTGTTATTGTAATGAGAATTAGGATGAGAATAAACACCTACACATTTTTCCCTTGGTGTAAAAAGTAACTTGGGGATTTTTTAAAAATAGGGCACTTAATCCTTAGGTTTTTTAAATAAAAACTTGTTGCATGGTAGCCAGTTAATAAGCCTAAATGAGCAGCTTCAGCTCAACATCTAGAACTTCTCTATTACTACACAAAGGGAAATATAGACCTATAGGAAATCTTGATAGGTGATTTGTTGATATTGAAGAGCAAGTTATTTAATAGAAAGATCAGAGGAAATTTTCTGGCTTGGGTAGAGGGAAAAGCAGATATGGCACTGCTCATAAAAGAAAATAAAGATATCAAGGGAAAGTGGGAAAGTTGTAGATGTGGATAGCTTGTGAGATAGTATGGAGGCTTGAGGCTAAAGATAAACATCAAAATTGGATGTAGGGTATAACCAAATAAGAAATTTCTGAAAGAGAGTCCTCCTTAATAAAAAAAATGAAAGTGGTAAGAGTATGCCAACAATATGTGATCTCAATTCCATAGCATTTCCCATAACACCAACAGATCAGACAACTAAACAGTATGTACTCTTGTATGGTGTGTGTGTGTGTGTTTAGTAAGCTACATAATGATTTTCTCATTATCTTCTATTTGTTTTTTTAGCTTTTTACTCCATAACATTTTTCAAACATTCATGTGTAAAATAAGATGAGCTAAAAAAATAAAGTTATTTATTTTTTAAAAAAAATCTATTTTCTTAGTTAAGATTTGATTTTTTTTTCTGCTTTAGTCACATCTACAGTGTTAGTAGAAACTTATACAAAACTAAGGAAGTTGCTGGAATCAGGATGTCCTTTGATACTGTAATTTAGTTCAGAAGTGATCCCAATAAAAAAGTACAAAGCAAATAACAAGGTGCAGACCTGCAATTCAAGAAGTATGAAAAAGGATCTTCTTATCATAAAATAAAAATAAATGCTTGTCCTTTAAGAAATATGGATTAGAGCTGATAGCACAATTGAGGTGCCAGCCTCAAGGCTAAGTATGAATTATTGCTTTATTGCCTATAGAGTTGGGAGCTTTTCTTGTCTGTGCGATGTAATTAATTCTTAATACCTGATGATGAAGCTTTTCTGTTTCCTATATAATATTTTGCCAATGCATTGTCAGGATCCTCTGTAGTGCTTCTTGGTTAGAAATCCAGTAATCATTGTCATAGGCTATTTCAATAAAGAAACTTTGCTTGAGATCTCCATTGCTTATAGACCCCCCTGAGAAGAAAAAGATTCTATTCTATGAAGATAAGCTGGAGGGAGTGACCTAATGTAATGTTTTAATTAATTAAGAAGAACTTTTAAAAGTCTGAATATGTACTAATAGAAAGCTGTAAGTTAGTTTTGTATGCATAAAATGAGTATTTATATGAATACTTATGCGAACATATCCTTGGGTTTTTTAAATAATTCTGAATAATATTCCAAAATTTGAAAAATATACTATCAACTACATTTGAAAATATAAGAATGAATATTATCCCCTACAGCAAAGAGAAGCAAAGATGATTGAACTGATTCTTTTATCCTAAGAAGAGAATATATTTAATTTTGCCTCTATTTTGAAATTGCTTCCGGATTTTGTGCCTACAATGGGGGGGGGGGAATGGAATTTTGATTTTGTTTTTATAAACTAGACATTGCTTACTTCTACTGTGCTAAAGAGAGTTGGAAGTCAGTGCCTTTTTTTTTCTCACGTTACACTATACCCTTCTTTCTCGTCTCCCTCTTTTCTTACTTTTTCATGCTTTTTTTATTTGTATGTTATTACTTTGATAACTAATAATAATAAAAAAGTTAAATGGAGATCTCCATGGCTTTGGAACATCTTTCAATGAATTAATAGTTTTCTGCAGCACCACTATCATGAAATCAGAAAGGGGGGGGTCCACAAGCTGTAGTACAATGAAGATAAGAGATCAACCAAACATTTAGTGGACAGAATTTGAGCTTTGTGAAGATTCATCTTTTCCTTGATTGGTCAGGCTTTCAGATGGTCCACTTATATCCTAGTACCTTAGATTCTACTAGTGCAATGTGCTTTATGATGGAGCTGCCCTTGAGAATATCTAAAAGCTACAGCTGATTCAAAATGCAATGTGTGACCAATACTAGGCCTTTTACCACCACTTTGTGAATTATTTTGATGTCCAGGTCAGTTTTGGTGGAACAGAAAGTGCTGATCATCACTTTATGCTAATGGGCTAGGATCAGATTATTTGATAATAATCCTGTCTCAATGTTTCGTCATTTCAGGTATGAACATGCTGCAAGAGAGTGACGGTTAACCATGACAGAGATATGCAGAATCTGTTGCCTAGTCAAAAGGAGCTAAGTTCTCAAACATCCCGATAAATAGGAAGTGATTAAGAGAAACAACCCCCCTAATTATCTGAGTAAGAAGGAGTGGAGATACTTCCTGTGGAGTTGATTTCCTAGTCTGGAACTGATATAGCCGAGTGGATACATCAGGTTCCTTCAGTTAAATATCGTCAACTTGCAAGATCAAGGAAATATTATTTTCTTTGTTGAGTGTTACAACCACTGTAACAACTCCCTCTGGACAGCATCCCTTTGGAGTTATACACATGTATGTGACTGTCTTTTAAATGCATAGCTGTAGCTTTTGTTAAGCAGGAAGACTTATATAGGTTGTATGTATGGTATGTATGTATGTATGTATGTATGTATGTATGTATTTCTTTTGAGAATTTCAAACATGTTTGTTGAGTTGATTATATGTTTTTTCAGCATTTGTAATTCGTTCTCCATGGAGTCTGGGGGAAGAGCAAAGATGAGGTGTTGCAACAAATGAAATATTTTGTATAGTGTCATATTGCAACCCTGGGTTCCTGATAGTAAGTTGTGCAAAGAAGCATAGAGTCCTGAAACAAACCTAAACGAACCATTATATTATTGGCATATTGATTTTTTTTGTTATCTTTCCTTTTTTATATATGATTGCAATGTTAAACAAAAATGAAATATGAGATATTGAAGAATTGCCAACCAATAAATGCATTTCTAAATGAGGATTAAAAATATTGTACATTGAAGTTTGAATTTAATACAATCTATTACTCTAGGTAAAAGTAGTAGGAGTAGTTGCAATTTAAATTCTATCATTTTACACTGAATAGTGCCAACATTTAGGCAAATGGATAATGCAATCCATATCACAATTTGGCCACCTTGTCTTAAGAGTTAAATTTTTATTCATTATTTTTCATGTGTTGGAAAAGTTGGGTGATCATATAGATTGGTGTAATTACAAAGGTAGCCATATAGCATTTTGGTACTTTACACAGTATTAATACAATTATGTTACAAAAAACAGCCAAAATAATAAGGATTAACAAAAGTGTCTGATATATGAGCATTTTCCTTGACTCCATGATTAATCTGGAAAAAGAATCTAGTTCTTTAAAACCCATACATTTCAAATTGCGATTCAGATTTAGCCACCAGATTTTGAAATGAAGGTGAGAGATCATGTGATGTCAGAGATCAGTGTCATACTTAGCCATCAGTATGTAAAGCAGAAGGGCACGTGTTATCTATCTCACAGAGTAAACTAGATATGTCAGAACTGCCATTTCATGCCTGCACCTTCAGATTTGCTAGCTGCCAGTCTGCCATGAACTACAAGGGGAGGGAGCCAGATGGGAAGGGGAGGAAAGCTAACAATTCATCGTACCTTCTAGAGACATAATTTCAAGTCAAACAGCTGGAAAGGCATGCACTTCCACACTATCCTAGAGTTGAAGAGACCATTCCCAAACATTTTATCTGAATATGATTGGACAATGAGGGATCAACAATGGGAAGGGGCAAACAGGGAAATTAATTGGGAAAGTTTGGCATTCAGTTCTGGCTTTGATATACTGTAATCCACTTGGCCTTTAGTAAAGTAAACCTTTCAGACCAAATGGAGTCAAAGGTCATTCTTGCTTAAGGGACCAAGTTGGGGCAGGACTGACAAGATAAGAATTACAGATGAACTAATTTTACTTTATTGTAATGCTATTGTAATGCTACTCTGACAGACTCTTGGCAAGTCTAAAAGTACAACTTTCTCCCCCTCCATCCCACCTTACTATCTAAGAAACTAGGGAGGGTCTCTTCTGAGCCTCCTGTCCCTCCCTGTCCCTCCCTTTATCCAACTGCAGGCTATACGTTCTCTGGACTCTTCCCTTGACAACATACTCATTACCTTGTCTACCAAGGTCTTCCCACATTAATTACACTTGTAAAGGGAAGGGCTTAATGATATCAAGCATCAGTTTCCTGTATCCACAATTTATCCACTTACTTGGAAATCCATACAACCACAATGAATACTCTCTCTTACGTAGGTGTGGATATAAACTACTAAAATGAAGGATTGCTGACCTGCTGGCAATCATTAATTATAGCATTACTACTCCTAGTGGTATATCTATAATTACAATATAATTATAGCATATTAACATAACAGAAAACACTCAATTACTGTTCTGAATTTAATTAAAATCTCCCAGTCCTCTAGATAAATATTGAGTTGACAACTATGTTTTTATAAATTTGATCCTAACTGGGTCCATTTTGCGTGTTATTTACCCCACCTTGATACTGGACATTTGATTATGTGATGTATATGTATAAATAAATGGAATATTCTTTTAGAGATGTAGTTGTGTTTAAAGTCGCTGCCGTTTACCTTATTCTTGTAAGTATTTGAAAAAGACACTTTTTATATTTACTTTTTCCCCTCTCTGCATTTTTATAACACCATCTTTATACATGTCTGGGTGTGTCTCTGTGCCTTCTTTTCCAGCACAGTGCTAGCCAAGCCATATGACTGAAGATCCATCTCCTGCTGATATGAAGATTGGCATTTTATGAATGATATAAAAGAATAGATAGAGTGATGCTACCTAAACTTTGAACCTCTAGGGCAGGGGTGGAATTCTGCCAGTTCAGACTGGTTTGGGTGAACCTCTAGCTCCGATGATCAGCTGGCTCCAAACTGGTTCACTCCGACATCATGTGAGCTAGTGGTGGGATTCAAAATTTTTTACTACCGGTTCTATGGGCGTGGTTTGGGTGGCATGGCAGGGGAAGGATACTGTAAAATCTCCAGTCAGAAGGTGGTATTTGCCAGTTCTCTGAATTACTCAAAATTTCCACTGCCGGCTCTCCAGAACTGGTCAGAACTTGCTGAATACCACCTTTGATCTGAGCCCGCCCACCTGCCCCTGCACTGTACTCATCTATATCTGCTCAGGTGATTGCGCAGGAGAGTGGATTGCCATGCCTCAGCTGTGTTATTTCTCCAAGTAAGATTGAAGGTAATTAATTTTTAAAGCTGTGCATATATGCACAGCACGTGTCTGGTGTGAAGCACATGATTAGCGAACCAGTTGTTATATCAGCAGCATCCCACCACTGGTCTATGGCAAATCCTACCTAGCCTAAGTGTAAAGCTACTCAGGAACCAATTAGAAATAAATGAACACATGCCTTCATTTAATTAGAAATACATTTAATTTATGGAATTTTTCTTTTCATTTTATACAGGTGTACATGCACAATACATATACAGAGAAAAATATTCCAATTCTTAGATAAGAAAACTAACTCAGATTCTCTTACCCAGATTTTATCTTAACTAGTATCTTGTCCATTTATGGCTGCTGAGAATCCTGGGATGGAAGAAAGAGCCATTTCATTCTATCAATTCCAATGAATTACTACATGACAATTACTATGTTTTATTCTGGAGAAGAATATTCTCTCCATAACTGATTGTCTTAAATAAGAGTAAGGGGGCTGCCATTTCTATCCTAAATGAATTGGTAATTCATAATCAGCACCACACAAAATGTATAAAAATATGGATAGATAGACATATGGGTACAGCTTTTTGACCAACCCTCTTCCTTTATCAAATGCATTTTGTAACATTTGATGGAATACTGTTATTAATTCTAAACAAAAATTCAGTATAAATGCCTGGAAATTCTCTGTCATATTTTCAGGCAGAGAAAATGGTTTATTTGTTCCATATGTTGTTTGTTAACAATGAACGAGTGAAACATTTCACATATGTTCTCCAGGCAGAGGTAGAGATGCAGAAATATTTTACAAGGGATTCCATTGGAAATAATTAGAATATTTCATCTCTCTGAGGCTGAACAAACGTCTCCAAATCAGTTATGACTTCCTAGCATTTATTGTTCCTTTAAAAATGTAGAGTGATGTAATGTAATGTTCAGTGTGTAGGATTCTAAACAGTTTAATCTTAATCTTAATCTTGAAAATATCTGTGCCTTGTATCAATCTCATTCTCTTTGCACAAGACAGCTTCTGTTTTAAATACATACAGTACTGTATTGCTGCTATAGACATATGTAATTGATGATCATGTGAATATGTAGAATATGTAGATATATAGGAAGACGATCTCAGTATTGAATCATTCGTAGGAAGAAAAATCCAGTCCAGATCCAAGCCAGGAGAACGGCGCTGGAAATAAAATGAAGCTAATTGGAAAGAAGGACTCTGTTTATTGATGAGCAGAATCAACAACAGCATGTAGTTCTGGGACAGCTGAAAAATTAGTTTGATGAGTACATGGATATATATAGGATTTTGAGATGTTACTAGGGGGTTGTGCAATGTAGTGAGCATGGTACGTATATTTTGCTATTCTAATGATGGTAGGTTAATCCTATTATGTCCTAATGGCCATGTTTTGTCGGGGATGTAGATTTTAATCTCATCAACTGGAGCTGAAGGTGTTTTGTTTATAAATAGGCAGGCCTAGATTTTTTTAATGGGCACAAAATGTCAACTTCTAAAGACTTTAGGCATCTGCTGGAGACTGTTGGGGCTGCTTTCTGCCTTTGTTAAGACTTTTTCTCTATTTCTCCTTTGAGGAAATATAATATTCTGCCTCTTTTAATATTCCTCAATATATTTCATTCTTGGAGGGGCTTCCTACACTTTATAGCTAAAAAAATGCAGGAATGTAGGAACCTTCTACCTCCTGCATGCCACACAATAATCATAATGATTTTTTTTGTCATTTTTATGTGTTTGATTTCTTTAATCAGAATTGAAAATCTGCCCTCCAAAGGGTACATGAACACAGACTGATTTTTCTCTGATCCTCACATTCCTTGGTAGAAGAGAAATTCACAAGGCAGGGACTGGCAGCCTTGTGTTAGCATAGCTGTTTCTTTGGATGGGCTCAATAGTCACCATTAGATATCATGGATTGGGCATTTATGCAGTACACTTAAAAGCTTTATTTTTCTGAAGACACTTGAGAAGGTAGTGGAAACAAATGAAATAAGATACAAATTTTATTTTCAAAAGAAAAAGAGTTTTTTTTTTTTTTTTGACTAACTTCAAATCAGTTCAAGTAAGATCCTAGTGAGCAGAGGTGGTATTCAGCAGGTTCTGACCAGTTCTGGAGAACCGGTAGTGGAAATTTTGAGTAGTTCAGACAACTGGCAATGTCACCTCTGACTGGAGATTTTACAGTATCCTTCCCCTGCCACGCCCACCAAGCAGGCCCACAGAACCGGTAGTAAAAATTTTGAATCCCACCACTGCTAGTGAGCCACCAGAAAGAATGGAAAGCAGTTTAAGATAAAATGATTTAGCTTCTCCTGGCCAAATTCAGGGTCAGAAGGGAGTGTTTTATAATGGTAGCTGTTACTTTCTACTTAAAAACTTGCAATGTGCAATATTGCCAGTAATATATTACAGTATTATCACTACCAACCTGAAGTTAATCAGAGTTCAAGCCTTAGGTGATTGGCATGCAAAGATATTACTAAAGGATGCAAAAGTCACACTCAAAAGCTTTTGAGAAGACAACATGCTGCAGTGTGATGCTATTACATTGCAAGCAACAATGTAACTGATTTGGGTTTTAGGTAATTAGAATACATAGTCTGTAATGATGTGGTAGTAGTTTTATCAGGAAAAGACATTACAGAGATAAACATTTTAAAGGCAAAAATTCATCGCTGCCCCCTGACACTTTCCCTTGCTTCCTTTTTTAGTATTTCTGAATCTGCGAGACTGTAAAAGTTATATAAAAAGCAGAGATGCTTTTTAATCACTATGGGAATTGAAATGTGCTCAGGCTAAATGGAAGCCATCAAGTCTGAAGGTTCCAAATCCATTTTTTAAGCTTCCCTACTGTCATGATACGTTATTCCCTCCAGATATCAATCCATTGCACAGAGTTCTGTGTTTTGCTTGCCAATGCCCAGTGCAGGGATTTGTAGTGTGGGCAATTGGGATTCTCTGCATCATATTCCTGTTTTGTTCATGGCTCTAATGAGAGAAGGGAAGCTAAACGAAGCATGCCAGTGGTTTAAAGGGTTCCCTAACAATAGGTGGGTTGAAAAAGCGGCACATATACAGGCAGTGGGAGATGTTTACTCCATTCTTAGTAAGTAATGAAATCAAGACATTTCCTGTCAGTAGGGCAAAGAAGTCAAAGTTATGGTTACTTATTTAAAGGCAAGACAGGCAGGAAGAGTAATGACTCTCTGAATCTTTAGTTATTTCCTTTACACTTGAACAAGCAACATCCCCCTGATCATATTTCTGACCTTATTTGCAGCAGTTCTCATTGTCAATGTCAAATCCTTTTTTTTTTTTTTAAATTATAATTTGCAATATTCCAAACCATTCAACTTTTAGACTCGTAATATAAAGAAGGTGATTAATGGGTTCCCAGGATGCAATCTTCTGAAATATTTGAATAGGAACAGAGACAAATTTGGGCATCCTTAGAATTATAGTGAGTACTCTCACAAAATGGCAGCTATAGAACATAGCTATTCCCCAAATGACTGTATGATTAGTCATTTATCCAAAGTCAGACTGCTTGGTCAACTGCCTTGTTTCTTTCCTCATTATTTTCCCTATAATACTGATAATCTCTCTCTCTCTCTCTCATACAAATGGAGTGTGTGCACACAGAGAACCATTCCCTCTCCCCACCCTCACCAATCTGCAAAATTGGAAAGTTTGAGGTCTACTAGTCTAGAGAAAATCTGGGTAAAGTTAACAATTGCAAGGTCAAATCCAGATCTTGCTGGCCTTAGAACGTATGATCTTTTACTTCCTTTCGGTGAAAAGAGAAAATAAATTAAGTGGAATATTTAGACTTGGAACACATATCCATCATCAAATAGTGCATTGGTGCAATTTGGTAATTCCTCTTCTCAGTGATATGAAATTTGATGTGTATTGTGCATTGTTATTAATTATCGTCCCGTCTCCAACCTTCGCTTTGTTGCGAAGGTTGTTGAGAGTGTGGTGGCTCGTCAGTTTCCCCGATTCCTGGATGAAGCGAGTTATCTTGACCCCCTCCAATCGGGCTTCAGGCCCGGGCATAGCACGGAGACGGCGTTGGTCGCGTTGGTTGATGATCTCTGGAGGGCTCGGGACAGAGTTGTTCCTCTGTCCTGGTCCTGTTAGATCTCTCGGCGGCTTTTGATACTGTCGACCACAGTATCCTATTGCAGCGGTTGGAGGGGTTGGGGTTGGAGGCACCGTATTACGGTGGTTCTCCTCCTTCCTCTCCGACCGCTTGCAATTTGTGTTAACGGGGGGGCAGAGATCATCCCCAAGGCCCCTGCTTTGTGGGGTGCCTCAGGGTCGGTGCTCTCGCCCCTGCTGTTTAACATTTATGTAAAGCCGCTGGGTGAGATCATCCGTGGCTTTGGGTGGAGTTCCATCAGTACGCTGATGATACTCAGCTGTACATCTCCACCCCGGGCCACCCCAACGAAGCCGTCGAAGTGATGACCCGGTGCCTGGAGGCCGTGCGGGGTTGGATGGGTCGTAACAGGCTTCATCTCAACCCGGCCAAAACCGAGTGGCTGTGGTTTCCTGCGCCCAGATACAGCCAGCTTATTCCTTCGCTGGCCGTGGGGGGAGAGGTTTTGACCCCCGTGGAAAGGGCACGCAACTTGGGTGTCCTCCTGGATGTACGGCTGTCTTTGGAAGAACATATTGCAGCCGTCGCCAGGGGGGCTTTTTATCAGATTCGTCTGATTTACCAGTTGCGGCCCTTTCTGGATCTGGGCGCACTTCGCACAGTCACCCTCCGCCCTCGTTATCTCCCGCTTGGATTATTGCAATGCTCTCTACATGGGGCTCCCCTTGAAGAGTCTCCGGAGGTTGCAGTTAGTTCAGATGCAGCCGCGCGGGTGATCGTGGGCGCCCCTCGTAGCGCACACGTAACACCACTTCTCCGCAGGCTGCACTGGCTTCCTGTGGCCTACCGGATTCGATTCAAGGTGGTACTGATGGTATTTAAAGTGCTCCATGGCTCGGGACCTGGGTACTTACGGGACCGCCTGCTGCCATCAACAACCTCCCGCCGCCCAGTACGCTCCACAGGGTGGCCCTACTTGGGGTGCCGCCGCCTGAACCGTTGTCGGCTGGTGGCCCCGAGAGTTCGGGCTTTCTCTGTGGGAGCTCCCTCCCTATGGAACGATCTCCCCCCGGAGATACGGGCTATGACGGATATTCTGACCTTCCGGCGCGCAGTAAAAACCCTGCTTTTTGAACAGGCCGGCCTGGCCCAGTAACTATGTTTTTTGGTTTTAATTAATTAAATTAGGGTTTTATTAGTTTTAATTTTTAACTTAAATTTTAATAGACAGCCGATGTGGTTATTTAATTTATTTTTAATAGTATTTATTATATTTTTATTGTATGTTTTTAGTGGGCTGTTCACCGCCCCGAGTCCCTTTTTGGGAGAGGGAGCGGTATAAAAGTACGATTAAAATAAATAAATAAAAAATATTGTCTTCTTGTGGTAGTCTAGTTTTACTGTAAAAATGTAATGAGAATTTAAACAAACTATGATTTAAAGTAGTTCAATTATTATTATTTTTCTATGAAATTTACCTTTCTTCTTTCTTGTTGTGTAATCTTGTCAGGAGAGGGAGAAAGGTGAGGGAGCTGTTTTATGTGTGTGTATGTATGTATGTATGTATGTATGTATGTATGTATGTATGTATGTATGTATATATACATAAAAGGATATAAAAGGATGTAATTCCTTTATACTTCATTTAACCATCTCTGCTGGCTAGAAACCTGCAAGGCTCCATCTTTTCCTCTACACTTTTTTATGTCTCCTTGAAGTTGTTGTGTCAGGTTAGTAGAGATTTGGAAAAAATTCTGAAGAAGGTCTATTTGTCATCATTTGCTTCTGAGCCCAATTTCAGATGTTGCACATATAAGAGAGGAAATGGCTTGTAACACAAACATATAAAAGGCCATTTTCCCTTCCTGTTGCATAGAAACAATAAGAAAAATGATTTCTCAACTGAACCTTGACTGGTGTCAGTCCTGCCAGTTAGAAATGTCCTGCCAGTTAGAACAAATAATCAGTGGAACAACTTACCTGAATCCTCCAACACTAGAAGTTTTAAAGAAGAGATTGGGCAGCCATTTGTCTGAAATGGTATATAGGGTTTCCTTACTGAAGAGTGGCCTGGACTAGAAGACCTCCAAGGTCCCTTCCACCTTTGTTCTATTCTATTCTATTCCATTCCATTCTATTCTATTCCATTATCTGCCAAGTTAAAAATATATGGTACAGAAGAGGTATTTTGAACCTTTATGTTAATATCTGTTTAGCTATTTCTGATGGTTTCATGATTCTTAATTGCTTAGGATTATGATGCTTTATTATTTTATTCTGTGGCATTGTGGCACATTAGATCTTGTCTTAGAAAAAAGACTTCTTAAAGGAATTTTAATAATAAGTACATTCTGAAAGCATTTTAAAGAATAAAAAAAAATTCCCAATTCCTACATGTAGTCTATGCATTTCTTTCTCATGGTAACATTTTCCAATATTTAGTACAGAAAATTTAAAACTGTAGTCAATTATCTTAAAAGAAAGAAGACTGAGTAACATTCACTCTTTAGGAGTACTCTCCCTGTGGGCAGAACAGAAGCAAAATACACAACTACAACATTTACCATATGGGCAGGGAAGTGATCCAAATTCTGATACACTAATACTTTGACTTTGCCTTGAGGCTTATTTATTACCATATAAACAATGATGGCATTTATAGCTTTGTGAGAAGATATTTAACCCATAACAACTAAACCTATAGCGAACACATAATTTCTGCCTGCAACTGCTATAGAATCCTATCTATCATCTGAACACATTGTCACTTACAGCACTGGAGGGATTTCAGTAATGTGCATTGCAGGATATTTCAGCCCAGTGAATGGTAAAGAAATGTTAGTAATGGTATGCTTATACAACTCAGGAATACATACACATACACATAGTTACTTTTTTGTGTGTGCCTTCAAGTCAGAGTTACTGCCAGGCAATTTTAATCTATTTCTTGGGAAAGTTTTTCAGAAGTGCCTTACCATTGCCTCTTTCCTAGAGTGAGTGAGAGTGAATGTCCCAAAGGACAGCATGCTTCTTGCTTAAGATGGGACTAGACCTCATGGTCTCCTAGTTTCTATCCCTTCCTACTTTTATGAGCAAATCTGTTACCTACCAGAAATTCCAGACCAGGGCTTCTAAATCTTGGCAATTTTAAGATGGGTGGACTTCAATTCCCATAATTTTTGTGGCTGGTTGGGAAATTCCATGATTTAAAGTCCATACATCAACAAGTAGCGAAGGTTGAGAATCTTTGTCTTAAGCAGGGAAATCAATATCCATGCTCTCTGTATATTCTAGGAGCTGCAATTTCACAGCACAGGATTTGTTATAACTGCCTGACTGGGTTATGATAGTCTATTTATTTTTATCAACATTGAAAATTTTACAGTAAAACTGATTTTTTTTATGTTTTGCATTGATTTGTTATCTAAAATGCCACCAGATATAAATGTCAAGTTGTATTTCCTAGCAATTCACCTGCCTATAGGACCATAATGAATATTTAAAGTGCATGTGTCAGTTGGTTATATTTGCATATTCAAATAAGAGGGCCTTATTAATGGGGAACAGGTAGAAAGAAAGAAAAAAAATACAATGTTCAACCACAACAATGATAACAACAGCAGCAGCAGTAAATAAATAAGGTAGTAAATAAATGTTATACTATTTTCATTCTAATAACTTATTCAGATGTTACTCATGGTGTTCTGGAAAGCACTATTAAAATGTTTTCTTTCTTTTTTTAATATTTTTTCTACTATTCTTTAATTGTTCTTCCTGAAATATCTTCCCACTTGCATCTAAATATGATAACCATTCAGTGGACCTAATGGCATGCATCCCACTGCCAAGGAGATCTACAGATGGGATAAAAAAGCAAGTGCAATAGAAAAGCAGCAGGAATCACTTAATGAGGATAGATAGCAGAAGGTCAGGACTCTCTAATAAAAAAAAAAAAGTTTTCCACCACAAAGAAATCTAAAGGAGAAAGAGGAACCAAACTGACACGAAATCTCTTCAAAAGAAACCACCTGTGATTGTAATTAAACTTGGTTTCTACTCATACATGAAGTATTCAACCTTAATTTAAAAAAAAATTCCCAAGCATATTTAATATATCAGTGTAAACACCCTTCCATGCTGAAAGTAGCAAAAATGTCCCACATTTATAAACTAAACTGTAGCTGCAATAAATCATCTCTGATTCATAAAAACAAGCACTAAAATGCTTATAATATCTGCTTTGGGGAGATTCATAGTAATTTGCTTGAGATTAAAATCTAATGAGCCAAAAAAGAGTTCCAGGTCATTATGTTAGAACAGTTATGATTAGAACATTTTCTTGTCTTTTTGGATCCAGGGTTTTGGGAAAGGAGAGGGGGGAGCAAAGAGAGAAATATCCACAATCCTAAAATACCAGAATTTAAATGGGAGAGCTCAAGCTGTTGTATATATAAAACCACTCTCCCCTTTTTCGAAAATAAACTTAACATAAAAAGCTGCTTTAGTTTAATCCTAGAAAATGAAGTGGGTCTCCCATAGGCATCTGCGATGGCAGCAGGAGCATGTCTCTCCATCATTGGTGCAGAATTTATGACATTTGTGTAATTAAATCATGACCCATCTGACACCATCACTGAAATCAAGACATGTGCATTGATATTTGGAAAAATATCAAATCAAATGTATATATGCATAGACTGAAAGCTACTAATCTGATCCATTTAAATTCAAATTCATTTTAAAAAATAGGTTAATCGTGTTAGTTAAAGTTAGAGAGTAAAAATACTTTTGTAATGAATGAGCTTCCTTTTTTTTCATGTTCATTGGCTATAACTCAAGAGTGGGCATTGAACCAGGCCAAAGCTCCCATTCAGTAGATATTGACTGAATAGAAAGATTTTCAATTAACAAGCACAGAGCAGAAAGGTTTTGAATTTTCTTCGTTTTAGAGAATCTTTCTCTCTAGAAGGCTTCAGTTCCCTTCTTTCTCTCCAAAAATCTGCTGCAAAATGCATTTTTTCTATGCACATATCTTTAACATATACTTCTTGTATTTATGTGTCATGCCTCCTGTATTATTTACAAGAATGTGTTAAAAGTATCTAAACTTTCTACATTCTAATGTAGAGCAATACCTACGTTTACTACAAAACCTTGCAGTATAAAAAGTTCTTTGTCTAGCATAATCGTAATTATGGCATCTTGCCTTTGAAGAATCTGGTGATTATAAACATAATTTGGTGTCAGGAAATGCTTTAACATTATAGGTACAGGAACATGTTTTCATAAAATAGCTCCATTTGGCACAGCTGGACTCAAATGCAGTTCACCCCATATACATTCTGGAACAAGCAAGCATCACCATTAGAATTCTGCATTGCTATCATCAATTCAAACCTTGTGAGTATTTTCTAAGTTGGAAAGAGTGGAAAATTCTCACTTTCAAGGATCTTCTCAATGCTGTATGGTTGTCTGGATATATTAAATACCAAGCTGTTTTCCTCAAAGCACTGAATATCTTCTTAACTGTTAAGGTCAGTTGCTATGGAAAGTCTCTCAAACAGAGCAAGGTAAAATGACTGTGGATAATATTGTGTCCTGGCACGCTATCCTTCTGAGTCCTGGAAAGAAAAACCCATCTCTTCTAAACAGAAAAAAAAAACCAGTAGTTTTGATTCAAGTTATATTTTTAGATGCCAGGGAATAGGACTATGGTGATTTTCAAGCATCCTTTGAAGTGCTTTATTTTCTTTTCTTCTCTTGCTTTAGCCTCTGCATGCTTTGTTGTCTGAAATGAGCCATTCATATGAATGACTTAAATACTGGAAGAAATAGCACACTGGCACATGCTGATATTGGCAAAAACTTATGAGCGGCTCTTGAGATGCGCCTGTAATCCTTGTCTATTAGCTTGGCTTCTGTACAAGAAAACCAAGATGTACATTTGGACATACTTCATAGCTTTTTCATTAAATGAACATTGGCATTGGAACAGAAGTATTTTTACATTTTTTGCGTTCAGAAGTAGGTTTTTCTGGAATTCTGGAAGGGCCTTACTTCCAATTTAAATATGCACTGATAGTTTCAGTTACTATGCATGCTATTTTTCCATAATAAATTCACAGTGTCTGAAATGAAGATTAATTTTATAAAAATACATAGCTTTTAGGAGGAAAAAAGTATGCAAACCATAAAAATAAGTTCAAGTGAACAAAAAGATTGGGGTGACTGGAAAAATATTCATATGGAAATAGACTGGAGGAACCAAATATATTGATCCTTAAAAAGTTGACAGCCAAGGGTGTTTAGGACATCATTGGCCTCATGTAAGTTAAAAAATGGACAATAACATTAGTCTTTCTAAGGGCCTACTTTAGATAGAATTATCTTCCACAGTGACTAATTCAACTGCCTAAGGAAACTTCAAGATGGCTCATAAAACAGTGCATTTCTATTAATGTTTGCACCAAACTGAAGGAGTTTTGTTTCTGGGTGTTAGAAGCTTTTTGCAGTAGTTATACAGGAGATATAATCTGTTACACAATTTCAGCATTTCCTCCAATTCTCCTTTGAATCATCCAAGAGTGGTGGCACAATTCCATAAGTGCAATTTGATTAAGTGAAACAATGTTTCTTTTTATCCATTTTGAATTTTCCAGATTTCAGCTTCAGAGATGAATATATGTTTCTTTTTCTAATATTTTCAAAGGGAGAGAGAAATAAATTGCCCACCCTACATATCTGTAGAAAATCCAATGGCTCCTAATTCAGAGCTTTAGCACAGCAGTAAAATTTCCAAAAGCCAGGCAAATGCCTCAATTTTATTCTCTCAATCCACTCTTATTTTAGATATATGTATATGTATTGTATATTATTTTCTTCTTTCTGGGTTATCCAGAGGAAAAGAGAAGAACATAATAAAAGAGATTCATTAATGGAAGGCATGCTGGATGGAATTAATAGAGAATTGAACTGCTGGAGAATAGGCATTAATGAGATTCTTGATGTCTTTGGTACTGATTCATGCTTTCCTCCACCTGTTCACTTGTTTTCCTGTTACCGAATATATATACAAGAAAAAGACACCAACTATACAAGGAATGGATGCAGGACAGAAATACAAATGTGTTGCAAGAAGATATGAATCATATTCCATAGTGACATCACCTCTTGTAGTTTAATCCATCTTGGGGCCTTTAAAGAAGGCCCTAGTTTGCCTCTCCTTAAAAAGTTATCAGTTGACTTCCAGCAGACGTTGTGAAGGGATTGGTTACAGAGAGCACAGCACTGCACTCCTGTGTCGAGTTCTTCCCATGGTGGTCTCTGAAAAGAGCCAAAGCTGCCCTGTAGGGGCAGCAAAGCAAAGAGGGGTTCTCTGTGAGGTTTCAGGGAGCCACATCTCCCTGCTTGATCCAGGGCTTTATTTCCCTCTCAGCCATGATGCGGAGAAGAGGTGGCCCCAAGATGGCCACCATGAAGTTGGGACAACCAAGGAACAACTAAAACTGGTACTGGAGTGGAAAAAGTGAACAGTGTCTGGAACTGGTGAGACAACTGCTTTTTACCCAAAACTTCACCCCAAAAGGAAATCCAGAATTATTGGCTCACAACTACTTGATAAAGCAGCGAGTGGAAATTTTGAGAGAAAAATACTAGATTGGAAAGAAAGATCAAGGGAAGAAGAACAGAAACGATTTTTAAAAATACAAAAAATGGATTTTTTAAATTGGGAAAAACACTGTTTTGGGAAAGGCATTTTAAAGTGATGGAACTATTGACTTAAAAAGATAATTCTGCTTTTATAAATTTATCAAAATTAAATTGGATTGGAACTGGTTGATTTTGTAATAACATTGAAATTTAAGCTGTGAGTGCTACCTGCTGCTGTGAAAAGAAATGAAACATATATTTACAATCTGGCAAGATTTTTGAATAATATTTGTGAAGATATTTATTGAATTATATGCATCTACCCTATGACTACTGGAGATTTAATTGTGAGAACAAGGAAAATGTCTAATTAAAGTGACCCTTGAATGTTATGATATATGTTTGAATTTATAAAGGGGATTTAAAGAGATTTTGAATAACTTCCTGGACTACTCAAAGGGAACTGATTTTGAAGAGCAACTTTGGGCTTGAATATATGGTTCATGGACTACTGAATAAGAGCAGGATCTATTAAAATGAAATGCTCCATCAGGGGGAATGGTGAAACTTGGGAAGGCATGGCATCAATGTATCAAAGCATGAAGGACATTGTAACAAGAAATCATAAGGATATTAAGAAAATGATACATGGCTTAGATGAAAAACTGAAAATATAATACAAGGGACAATGAGTAAAGATCAGGCACCAGGAAAGGGAGGAGCCAACAGAAAAAATGGAGGAAAAAACAGACCAGATGAATCAGCAAACAAAAGAAGAAAGAAAAGACGAATACTAAAAACAACAATGATTGACCAAAATAAAATAAGAAAAATATTTTAAGATATTTAAAAAGAGACCTGGAGATGAAAGAAGACATTTTGAAAGGGAGACAGGGGCATGGGTAGATATTCTGAAAGCTAGACGTGGAAGAGGGATACAGATGGGAGAAATAATTAGATTGAATAGACAGGATGTTGATGCAAGACAGAAACAAAGACTTAAGGCAAGTTAAAAAACAAATAAGAATTAAAATATTAATGAGAACAAGAGATAATGGTTAGGAAGGAAATGCTTTTTAATATAAGGGTGGCATGATTAAAAGTTAGAATGGAGATAGAAATAAGAAATGGAGAAATATTAGTATACATACTTTATATAACAAATAAAAATCAATAATAAAGTGGGAAAAATTAAAGATGGAATGGTGTTGCTATTATGTAATGTTTTAAATAATATCGTGATTGGTACTGGAATAATATATTGGAACATTGAAATAACAAAATAATGGAATAGCTAACTTAACATAAATATGGGTATAAATGTTAGAAGTACACTAGCCTGATGAATGTAATGGATATGACTAATATTATTATTGTTTTTTGTATTAAAATGAAAAAGAGATGAGGGGTGAAAGAGAAAATGTTTTTTTAAATATAATGGTGGCATGATTAAAATTAGAATGGAGATAGAAATGAGAGAAAGGGGAATATAATACACATATTTTATATATAAGATAAAAGCAATAATTAGAGAGAAGATCAAAAATTGAATAACGGAATTACTATGTATGTTTTAAAAAATGTAGGTGATTGGCATTAAAATAATATATTCAAATATTGAATAATCAAATATGAAAGTAATAATTTAATATAAAGATGTGTATTAAATTATAAATTATATAAGTTTGATGAATGTAACATATATGATTAATGTTACTATTTTTATTTGCAACCAAAATGTATAATATCCAGGTGCCATACTGTTCACATTTGATCCCACCTGCTTGGACAATTTATGTCTTGGTTCCAATCTTTCCTTCTTAGCGGATGTTAGGAAAAGTTGTTGCCTGATAGTTTGAAAGAATCCTGGATGAAACTGATTATCTGGACCACTTTTAGTCAGGATTTAGGTTTGATTATAAGATGAAAATGGAATTGGTTGTGATTGATGATTCTAGTGACAGAGGGATGGCATGGATAGAGCAAGTATCTTTGTTCACTTTGACTTTTCAGCAGCCTTTGATACCATTGACTATGGCCAGCTACAGTCTTACACTGGTTCTGCTTCATTCTCCAAGGCAGTTCCAATCATATTGATAGGGAGTGAAAAGAAGCAGCTCACTATTTCTCTCTTGTGGACAGAAGTTGGTATTCTCTCCACTCTTTTTTAACATGTACATTAAGTCACTGAGTGATATCATCTGTCACCAATGTAATCTTCAGTAGCTAATGATATTCACCATCTGGTGACCCAAGTGATAGTGTTGCTGCCTTTCCATGGGATAGCGGACAACAGGCTTTGACTGAACCCTGGCAAGACTGAATGGTTTTGGGATACATGGATTGCTAAGAACTAGGACTTCGACATCTTTAATTCTGAATGGGCTGCCCTGACACATCCGATCCACTACTGGGGCTTCTCCTAGACTTGCAACTCCTGCTTCAAGAGCAAATGGCAGCCATAGTTAGGAGAGCCTTTGTACAACTTGAACTGGTTGTTTACCAGTTGTGGCCTCTCCTGGATCAAGAAACAGTCAATTCAAGCTCTAGTCATGTTGTCTTTAGAATACTGCAACCACAATCTACATGGGGCTGTCCTTGGAAAGCATTTGGTGGCTAAAGCTGGTAAAGAGTGCAGCACTGCTGGAAGTTTTTAGGATGCCAAGAATGAGCTGCACTGGCTGCCACTTTGCTTCTAGGTGCAATGCAAGGTAAGAGAACCACCTGGAATTAAGGAGAACCTTCCTAAAAGTGAGGACAATTAATCGGTGGAAATAGCTTGCCTTCAGAAGTTGTAGGTGCTTCATCACTGGAGGTTTTAAAGAAAGACTGGACAGCCACCTATCTGAAATGATATAAGGTCTTCTACTTGAGCAGGGGGTTGGACTAGAAGACCTCCAAGGACCTTCCAGCTCTATTTTTATAACAAAAAAAACCTTTAAAGCCTTCATGGGCATTGGTCCAGGTTACTTGAGGAACCATCTCATCCTAATAGAATTGGTGTGCCCCACCCATGCTGGAAGAAACAGCATGCAGCAGGTCCATAGGGCAGTGTATTCTGACTGTCAGGGTCTAGGAGAAGAGCCTTCTCTGCCATTGTTCCTGCCCTTTGGGACATCTTGTCCCCATGTGTGAGGTTGGCTCTCACCTTCCTGACATTCTGCAAGACCTTAAAGAGTTAGATCCAGAGGATGAAAGCTATAATATCTCCAGGCATTTTTGAGTGACTAGTGTATGACTAGGTTTTATGCTAAAGTCGGGGAAGTGTTTCCAGAAAATAACATGTAGATTATTATTGATTTTCACAAATTCTTACTGAGATTTTGAGCAAGCAAATGATGGGAAGCAGACTCTGCAGGACATTCTCACATTACCTGCACATTCTCAAAGTCTATTAAAATTCTCTTTAAAATCTCATTGCTCATGAGAGAACAATAATTCACTTCTTCATTAACATGATGCTGCCAACATTTTTCCATCTACTCCTATAACAATAGTTGCTATTTTATTCTTTCTTTTTCTTTCTCTCTCTCAAAGAGTGTTTGGGAATATCTTAGGCACAAAATGGACTATTACTGGATTGCATTCTGTTCATTTTTAGTAATGATAATAATCCTTTGAAGATTTATTCAAAAGTTCATGAAGACATTCACACAGTACTCCTGACAACAATTCAGAATGGTTAACCATTACTTTTTATCTCTTCCCAGTTTGTCTACATTCCTGATATCTCCTGATTGTCCTCATCCAAGTTCTTAACTATTCAGCCTTCCTTTTTGACTGGCTAAATGCTGTCATCTACTGAAGCTTCTTAGATCCAAATCAAGACTAGCTTGGCAATAGTGTTACTGCTTGCCTTTTCTCTTTTTTATGTCCAATTAGCACCTGATTCTTTATCTCTAGGTCTGGTGAATGCTAAGTCTTTTCTCCTCAAACTTATCATGAAGGAACCAATTGTTAGTATATAACATTGTATTAATTGTTAGTATTTAATTCTGAAATTAAAATGGGCAAAAGAAACAGGGAAAAACATATATCCTGCCTATAATTTTCCAAGAAAGGGAATAGACAGTGGAGATATCTATCAAGATCTAGGTCATAGTTGTCCCAAAGGTGTTTTTTTTTTTCAAAAGGCAATGACTTTCTTTTTTTTTTCTTGAAGACATTTTGAAAAATGAAACATCTTCAAGAAAAACCAAAGTCTAGTTCCTTTTGAAAAAGCACCTTGGGAAAACAGCAGAGATTGTTGAAATTTATCCAAGGGTAGCATTTTAATTCTAGATTTCAACTGTTAACTGAAAATTGTGAGGTATCAAGCTCAAGCCACCAGCTTTTCCAGATAGGGCTGAAAAATACTAGACAGATATTGTCAGTCAATATTGAGGTTAAATGGATCAATAATGTGTTAGTCCAAGTACTTTGTGCCTATAGTAAACTGTGATATGGCACATGCCATTACTGTAAACTAGACATACCACCAGCATACATAATCATGTAAAAGGGAAGGAGTAAGATAGCTGAATGCGTGGCAGCTATGACTTCAGTATGGACTTTTGTCACATAAGCCTTCACCTAGAGGCACATACAGCCTTCCCAAAAGTCTGAAATTTACAGGAAGTGTGATGAATGCCCTTCTGGCTAACCTTCAGGTAAGAAGATGAGTTTGGACTAGAGTAAAAGCAGCATTCTTTGTGCACGTAGAATACTCACCAGTGAGGCATCCAACTGCCTAGCAGCAGGGAAGACAATAAGCCAGATGCTTCCCTCACATGGCAAGCATCTGCATTTGATATGATCATGGATTCATTGTTTGTATATTCAGCAGTGTGATTAACACTGAATCTACCTCATCAAGCCAAGTCTTAGGTTAATGGAATGATTCTGCTCTAAAGAAACATTCAGAAGCACAATACAGAAGTCCAGTCAGTTACAGCTCCAGTGGAATCTCTGCCATCTCATAATGTTTTTGTTTGTCTTTAAACAAATAACTTGCTAATGCAAGATATACACACAGAGAGAGATACACACACACACAATAAAAGAAAGAAATACAATATATAGCTGCTGGACAAAATTCTCAAACTGGCTCCATGTCACACTTGGGAGCCCAGGCTTGGGAAAAGAATGATATCTTCTAAGTTTTATGGAAGGCCAGCAGAGTACAAAAGGGACTTCCCAGCCAACATTCCTTGACTGACAGTACCCGCAGCTTGCTTCTCTTAGCAGATCAGATAGGATGAATAGAGTCAACTGAACAGGGCTGGGATTCAAATTTTTTAACAACTGATTCTGTGGGTGTGGCTTAGGTGGTGGGTGTGGCTTGGTGGTCATGTGATTGGGTGGACATGGCTTGGTGGTCATGTTATTGGTTGGGTATGGCCAAATCAATATCACTCACATCAAGGCAACGCATCTCCTTGCCTGGCCTCTCATGACTGTGGGGATGCTGCAACAGTCGTAAGTGTGAAAAATGGTCAAAAGTCACTTTTTTCAGTGCCATTGTAACTTTGAATGGTCACTCCACACAAGCAAAGTACCAGCAAAGGGGAGAAAAAAACTCCAGAGAAGTTCATGAGACAGGAAATCTAGTCCTGTCAAGAATGTAATAAGGGTTAACAGAGAGGCAGTTTCTGTAAGCAACACCAGAATGTTTCCTTCCTGCCTTCTTTACAGGATTAGGCCAGTAATTTCTTCTAACAACCGGTTCTCCGAACTGCTTAGAATGCTAACAACCAGTTCTAGTGAATAGGTGCGAACCAGTAGAATCCCACCAATGCAACTGAGAAGATACAATCCCTTAAATAACCCATCTCGAGTCATATAGGGCTTGAGAACTGACTACCAGCATCTGAATTACACCTGGAAGCAAACTGGTAGCCAATGCAACTTGTGAACCAGTGGTTTCACATACAACAAATAACTAGCATCATTAACTTTCTGTGCTATTGCATTGTGCAATAGCTGAGGCTTGCAATTGCTGTATATGTCTGTGGAGAATCTTAGTCATCCAGGTCATTTTTTTCTCAAAGATGCTTTTTCAAAAGGCAGCTAGAAGGGGAAAAAAACAATCCAGTTGCCTTTTGAAAAAGCACCTTTGAGTGTTCAAACTATAAATTTAATAATTTCAAGTCAAAGAAATATGGCCTGTTGCAATGATATGCCACCAGCCTGACACCACCTTCATATATGAGTACTCTTATAATTTTTTGTGAATACTTCTTAAGCTCATATGATGCAAGTACAAAATATTTTCACATGAAATATTCAACTGAATGCACCCAGAATGCACAGCACATATTTCACAGATTTTTCATTTATAGGCTATGTCATAGTTCTAAGTCAAGATAGTTGGATTGAAGCAAAGACAAAATAGGAACATCTTCACCAAGATTAACCAAATTGTTTCACTGTTCTTAATTACCCAAGTGTTGGTTTTAAATCTTGTCAGATAATCTAATTAGAAAATTCTAGTAAGTGTGTTATTCCCATTTTTATTTATTGATTACTTTAATTACATTTTATTTATATTAAGATTTAATATTTTTTCATACAAACAAAAATAAATGAAAAGAAAAAAAGAAAGGAAGAAGAAATAAAGTATGGGGAAATAAAAAATAAGAAAAGTGAAGAAATGTGTGAATGACTTCCAACCTTCTTTTTCAACATATAATTCTTATTATATTATATCTCACCTAACATCTTTCTTATTTTCAAATCCATAAATCATCAATTGGTTGCTTTCTCCTTTTAGAAAAACATGTCTATATAAGGTTTCTAGTATCTCAGAAAAGTTGTTGTTTTCTTTAACCAAATTTCAATTTTTAAAGCTACCCTTTCATCAATGAAAATTTTCGTTTGTTCATCTCCCATTTCCTCTAGTGTCTGTTTTAAATTTTTGCATGAACAGCCAAATAAGCTGTTCCTTTATATTGAATTGCCAGCAAAATCTGTGTATATAGCACATTATCTTTTATTCAATTAACCCAATGTGTTGGGCTTTCATAACAATGCACCATAAGTCACAGACTAGTTTTACATAATAATTTGGGAAGAATTCTGGTTGTTTAATTTATGGCTCAGTGTACTGCATGAGCACATTCTTTGTGTCAGGAGCTGAAAAACTGTATTTTGAATTTCACTAATATGGAACTTGAATAGTGGACTGTGACTGAAAATTTGGATATCAGTCAAAGTTCTTGATCTGGCTTACCGAGAGACTGATAACATAAAATTCCATTAAACAAATAATGGTCTGAAGGTCTCACTTCAATGGTTGAAAGAGGTTTCTACCATTCAATGTCTTGTATTGAGGATGTCATAGTGTACATGTTTTTATTTATTAAGGGTTGTTAATTTAATTGTATTAAAGTATAAGGACATATACCTGGTTATGGGAAACAAATCCTTGCTTTTCAAAGCATTTCAATCTCCTAGTTTAAACCTTGTGATATTGATCAGATAATCATGATGACTACATGGAATCTATGTTAAAGTGTCAATTAGAAAATTTATTCTATAAATAATTAAAATAAATAAATAATTACACTGCATACAGCCTTTTGAAGATTTACAAAATGCCAGAGTCACAGAAAAGAGCTTAATGTTTTGAAGATCTAATTTTGTTTTGTACAAATATGACAATTACAAATCAAAGGGGAGGGAAGAATAGACAGAGGAAGGAAAGTGGAAAGGGAAGGGAAGGGGAGGGAAGAAGGAAGAAAGAAGAAAGAAAGGAAAAAAAAATCCCAAGATCTTATAAACTATCCTATATAGGGGACTACTATGTATATATAGTCATTTGTAAAAATACTCTTGATATTTCAGTTTCTTCGGACTGTCTATTACCATTCGAAAACTTTTAGAGTACCTTTTTTATTCATAACAGTAGCAGGAGAAAATATAAATTTTAAAGCCCTAAATCTGCCTTTAATACTGACTCAACAAATAGGTAATACCTTTGTAGATGAAAAAAAGGACTCCATTTGATGGAATATAAATCTCTCCAGACAAGATGGAAAATAGTCAAGGTAAAAAGCATTTTATTCTGTAGCATTTTTGTGCTGCCTTTCAGACAGCTAAGTAACACTCGAATAAAGATGTTTGTAAAACCACACGCTGTTGTATTTCTCAGAAGAGCTTTGCAGAGGTGGAAAAGCTCTTCATATAATCAAAAGCAATGAAACTACAGGACTGAAAATGACTGTTGGAGTTTTACTTCTTCCTTTCTTCCTTTTTTTCACTTCGATAGCATCCTAGAACACACCCATATAGTAGCTTTGCCATGTTCTCTTTCGATAGCTGAAAATTGATGTTGCTGCTATTCATTCAAGCATTCTGATTCTTGGCAAAAGTATAGTTCAGTTTTTTCCATATTTTCCAATCTTGTATGGATTTCTTCAGTTGCTTTATGCTTGAGCAGGTGTAGGCTTTGATGTTGTCAAATTATATGGTGGTATTTTTGTGACCTCATTTTCATTTACTCTTAACCATTCTGAACATAATGTCTTTTTCAATGAATTTGAGCACACAACATGACTGAAATAAGTAAGGTGGATTTTTGTGATCTTGCCTTCCAGCAATTTGTCTATCCAGCAATTTTGTATGCTCCACTACTTTCTGGTTTGTCATCTCTGCTGTCCAAGGAATGTGCAGGAACCTTCTCCAACCTCACATAACTCAAACAATTTGCAATTTTGCTTTTGCCTATATTTTTTATGGTTCAACTTTACATTTGTACATAGCTGTGAGAAACATGATCATGTGATGATTTGATGGCTGGACTGATGTCCTCACATTTATATGATTCATGCTTATCATTGATCTGCAACCTAGTGTAATTCAGTGCTTTATTTCTGCCCTGTATACACTGCTTCAATCAATCTACAATCCCAGAAAGTGAATTCTTGCACACATTTGATCTCTTCACTGTCAATTCTTCTTTTGATATTTCCATTCCTTGCAGTGATCATGAGCTTGGTCTTTTTTATGTTCAGGAAGAGACCAAATTTTTCACTTTCTTCTTTAGTCCTTTTGATTGGATGTTTCAGGGCTTCTTGGATTTCTGAGAGGAGAGTTGTATTGTCAGCATATGGAAGTTTGTTGATATTCCTTTCTTCAGTCTTTACTCTGACTTTTTTATTCTTCAAGTTCTAGTTTCTTCATGGTCATTTCAGTAGGCAGGCACCTCTTCTAGAGCTCTCCACAGTTTTGATTATTGACAAAATCAAAGACTTTCTTGTAGTCAATAAAGCAAATGTTGATGTTCTTTTGACATCATTGGAATTTTTCCATAATTTGGCATAATTTGAAATATTAACACAAGTTTGATGACTCCTCCTGAAGCCAGCTTGAATAACAAGTGATTCCCTTTCAATGGTCAATACAAGATGTTGTACAATCTTAGGGAGGGTCTTCCTAAAGTGAGGAATGAAGGCAAATATGCAGTAATTAGAAGATTCCTTAGAGTCACATTTTTTTTTCCAATGGAATGAATGCTGCTTTTCTTCATTGAGCTATTCTGATGGTTTCATCAGAGAGTCACTTGCACTTTTTCTCTGGCTTCCTGTATAGCACATGTTCAACTGCTGTTTCAATGAAGATCAAATTAATTTCTTGTCACGGTACATTAGACATCTTCTTAGCAATTTGCAGAAGATTTTGGTAATGTCAAGCATTTTTGGTGATGATGTATTTTTTGTATTGCATAATTTGATTCTGATCTTAGCCACCAACAATTCATGATCTGAATTGTAATTGATACCTGGATATGTCTTGACAAAGTGTACTGAACTGGAGCAGTGATAGCTTCATGGGACAGTGCAGTTTATTTAATGAGATGCAAAAGTGTAAGTGACACTTATGCTGTTTGAACCATATATTTGTGATTCTAAATCAATATTCATGACATAATTGAGCCAAAGAATTCATGCTCTCTCCATCCCTCCCTCCCTGTCCCCCCCATATCATACACTTATGTATTATCTACAACTCGGGGGGGGGGGGGAAGCTTACAAACATTAAAAACAAAAGGCAATAAAATGACAAAATAATAAATAACAACAACAATAAGTACATTAAAAGATGGGGAGGAGGACAGCATGTAGTAATCAGAGAGAGGTGGAATATTCTCTTAATCCAATAGCCACCTCCAGAATGAAGCTATCTCATTGGGTTCCCAGGTCATCTGGCAGAGATAGTTTTTCAGGTCCTTATGGAAGGTCTATTGGGTGGTTTTGAATCTCACCATGGGGGTACAATGTTCCAAAGGAGCTGTGCAGAAAAGGCTCTTCTTCCTTCCAAATTATTTGATCAATGGGATCCATAATGTGCTCATGTGTGGAGTAGTCCACTCCCATTGAGTGAGACAATTCTTCAGATAACCTCAACTTATGCCATGAAAGGCTTTAAAGGTGATAACCAACACATTGAATTGCATTCAGAAGCAAACCAGCAGTTACTGCAGATCAGGAACTGTGGTATAACATGAGCCACTCTAGATACCCAAAGAACTGCCCACACTACTACATTCTGTACCAGTTGTAGCTTCTGAATACTTTTCAAGGGCAGCCACATGTAGAGCACAATACAATAGTCCAGGTGTTAGATGATCAGGAATGACTCCGAACAGGGACTCCAAACTCACAACTGGCACACAACATGGAGTGGTGCAGAGACTCTTCTAGCCATGACTGCCATCCAGAAGTGGGATTCTACCTGGTCGGACCAGTTCTATAGAACTGGTTGTTATGTTTCTGCCCAGTTTGGAGAAATGGCAAATCATGCCACTGGCTGGCCCCTCCTTTCCCCTCCCCACCCACTCACTCCTTATTTGACATGCACACCATCAAACTTGCCTGCTAAGTCGCTGTTTTTTCCTTTTTTTCCCCCTGACCATCTGATGTTCTGCTGTGCCAAGAGATTTAGATTAGCTAGAAAACAGGAAATTTTTGATTTCTTGCTTTTTAGTTAATCTAAAAGCAGAGCTGAACCTTCCTTAGGACTGAAGCTTCTATTTTCAGTGCAGACTCAGTAGCAGATTGCAGATAGATAGATCTCTAAGTGAATCTGTGATTCTGTGAGCAACTCAATCTGCCTGCCTGCTTTGCCTGATTTTGGGTAAAAGTTGCTCTTTTTTAATAAAAATAATCAATATTTACATACATGGTGTGTTGTGAGTTAATTTTGTGAGTTTGCTTGCTAGCAAATTTTATGTGACAGACTCAGGTAGCAGATTGCAGATAGATAGATCTCTAAGTGAATCTGTGATTCTGTAAGCAACTCAATCTGCCTGCCTGCTTTGCCTGATTTTGGGTAAAAGTTGCTCTTTTTAATAAAAAAGATCAATATTTACATAAAAATTTACAATATTTACATACAAGCCATGCCCAGCCAGTCATGTGACCACCAAGCCACACCCACAAATTAGCCATGCCCACAGAACTGGTTGTTAAGAAATTTGAATCCCACCCCTGCTGCTACCTGCTTTTCAAGCAAGAGTTATGAGACCAGAAGAACCATCAACTTGCAGATCAGGTCTGTTTGGGGTAGTACAACCCTGTCCAGAACTAAAAATGTTAAAGTTTGGATCTTGACATTTCATGAACCCAAAGCTATTTGGCCTTGATCAGTTGAAGCAAGGTGTGTGTGTGTGTGTGTGTGTGTGTGTGTGTATTATCTGAAGAAAATAGAAAAGACAGGAAAAAATATAAAAAAGAACTAGTTTCTGATATTCTTCACTGCAATTATAAATACAAATATATACAAAACCTCTCTCTAATATTACATCATAATATTTTTCTGTGTATAATCTATCCTGTCTAATCATCACGACCATAAATCACAACTTCTTTCCCCCCACTTTTTATGCAAAAAAACAATAAGAGGCTTCCAGTCACCAATAAATGTATTTTGTGTCTTTTCTGTAATTAAAAAATTTATCCATCTCATCAAGAGCTGTAAATTTCACTAACCATTCTTCCATAGTGGGAAGTGTTGATACATTCTCCATGATGACCTGTCCCTATCTGGGTCCTTCAAGTCTCCAAATGATATACCCGTTAGGTCTTTGCATAATGTGTCCAAAGTACGATAATTTGAGCCTTGTCATTTGTGCCTCAAGTGAGAAGTCTGGGTTGATTTATTTGATTTTCCCTTTGTTTATTTATTGGCTATCCACAACATTCTCAAGATTTTTCACCAATATTTAATCACAATTAAGAAATTTTGTAAAGTTATCAATTAGCTAACAAGAACATGAAATATGGAGATGCTGCAAAAGTTGCTTACACTGTTGAAATGCCTCTTAAGGGAGATTAACTTCTCTGACTTTCTAATTCTTGTTTCTTCACCTGTGAAGGATACTAGAACTTCTAGGAACATTTGATGAATGGTTTCAAGCTGGACTTCTTCAGGTTCTTCCTAGTTCTCTATCAAGATGGCAGATTCTTCCTCTGAGAAATGTTCCTATACTGAATCAAGGCAGCTAATCCTCCAACTGATCAATGGCAGAAATATGAATGCTGTTTCCTATAGAAAGGCCAGCATTGTCCAAAGACATTTCCATAGTCATGTCACCAGCATTTGTATGTGTATACAAACTGGTACAGACACACACATACAAACATACATACACATACACACCAAATACATACACACACAAATACACACACACACACACACACACACAAATACAGAGCTCACTATAACAGCATTGCCAAAAAGGCATTAAAAGTTGTAAATCTAATCTTACAAAGCTTCTCCTCTGAAAATATTGTATTGCTAACTAGGGCATACAAACCTTTGCTAGATCAATACTTGAATACAGCTCATCTGTCTGGAATCCGCACTGTATATCAGACATTAATACAATTGAGCGAGTCCAGAAGTATTTCACGAGAAGAGTACTACACTCCTCTGCTCGCAACAGAATACCCTATATCACCAGACTTGAAATTTTGGGCTTGGACAATCTTGAACTATGCCGCCTACAGTTGGACTTAAGCATAGTATACAAAATTATCTGCTACAATGTCCTACCAGTCAATGACTACTTCAGCTTCAACTGCAACAATACAGAGCACACAATAGATACAAACTCAATGTTAACCGCTCTAAACTTGATTGCAAAAAGTACGACTTCAGCAACAGAGTGACCAGTGCCTGAAATGTACTATCTGACTCTGTAGTTACATCCTCAAACCCCCACTCCTTTAACCTCAAACTATCCACTATTGACCTCACCCCATTCCTAAGAGGTCTGTAAGGGGCATGCATAAGTGCACCATCGTGCCGCCCATCCCTGTCCTATTGTCTCCATTCAATCATACCTATTTTCTGTATTCTTACTTAAGTTTATACTTATACTTATTATTTGACAAATCAAATCAAATAAATAAATGAATACACACCACACACACACACACACACACATACAAATTCTAAAATTGGTATGTGGCAATAATGGTTCATTTGCTTATTTTTTTAAAAAATTGCTTATATATATTGTTTTAAGCAAATGAACCATTATTGCCATCCCTCAATTTGTGTGTGTGTGTGTGTTAGCTGAGGAAGCCAGTATTGTCCAAAAGCGTTTCCATAGTTATATAGCTAGCATGACTATACCCTGAGGTGTATAGAACACTGTTAACTTCCCACCAAAATGGTACCTATTTATCTACTTGCATTTACATGCTTTCAAACAGCTAGGTGGGGAGTTGGTGGGGCAAGTAATGGGAGCTCGCCCCATTGAGAGGTATTTGGGTCTCAATGTTTGTGAGTTCCCCAGTGATATAGCAATTCCCATATTCAGTGATACAAGAACTTTGGAGAAAAAGGCAAATATAGATGCAAGGAATGAACAAAATGTTACCTATCTCCCAAACTCAAAGTTCTCCCACATCAAGTTCCAACAGTTCTTTTATGTGTTTGGATTGAAAAACAAAAGAAGTACAGGGGTGAATATTGATGCCTGGCCCCAGCTTAGCTAGCAAAACAAGGACAGACTTAGTAACAAAAGCAGAGTTTGGCATTCTAATCTTCAACTAGGCACTGAGCAATAAATCACCAACCTGGTAGAATAGAAGACAGAAAGCAAAGCCTATTATTGCCTGTCTTGCACACACTTTATTGAGCATTGCATTTTAAAGGGCAGGCATGTCGAACTCCACAGCCTTTTCCAAAGCCTAAAATGTTTCCTTTGTTCTTGCACATTTGGCACCTGAATTTCTTGATAGGGCATTGTAACAAGCCCAGAAAATAGCAGCATGCTGCTCCATTTGTGTCACAAAGCAAGTGATACTCAATCTATACCAGTTTCTCTTGTAATCGTCAAAGCATGTAATTTTACCTACTTTTTTTCCAAAGACACTGTCCACACTGGTTATTTCACCTCTGAACCAGGAACAGAGAATGAATGAACGACATCTAATTTTCCAAGGAATTGAGAAAAAAACTGTCCATTTCTTTCCCGGCCTATTAAGAGGTTCTCGTGAGTAGTTATGAAAGTGTTTCCCTTTTTTCTTTGAAAACCTATTTATTAATTCATTTATTTGTTCATTGTCAGCCTTGCTCCTCGTTTAAATTCTCTTTATAAAACAGAAATGAAATTTCACTAAGGAGAACAGATAAGAAAATATACATCTACAGCCTCAAAGAAAATTCTGCTCTGAGTTTTATGTTGTCTAGTGACATAAAAGCTGGTGCAGAATTTGAGAGCCAATTGCTCAGCCTGGATTCCTAACAGCTACTTTTAAAAAGCCTGCTGCCAAATTTTCCACCAGTAACAGGACTCTACAGAGTGATTTACTTCCTTTCCAGGCCATCTAATAAGGGTGGGAGGGAATTCTAGTTCTGCTGTTGAATTTTTGCTTATATCATTAAGAAACAGCAGACAGACATAAACTACTGTACATAAACTAAAGTAGGCATTTTAAACAGCACTAAGCTATTGAATTTACTGGGTGAATCTCCAGTCCATTGATTTATTTCTTCACACAGTAGGTTGAACATTGTCCTCAAGAATGCAGTGCCTTTCCAAAACACAGCACATACTTTAACAGCCTATCATTTACTGTTGCTTTGGCAAATATGCTCCCTGTAACTAGTTTTGCACAGAGATTCATATAACATTTTCCCTTATTCTCTTTTCCTGTCTTCCCTCTTCATGGCTCTGTCTCCTGTTTGTTCTTCTTGGTTCTTAGCTTCTGTAGATCTTTAGCCCCTAAAGTGTCAATAAGCATTTCGATTTATACCTGAAATCAAACTGGCAACCAGTAGTGTTATATGGAAAATCTAACTTTGTTCCCTTAACTGTTTAAACTACCACATTATAGCCTGACTGAAGTCTCTAGCTAGTCCTTAAGGGCAAGCCCCTTGCAGAGTCCAGACATTATTTCTAGTTCTAGCTCTACCTTGCCACAACACAAGTTGTAATCTTTTTGTTTCAAAGCTTCTGTTTCTTAGAATGAATTGCTTTTGTGCATTCTATCTTCTATCACTTCCGAAGATACTGCCTCTACCTTGTTTACAACAAGATTGATTGGGCATCTTGGGAATCTTACCATATTCTTGTAATTTTAACTGTTTTTATATTTATAATTATGTTTCATATTCTTATTTATTTCATTGTAAGATGCACAGAGTCACTTTCAATAATGAGAGGGGTAACATATAAATGGAATGAATGAATAAATAAATATATAATATTGAAAAACTTGCCTTGAATTCAAATTGACACTATTCTATTATTTTAGCACTCTTTTCTTCACATGACATCTAGTACATTTATTGCATGGTTTTCTTGCCCATAGTAGACCTGGTGTCCTGATGTGAAGCGACCCATTCTGGACCATTTCACTTATCGATTCTGGAAATGTCCATGTTCTTCTATTTTGAACATATTTTTAAAGTCATTTTCTTAACATAAAATACAAATGGAAAAAGGAAGAAGGAAGGGGATAAAGTGAAGGAAGAAAGGAAAAAGAATTTAAAAATAAACAGAAGCAGTAACTTTTGACATTTTTCAGTGTAATAAGATATGAAATAAAATTCTGGTGTCATTTTAATTATACCTAATAATAACTATCACTTATAATATTTCTATAGCAACAATCCACTTAATTGCCAAAACCCGAAGTCAAAATTTCATTTCTTTTCTCTTCATGCAGAAAGCCCAGAAGCAGTGTCCAAGTAACCACACAACTATTTAAATTCTTAAACCCTAATTAGTGCAGCCAACTTTGCCATCTTCGTCAATTCCGTCATCTTTTCAATAAACTCCTGAATGTCCATATTCTGGACAATTCTGTTTTAACAACATCAGGTATGAATTGACTCATAGTTCTGATATTCCACATCCTGCCAGAGCAGGATGGAGCCCATTAAATGGATCATTTGAGGTGCTGTTGTCAGGGAGGGGGGGTAATTTTAGTTTTATTGTTTTTATATGGGGTTTTATATTCTATAAGCCACCCTGAGTTGCCATGTGGAATAGGCGGCAATATAAATTCCATAAACAAATAAATAAATAAATAAATGTACCTAGATGTCTTTGCAGACCACACTTTGCTTTTTTTTTTTTTTTTGCAAAGTGTGAGCTGAGGATTTATCACCTGGACATTTTTGTCTTCTGCTTTTTCCTAATAACTCACTGGGTACCTTCCAACTAGAGGGGTTAATCTTTGTGTATTATATAAAGATATTGCCCTGGATGTAAATATCCTTTTGTGCTTTGGTGTTTTTTTTTTGACAGAATAATGGAATAGATTGCCATTCCCTTTTACAATGAATTAAATTGAGCCTGAAACTTCTCCTATGTCATGTCTATTATTGCTGGCCTTTCTAGAAGTCTATATTCTCTATAGTGTAGTTAACATCATCGATGGATACACAAGTTTCTTTGTCACTGCAAAATAATGATCCATGAGAAGGAATATAAAGTATACCATACTGCAAACATCTTGAAACTCTTTGCACTTGATAGAGTAATCCTTCCTACCAACATTGTAGCTATATTCAGAATAACTCAGTGTTAAATCAGTGTTCTCTTTCATACTTGGCCAATGATAAATATTTGTTGCCCAAAAGAAATGACCCTTTTCCCATTTTCAGTGTTTTACTGAAAGAATAGTAGCATTTGAACACTATATCTAAAAATATTTTGATATCCTCTGCGTTGGGAACACCATGATTAAAGGACTTTTCTCAGAAACCATAAGAAAGAATTGAATAAATGAGTCCAAAAAGGGTCAAAAATCCTATTTTTTCAACAATTAAAAGGAAGAAAATGAAAGATAACCAAAGGAATAAATGGTTTTGTACACCATTTAAAAGCGTATCTGCATAGAATAAGTACTAAAAGCGATTAAAAAGAATGACAGCTGACTCAACAGGAGATAAGCCTTTCTGAAGTGCATAAAACACTAAGAAACTTATGTCTGATCTCCTTAATGCTTGGCATCTATTTTATTTTTCACTGATATCCACCCCAGGGAGAAAAGCTCATATCAAAGCACCCTCCTCAGAGTTAAATTTGGAACTGCTAGCGCAGACCATCTTAGAATTCTAATTGATGTGGGTTGCCACAGAGTTAGTGTAAAGAGCCAAGCATAAAGAAAAAGAGATGAAATGTGGATAGCAGCTCATTAATCTATGCAGTATCTAGGGCTTTATTCTGGTCTTTTTCAACCAATGAATTTCTATTTCCATTGCCTTCATTCAAAAAACAAGGGATAGGAGAAATGAGGATGGATTTTTGAACTATTGTTAGAGAAATGTTGTTTCTGCCTCTAACTTATTGATGCCTTCTAACATAGGGAGGGGAGGCTCAATGAAGCTAGGGAAACTATTACCATGGCAATGCATTTTATCTTTCTTTGACTCCAAATTAAATCCCACAGTGAGACAACTATGCTTTTTCCTGTCCTTGCTGGTATATTTATTTAACTAGACTTCAATCTTCCAAGGAAAAGGCAGTTTTCCTTTTGATATATAAGAAGTTTCAAAGCAATCAGGCTAATAGCCAATTTTTCTCATATACATTTTCTAAATTTTAGTCAGATCCTTCCTCAAGGTCTGAGAAAACCTACAAATATTTGGTACCAAAGAGGGTATGGAATAATTCTGCTTTACTACAGATCTGTATCTGTTTTCAGTGAGTTGATATTTTTTTATCTGCCCCAATTAATTGCTGTTATGAATCAAGTATATGCATTTATTAAATCAAATTTGTAAAATCAAATGTAAGGCATAAACTTTTTAAACAATGTTCTCCCTACTGGAATGTATATTCTTTTTTAATTTTTTTTTAATTTTAATTATAAGAATACAACACGGTGCAGCTGTTCTGGCATTACAATTATTATACATATATAAATGTTATTTCACCATTTGCAATCCTCTTGTGATGACCCAGGGTGGGATACAAAACAAACACAGTCACAGAAAACAGGTGAAGCCCCTTTTATTCCTTTACTTTATTTCCAAGCTCCTAATATCTTTGATGAAATACAATAACATTCCCATACAGTTACATGCAGAAGGAAAAAAACAACACAAACCAGGCAAGATAAGGGCTGAAGGATGTCCATAGATAACACACATTGGGAAGGACGTCAAACTCAGAGAGGAACTAAAAACTAGAGATATTTACATGCTTTGTTTCCAGCGTTTGCCAGTATGCAAGTCCAAACTCTTGTTCAGTTGTCACACCTGCAGTTTATAAAGAGGATCATGGCCCTCTCCTCCCGAGGAGACCACATTTCTCCCTTATCCTCTCCTCCTGTGTGTTTTGGGATAGATAGGAGATGGGCCTGGGTCCTCCTCTGTCTGCTCAGTCGGCCTCTGCCCTTCCCCAGCCTTTTGGAAAGCCTTGCTGGTGAAAGATGCCACCTGTAAAACATCTTCTAAAGAGTTTCCTTGTATGCTGTGGCCAATGTTATTTTCTTATTGATGGTCCAAAGCTTTTGCCTTTTAGCCAATTCAATATTATAACCGATTTTTTTTGCTTATGCCACTACTGTTTCTTTTACATGTTCTCTGGAATGTATATTCTGACAGGCAGATTTTTAAAATACCACAAAGATGTCAGTTTTCTATATGTGTATTGACAATACTATATTCAAATGGGAACATTTGTACACATAATAGGAATGTTAGTTCAATGGGGATCAACATTAAACCTATACTGTCTGACCAAGAGAGGATGGCATAAATATTTAACCCTAAAAAGGGATGAGAACCTTGAAAATAGCATCCCTTCAAGGTGAGACACTTTATTTTCTAATATTAGGTTGGCTATGTGTATGTATGTATGTATGTATGTATGCATGTGTATATATATACTGTATATTGCTGTGAGGAAGACAGGCAGTTTCTAAATTTGGGGGAGGGAATGAATCTACCCATCTTCCTCACAGAGTGGCTAAGCAGTAACATCTGGATGGTAATCATCTTTTAACCTCTGTAATAACATTCCATCTGTACAGTTTGTACAGATGTATATCCTATTCAGATAATCTCTAAAATTTGGTTTTGTCCACTGTCCTGATTCAGAGTGGGTGATTTATTCCTTGAAATCTTTTAGTTTTTTTTTATTTGTTGCTGAAGTTTTTTGAGTGGTTGTTTTCCAGATGTTCTTTTCTGATTATTTTTAATTTTATGTTTTAATTTTCATTTTTGTTGTTGGTTTGTAAGCTACCTAGATTTAAAGATTGGTAAATTCTATAAATAAATATTTTAGAAAGCAATCAAAACCTCCCTTTTTTTCAGGGCTTTTGTGTAAGGAATTGGAAAATAGTACTTTAAAAAAAATACTCTAATATTAGGATTTTAATGAACTAGAGTAAGTCTAACAAAGGAATGTTTTAATGCAATTATTTCCTGACACTTTTATTAATAGTAAGATAAACTCTTAGACATTTATATACACCTAAAATTAAGATGACACAATCTTTTAAAGAATATGTGAATCGATTATTTTTAAAGAATGTGTGAATCAATGTTGTTTTAAAAAAATTCAGCTGCATGGGCAATAATTCTATGCAGAAAACACACACTTACATATACATACACACACACTTCACAAACCATAAATATAAAAATGTACTTGTGTGATAATTACAATTCAAACAATGACTCATCTATCAATTTTATCCTAAGCAATAGATGATGCATCATTGAGATAAGTTCACACATTGATACATCATGCATAGTAGCACTACCACATATGTAAATAATAACATATCATTCTATTAGCTGATCAGACAAGGAAGACTGTGAGAGTACTTTACAGACAGATTGCAGGAGAAATATGACTTGGCATTAATAATCCACAATTATTGTATTTGCAGAAACAAATGAAAGGAAGGAATGAAAAGAAATTGACTGATTATATGAACTTTATTCACATTTTTTCCAGTTTCCATGTTTATTCAGATCATCCTTTGAGAATCCCCAGAAAAAACGGCTAGGTATATAAAAGCAAGCTAGCATCTTCCTAATATCCAAAGTTCAAAGGGATATTGATAACAAGAAAGCTTCTGTTAGGCTTTGACTCATCATTAAGTATTCATTGATTGATTGTAAATGATGTTGTTTTAAACATGCTCAAGTTCTTTACCTAATAATACATTTAACATTGTACAGATTAATCTAAATCTCCCCATTCCCTAGTGAAAGATTCCTTTCTATTCTGGTTGATGCCATTCTCTTGGGGGGGCGGGGGGAGTACCACCCTCATCTTCTGAAACCACAAAATCAGAAGAAATAGGGGGAGGGGAATCCTTTTTGTCCACAAGTACCAGACAGAGAATCTCTGAAAATCCAGTGGTCTGGACAGATAGTTTGTCCAAATTAGAATCTCTTTCAATAGAGTCGGCTAGAGCAGCAGATGGAAGAGATTTCATGCCAACTATAAAATTAGGGGAAGGGAGAACAGCAATCTAGTCAAGTCACCTCCACCCTATTTATCTGTTTTAAGAATTCAGATTGGAAAGGGCCATGGTTTATAAAAGCAATCAATTCCCAAAGTTTAAAATTATAGTACTCCCTGTCAGAATACAAAGAATTCACAGAGACCCAGGTCAGATTAGCTTGTTCTAATGTAGCATTCTCTTTGTCTTCCTTAAAGCAAATTAAGTTTCATATCCAAAAGAAGAAAAATACCTTTAAATATTAGCTTGGAGTCATACAATATGAATTGCAATACTGAGGCATGTTTCTTTACTTGAATACATGGTTGAAGAATGTCTGATCCTATTCTGACAAAGAAGAAAATCCATAGGCAACTAGTAGAGTGTCAAGACCCTTGATTCTAGTAGGTCCATAATAAACTCCAGCAAAATCTTTTTATAAGGTAAGGGAAGAACTGCTGGATTAGTCATAAAAGTCTTACCTCTAATGATAGCTAGTATGAGAAGACATATTTACCATGATTCAGGATCATGAAATGCCCTACACCTAAGCATAATATGGCCATTTTTACCTCCCCCTCTAGTTCCCTGAAGATTTGCTATCATGGAAAAGTTTAAGTACTCTTCCCTGAAAGAAAAGTGTGACATATAACCAACCACTGTGGAACATTTTTCCCATTTCCAAGGAAATGGAAATTAAACATTAAAATATCTGTAATAGTATGTGGAAATGATCTTAAGAGACAATAGGGACAGATACTAAGGGTATAGTGAGATGAGGGCATAGCTCACAACTGCATAATGGGAGAGAAAGAAAGTCAGAAAGGCATTAAAAGAGATGGTGGGAGATTTATACTTTCAGACTTGCAAAATTCTGTTAATGTAGCCTTACAATTAAGTATATTTAGCTCAACTGGTCATGTTTCTTGTCTAGACTATCTGGGAAGGCTTTCAGAATTCCTAAATGGTTATCAATTTAAACCCAGACATGAATCTCCTTGTTTTTGCCTGTGAAGTTGCTCCATGAAGTCCACAATTTCTCCCTCACCTGGGTGTCTGTGGTCTAATGTGACTCGTGTATGTTGAGGGATAAATATTTCTGGTTTTAAAATGGTGGCAGGAACCAGAACATGAGAAAAACGATTTCTTAGACTTCAGCTTTTATATTTCTGAGAGCTAGGAGATATGAGAAAAAACAAATATTCCTTTATTCAAAGAGTACCAACAAGTCAAAAGAAAGTTTTCTTAGTAGCTTTTTGAAATAATGATTCCTGAAAAATCCTATAGGAACTCTCTCACTGAGCAGAATCTTTAATCAACTTTAACACATGTGCAATACAATCAAACATGTGGTACATACTGATTAGCTAAGATGTTCGCATTACATGGAGTATGAGCATTACCTAAAAAGTGAAAAAATGTAGGTATATTGATATATTGTATCTCCTATTTATTTTTTATTTGTACATTTCTTTGTTTTTCATGTCTGTGTGACTGGTTCATTTACTGTAGGGGTGTCAAACTCAATTTCATTGAGGGCCACTCAATGACTTTGGGGGGGCTAGGGTGGACATGTATGGGGTGGGGATAGCTAGCTCAATGTCTCTTGTCGTCACTCGTGTCGGGGCATCTGTGGTGGCCCGTGGTGCCTCTGTCAGTGAAAATGGGCTCCTGAGCTCCATTTTGTCTGAGGTAGCCTCCTGCAACCCGCACCATGGGCTGGTCCTTTGCCGTTTTCAGGGTGGCCTTATGGGTCAGATCTAAGCACCTGTGGGCCAAATCTGGCCCCCTGGCTTGAGTTTGACATCCCAATTTACTGTAATGGTTCTGGGTCTATTTTCTAATAGCACTGACATTTTATACAACATAGCAATAAGTTGATGCTATCTGAATATCTGCAAAGTCTGAAGATACTCCAGATTCTTTTGATCAGTTTAGACTTGCTGCCCCTTCTAATAGGTGTCTCCAAAGTTGAAATACTTCAATTATACATAAGAATGTCTTGCTAAAAAAAACATACCTTTTGAATAAAAGGAACAAGGCAAAAGAACTTGTTTGAAATCATCACTTGCCTAGAGGACAATAGCTCTGAGTGCAAAATTAAAAGCATTCATTTGAACAACAAAGGGACAAATGGAGTCTAAATGACAAAGGAAGGGCTGAAAGGTGAATTCTAACTTTAATGCCACTAATACCTGCTATACATCAAAACATCATTTCAATGGAACTTTATCATTGGGGGGTAAATTAAAATTTATGCTTCAGGTTATAAAAAAAAAATAGTAGCAAAGTCCCAATAAAGTTACAAAATCTCTCAAATACCAGATTTGTTTGATATTTTTGAAGGGTATTAGAATAGTGTTTTAGTATGGCTCATCTATTGTAGATGCCAACTGAAGAAATATGATATTCCACCAAAGGTGATATTCAGCAAGTTCTGACCAGTTCTGGAGAATTGGTTCAAATACCAGTTCTGGAGAATCGGTAGCGGAAATTCTGAGCAGTTCGGAGAACCAGCAAATACCACCTCTGATTGGAGATTTTACAGTATCCTTCCCCTGCCACTCCCACCAGGCCATGCCTACAGAACTGGTGGTAAAAAAAATTGAATCCCACCACTGTATTCAACCAAATCTAATACAGGGGAATCAAAGGCATTTCTCTCCAATTTAACATACAACTTGTGAAGATGAAGACATTCAAGGACAATCGTGACGTTTAATGAGTGCAGCTGTAGTTTCAGCATAAATAAAACATGTCACCAAAAGAAAGTATTACAAAAGAGTCTGAACTGTCATGCAGAACCTTATATATAAATCTCATGAATGATAGAAGGGGCTGTGAACCAAGCCAAAACAAATCTCACTATATTCACTTTCCATAATGTGTGTCAAAAATAGCTAAATATTCATGACCCTCTTTCAAATTATATTCCTCTTTTTCAGTGGTGGAATTAAAAAAAAATTACTATCGGTTCTGTGGGTGTGGCTTGGTGGGTATGGCATGGGTTGGTGGGTGTGGGTTGGTAGGTGTGGCAAGGGAAGGATATTGTAAAATCTCCATTCCCTTCCCACTCCAGGGGAAGGTTACTGTAAAATCCCCATTCCCTCCCACCCCAGTAACCTGCTTTCCAGATCCATTCTCCTGTGCAGGGCAACAAAAGAAGACCCAGCCAATCAACTGGGACTCAGGAGGCAGAGAATAGATGGGGCCGGGGGCGGTCAGAACTGGTATTTGCCGGTTCTCCGAACTACTCAAAATTTCCACTACCGGTTCTCCAGAACTTGTCAGAACCTTGGTAATCAAATAAGAAAGAGCAAATGGATGTCTTGTGTTCTGCAGCTACTGTTTTTAGCAATTCAGGGAATTAAACATATTGTTATTTAATCCCAGTAAATCTCTCAGTAATGGGCTTGGAGCCAATTCATTGCCAAACTATGGGACATACAAGGAAAGAATTTAAATAGAATTGTAAAGTTGCCTGAAGATTGAAGATTTTAATGTGAGGGAGAACAAATGTATTCAATAATAGCTCTAAACAGCAAGATCCTTTCATCAATCTCTTCATATCAGTGGGTCTAATATCTATGTGGGCAAGATATATTTCCATAGAAAAATCATGCAAATAAAATTTGGCCTTAGATCCAGAATTCAGATCAGCAGAACAATGCATGTTAGAGCCCAATTCTCAGCCAGTTCTCTGGATGATCATAGTTTCAAGATACAAGCCAATAAACATCAAGGTTTGAAGTACTTTAATGTTCAAGCAACACACATCCCATCCAGCAAAAACAGTCAAATTCTGATCCAGGTTAATGCTAGGAGTGTTTGCCTTCCAGCTCACATTATAGTATTACCCCACCCATCTAATTGCAGCTAGCTCTTGCAGACCACCCTATCCTATATCCCCAATTATCCATCATTAACTAAGATGCTTATCTCGAAATCCCATGTCTTGCTGCCTAGTCCGCTCTTATTCCTACCTATCACTGATACCCGTCTAATTCCCATGTCCACTCTGCAAAATGAATAATTCTTCCCCTGGCAAGAGGCGGTACATCCCCAAAGTGCCTGTTGCTGCTGGGTGTCAAATTGGAGTTCCCCGGTATGCTGTAGCCTTATCATCTGGGGATGGGAAATCCCCACGCAGCCACCGATAGGGATTCCCCATGCAGCCACTGACTCCCAACCAGCATTGCAACACAGCAACGCATCAGGGAGTGCCACATCAGGGAGTGCATAGTTGTCGGGATCCGAGGTTAGTGCGTATGGAGCCCAACAGGCTGCCCCCTCTACCATAGGTCTACCTGAAAAATGAAAACAGATATGTGAAATTACAATTGTCACATGCACTGCCTCCCACCCTCCTTCAAAGGATATTTTGGGTGAAAACAGCTACATAGCAGAGGAGCATGCACATTGGAATGAACCACTCATGAGGCATCTGCAAGGAGATACCCTTTCCATTGAACCAAGTATTGTAACACACCTCTATGCTTCCAAAAGTTCAGGATGTCACCAATTTCATAATGGTCATCCCATACTGGATTGGATGGTAAGCTGGAGGTCAGTTTTGTTCTCTATTAGCAGGTTTGATTAAACTAATGTGAAAAACAGGATTAAACCGTGAATGTAGTTTTAACTGCAGGGTGAGAAGGTTGATTACCATCAGTACTGGAAATGGTCCCACATATTTTGGACACAGTTTTTTTACATGGGAGTCCCATATTTAAATATTTGGTAGGAAGGTACACAAGATCCCCAATCCTAAAAGACTTAGGTTTGGCCCCCTTTTTATCGGTCTGTTTTTTGTATACAATAAAAGCATCATGCAATGCTTTCTGTTCTGTCTTCTATTTTTCCTTCAGTCTTTCCAATCATTTGGTAATGATTGTTGGTCCGTATGGCCATTCTGGAATTGGTACCAATTCTACACTATTTACTATCTGAAATGGGATCTGTCCTGTACTGCTATGTGTGGTGTTATTAAATGCCACCTCAGCAAAAGGTAGCAATTCAGACCAATCATTTTGCTGATAGGACACATAGCAGCATAAATACCATTCAATTGCTGCATTAGTTTGTTCAGCAGTGCGTTTGTGCTTGAGTGGTAAGCAGTAACCCCTGCAATGAACCTATCAACCGGATGAATTTCCATCAAAACCAGGCAGTAAACTGCACCCTTCGATCTGATATGATCCTTCTTGGCACCCCATGTAGTATGTATGTATGTGTCTGCTCTTATTCCTACTTAACACTGATCCTCCCCTAGTCCCCATGTCCCCCCCTGAAATGAAGAATCCTCCCCTGGTAAAAGCCCAAGTGTCTGTTGCTGCTGGGTGTCGAATCGGAGCTCCCCGGTATGCTGTAATCATGTCATCTGGGAATGGGAATTCCCCACACAGCTGCCAGTGAGGATTCCTGATGCATCTGCCAACTCCCAACCAGCATCGCGACGCAGCGACGCATCAGGAAACATCACATCAGGGAGTGCGTTGCTGGCAGGATCCAAGGTTAGCGCATACAGAGCCCGACACCAATTGAGATCAAAGTATAAAATGTTATTAAGCTGTCTTGCACATTTGAGCTCACCTAAATTATTGAGGTTCCCTTTCCAAGTTCTTGAAAGAATACCTAGCTTATTTCTTGAGAAATCCATTTTGAGAGAATCAGGGCACTTACTTCCAATATGATTCAGAAGCAGCAGACTTACCCAAGCAACTTGCAATTTCCCCTGCTGGCTTTCCATTGACTTTCTCTTGCAAGCTTGTCATAAGCAAATTCTGTGCAGAAACCAGCAGGAATTTGCAAGTTCAAGGCATGTAAGTATCTGTTGCCAGGTGAGGAATGAATGAATAGGTGCATGAGGGATGCAGCAAAGGTTGGGGAGAGTGCACAGGGTTGCTAGGGGGGTTCCCAAAAAGCCCAGCAAGGATAAAGGACAGTGCATGAGAGGGTAGTGTCAGTTGGGATGGTTGCATGAGGATGCTAGTTGGTGGTACATGGAGGCACAGCATGGATTGGGGGATATATTTTAGGACATTGCATGGGTCAGCATGGGTGTGCTCAGGTACAACTGGAAGAGGGTATTAAGTAGGGTATAGGATGTAGGAACTTACCTGAACAGTTTGCTAACATTCCTGCTGGCTTACTCATTAACTTTCTCTTTGCAAGCTTCCCACAAGCAAAGTCAGTGGGGAAACCAATAGGAAATTCAAAATCTCACTCATTCCAGTTGTTGTTTTACCCATCCATGGTCTTTCTATTGATCTTTTTAGGTGAGTAAGGTGAATATCTCTGAAATGATGACACAACTGACACAATGATACAATAGGTCACTTTATAGATACAAATAGCATTTGTTTCAACTGCTTCCTTCTGTTATTCTAATGGCTTATTCACGCCAGTTGTCTGCTGGCTATATTTGTTGAAATGTTAGATAGAGAGCATATCACCAGTATATGGAAACTGTATATTTTTTTCACTGCTACAAAAGTTGCCTACCATCCCTGTCCTATTGTTTTTTTGTTTCTTTTTATTTTTCTTATATGCATCCATATATCCATAACTATGTTTTTACTTATATCTATTATCTTGTAAGCAATTGACAAAATAAAAAAAATAAAAAAAGTTATGGAAACATTAACATTTCACAAGACACAGAAAGATAATCATCAGCTAAAGCCTTTAAGGAAGCAAAAACACTGCTGTGGTGATTTTTAATTTATATAACATTCTCTCTCTTGTGAATAAGATAAAGAATAAAGATGAATATGTCTGCTTCGTACTGCACTGTCCTGTTCACTATTCTGAAAATGTTCATTAATATGAGTGGTTCATTATTCTATTTAACCAACATATAGATACAGATAATTTATATCATCTTGTCCATGTTTTCACATACTTTCTGGTTAGGTTAATCTAGCAGGTGTGTTGCATGAAGAACATGCAAATGTTTATTTATTTCACTTCTGAACAGGTTTGACAGGCATTTGTAGAAAAAAATATTAAAAAGATTCTATGATGCATCTGCAGTTGCCATGGCTTTTTTCCTGTTTATTACATAATCTATATCTTCATGCATATTTTCATAATAAATAAATGTTTTCTGCTAGGTTTGTGTAGGAAAGAAGAGAATAAAAATTATTTGTTCTCACTAAAACGTTCTAATAGGACAGAAAGGAATGGCCAGAAATGGGGTGGCTTTAGACATGGACACTTAAGAAGCCATTATAGAACTCTCAAGCAAGATGAATGAAAGAAAACCGGAATTGAAGTAAAAGCTGGTTACCAGGGTTCCGACAGATGCCCTAATTAAATAAGTAAGTTGGAGAGTTTCTGATGTTAAAGAACTGTGAATTTAATAAAGAACAGTGTGGACTGATAAACATAGGCTTATTGAACTGTGTTTATTAGTTCAAGAGAAAATTTCTGTAATTCTTTTCTTAAATCTAAATAGAGTTAGGAGTACAAACAGAACTGTCGGTGCCAATCTCTTGAGAAATTATAATTTTGGAAATGATAGAAGAATAGAAAGAGTATGACCTGCAAGAAGGTGGATAGACTCAATTACAGCAGCAATGGATTTATCATTGGAAGACCCGGGACAGATCTATGCATATGATGGAGTGTACATCTGCATCAGCTAAGAAGGATGATTTTGACAACTCAACTTTTCCATAAAAATCACTGGATCAAGGGTTCATACAGTTCTAAGCTGGATAGAGGAGTGGAGAAGAATTTCAGGATATATCTAAGTTTAGAAGCTTACACCTTTAGTATGGCAAGATTCTGTTATTAGATGTAAGCACTCTCATCATTCTGGGTTTGGGCCTGACAGTGTGGTTGCTAAAAGTTAATACCAACCTAATAGAATCATGAAAGGGTAGAAGGGGAAATGCATATATAACTTTGGCAAAAGGAGTTAGAAGCTTATGGCTAAGATTGTTGGGCTTACATGTCAAATAAATGATAGAAGAAAGAGTAAAACAGTTAATGCAAGTACGTCCCAGTTTAGATTCATGAATACCCTCAATGTGGGGAACAGTTTAATTGATTGAAAAGTTAACTGCTCAAGAGCCCAAAGATGCCAACAAAGATATTGCTGAGTTTGGCAAAAAGGCCATAGTTGGGGATGCAGATCCCAAGGAGAAAGTCAAACTTCAAAAAGTGAATTACCTTAGAGACACAACAAAGGATCAAGAATTAAGAAACACCCAAACGAAAAGCAAAGAATAGAAAAGTAACAGGGAAGAAAATTGTGACAAAACTGGATGTTAGACTAAAGCCTGTCCCAGAAAAGGTCTACTACCTTATCTCTCCAGCAAAATTTTCAGCAGTATATAGGAATGGTAGCTAGAGTGGCCAGGAATCAGAATGACACCTGGATATTGGCAGTAGGAGAATTTAAGTGAGGCCATGTTGGTTTACAAAATGAGCTGGATTGGGTAAGATGGAAGAGTCTAACTGAAGATTTACACACTGGTACATTATCTACAAATTGTTTATGCAGAGTCTCCTTAGGTGCGATGTGCGGTATACAAGTTTGATAAATAACCAAATAATTAGAAATTATTAATAATAATAATAAATAAATAAATAAATAAACATTCAGGAAAACCAAACTATTCACTAAGTTCTGACTCAAAGATTGCTCACTGTAACGCAGATGACAAACACACAACATTCTTCCTGGAATAATGGTGTATAATATAAGTAGCAGAAGGATAAACTGGCTTTCATAGTCCAGTTTATGAGAAGTCCCTGTACTTATTCTATGCATCATAGTGTGTCTCCATTACTACAATTCTTATATGCTGCAACAATTATGTCTCGGAAGGAGATGGATGGTTCAGGAATGTGAAAATAATAAAGTGAAGCGAAGAGAAGTTAAGCAAAGTAAAATATCTATGACATTCCAACCAGGCACTTTGTGTCATAGAAGCCACACTATTAGCTTTACTGAAGCTGTATCATGATATAATTCATTTTGCCAGGTTGCTTTACATCACTCTGACAGACCTCTCAAAACTTCCAGTAGCTTGAACAGACTTCTATGCTTGTTTCACATGAGCATCCAAGTCCCTTCTGGGACAGCAGCTATGCTTTGCCTATTAAAAGTAGGAACTGACTCTGCTTTGTGTAGCCTCCAAGTGGTGCTTTGCTCAAAGCAGTGTTCAAAGACTTCAATAGCTTATTGGTCATTTTATATGTAGACAGCTACATTTTCCTTGACAGAAGACAAAACTGCACTGAAATCATACTTATTATTTGATTGGAAAGAACATCAAATATTAAATTAGACATTCAGTACCATTTTATTCTTGATTAAATCAAAGTGCCATAATAAGGGTAATATTGATAACATAAACTACGCAAAAGGATCAAAGCTCTTTAACTGAAAAAGAATTGGATTAGTAATGTGATATATCAGTGGACTTAAAAGCACTTTATACTATCCTAACTGTTTCCCCCTATGCCACTTAGAAATAGTTCTTCTAGATCAGTCTCAGTTTTAACTTTGCTTCCCCTACATATTTTAAATTAATATTGCATGGCCTTGAAGTATCCTTAGGTCATTTCAGCACAAATGCCCACCTACACGCTTGTCAAAATCAGTGGGATTTGGTCTCTGTGTTTAAATTTTATCAGAGTGAGTATTATATGGCATTACAATTAGAAAGTAATGTGCTGGCAAGAAATAAAAGGTTTGATGATTTAGATACTTCTAGATTAGAATAGCTAGATGTTTTATTTTAAAATTTATTCCTTTCTCCCCACTCTGTTAGATTTTTTATTTTATTTTTAGATTTTATGCAAGGTGCCTAGAAGTGTCTGTAAAATGGATTGGGTATAAATGTAGATAGATAGATAGATAGATAGATAGATAGATAGATAGATAGATAGATAGATAGATAGATAGATAGATAGATAGATAGATAGATATAACCATAACCATAAACAAATGTGCCTCTGGATTGAGGGAAGGGAATTTGAATGAATGGCTATAAATATTAGCACCATATTTTTGCCATTAAAAGCTGATGTGTGAATTGAATATTTAAGAGAGTTGGATGAACCTTCATAATTCCGGGTTTTGAAGATGGCCGACGCGGTGCTCCGCCGCTGCTCGCTCCGGCCTAGACGGCCTCAGCTGCGGCCCCCCTTGTCCCCTAGGTCCCCTCGCCGGTGGCAGAGGCGGGGGAGGATCGGGGGAGGCCGGTCGGGACATCTGGAGACCGGTCGGGGGTCTGCTGGAGCCGTGGGACCGGTGCAGAGGGCGGCGTGGTCGCGACGGCCCTGGCGGCTCCGAGTCGATCGTGGAGGCCCCGGAGGCCTTTCCCGGCGGTCGGCGGTCAGCGGAGTAAGTCGGCGGTCAGCGGAGCGGGGTGTTTGTGGACGAGCGCCTGGCGGCGGCGGCGGCAATGGCCGCGGCGGCAATGGCCGCGGCGGCAATGGCCGCGGCGGCGGCGGCGGCGGCAGTGGCCGCGGCGGCGGCGGCGGCGGCGGCGGCGGCTGCCTCTGGGGTCGTTGTGGCGGCGTCCTGTACAGAGACTGTGTCACGGCATGGCCCCAGCGGCCCCCTGAGGAGTATGGTGGCCCTGGATTCCCCAGGGCGAGGCCGATTTGGGGGGGCCGTTTGGAGGGCCTTGGACTGGCCTCGGCGGCTTGGTTACAGCCGCGGAGGCCTTGGAACAGCGGCCGTGACACCCCCGGAGTTCCAAGGGGCGGTGAAAAGGCCTTGGCGCCCCCAGTGAGGCACGGCGGTGCGGCAGGCTCGGCGACCTCACTCGGGCCGGGGCGGTCTTGGGAGGCTCCGGTTGGTCCTGATGCGGGCCTGTTGCAGTTACAGCCCTGGAGTGGACCTAGGGCACCCTTGACGGCCCCAAAGACGGCGCGGAGGCTGGGGGACCCACGGAGGAGCTCGGCTGAGGAGTGGTGGTGCCGATGCCCCCGTGGGCCGCTTAGGCGGAGCCATGGTTGTTCCCCTTTTTTCCCTGGGGCCCCCACCGGTGGCAGAGGTGGTGGGCCCAGGGGGGGGATTAGCTCTGCCTGTGACCTTTTCCCCCCCGGGGGTCCCACCGGTGGCAGAGGTGGGACGACTGGGGGGAGGCGGCATATACCCCAGCCTACCTGGATTTTTTCCACGGCCAGAGGATGGCAGAGACTGCAGGCGCTCCGGGACTGTCGAGGTGGCCGGGACCACGGACTTACTCGAGGGCAGAGCTCTGGGCCCTGAGGGATGCCCCCCTCTCCCTCAGGTGGCCTCCAAGGCTCTCTAAGACCTTTTGTGATGAGGGATCCTGGGATCCGGAGCGATGGTGGGGCCGAAGAAACCGGAGGAAGTGTTGTAAATCTGGGATTAAATTTTTAATGGGATTTTTAAGGGGTTGGAAGGATCCAGGGCGGGCGGGGGAGACAGCCCGCATGGAATTGGGGGCAGCCAGGCCGGCACGCGCGCCTGGGGGGCCTCGGGGGTTCCTGTGTCGGGGTGGCAGACAGGGGGTGGGCAGCGGGGGGCCAATTTTATTAGCAGGGTGATTGGGAGAGGTAGATATGCTGGGGGTAGAGGGCCATATCCGGTAAGGGGATCGCGCTCCCGATGTCTGCAAGCGGTAGCGCGCTCCGACCCTCCTTACCCATCTTGCAGCCCTGGTTGTCCGGAATCTCAGGCCCTGAATACCCGGCTGTTGTTGTGCAATGCCAGGTCCGTGGTTAATAAGGCTCCCCTGATCCATGATCTGGTTCAGGAGGAGGCCGCGGACCTGGTAGGTGTCACCGAAACCTGGCTGGGCCCAGAGGGCAGTGTCCCTCTGGTTGAGATGTGCCCACCAGGTTTCCTTGCATTTCACCAGCCTAGGGCTCAGGGAAGGGGTGGTGGGGTAGCGGTGCTTATAAAGGAAGTCCTCTGTCCTAGGGAGGCCACTGTCCCTCAGACGGCTGGCTGTGAATCTCTATTTGTGAAGTGGGGGCAAGGGGTACAGATGGGTCTTTTGATGGCGTACCTGGCTCCCTGCCACGTCTCATCGGCCTTACCCGGACTCCTAGAGGTAATAGCCGGGCTGGCGGTTGAGACCCCTAGGCTTTTGGTCATGGGGGATTTCAACCTGCCATCGCTCGGTGAAACCTCGGGGTTGGTCCGGGAGTTCTTGGCTTCCATGACGGCCATGGACCTGACCCAGTTAGTTTCTGCCCCCACTCACATAGGAGGACACATGCTGGACCTGATTTTTGTCTCTAGGCAGTGGCTGAATAACTGTAATTGGGGGGATTTAGTTATTACACCCTTGTCATGGACAGATCATTCCCTCCTTAGGCTGGATTTCTGTTCCGCTACCCCCCACCGCAGGGAGGCGGAGCCACTTAGATGGTTCCGCCCCAGGCGCCTAATGGACCCGGAGCGGTTCCAGAGGGAGCTTGGGCCGTTTCCTGAATCTCTGGCTCTCAGCTCGCCTGGAGACCTGGTGGCCACCTGGGATGGGTTGGCCGCCGGGGCTCTAGAGCGAGTTGTGCCTCTGCGACCTCTGACCCGGCACAGATCCCATTTGGCTCCATGGTATACGGAGGAGCTACGGGAGATGAAGTGCCGGAAAAGACGTCTAGAGGGCATTTGGAGGGCGAGCCGTTCTGAGTCTGACCGAACACAGGTGAGATCTCATATTAAGACTTACCTTGTGGCGATAGGGTCGGCGAAATCTTCGTATTTCTCCGCCCTTATTGCATCAGCAGAAAATCGGCCTGCCGCCCTGTTTAGAGTGACCCGCTCTCTACTTGAACCGAGAGCGCGGGATGACCTCTTGCAGGGTAGGGCGGAGGAGTTTTCCCGATTTCTGCATGATAAAATCGCTCAGATTCGGGAGGGGCTCGACTCCAATTGGGTGGTCCCGGGGGAGGTGTCCGGGGCAGGTCTTGAGAGTGTTATCTGGGGGGAGTTCGATCCTGTGACCGCCGAGGGTGTGGACAGGTTGCTGGGGGGTCTGAATGCCACCACCTGTTTATTGGACCCGTGCCCTTCCTGGCTGGTCTCGGCCGCCAGGGAGACGACACGAGGCTGGCTCCAGGGGATTGTCAACGCTTCCTTGAGAGAGGGGGTGCTCCCTACCGCCTTGAAGGCGGCGGTGGTGCGCCCCCTCCTCAAGAAGCCTTCCCTGGACCCAGCTATTTTAAATAACTATCGTCCAGTCTCCAACCTTCCCTTCGTGGCGAAGGTTGTTGAGAGTGTGGTGGCACGTCAGCTCCCCCGGTACCTGGAGGAAGCTACTTACCTCGATCCGTTCCAATCGGGCTTCAGGCCTGGACATAGCACTGAGACAGCATTGGTCGCGTTGGTTGATGATCTCTGGAGGGCTCGTGACAGAGGGTTCTCCTCTGTCCTGGTCCTATTAGATCTCTCGGCGGCTTTTGATACTATCGACCATAGTATCTTATTGCGACGGTTGGAGGGGTTGGGGATTGGTGGAACCGTCCTTCGATGGTTCTCCTCCTTCCTCTCTGACCGTTCGCAATTCGTGTTGGCGGGGGGGGAGAGGTCCACCTCTAGGCCCCTGGTTTGTGGGGTGCCTCAGGGGTCGGTCCTCTCTCCCCTCCTGTTCAACATTTACATGAAGCCGCTGGGCGAGATCATCCGTGGTCTTGGAGTGAGGTGTCATCTGTATGCAGATGACACTCAGCTGTACATCTCCACTCCGGACCACCCCAACGATGCTGTGGGGGCTATGTCTAGGTGCCTGGAGGCCGTGCGGGACTGGATGGGCGGGAACAGGCTTCGGCTCAACCCATCCAAGACCGAGTGGCTGTGGTTTCCGGCGCCCCGATATAGCCAGCTGACACCTTCGCTGGCTATTGGGGGGGAAGTTCTGCCCCCCACAGAGAGGGCTCGCAACCTGGTGTCCTCCTGGATGTACGGCTGTCACTTGAACATCACATCGCGGCCCTCTCCAGGGGGGCGTTTCATCAGATCCGTCGGATCTACCGGTTGCGGCCCTTCCTGGATCGGGACGCCTTGCGCACGGTCACTCAGGCCCTTGTCACCTCTCGCCTGGACTATTGTAATGCCCTCTACATGGGGCTCCCTGCGGGGAGCATCCGGAGACTCCAGTTGGTGCAAAATGCAGCCGCGCGGGTGATCATGGGGGCGTCACGTAGCGCCCATGTGACGCCTCTCCTGCGCGAGCTGCATTGGTTGCCGGTGGCTCTCCGGGTTCGCTTCAAGGTTCTAGTTTTGACCTTTAGGGCGACCCATGGCATGGGACCAGGTTACCTTCAGGACCGCATTCTGCCAACGTTCTCCAACAGGCCGGTGCGTTCCCACAGGGAGGGTCTGCTCCGGGTGCCGTCGGCCGCTATGTGTCGTCTGGCGGCGCCAAGGAGTAGGGCCTTCTCTGTGGGTGCCCCCGCCCTCTGGAATATTCTGCCACCGGAACTTCGTACCGGCACGGACCTGAGGGCCTTCAGGCGCGCGTTGAAGACCTGGCTCTTTGAGCAGGCCGGCCTGGGCTGAGATAATGATTTTAAATTTGGTCTCCATTTTTAATTTTAAATTGGGTTTTAAGGGTGGGGGGGGGTTCTTAGTCTTATTACGCAGCCGATTTAAATTTAATATTTTTTAACTTTTGTATTTTCTGTGGGGTTTTTAGATGAGCTGTTCACCGCCCTGAGTCCCTTGGGAGAAGGGCGGTATATAAATGGAATAAATAAATAAATAAATAAATAAATAATAACTCAGAAGGTGGGATAGAAGTTGCGGCAAAAAAGGAATCATAACAAACCTTTTCCATGCTCATTATGATTGATCAAAGTCCCAGCTAGACTGCAATAGATTGAATCAGCAGAAGGATACTTGTTGTGTATAACCATAAAACATCACTACGTTTTGAATTACTCTCCTTTATTAGTTCTTCTTTGATAATGTTTCTATAATTTCCAAATTAAAAAAAAAAATCAAAGGAAATTTGTGGGATTAATTGTTCTGATTAATGATGCTCAAGGTGTTATGACATATTCAACTCATACTTAATTGGTGAAAGTGAAGATCAGTACGTGCAACCTGACCTTGGCTGCTGGAGCAGGGAGTTTGCTTCATGTAGAGCCAGGAATGTGGTCTTATCTGGAACAAAGAAGTAACGGAATGAACTGATTTTAATGAACTGACTTTGTGTTATTATTGCTTGGCTGAGAATTGTGTAACCTTGCTTTTTCTAAATAAAAGAGTGCTTTGGACTTCGGTTCGGGGCATTTCATCTCGAGGAAAACCCTGTTTCCATGTCTCATGATTTGCCGGGTTAACCATTTAATTGCCTCAAGTGGTGACTCCGACGTGATTCTTAAGGGATACGTCCGCTTTGTCCCCATCCTTCGCCAGGCATTGGCTTAAGCGCTTTCATCAGGTACACGGCTGGACCGCGTCTGATTCATCGTAAGTATGGGGAATGATCTATCTCAGGCTCAAGAAGAGCACGTCAGGGAATTGAAAGAGATAGTTAAGCGAAATTACTTTCAGTTTAACTCAGCTGGGAAAGCCCGGCAAGTTAAGGGAAAAGAGATCAAAGAACTTTTGAAATATGTATGGGAACATATGTCATATTACCCTTTGTCAGGCAGCACAAAAGTGTCTACATGGAGGAAGATAGGCGAGGATTTGCATAATGCGCCTCGCGCCCCTGCACCCATACTTTGTACATGGCGTTCCTTGATTGAAGCACTGCAAATTCAAAATAATCCTTTGTTACAACCCCCTCCTGATCCTGTCATTCACCCACCTCCCTATCAACCGGTTCTTGTTCAGCCAGCTGATACCACAGCGGTTCGTAATCATGGGCTGCTGCTCCCTCCTTCTGCCCCTGCTCTTAGCGAGCTCTCGCTAGCCCCTCGCGGAGTGAAGAATGCGGTGGATGCTGGATTTGAAAAGGCAATGGAGAATGGGGAGCTGTCTCCGGAGGAATTGATCAACCTTCCGGTCTCAGCTTTTCCTGTTGTTGTAGAAATGGATGGAGTAGGGAATCAGGAACGTGTTTGGCGTCCTTTAGAATTAAGAACTCTCAGGGAAATTACCACAGCAGTAAAAGATTATGGGTTAAAAAGTAAATATACAACTGCCTTGCTGGAAGCTTTGGCATTTGGTCGAATGATGATACCGGAGGATTGGAAAGCTTTAGCCAGAATGATTTTGTCCTCTGGTCAATATATTGTTTGGGATTTTCAGTATCGGCAGCAGGCATTAGCCAGAGGGACAGGACAAATAACACCTGATCAGTTATATGGCACAGGTCAGTTCAACACGGTTGAGTCACAACGAGATAATCTGGCAGATCAAGTCTTCCCTATGATTAACCTTTGTGTGTTGGCTGCGTTTACTAAAGTAGATGAGGCTGGGGGTAGTTCCATTCGCAGTTTTGTTACCATCAAGCAGGGAAATGCCGAGCCATATCAGGATTTTATTACTAAATTGAAAACTGCAATTGAAAGATCGGTAGATAATGATATGGCAGCTGCAGAATTACTCCAAAAATTAGCCGTAGAAAATGCTAATGCAGACTGTAAGGCTATTCTAAAGCCTTTAATAGCTACAGGACAGAAGGAAATTGCGCAAATGATTGAAGCTTGTGCTGCTGTAGGAAGCCAGCTCCACCAATACACATATAATTTTGGCAGAAGTTCGCTGCTCTTTTCCTCTCCCAGATGCTTTGACCTTATTTGTGGATGGAGGAAAAACATATGGTGCGTGCGTATGGAAACTAAACGAGAAGTGGCATACGAAAATTACCCCCCCTCAAAAATCAGCTCAACGAGCAGAATTGGCCGCTGCTATGTTGGCTTTTCAAACTTTTCCTGACACGCCATTTAATCTATTTGTGGATAGTCAATATGTTTACAACTTAACTATATGCCTCACAGGGGCATATGTATCCCCAGGAACGGAGGAAGGGCTACTTGCTCTTTTCTTATCTTACCAACAAATTTTAGAGCAGCGTAAATGTCCTTATTTTGTTGGGCATATGCGTAGTCATTCCCATCTTCCTGGAATCCTTGCTGAAGGAAACCAGCGAGCTGATGCCTCCACACGCGTGGAGCACTTACATTTATCTAAAACAACTCCGTGGGACAGCCATTCTTACTTCCATCAAGGGGCAAAAGCCCTTATCAAACAATTTGGCCTCTCAGCTACAGAAGCTGCTGCAATTGTCCAGCAATGTCCTACCTGCAGTAAAATTGCTACAGCTATACCCATGGGAGTGAACCCTAGGGGTTTGCACCGTAATGCCCTTTGGCAAATGGATGTCACGCAGTATCCCTCTTTTGCCCCGTGGAAATATCTACATGTTAGTATTGACACATTTTCTGGGTTTATTATGGCTACCCCACAAAGGGGGGAGACTGTTAAGCATGTCATTAATCATTGTCTCCACACTTTTGCCTCCTCAGGGCCACCTAAGGAGCTAAAAACAGATAATGGTCCTGCCTATACTAGTTCAAACTTTGCTCAATTTTGTGATCGTTGGTCAATTTGTCATAAATTTGGCATTCCCTATAACTCGCAAGGACAGGCTATTTGCGAGCGAGCAAATGGCACTTTAAAACGCATGCTCGACAAATTTAAACAACAGCAAAGGGGGAATTCCCCGGGACTTCCGGGTATACAAGACACTCTCAATATTGCTTTATATTCTTTAAATTTTCTAACTCCCACCGGCTCGCCTCCAGCTACAGCGGCAGACCGGTTTTTCCCTTCTTCTGTTTCTTCTACAGAAAATCGCCCTCTGGTCTGGGCTCGGTTTCTCCCAGACCCTACGTGGTGCGGCCCATTTAAACTTATTACGTGGGGCCGCGGATATGCTGCAGTGGAAAATGAAAATGGTGTTCGGTGGGTGCCTGGTCGCTGCCTTCGTCCATATATGTGTGACCAGCAACCTCGGAGGTCCGAACAAGAGAGCGGACCTGGGAGTTTGGGAGCAGAACACCTTGGTAAATGATGCAGCTCAGATGGCTTCTATGCTTAACAGAACGAACTGCTGGATTTGTTTGCATTTACCAACGGGAGGTCATGGCGGATTAGTCTTGGAAGGTGTCCCTTTGAATCTGACTTCAATAGCCTCCCATGCAACCTTTAAAGGAACTTTTTCAGATTTACTGTCGGACGACCCTTTCAACAAGTCGGTGACTGCTCTTAGTCACCGTCTCCATGAAGAAGCGGATGTTTGTTTTAAAATAGTGAACCAGACAGGTGGGATCTTTCTGGGGGACTATCCTCGATGTAGACGAACAGTAACTATTAATGCAAAGAATCTTTCCTGGCCAGGGAAAACTCCACAAGGAGATGATGCCACGTTTGGATGGACTAACATGAATTCAGACCTTCAATGCCGACGGACGGTATTTAATTGCACCCTGGACAGAAATTGTGTTCAACACAATTTAACTTGTGCTAAAGGAGACCCTATTGACCCAACCAACGAACACCCGGCAAATGCTAATGCTACTCATTGTTTTACTAGCAAATTTATGCCTTCTTCTATGTGTCAGATAATTGGTATGATTATTGAGCAAGCAAATGCTTCTGCTGTAGAGAACCGTAGTCTCCCCTTATTTGTGGGAGAAGTTTGGTGGTTATGTGGGCACAATGCATATGCTGTCATTCCGAGTGGTTGGTATGGCACTTGTACGCTTGGTTGGCTTACACCTGCTGTTTGGATTCGGGACGCATTTCCGACAGGGTTACGTATCCGCAATAAACGAGGAACCGACGACCTAGATTCCGGTTTAACAAAGGGGGGCAGTTGGTCGACTCAATTAGCCAGGAGTTTATTTCCCAGTTTGGGGGTGGCTATGAATTATCGGGATTTACACCTATTGAATAATTGGACTACACAAATGTTTAATCTAACTATTAAGGCTTTAAAAGATATTAATGAAGAGCTTCAGCAGATTAGATTGGTTTCTTTACAGAATCGCTATGCTTTGGATTACCTTTTAGCCTCTAAAGGAGGCGTCTGTGCCTTGGTGGGTGCGGTTTGTTGTACCTATGTGACAGACCACGGGCCCAATCTCACTTTTACTATTGATGCCATGGAAAATTTGATTGCTCAGAATCCTTTGGTAGGGACTGGTTCTGGTACCGTAGACATATGGGGAGCCATGTGGTCCTGGCTGCCGGATGGGTCTTGGATCCGAAGGATGGCTATATCGATCATCTTGATACTGGTTGCTCTGGTAAGTGTCTGTTGCTGTATTCAGTGCTTGCCTTCTTTGATAGCCATGGTAAGAGGTTTATTTCAACAAACGCAAGAAATACATGTTACTACTTATTATGCTCGTGATGGTTATGAAATAGAAAAGGGGGAGATGTGGGATTAATTGTTCTGATTAATGATGCTCAAGGTGTTATGACATATTCAACTCATACTTAATTGGTGAAAGTGAAGATCAGTACGTGCAACCTGACCTTGGCTGCTGGAGCAGGGAGTTTGCTTCATGTAGAGCCAGGAATGTGGTCTTATCTGGAACAAAGAAGTAACGGAATGAACTGATTTTAATGAACTGACTTTGTGTTATTATTGCTTGGCTGAGAATTGTGTAACCTTGCTTTTTCTAAATAAAAGAGTGCTTTGGACTTCGGTTCGGGGCATTTCATCTCGAGGAAAACCCTGTTTCCATGTCTCATGATTTGCCGGGTTAACCATTTAATTGCCTCAGAAATTCCTAGGGAGAAGAAATTCAGAATGTTAAAATGAATATACAGATGGTGCTCCACTGATTATTACATTTGGGACCAAAATTTTATCACTGAGCCAAACAATTGTTAAATGAGATGCCCATGTGACCTCCTTGTTCAATGACGACTATCACAGCTCTCCCAGTTGCAGTGGTTTAGTGACTGCATGGGTCATTAACTGGATAAAGTGAAAGGGGTTTATGATGATTTGATGCTTTTAGCTCAATATGGCCAGCAGGGGAAGGCCTTCTCATCACGACTCCTTACTGCCAACTCGCTACTGCCATCTCTTTACATGACATCTCAGCACCATAAATTTGCTGCAGGACAACTCACTGCAGGTGCTTGGTTAAGAACTGGAAAGAAGGGAAAGTGGGCTGTCAGAGGAGGGTGATGATGGGTAAGGCTACATTGGATGGGAAGCGAGTGGAGTAGGGTGTAGCATTTTTGTCCTTTTTGCTTATCAGAAGCTGGCAGTGAAGATCATAAATGGTGATCGTATGACCACAGGATGCTGCAATGTCATAATTCTGAGCCAATTGCCCAAATTATGATTGTGTCACCGCAGGGCCATGGCAGTGGCCATAACTACAAGGACCTATTGGAAATTCCCATTATTCAGCACCATTCTAACTTTAAATCATCACTTAGAAAGTGGTCTTCAAATAGGACTGTCTGTACTTGATTTATTTCTGGGAATGAAGATAACTTCTTGATAATTTACTTCCACCTATAGATACAAACTGCCTACTCCAGCAGACTCTAGGTGGCTTAGAAAAACAAACACACGATGTCTACATGGTAAACACATAAATAACACTGACAGTGCAAACTAAATGACCATCGCTTCATGGCTTAATCCCTCTGATCCTAATCCAACAAACAGTACTGTTTGATTTCTTATGGTTTCCCAGTTACTGGAATAAAGGATTTAAATAATGCCTGTTAAATAATACATTAATACAATCTTTTCTATTAGGCAATGAAATATTAACTAATGCGCTTTTTAAAAAAAGAAAAGAAATTCATAATGCTTCACAGGTAGTTTTCAAATGCATTTAAAAATCCCCAATTTTTTTTTAAAAAAAGCCCATCAACAAAAATGAAATACTAATAGAGATAATGCCATAGAGCAACATGATTAAAAGAAGCACTAAAATTCTCAGTACTAAGCAACAATATTTTTATCTAGCTGGATTAGGCTACTTTCAAATACAGTTGTTCTAAAATGTTCTCCTTTTTCTCTGGACACATCCTTCTGTAACATTGAAGAGCACGTGTGATAATTGAAGAGCACGTGTGATAAACTTCCCCAGCTTCAGTTTCTGCTTGGAGCAGTCAATCCTATAAAAGTTATTGTGTGATTTAATACTGCTGACAGTGAACAATACGATGCTTTGGCAATAAGACACTAAATTCTTTTGAGTTCTTAGAATGTTAATGTAGGGATATAAGCAAGCCTTCTTGTCCTGAACTCATTGTTCATATTAATTATTTCCTACATTGTTCTGGAGAATTTATGGGTACAAATGCTTAGAAAGACATGTTCTTATTAGAAAATAGGATAATGAATATATCTCTGGACATATTCTTCCAATGCAGGATGAAGGAGAACTTACAAAAAACTATTTAATTTTTATTAAATAAAATTTGTATTAAAAAAAATTATATAATAAAATGTTGTTTTATAAACTAAATAAAACTCCTCAAATGTTTCTAAATTATTACTGATTTAACAATGCATTTCTACATTTGCTTGTAATTCCTGTTGAACTCGGTGGATGATTTTTGAATCGACATGATCAGATAGCACTGCCAGTCTCCATCTTACATTAAAGCAAATATTTTACGGCTTTTCTATACCTGCTAGTCCTTCCTGTTTGAAAAAACCTCTTTGGAAGATCATCTGCTTTGCATACTGAAATATCAGACACTAGTGTAGCTGCAGCCTAGAGAAAAAAATAGCACAGATAAGGCACTTACTACTTACATCCTTGGATCTATTCAATAATGTGAATCATGTGCAATTATAGCATTTCACCAAGGATTTCTTCTTCATTTCCCCCCAATATCCATTTATTGTAATCTCAACATTACCAAGAACACCTGCAAAATTGCAGAAGACATGTTTGTCCAAGGAGTGGAAATAAAAATTATATCATCCTGACTAGAACTTCCATAATTTTTAAGAAATATATTTAAAGTGTTCCATGTTGGGGAAAATAAATTTTAAATAATACACTGCTGTAAAATAATTTTCTTTATTTTTTTTTTTAAACTAAACATTCCAGAAATCAACATTTATCAAATTCTTTTGAGAAGATTCTGGATAAATAATATATGAATGGAGATATCCAATATCTCAAGATTTCTATAGAGACTTTTAGTTTGTTAGTTTTAGCATGTTTAATAAACCTCTTTAGTCTTTATAAGTAACATTATCATAAATCTGCCCATGCTTGGTTTGATGTATACAAGAGGAATTATTTCTGAATAAATATGTATAAACATTTGTTTATGTATAGCTATGTTAGGGCTGTGCAAATCCTTCAAAGGGGCACTTTCCAAAGAGACCCATCAGGTACTTTCCAAAGAGAACTATCATGCTGCCACCTCTTCTCAGTCTGAACTCTCAGAGACCTCATTCAACTGAACTGCCTTATTTCACAATATTGTGCTTACGTACATGCCTCTGTTCTTTAATATTGAGAAGCTTCCTTAAGCACTAATGTCAGATTTGCAGATACTGAAGAACAGTGCCAGAATATATGTTGTGATGGCAGGCACAGATGACCTACAGAAACATTCCATCCAGTTCCTCATGCGTTTTTTTAAATGTGTGGATATTGTAGCAAAGTGAAAAAAATATATAATTGTATTAGCTTTGCAGGAAGTTTATTGTGTGGAATATATTTGGTATATACTTATTCAGAAGCAATACCAAATATGGATAAAAAGTTATTCCCTCCCTCCAAAATAGTCTCCCTTATGGTGCTTAGATTTACGGTAGTTATAAAATTAGATGAAAGAGATAAAGATGAATACCTGGTATTTTTATGAGTGTATTTGTATGTACAAAAATATACTTATACTTTGCATAAATGCCATTAAACTGAAGTTCCCATGGAATCTGATAGTTCTGTCATAACTATCAACAAAACAAGCATCATAGTATCACACTGAGCTCTTCCACTTATGTATGTGACATTAAGATCCTTGTACAAAACGAACAGAGCTTGCCCCAAATGCGAGTAATTTGCCTCAAATACAAATACTTGTTTCATCATTTGTTTTCTTTGTCTATTCATGTTATTGCCTTTGACGATAAGAATTTTTCTTGCACAAAAGAACTGCAAAAATATTTTCTCTTGTATCAAGACTAATGTTGTGCTATACCTTTTCCTCATGCACTATCCCATTATTCTCATTCCTGGTGGGACAGATCTCAATAATCCCATGTTTTAAAACTAAACTAGATTTATTTATTTATTTTTTATTTATTTATTTTTTATTTGTCAATCACTTACAAGATAACAGGTATAAGTATAAACATAGTTATAAATACATGAAATGGATACATTTAAGAAAAATAAAATAAGCAATAGGACAGGGACGGTAGGCACATTGGCGCACTTATGCACACCCCCTACAGACCTCTTAGGAAAAGGGTGAGGTCAATAGTAGACAGTCTAAGGTTAAAGTTTTTGGGGTTTTGGGAAGAAACCACAGAGTCAGGTAGAGTATTCCAGACATTGACCACTCTGTTGCTGAAGTCATATTTCCTGCAATCGTTTGGTGCAGTTTACCTTGAGTTTGTATCTATTGTGTGCTCTTGTATTGTTGTAGTTGAAGCTGAAGTATTCATTGACAGATAGAACATTGCAATGTATGATTTTATATAATATACTTAGATCAGACCGAAGGTGGCGTAGTTCTAGGTTTTCTAGGTCTAGAATTTCAAGTCTGGTGGCATAAGGTATTCTACAATGAGTAGAGGAGTGGAAATCTCTTCTTGTGAAATATTTCTGGACTTTCTCAACTGTGTTAATATCAGATACTTAATGTAGGTTCCAAATTGATGAGCTGGTCTAGCAAATGTTTTGTATGATCTAGTTAGTAGTGTAATATTACCAAAGAAAAAGCTACGTAAGATTAGATGATTTAAGCAATCGTAGAGGTATTCTTGCTTTTAGGAATCATACATTTTATACAATATAATTTGTAATGGCTTTATTTTTCATACCTTCAGTTCATGAAGGTAAAACTGCAGGTAAATTATTTGGTTAGGCAGAAATAACCTCTTAAGGGACAAAGGAGGCTCTATACAATTTTTGTGTTAGTATCTTAGAACATAAATAGATAGCTAGACAGACAGGAAAACAAATATAGAGAGTTATTCTTACAAAATGAAATCTGGGCTTCTAAGATTGCATAACAAAGCAATTTTAATTTTATGTACAAAAAGATTTGTTGGAAGTTAAACCCACTCCTCTCCTAGAGAAATGAAATATTTTAGGATATATTAAAAAGACAGAACGTTTCTATTTAAGACAGACAAGCTAGTGGTTTGCTTGTTTCTTGCAAAAGAAACCTTGTTACCATTATTATCTCAGCAATTCTGAGAAATAACATTGTTGGTTTGTGTGTGTGTGGTGGGGTGACTTAAGTTTATTTATTTAGTAATAAGCCAATTTCTTGAAGAACAAATTATTGGGGTGTGAAAAGGATAAAATAATTGCTGGACAGATTATGAACTTTCTGTATTATGACACAGAAAAGGGAAGATTCAGTTTTGAGTATACTTTAGAATTATCAAATAACTCATCATAAGATCATTTCTTATTTATGTCTTTTAAAAGTCTCTCACTATATTGATCAATTATCCAGAAAATAAAGTTTGTGAGAAAATTCACTCTTATGACCCTCTTATCCCTGCATAATTTTAGCAACAGAAACATGATGAATGATTTGTGGAGGCCTGAACATCAAAAGAGGTCTCCAAGGAAGGCATGCAGTCTGCATATTTTCCACATGAAAATAAGTTGATCAGTTAAGAACATTTAACCTTTGCCCTATCTAGTTTCTTATTAAGACAGGCATATGATGAAATATTAAATATCAGCCTTTCATATTTTAAGGAAAAGTGGTTTTGGCACATCCTTGAGAGACTGTGCTCATTAAACTGTTTATCATAATTTGTACCAAACCACAGAGTTACAAAAAACAGAGAAAAAATAGAGGAGAATCACTAATACCATAGCAAAACGTGGACTCTCCACATCTAGAACAGTAGGAATAAATTCTGCAACCTTGGGGATCTTAGAGACTCTTTTTTTACTTTCTTCTTGCATTTCATAAATATCCACATGAGGTCTGATACATGTGAGGTTGCTGGTTGTGATGCTGAGAGAATTCTCTCTTGGTTGCATTAAATAATATCTGGAAAGAATACTGAATACAGTACCAATTTAGTAGGATCAGAAATGGGATAGTGCTTGTGCTGCTTGGCCACTTTTGGAGAGAACAAAAAGTTAGCATAGACGTGGTCCCGCCCTGCCCACTCACTTCTTACCTGTGCACCATCCAACTGCCTGCGTTTGCTATTTTTCCTTTTTGTTTTCCCCAACTATCAGCTGTTCTGCTGTACTAGGAGATTTAGATTAGCTAGAAAGCAGGAAATTGTTGGATTTCTTGCTTTCTAGCTAATCTAAAAGCAGACCTGAACCGCCGTTAGGATTGAAGCTTCTATTTTTCAGTGCAGACTCAGGTAGCAGATTGAAGAAAGATAGATCTCTGAGTGAATCTCTGATTCTGTGAGCAACTCAATCTTCCTGCCTGCTTTGCCTGATTTTGAGTAAAAGTTGCTCTTTTTAAATTAAAAAATCAATATTTACATAAATATTTATAATATTTATATACAAGCCATGCCCAGTCAGTCACATGACCAGCAAGCCATGCCCACCCAGTCACATGACCACCAAGCCACACCCACAAATTAGACCATGCCCACAGAACTAGTTGTTAAGAAATTTGAATATTACTCTGGCTGGAAATCAGAACAATAATGAATGTCTGCAGACAACCATGAAACATGGTATAGGTTCCTTGCAAGTTTAGGGCTGCATTTCTACAAATGGAGTTGAGGATTTGGTTAGGATCAATGGTATCCTCAATGTTGAGAAATGCAGGCATATACATATCCAACATGCCATATCATCAGGGAGGTGTGTGATTGAACTCACATTTATTTTGCAGCAGGACAGTCGCCCTAAAACATACATACAATGTCATTAAGAACTATCTTCAGTGTAAAGAAGAACAAGAAGTCTTGGAAGTGATGGTTTGGTCCCCAAAGAGCCCTGATCTCAAAATCACTAAGCCTGTTTTGGATTACACAAAGAAACGGAAGAATTTGAGGCAACCTACATCCACAGAAGATCTGTGGTTATTTCTCCAAGTTGCTTGGAATAACTTTGAGGGAATCTTCCCAAGTTCCTTCAGAACTGTGTGCAAGTGTACTTAGAAGAAGTGATGCTGTTTTGAAGGCAAAGGGAGATCACACCAAATATTGATTTGATTTAGATTTCTCTTCTATTCATTTGCTTTCCATTTTGTTAATTAATAAAAATAAATTATTAACACTTGTATTTCTGAAAGCATTCTCAATTTACAGCATTTTCCCACAATTGTCTAGAACTTTTGCATAGTGCTGTGTGCATGTGTGTGTAATTATAATAATCATTAAAACAGTTAAATATAATTAAAAATTATATACAATTGTATAAAAACAATGTCACCAAGATATTTTCAGAGCCATAAGAAGCAAACTGCTTCTTAAGAAGTTAAACATTTTTCCCAATATAATGGATGCAATTCAAGTGCGTGAATCACTTAGGTTTACATGGCATTCCATGTTATTTGCAGGTGTTCCTGGGTTCTATAGTGTCTTTTTGGATCCTATTGATTACAAAATGTCATCTAAAACAGGGGTCGCCAACCTTTTAGATCTCAGGGGCCATCAAACTCATAATTTTAAATCCCAGGGACCACCAACCAGTTCTGTGGGCATGGCCTAATTTGTGGGTGTGGCTTTGTGGTAATGTGACTGGCTGAGCATGGCTTATATGTAAATATTATAAATATTTATATAAATATTGAATTTTTTATTAAAAAGACCAATTTTTACCCAAAATCAGGCAAAGCAGGCAGGCAGATTGAGTTGCTCACAGAATCATTCAGTGTTCTATCTGCCATCGGCTATCTGAGTCTGTCACATAAAATTTGCTTGCTGTGAGTCTGCACTGAATAATAGAACCTTCAGTCCTAAGGGAAGTTTGGCTATGCTTAAAAGCAGAGACAAAGAACTAAAGACTAGCTAGAAAGCAAGAAATCCAACCATTTCCTGCTTCCTAGCTAATCTAAATCTCCCAGCACAGCAGAACAGCTGATGGTCAGGAAGAAAAAGGAAAAATAGCAATTTAGCAGGCAAGTTTGCCAGGTAAGGAGTGAGTGGGTGGGGAGTGTTCCGGCAGGCCATGTGGGCGGCTCAGCCTTGTGTTCCTGCACAGCCTGGATTAATTGCTTGGGGGGGGGTGCTCTGGGGGTGACATTTCTCTGCAGCCCACCAAAAGTTTCTTGCAGCCCACCAGTGGGCCGTGGCCCACCGGTTGGCGACCACTGATCTAAAAGGACCCAAGAGAGGGTCTTCTTTATCACTGCCCCTCTCCCTTGAAACAGCATCTTAGCAGAGATTTGTATGGCCTTCACCTTGCCCAAAACTATTAAAACTACATGAAGACATGAGAGCATTAGGTAAGATTTGTTAAACTACAAGTTTAAGTAGGATAAAGAAAAAATCATACAGTACCTTGGATCTATTTCAATTAAATCAGATTTGTTTTTCTCCTTGTTCCTGAGACCAATCATTTATTTGTCCTAGTATTCTTTTAGGGAAGGGATTCTTTAAATGCACCTCCTTCACCTCCTGAAAATAATAGTGAGTTAAATTAACAAATATTGTGACAGGGTATAAAGTAGTACAGGTATTCCTGAACTTATGACCATAATAGAGCTCAAAATATCTGTTGTTGAAAAATTTGTTAAGTGAGTTTTGCCCCTTTCTTGTCACTGTTAAGTGAATCACTGCAATTGATAAGCTAGTAACTGGTTATTAAGTGAATCTGGCTTCCCCATTGACTTTTCTTGTCAGAAAGTCTCAAAAGGTGATCACATGACCTTGGGGCACAGCAACAATCATAAGTATGAACCAGTTGCCAAGCTTCTGAAATTTTATCACACAATCATGGGGATGCTGCAAAGATCGTAACTGTGATGACCCAGAGTATCTCAGAAATATAACAAAATCCAAAACGTAACTAGAAGTTCTTTAATGCTTTCAACTTGGCTTCACTGTTTAATTGTTCACAGTGGAGGAGTCAAAACAACATTCCAAAGGCAAGAAACACAATTCACATTCAAAGAGCCGATAACGAAAGAAAAGCCAAAAACAAACCACATTGAATAAAGTTCCTCGACAGACCAGGATAGATAATTGCTAACTTCAGGAAGATAACCAGGGACAATCCGTTGGAAGAACGCCAATCAAGATAAACCTTCTTTAGAAATAAAACACTAATTTGTCTCCAGCATCTATTAGCATGCAGGCCCAAACTCTTATGCAAATCTTACACCTGCAACCCATGAAGAGCATCATGGCCCTCTCCTCCCAAGTAGACCATGTTTTACCCTGATCCTCTCCTCCCTGCATGCCCTACGATGGATAGGGGATGCTCAGCTGGCCTCTGGCCTTCCCCAGCCTCCTTCACCACCTCTGGAGCCACACTTCCACTCCTTGTTGGCTGTTCCTCCTCTTCCTCAGAGTCAGTCTCCACCAGGGGCATGACACTATCCCTCCCTGCAAGGCCCCTCCCCCAGGACAAAGCAGATGAGGATGTTGAGGAAACCAAGCGTGGAAGTCATGGACCAAACTAGGAGCATGAACGTCTGTGGCATCGACCCAGGTGAAGTCCTCTGGTCCATAACCTTTCCATGCCACCAAATACTGAAATCGGCCCTGCAACTGGCGTGAATCTCGAATGCTATCCACTTCATACTCCAGCTCTCCCTGAGGTGCTACTGGGCTGGCAGTGGTGGAACTGATCTAAGTGGGCTGTCAGCTGATACAGGGACTAACAGGGAATGATGAAAAACAGGATGGATATGCATGGTCCATGGCAGGAGAGATGAAAAGCCACAGGATTGATTACCGCCTTGACCAGAAAAGGTCCCAAGTAATGTGTTTGAGCTTTTTTTATGGCCACGTCGTCGGTAAATATTGAGTAGAAAGCCACATCCGATTGCCTACTGCTTAGGGCAGAATATCATGATGATGTCAGTCTGTAAACCATTTGTAGTCCTCCTTGGCTCTCTCTAGTTGGTCTCAGACCATGTGATTCACAGCTTTTAATTCACATGTCCTGAACGAAGGGGCCGACCATCAATCGTCTCCACCATTACTGGTGGGGACACCTGTTGCTGGAGAATGAACCACTGCTTGACAAAATGAGCATCCATGAAATTGGCCGTGGCCCCTGAGTTGACCAAGGCTTGGATCTCCACTACCAGGCAGTGACCAGGCACAAACACACTTGCTGTCAGCACAAGATGCTTCACCAATGATTGGGGCAGAGATGTTGAGATGTCAAAGATGGAGAGGATGGCAAGGATGGTGAAGATGGTGGGCCTAGGGGCTTTGAAAGCCAATCTACGCCATAAGCCGGGCAATACTTTTTTCCACCATCACTGATGTTCCTGCTGTGGATGTCTTAACAGAACACTTGGCTGCAAAATGACCTCAATTGCCACAATAGAGGCATAACCCATCACGCTGCCACCTATCCCTTTCTACTTGGGTCAGGCGAGGGCTCATCCAAAGGCACTTCCACCAGTGGCGCTGTCTTGCTGGGAACAGATGCAGTCTCCGTCCATCATTGCACCCTTCACTGCTGAAGCCTAGCATTGATACGAAGACACATGCATGAGCTCCTGAAGGGTGAGAGAGCATTCAGTGCACGCCAACTCATCCAGGAGCTCCGATGACAAACCCTCCTGGTACTGGTCTAACAGTGCTTCCGCATTCCATTGTACATCCTGGGCGACCACCTGAAAGCTAGCAATATAATCCATGAGCGAGCCACGCTCTTGCTTCACCTCTCTCAAATGTCTGTTTGCTGTTGGCTCCAAGCAGGGTCCTCAAACATGGCCTGATAGCAAAACTCCGCATAATTGTCAACACCTGGTTGGGCTGGGTCAACAGCGGCATCACCCAATGTGCTGCAGATTAAAAACCCCACCTTATCCCAGTCAGTGGAGAAGTCCTCAGGCCAAAGGGTCATATAAAGCTGGCACTGCCCAAAAAATGCTGGAAATTGGGCCAGTAATCCATCAAATTTATCTGGCACTGCTACCGGGCATTTATGGAGGGGCCGGACAGCTTGCATCTCCGCAACGTGTGCAGTAAAAAGAGCCATTTGCTGGCTTAACTAGGTGATCTCTGCTCTGAGCTAATCCATGGTAACCCCACAAAAAGCAGAAACAAGTTGAAGGGTGGCTGGAGACAAAATGTGATGACTCAGAGTATCTCAGAAATATAACAAATCCAAAACGTAACTAAAAGTCCTTTAATGCCTTCAACTTTGCTTCACTGTTTAATTGTTCACAGTGGAGGAGTCAAAATAACATTTCAAAGGCAAGAAACACAGTTCGCATTCAAAGAGCCGATAACAAAGCAAAAGCCAAAAACCAACCGCATTGAATGAAGTTCCTCGACAGACCAGGATATATAATCTTACACCTGCAACCCATGAAGAGGATCATGGCCCTCTCCTCCTGAGTAGACCACGTTTACCCTGATCCTCTTCTCCCTGCATGCCCTAGGATAGATAGGGGATGGGCCCGGGTCCTCCTCTGACTGCTCAGCCAGCCTCTGCCCTTCCCCAGGCTCCTCAACCACGTGTGGAGCCACACTTCCACTCCCTGTTGGCTGTTCCTCCTCTTCCTCAGAGTCAATCTCCACCAGGGGCATGACAGTAACTCTGAAAAGTGGTCATAAATTACCTTTTTCATTGCCATTGAAACTTTGAATAGTCACTAAATGAACTGTTGAAAGTCGAGAACAACCTGTATTTATAAGAGAGCATTTTTACAAACAAACCAGGTAACTCAGTTCTCCAGCTCAAATTTGCTCGAATAATTTCACTAAACAAACATGCTCATTTCAAGAAGCAATATTTCTAACTTTTTATTAGGAATGAGAATTAACAAGACAGGAACCCACAAGAAGAAGAAGTAGATTTGTTAAATGTCAATTGATTTATGTTTTTGTCTTGTTCAAATACAAGCCAAAGTTTATTAAGTAAAACAATAGTATGGACAAATTCTCAACAATACATGAGTCATTAACTTTTACAACTTGCTTAGAGATAATATTTTATGGCTGCTTTAAAGTATCAAGTACTTGAACAAACAATCTCTCCTGTTTATTTAGCCTAAGTTTGAATTACAGTGATCTGTTGAGATATTTGGAGATGAGATTTCGGAAGACAAGGAAAATTGAATTCTTGTCATATCTACTCTAATCTTTTGTCCGAAGCTCTAAAGGATAACAGCAAAGTTATTCATTGTACTGCTGCCAATGTTTACAAATCCAACACAGATTTCTAGCTACCTTGTAAATCGTGTATTGGCATTCTTCCTAGTTAGCTGTGCTAAGCTGGCATTTACAGCAGTCAAGATATATAGATATAAGAAATGCAAGTAAAAATAAATTGTATATTTTTAAAATCAACTTTCCAATCACAGCAACACAGACATTGCAATTTATTTGTTTAGAAATATCTGGCCTTTTTAAAAGAATGTTTCCTTGCAGGAGGAGGATTTTTCAGTCTTTGATATCACTTCTATAATGAATTCCTTGTTGTGTGAATAAAATCATCATAAAGTAATTAAAGAAATGTCACATCCATATGATAAATAGCCAGAAATACCAGAATATCAAATAAGGATTTAAGATAATATGTCAGGCTAAGGAATATTTATATATTATATAATTTTTATGCATGCATTTGCATAAGACTTAATATTAGTGGAGAAGATAGTTAAATATTTATCTAGATTCTGTTTTGTGAATATGTGAACACTTTTTATGGTTACCGTATCAATTCAGTAAAACTGGATTTCATAAAATACATTTAATGTATTTTGATTTTACTGCTACTTTGATATATTGATAAAACTTTGATTTATCTGTTATTTTTGCTTCTAAATTTTGTATGCATGTTCTTGCATTGATTATACATTAGCTGTAACATTTATGTACATAATCTTCTTTAGATCCAAGATGAGATATATCTTTGAGTCCAAGAACTGTGCCCAAACTTTCAAGAATTATGAACCCAAATGATTAATTATATCCAGTACACATTAGTATGGGACAAACACATCAGATCATATTTATTAAAATTAATCATGATTTCATTTGTCAAGTAGCCATAGACTGTACTACACAGATATAACTTATATGCTGAAAAGCTGAATTGGGATACAGGATAGATATGTACCACGTAAAATTCCTCTGGTTATGGTGATTTCTCTCTTTGATGGTCTGAATTGCTTAGAATTGGTTTAGTAAATCACCTTTTTTATTAATAAATTTATTAATTTATTAATAATTCCTTATCTTCTTGGATATAGAATTGTATTTGTGTAGATAGCAGAGACTTTTGATTCTGATTTTGTAATCGTTAGGATACAGATTTGTATGTGAATTAGCAGAAATATTTAAGTCTACTTTTTAATTTATTAGTACAATGGATTGTTGAAATAAATATCAGTTCCAAGTGGGGAAAAAGACACATGGAGGCTATTTGGAAAGATGGTTTAATGGTGGACAGGATCACATACCTGGGACTCCTGGGTGAAAAAGGTGATCACATGCTTCAAGATGTTGGGTGAAGAAAAAATAAGTGAGAGATGCTGAGAGTGCCTGAGTTTTATACCCTCTGTTGGGCCCCACCTGAGTGTTTCCTGTTCCTGTGTAAGAAATGTATCCCACTGGCTGTCAGACTCCCAAGGGGCGGTGGTCTTAGCTAACTTTGTAGGCTTTGTCTGTGTCCCAGGCTTGTTTGAGTGCTGGTTGATGTAATCTTCCTAGGTGCCATGTGGTGAGATGGGTAGATCCTACCTTTCTTATGCAGAATAGCCTGGCTCAGGCCTCAATAGCCCATTAACAAAGGTAGGAGGGCTAAGTCTCTGAGTTTTTATTTCTCTTTTAGGGGAAATATTCTGTCTTTTTAGTACATCCTAAAATATTTCATTTTTTTTTTAGGAAAGGGGTGATGATAACTTCCAACAGGATCTTAACAGATTGGCTAAGAAAAATATAGAATAAACTATATTAGCAACTATAAGTTATATTATTTATATGTTACATAATGTTATATGCAATCATTGATCTGCCAATGATGGTTTATATATTCATCTACTACAAGGGCACCATCTGGGAATTCTAGGGGAATTGTGACTTATTGAGATTGCTCTGTATTTAATATCCCTGTGTCCAATTTTTCTTCTTTATAGCTTTGTTTTTTATAGTTTTTAGTTTTGTTTTTATTTTAGTTGTATGGTATTTATTAACTTATTTTTTAACTTTGTTGTTTGCCACCTAAAATCACCTTTTTGTGTGAGATGCATGACTATACAGGACTGGGACAGGAGGGAGGTGTCCCTCTGGGATGTGCCCAGCCAGGTTTCAGGTTTTTCATCAGCCGAGGGCCCAGGGGAGGGGTGGAGGTTTGCGGTAATTATTCGGGAGGATCTGGGACCTAGGGAATCCACTGTTCTTCAGATGACCGGATATGAGTCCCTTTTTGTAAAGTATGGTTCCGGGGTTCAGATGGGCCTGTTGATCACATACCTGGCTCCCTGCTATGTGGCATCGGCTCTGCCTGAGCTCCTCAAGGTCATAGCTGGCCTGGCGGTTGAGACCCCCAGGCTGATGGTCATGGGGGATTCAACCTGCCTTCGGCTGGTGGGGCCTCGGGGATTGCTCAGGAGTTCTTGGCTTCCATGACAGCCTTGGGCCTGACCCAATTAATTAGGGAACCCACTCACATTGGGGGTCACATCCTGGATCAAATTTTTGTCTCTGGACAGTGACAGGATGATCTTGGTGTTGGGGACGTTTTTGTTGAGCCCTTGTCATGGTCAGATCATTCGCTCCTTTGGCTGGACTTCCAGGCCGCTCCTCCCCATCACAGGGAGGCGGACCAAATACGTTGGTACCGCCCTAGGTGCCTGATGGATCCAGATAGGTTCCTGATGGAGCTTGGGCCATGTCCTGACATTCGAACACACGACTCAGTTGAGGACCTGGTCGCCACCTGGGATAGGGTGGAGGCTGGGGCCCTAGACCGGGTCGTGCCCTTGCGGCCTCTGACCTGGCGCCGCTCTCACTCAGCCCCTTGGTTTTCTGGGGAGCTGAGGGAGATGAAGCGCTGGAAAAGACGCCTGGAGAGTATTTGGAGGACTACTCGCTCCGGACCCGACCGAACACTATTACGGTCTTATATTAAGACCTATTTAGTGGCGATAAGGGTGGCAAAGCGTTCTTACTTTTCCACCCTTATTGCGTCTGCAGGAAACTGCCCGGCCGCCCTGTTTAGAGTGACCCGCTCCCTCCTGGAAGGGGGAGCGCGGGAGGACCCCCTTGCAGAGATGGGCTGAGGACTTTTCGAATTTCCTGGTGGATAAAATCACTCAGATCCGGGATGGGTTGGACTCTGAATGGGCAACTCTGGGTGGGGGGTCGAGGGTGGAATTTGAGGCAGTCATTTGGGAGGAGTTTGATCCTATGACCCCCGAAGACGTGGACAGGTTGCTGCGGGGGCTGAATGCTACCACATGTTTATTGGACCCGTGTCCCTCCTGGCTGGTGTTGGCCACCTGGGAGGTGACACGGGGTTGGTTTCAGGGTATTATTAACGCTTCCTTGAGTGAGGGATATCTGCCCGCCGCCTTGAAAGAGGCGGTGGTGAGACCCCTTCTCAAGAAACCATCCCTGGACCCAACTTCGTTATCTAATTATCGTCCCGTCTCCAACCTTCGTTTTGTGGCGAAGGTTGTTGAGAGTGTGCTGGCACGACAGCTTCCCCAGCACCTGGATGAAGCTGTCTATTTGGATCCACGCCAATCAGGCTTCAGGCCCGGACACAGCACAGACACGGCATTGGTCACATTGGTGGATAATCTCTGGAGGGCCCGTGACAGAGGTTATTCCTCTGTTGGTCCTATTAGATCTCTCGGCGGCTTTCGATACTGTCGACCACAGTATCTTATTGCGGCGGCTGGGGGGGTTGGGAGTGGGAGGCACTGTTATGCAGTGGTTCTCCTCCTTCCTCTCTGACCGTTCGCAATTCATGTTGGCAGGGGGGCAGAGGTCGGCCCTGAGCCCCCTGATTTGCGGGGTGCCTCAGGGGTCGGGGCTCTTGTCCCTTCTGTTCAACATTTATATGAAGCCGCTGGGTGAGATCATCCGTGGCTTTGGGGTAGAGTTCCATCAGTACGCTGATGATACTCAGCTGTACATCTCTACCCCGGGCCATCCCGATGAAGCCGTCGAAGTGATGACCCGGTGCCTGGAGGCCGTGCGGTGTTGGATGGGCGGAACAGACTTCAGCTCAACTCATCTAAGACTGAGTGGCTGTGCTTCCCGGCACCCCGGTACAGCCAACTGGTTCCATTGCTGGCTGTGTGGGGGGGGGAACTCTTGCCCCCACAGAGAGAGCCCGCGAATCTGGGTGTCCTCCTCCTGGATGTGCGGCTGTCATTCGAAAACCATGTGGCGGCCGTTGCCAGGGGGGCTTTTGGCTGGGTCCGTAGGATCTACCAGTTGCGGCCCTTTCTGGATCGGGATGCGTTTTGCACAGTCACCTCCGCCCTGATGACCTCCCGCCTAGACTATGCCCATGCTCTCTACATGGGGCTGCCTCTACATGAGGCTCCAGCTGGTGCAGAATGCGGCTGCACAGGTGGTGATGGGGGCTCCTCGGGGCTCCCATGTTACGCCACTTCTGCGCGAGCTGCATTGGCTTCTTGTGGCCCTCAGGGTGTGCTTCAAGTTCTCAGTTATCATCTTTAAAGCGCTCCATGGCTCGGGGCCAGAATATCTGCGAGACTGCCTCCTGCCATTATTGGCCTCCCGCCGACCGATATGCTCCCATAGAGTCGGCCTCCTTGGGTGTCACCGGCTGGACAGCTGGCAACCCCGAGGATGCGGGCCTTTCTCATTGGGGGCACCCCCTCTCTGGAAGAATTACCCCCGGAGATGAGGACCATCCCTGATCTCATGACCTTCCGTCGTGCGTTGAAACTATTTATTTCAGCAAGCCAGTCTGGCCTAGGGGGTTTTTAAATTTTTAATGGTTTTAATCTTTCTTAATCCCCTTATTTTAATCTTTGTACGAGCCAATATATTTAATTCTTTTTAATTTTTTAAATATTGTATATTTGTTTTATATGTGCATTTTATTCTGGCTGTTCACCGCCCCGAATCCCTTTGGGGAGATGGGGGGCGGTATATAATTTAAATAAATAAATAAAATATATAAATTTAACGAATAAATCTTCCCTCATTCCCACTGCTCTGTGACCACTAGGATAAAAGTAACTGTTTAGACAAGCTTTTTTTCCCAGGTGATGAACTTGGGGGGCATGAACAATTCTACTCAATCTTGTTTAAATTTAAGCATTTGAAATCAGACCACCTGTGATCAATCTCTTTTCTATCTATCTGAATAGTTGGAAGTATAGATACTAAATTTTGAGTCCAGTCTATCTTATCTAGCCCACTAACAAGCCTTTCCATTCTCCCCTTCCTATTGAAGGTTGTGATGTGAGCACTAAGATTCTCCACATAATGCTGCTCAGAAAAATATTTCTTCCAACACCCCATGATGTTGATTGGGCTTTTTGATTCCATAAATCTGTTCCAAGCCAGATTTACTCTTTATTGTAAGTTAATGAGACAATCTGCTATACTTAGTTTGGCTGAAGTCTACCCACTGAATGATACACATATTCTCTGAGAAAATGTTCATGATTATAATAGGCAAAATCTGCCTCAAATTGTTCTTGCGAGACTACCTGATAAGTGAGAACAGAGTGCTGAACAATAAAAGAAACATTTATATAAATGGGATTCCCACAGCTCCATCATTACATGATAGACTCTTCCATAATGGCACAGCCGCCTAATGATGCCAAGAATACGGCAAGTAACTACTAAAACAAATCCACCATGGATATAATAAGCTTTCCTAAAATGGTTTTTCAGAAACAAAAGTTGCAATCAAATCCCCAAGTTAGCCATTTTATGTACAAAGGACACAATATGGTTACCCTTCTGCTTTGTTTTTTGAACAGTTGAGAAGACATAGCAGAAACCTCAACCAATAGCTGACTATTGTAAGAGTTAGCACCCATCCCTCTTCTAGAAAATTGAAATAGCCTAGGAAATATTAAAAGGCAGAATATTTCCTCTAAAAAGAGTAGAAACTCAGAAGCAGAAACTCACCCTCAGAAACGAAACTCATCCCCACCTTTGTTAATGGGTGGCCATTAAGGCCTGAGCCAGAATACTATACATAAGAAAGATTTCCAGGTAAAATTATTGCAATTGCCAAAAACCCTTTTAAGAGCATGGTCATCCAGCAAGGCTCAACCAAGCCTAGAACTCAGGACAGCCTACAGAGTTGCCCCTGCATGGCCCCATGGGGGTCTGACAACCAATTAGAATACAAGCTCCAATTCAAATCCCAACAGAGGGTATAAAAACCCAGGCACTCTCGAACCTCAGTCCCTTTCTTGATCCTCTTCGCATTGAAGCATGTGATCATCCTTCTTTGGAGCTCCAGGCCATGTGGTCTTGTTCACCATTAAACCTTCCAAACCGCTTCCATGTTTCCAGTGTCTTTTTCCCCACTTGAAATGAACCCAGAAGGATATTTCTTCCAACACTATGAAACCAAAAAGTATTATTTTTATTTTCTTCACTGTTATGCAAATTGTTTATATAAAAACTGAATCCAGGACAACCATGATTTTTCAGTGGCCTGTGGTTAAAACAGTTTTCCAGAATGGAATGATGGATAAGAAAGATTTTTTTTTCAATCCATAATTTCTTATTGTATCCAGGTGATAAAGGGATAGGCCTTGTTTGGACAGAGTCAACTACATGGTCTGATACTTTCATCAAAATGAGCCATGGTGGCACAGTGATTATAGGCAGTACTGCAGGCTACTTCTGCTGACTGCCGGCTGTCTGCAATTTGGCAGTTTGATTCTCACTAGGCTCAAGGTTGATTCAGCCTTCCATTCTTCCAAGGTGGGTAAAATGGGGACCCAAATTGTTGGGGGCAATAATCTGACTCTGTAAACTGCTTAGAGAGGGCTGTAAAGCACTGTAAAGCAGTATATAAGTCTCAGTGCTATTGTTATTGCTAAAATGACTAAAACAATATTGTACCATTGTAATGCAAGCTCTACCCCTTTTGGATATGTTTGCAATATAATGATACTGTTGGAAGAAATATCCTTCTGGGTTCAGTTCCAAGTGGGCAAAAAGACACTGGAAACATGGAGGATGTTTGGAAAGATGATTAATGGTGAACAGGACCACATGGCTTGGAGCTTCAAAGTGAAAAGGATGATCATATGCTTCAAGATGAAAAGGAGGATCAAGAAGAAAAAGGAGGGCTGAAAGTGCCTTATTTTATACCCTCTGTTGAGATTTGATTTTGAGCTTGTACCCTGATTATCAGGACTCCCATGGTGCCATGCAGGGGCAGCTCTATAGGCTGTCCTGAATTCCGGCTTGGTTGAGCCTTGCTGGATGATGATGTAATGAAAAAGTCTTTGAGCAATTGCTATAGCTTTACCTGGAGATCTTTGTTATGTAAAATATTCTGGCCCGGGCCTTAATGGCCCAGCCATTAACTAATGTAGGGGTGAGCTTCTACTTCTGAGGTGAATTTCTCCTTCTGAGTTTCTACTCTTTTTAGGGGAAATATTCTGCCTTTTTAATATTTCTTAGGATATTTCATTTTTCTAAGAGAGGAGTGGGTGCTAACTTCCTACAATACATATATAAAAGGGTTGAGATTACATTATGATAGTGTTTAGATGATTAGATTAGATTAAATTAGATTAGTTGGAATGGATCTTGTAGGTCATCTAGTTCAATCCCCAGAAGATCCTGCACCAGTTCTGACAAAAGGCAGTCTTAAACTCTTTTTAAAAGCTCCAGTGATAACGCTTCACAACTTCCAAGGCAAGCGTTCCATTGATTGATTGCTCTCACTGTCAGAAAAATTTCTCCTTATTTCCAGATTGAATTTCTTCTTGTCAGTTATCCATTATTCCTTATCTGGCCTTCAGGTGCTTTGGTAAACTAGGTAGGCCCCCTCCTCTCTGTGGGAGCCCCTCAAATGCTGGATAACATGCTATCATGTCTTCCCCTGGTCCTTCTCTTCAATAGACTAGTTATTATCATGGAGTCCTTGGTATTCTCTGAGCTACTCGACTACTGTGGTGTGATATAGTGGGTAATAAAATATCTGCAAGCAAACAACCAAGCTCAGAGAACACCGAAAGACTCCCTAATTCAATCCAAGCTACATATATTCTCTTCTGTTTTCCCCTTATCATAAAAATATAACTAATGTAAACTTTATGAAAAACATAAAATCATAGATTATGTAATCATAGAGTTAAGTCCTATCCATTACTTCATCTAAATCATTGATATAAATGTTAATAAACCCAGAAACCCAGGACACACCCTCTAGCACTATACTTGAAAGTGAAGTAGAAGCTTTAATGAACATTCTTTTGTATAGCTCATTCAACCCACTACGAGACCATTTATATCATAATCTGGTCCATACATTGCCATTGTATTGAGGTCTATGAGATTCTTAATCATCTAGGCCATGGTTGTAATTCAATGGCTAGATTTGAACTTTGGAACATTTTATTTAGGATATCATGAGGCACTTTGTCAAATTTAAGGAACTTTTTCTTGTAACCTCTCTAGTCAAGTTTCCATGTACACCGTTACTTTTGTATATACACTGCAAAGTGTAAGAAGTTGCCTCTGGAGATGTGGATTAGCCTGATCTGAAAAAAGATGGAAAAGAAGCACAAAAGAGGAGAAAAAGTATACTCATACTATAATTTCTTTACAAACTGCAGGAAAATGTATTATAACAAGTAAAATATATTGACAGGGAATATAAATTATTTAGAAATAGTCCAAATGTACAGGACCACACATATGAACAGAGATACACATACTCACAGACACTACCAATAGTAAAAGCAATGTCAAAAAATGGCTCATTTAGACAGTATTTCACAAAAGCTTTTAATGACATTGCAATGGTCCACAGAAAGAAAAGTTTGGGAATAGTTTGCAAGAGCAATTATTAATAAGTTAGTAGTAATACTAATACTAATAAACAATTATTTCTTATAGATGAGATCCATTGAAAGCTAATCAAGAGAAAATTTCTAAACAAAATATGCTTAACTTGGTGTGTTCATTTTTTTCCTGTATTTTGAACATGGAACTTGTCTTAGACCAATTGTTATTCATTACTATATAGGAATAGGGTTGTTGGAGAAATGTAATACAAGCTGTTGCAGCAAGAATGGGAATTCAAACATACAATGCATTCCAAGTGATTTTGTGGTGATAGACTGCTGAGCTAGTCCATCAAAGAACAATTTTATAAATAAGTTATATTGATGCCCAATGGAGGAACATTGTAATGCAAACAAAAGAGTGCGTCTTTGGAAGTCTTCATTTTACAAAAAGTGTTTGTTAGCCACTTTGCAGCTACAAATCATCTTATATATAATGATCATTCTCTGTTGTTATAGCAGGAACATAATAGCATTTTCCATGAGCTCTAATCTAACTTTGTTATGCCGTTATAAATTCAATATTTTCCAGATGTGAGAGATAGAAGGTAGAAAGTACAATGTAACACAAAGAAGACCAAGCAGTTTGTATAGTACCAGTACAATATGAAATAAATTAGAAAAGGAAACATTTGGCTTCAGGAAACCTGTAATTCTATTTAAGGAGCTCTGATTCCCCTTCTTAAAAATAACTATAAAATACAGTTTTGTGTGCATTTGGAAAAGCACTGGTTTTCTTAATACATATCTTAATCATTGTTGTTAATGAAATTAAAATATCTCCCAATTACTGAAGCACTTACAGTACTAAACTCCTTAGAAGCCATGTTAGTCATTATCTGAGCACTTTGTACTATCAGAGTCCAGCCTATGATGGGGAGAGGATTGTTCTTATAATACCAAGAAGCTCTGTGTTGCTTCCCTTTCTTCTTTTAGTCTGGCATATGAAGTAGCTTTGAATTCTCAAAACCCTTCAACCTTTATGGGTATAATCACTGTTCATGACTAAGTAGGGTACCATAACTTCATCCTATTGAAAGGCCCAAATTGTTTCACATATTACAGAAAAGAAAAGGAAAAAAAAGCAAAGAGAATTGACTTATCTGCAGAGAAGCTTTGTGAAAGACAGCTAATAACAATTATTGTTCAGCCTTATTTAACAAATATGAAGAAAAATGCAGGAGGAAGCCTAAGCCTTCCTGGAAAGCAGCATTTTGGAATTATCTCTTGCATGAACTTAAAGTGCCTTCTGCAGATGAGGTCTTACCAGAAAGAATGGAAAAATAGGATTAAGGGAAAAGAAGAGGTAGCAAATATGGTGAAGGAAAAGAAATAGGCATTTGGGGTAGATGAAAGCTAATATAAAATTTCTCAAATCCATTTCTCCATGGGTTAGTCATGGTACAACTTGCAAATAGTGGATTAACAATCTGTCGGGCTCCGTGTGCAATGGTACCTGCCAGCAGTACCTCGGATCCTGATCCCAGTCCCTGACGGAAAGATATAGTAGTGACCCACAGCAGTTACATTGTAAATGCTGGCTGGGAGCCAACGGCTGTGTGGGGGAAACCCTGGATGATGTTATCACAACCTGCTGAGGATTCCTAAGTCGCTGCTCAGTGTCTGTGCTGGCCCCTGGGGGCGGGGGGGAATGGGAATTCCTTTCTGTATAATGTGGGGTGGAAACAGGGTTTAGATGGGGATCAGTATTAGGTAGGGATAAGAGCGAATTAGTATGTGGGGTGCAGAATAAACTATGGCTAGCCATATTAGGAGGGGGTAATTGGGAATTTAGCATAGGGTGGAGATAGCTGCGATTAGGTGGGTGGGGCAGTGATACAAAGAGTGCTGGAAGGCAAATGCTCCTAGCATTAACTTGGATCGGACTTTAACCGTTCCTGCAGGATAGGATGTGCATAGATCAATCAAACTACTTCAAACCTTGATGTTTGTCAGCTCATCTGTTCTGACTACAATCATCCATACCTCTGGCTGAGACAATCTTTTGTGATAGACTCTGAGCACATGGAAAAAATTAATTTGGATTGTTCCTTCTAAGACAATAGGCAGTTGATGTAATAACAATAATTTAATAATGTACTAAACTGGTAGGTCACCCAACACCCAATGACTCTGGGCAGCTCACAACAATCAAAACAAAGAATTGTAACATAATCAATAAAATGAATAGAGATAGCAAGAACAACAAGATGGAATGAAGCAAGGGGTCTCACTCTCCCTTGCTAAAGGCCTAGGTGAAAATTCAGTTTTCCACCTCTATTAAACAACATCAAAGGGCTAGCTACTCCTCAAGGAAACCTCATTCCTCAGAGGATACGGGCTACTATAGAGAAGTTGTGCTCCCAGGGTCCTAATAAATGGTATTGTTCAATTCAAGGAACCCAGTCCTGTAAGATAAATTCAGCCAGAAAGATACTTTGCAAGACAGGCAATCCATCAAGTAACCAAGCCCAATGCAAAAAGCAAGAAGCAAAGTCGGCAGAAATGTACAGAAATGTCCAAGCAGAAATATCATGGCAGGAAAACGCAGCAATAGAAATCTTGATTTGTCATTGTTTTGTGATTTTCATTTATCTAAGATGTGCAAAATATCTGTGCAAGCATTCATTCATTCAAACATGTATTTGCCTTATAAATATGTTGTTTATAAGGCAAATACATTGCAGAAATGTTCTCACAAATAAAATCAATATTGTTACAGAATAAGATAAGATAAGATAAATATTTATTATATAATGCTCCTCTCCCGAAGGACTCGGAGCGGTGTACAGCCATCCAATTAAAATAACATTGAAATATACAAAATTAAAACTGAATTAAATAACCTGGCTGTAATAACAGGTTAAAACCCCCACTATAAACCTTAAAATTAAAATACCCCAAGCCTCTGATCGCCACTAAAGACCCCCAATTTAAAACCCCAATCTAAATCTAAAATCAGCTCAAGCCGGCCTGGTCAAAGAGCCAGGTTTTCAAGGCACACCTGAAGGTCCCCAGGTCCGTGGCTGTACGCAACTCCAGAGGCAATCCATTCCAGAGGGCGGATGCCCCCACAGAGAAGGCCCTATTCCTCGGGGTCACCAGCCGGCACATAGATGTCAATGGGACCCGCAAGAGACCCTCCCTGTGAGAGCGCACTGGTCGGTGAGAGGAAACTGGCAGAATGCGGTCTTGTAAATATCCTGGTCCGATGCCATGGAGCGCTTTAAAAGTTAACACTAAGATCTTAAAGCGCACCTGGAAGGCCACCGGCAACCAATGCAGCTCGCACAGGAGGGGCATCACATGAGAGAACCTTGACGCCCCCATAACCACCCGCGCAGCCGCATTCTGTACCAGTTGAAGCCTCCGGATGCTTCCACTCAGGAGCCCCATGTAGAGGGCGTTACAATAGTCCAGTACATTGTTTCCCTTTATTTAGAAAAAAAAAACAATTTGTTTCCTGAGATAGGCAGTTTTACATTGCTACAAGTAAAACTATGACTGAAGAAACAGAAAAGGCAATAAAAAGGTGATGTTATTTACTGGCACTCTAAAATTAGAAAAAGTTATATAAAGCACATAAAGCTTGTGTATTAAGACTCTCTGTTCCCTGCTTCCTTCTCTTTCCTGAAAGAAACAGAAAAAATAATTAAGCATTATCCAAGAATTGAAGACAATGAAAGAATACCTTACAATTAGGCTTATTTTGAATTATATAATTGGTTGGGCTCTAAATTATCTATATCTATCTATCTATTATGTACCTATCATCTAGCTAGTTATCATCCATCTATCTTATCTACCATTGAAGCTTTAAGATACTATACTATCCCATTATACAAACAATATTAAGCAAGCAGTCTAAATAAAGGAACAAACTAATAAATATTTAAAGCTAAGAGGCCTAAAACTTTGGGTGTAGTCACAGAAGTTTTCCAAATGTGTACACATGCACAAACACATACACTTTACCAGGGGTGGACTGCTGGGGGGAGGGGGGTTAAGGGATTCAGGAGAGCCCTAGCTAAGGTTCTGTGCAATTTGGAGAAACCCCTGAATCCCACTCCTGGCTGGCCCCAGCCATCCCTTCCCTCCCCTCTCGGAGTCCCCACGTGGCTTGTTTTGGATGCAGGTAAGTGCAGAGTGCATATGGAGGCTGGGGGCGGGCAAAAAAATGAGCGTCCCTGATATTCAGGCTTCTAGGGAGCCTCCAGAGCCAGGGGAGGCCATTTTCGTTCTCCCAGAGGCTTCGGGTAGAGCAAAAATGCCCCCCCCGCATGGTACAAGAGGCTGACTAGGCCATGCCCACCATGGTCACACCCACCCAGCAACCGGGCAGAGAATCCTTTACTAAAATTTTTGAAGCCCACCTCTGAGTCTTTACCCTTAAGAAATATCTTTCAAATCAAATATTTTTATTTATTTTCCTTCTTTAATGTGATAAAAAAATGGAAATCAATTAAGTTTTTTTAAAAAAACTTGGGTCACAAGATAACTTGTTTGTTGAATTAGTTTAAATCCTTTCAAAGTTTTTATTTAGTCATTTGCATCTGATTTTTCAATGGACAACAGTTCACAAAGACTACTGATGTCAGAAATTTGAGTTCTTATAACTTATGATCACATCTATTCATCCAGTCTTTCGCTGCTTCTAACACATTCAGTTTTTTCAAGCATCAATGTACTCTCCAAAGACTGTTGTTTATGCATTATGAGTTCAAAATATCTAAAATTTAACTTCATTGTTAGAGAGAGCTCCTAGTCTCAGTTTTACTTCATTATTAAAGTATTTGTTGTTGTTACCAGAGGTATTTTCCAATACCACAATTCAAAAGCAAAGATTTTCTGCATTCATTCATTTGATGTCCCCAGCTTTCACACTCATACATTACAATTAAGGTCTCTGTCCTTTACAACATGTACCTTTGAAGTCTTTATACTTAAATATTTTCTTAGGTTTGTCATAGTCATTCTCCTAAGCAAAAGATAACTCTTTATTTCATGGTTGCAGTCAGCATTCCTGTGGAATTTTGAACATAGAAATATCTACTATTGTAACTTGTAAGGTTTTGTTTCATATTATGTTAAATAACTTCTTTGCAGAGGTAAAGATTTTCCCTTGTTTTAATATTGAACCAGAAGGGAGGCAGATTGTTTGCCTCAGTAAAGTCCACCCAGTTATGAGGGAGAATTCCCACCCCACACCATAGTGCCATCAAACAACTGATCAATTGCACTAGAAAAAGCAGTAAATAAATTGATTTTTTAAAATTTCCTCTCAGCAATTTGGTAGGGAATGTCTCTTTTTGAAATCCTTCTGGATGAGTTAACCTCCCTTCACTAAATGTTTCAGGCCCAGGAAAAGCAATTCCAAATCTTTAAGATATTGGTAAAGCTAATATTACCCACAGATTCATGAATATCTTCCTTTTGGTAATATAATGATTATATGAAAACAATATCAAAATTGAACATTGAAAACTAATGTTGCCCACTCTCTTTTCTATTATGGCAATTCTATTCTATTACAATATATTTGATTAACAGTAAGACCAATTTCAGATTTCTTGAGTGGTTCAGAGGATGGTCTCTTGATGACTTCTTTTTAAAATAAAATAATGGCTTTGATTAGTGTTGAATACTTTTGATATTAGCCATAGGGCTGACACACAGAAGCATACACACACACACACACACACACACACACACATACACATGTATATGTATATATGTATGTGAGTATGTGTGTGTGTGTCTATATATATATATATATATATATATATATATATATATATATATGTAAGGTTTTGAGCTGATAATTTTAAATAATAAATAAGGGAGACTAGGATAGATCTATTTCGAGCTAGTTAGCTCTCTTCAGCTAGCCATACCCTTACTGGGATTCGAACCAGGGAAGTATTACATGTGAGGCAGTTGTAATTGCCAATACACCACCTGGCTCTATCCTCTTCAGCTGAGGCAGGGGAATAAGTATATACTTTGTATTACAACACCCTGTTAAGCCCCAATTAAGGGAGAAAGCATACTGCTTTCTTTGCTGTCTTTCGGCTCATCACCAGAGACCATACCGACAGAAAGCTATTGTTTCGTTGTCTTTTCATTACATGTGTGTAAGGTTTTGAGCTGATAATTTTAAATAATAAATAAGGGAGACTAGGATAGATCTATTTCGAGCTAGTTAGCTCTCTTAATACAAAGTATATATATATATATATATGTGGATCTTTGGTTCTTCGGGTTTTCTCCGCGTAGAGTTGGAAATCTAGGCGACGTTTCGATGAAGTCTCATTCATCATCTTCAGGCTTGTGTCTTCGGCCTTGTGCTTCTCAGAGTGTGCTTCTCAGAGAATCACTCAGAGAATCACTCTGAGAAGCACAAGGCGAAGACACAAGCCTGAAGATGATGAATGAGACTTCATCGAAACGTCGCCTAGATATTTCCCAACTCTACGCGGGAGAAAACCCGAAGAACCAAAGATCCAATACAAATACCCGCGAAAATCTCCGAAAACATATATATATATATATATATATATATTATATATATACTATATATATATATATATAATATATATACAAAGTATATATATATATATATATATATATATATATATATATTATATATATATATATAGATATATATATATATATTAAATGAGTATTATACTTGTTATTAAACAACACCCTGTTAACGCCCCATGAAGGGATAAGCATACTGCCTTTCTTTTCTGTCTTTCGGCTCAGCACCAAGCCCATACTGCAGACCGCTCTTTGTTTCGTTGCCTTTTGTTTTACATTTGTGTAAGGTTTTTTTAAGCTGATAATTTTAAATAATAAATAAGGGAGACTAGTATAGATCTATTTCGAGCTAGTTAGCTCTCTTCAGCTAGCCATACCCTTACTGGGATTCGAACCAGGGAAGTATTACATGTGAGGCAGTTGTAATTGCCATCTACACCACTGGCTCTCTCCTTATCAGCTCAGGCAGGGGAATAAGTATATACTTTGTATTACAACACCCTGTTAAGCCCCAATTAAGGGAGAAAGCATACTGCTTTCTTTTCTGTCTTTCGGCTCATCACCAGAGACCATACCGACAGAAAGCTATTTGTTTCGTTGCCTTTTGTTTACATGTGTGTAAGGTTTTTAAGCTGATAATTTTAAATAATAAATAAGGGAGACTAGTATAGATCTATTTCGAGCTAGTTAGCTCTCTTCAGCTAGCCATACCCTTACTGGGATTCGAACCAGGGAAGTATTACATGTGAGGCAGTTGTAATTGCCACTACACCACTGGCTCTCTCCTTATCAGCTCAGGCAGGGGAATAAGTATATACTTTGTATTACAACACCCTGTTAAGCCCCAATTAAGGGAGAAAGCATACTGCTTTCTTTTCTGTCTTTCGGCTCATCACCAGAGACCATACCGACAGAAAGCTATTTGTTTCGTTGCCTTTTGTTTACATGTGTGTAAGGTTTTTAAGCTGATAATTTTAAATAATAAATAAGGGAGACTAGTATAGATCTATTTCGAGCTAGTTAGCTCTCTTCAGCTAGCCATACCCTTACTGGGATTCGAACCAGGGAAGTATTACATGTGAGGCAGTTGTAATTGCCTCTACACCACTGGCTCTCTCCTTATCAGCTCAGGCAGGGGAATAAGTATATACTTTGTATTACAACACCCTGTTAAGCCCCAATTAAGGGAGAAAGCATACTGCTTTCTTTTCTGTCTTTCGGCTCATCACCAGAGACCATACCGACAGAAAGCTATTTGTTTCGTTGCCTTTTGTTTACATGTGTGTAAGGTTTTTAAGCTGATAATTTTTAAATAATAAATAAGGGAGACTAGTATAGATCTATTTCGAGCTAGTTAGCTCTCTTCAGCTAGCCATACCCTTACTGGGATTCGAACCAGGGAAGTATTACATGTGAGGCAGTTGTAATTGCCTCTACACCACTGGCTCTCTCCTTATCAGCTCAGGCAGGGGAATAAGTATATACTTTGTATTACAACACCCTGTTAAGCCCCAATTAAGGGAGAAAGCATACTGCTTTCTTTTCTGTCTTTCGGCTCATCACCAGAGACCATACCGACAGAAAGCTATTTGTTTCGTTGCCTTTTGTTTACATGTGTGTAAGGTTTTTAAGCTGATAATTTTAAATAATAAATAAGGGAGACTAGTATAGATCTATTTCGAGCTAGTTAGCTCTCTTCAGCTAGCCATACCCTTACTGGGATTCGAACCAGGGAAGTATTACATGTGAGGCAGTTGTAATTGCCTCTACACCACTGGCTCTCTCCTTATCAGCTCAGGCAGGGGAATAAGTATATACTTTGTATTACAACACCCTGTTAAGCCCCAATTAAGGGAGAAAGCATACTGCTTTCTTTTCTGTCTTTCGGCTCATCACCAGAGACCATACCGACAGAAAGCTATTTGTTTCGTTGCCTTTTGTTTACATGTGTGTAAGGTTTTTAAGCTGATAATTTTAAATAATAAATAAGGGAGACTAGTATAGATCTATTTCGAGCTAGTTAGCTCTCTTCAGCTAGCCATACCCTTACTGGGATTCGAACCAGGGAAGTATTACATGTGAGGCAGTTGTAATTGCCTCTACACCACTGGCTCTCTCCTTATCAGCTCAGGCAGGGGAATAAGTATATACTTTGTATTACAACACCCTGTTAAGCCCCAATTAAGGGAGAAAGCATACTGCTTTCTTTTCTGTCTTTCGGCTCATCACCAGAGACCATACCGACAGAAAGCTATTTGTTTCGTTGCCTTTTGTTTACATGTGTGTAAGGTTTTTAAGCTGATAATTTTAAATAATAAATAAGGGAGACTAGTATAGATCTATTTCGAGCTAGTTAGCTCTCTTCAGCTAGCCATACCCTTACTGGGATTCGAACCAGGGAAGTATTACATGTGAGGCAGTTGTAATTGCCTCTACACCACTGGCTCTCTCCTTATCAGCTCAGGCAGGGGAATAAGTATATACTTTGTATTACAACACCCTGTTAAGCCCCAATTAAGGGAGAAAGCATACTGCTTTCTTTTCTGTCTTTCGGCTCATCACCAGAGACCATACCGACAGAAAGCTATTTGTTTCGTTGCCTTTTGTTTACATGTGTGTAAGGTTTTTAAGCTGATAATTTTAAATAATAAATAAGGGAGACTAGTATAGATCTATTTCGAGCTAGTTAGCTCTCTTCAGCTAGCCATACCCTTACTGGGATTCGAACCAGGGAAGTATTACATGTGAGGCAGTTGTAATTGCCTCTACACCACTGGCTCTCTCCTTATCAGCTCAGGCAGGGGAATAAGTATATACTTTGTATTACAACACCCTGTTAAGCCCCAATTAAGGGAGAAAGCATACTGCTTTCTTTTCTGTCTTTCGGCTCATCACCAGAGACCATACCGACAGAAAGCTATTTGTTTCGTTGCCTTTTGTTTACATGTGTGTAAGGTTTTTAAGCTGATAATTTTTAAATAATAAATAAGGGAGACTAGTATAGATCTATTTCGAGCTAGTTAGCTCTCTTCAGCTAGCCATACCCTTACTGGGATTCGAACCAGGGAAGTATTACATGTGAGGCAGTTGTAATTGCCTCTACACCACTGGCTCTCTCCTTATCAGCTCAGGCAGGGGAATAAGTATATACTTTGTATTACAACACCCTGTTAAGCCCCAATTAAGGGAGAAAGCATACTGCTTTCTTTTCTGTCTTTCGGCTCATCACCAGAGACCATACCGACAGAAAGCTATTTGTTTCGTTGCCTTTTGTTTACATGTGTGTAAGGTTTTTAAGCTGATAATTTTAAATAATAAATAAGGGAGACTAGTATAGATCTATTTCGAGCTAGTTAGCTCTCTTCAGCTAGCCATACCCTTACTGGGATTCGAACCAGGGAAGTATTACATGTGAGGCAGTTGTAATTGCCTCTACACCACTGGCTCTCTCCTTATCAGCTCAGGCAGGGGAATAAGTATATACTTTGTATTACAACTTCACAGGGTGTTGTAATACAAGTATATACTTAGTCCCCTGGCCTGAGCCTGATAAGGAGAGAGCCAGTGGTGGTAGAGGGCAATTACAACTCCTCACATGTAATACGTCCTGGTTCGAATCCCAGTAAGGGTAAGGGTAGCTGAAGAGAGCTAACTAGCTCGAAATAGATCTATACTAGTCGCCCTTATTTATTATTTAAAATTAGCAGCTTAAAACCTTACACACATGTAAACAAAAGGCAACGAAACAAATAGCTTTTCTGTCGTATGGTCTCTGGTGATGAGCCGAAAGACAGAAAAGAAAGCAGTATGCTTTCTCCCTTAATTGGGGCTTAACAGGGTGTTGTAATACAAAGTATATACTTATTCCCCTGCCTGAGCTGATAAGGAGAGAGCCAGTGGTGTAGAGGCAATTACAACTGCCTCACATGTAATACTTCCCTGGTTCGAATCCCAGTAAGGGTATGGCTAGCTGAAGAGAGCTAACTAGCTCGAAATAGATCTATACTAGTCTCCCTTATTTATTATTTAAAAATTATCAGCTTAAAAACCTTACACACATGTAAACAAAAGGCAACGAAACAAATAGCTTTCTGTCGGTATGGTCTCTGGTGATGAGCCGAAAGACAGAAAAGAAAGCAGTATGCTTTCTCCCTTAATTGGGGCTTAACAGGGTGTTGTAATACAAAGTATATACTTATTCCCCTGCCTGAGCTGATAAGGAGAGAGCCAGTGGTGTAGAGGCAATTACAACTGCCTCACATGTAATACTTCCCTGGTTCGAATCCCAGTAAGGGTATGGCTAGCTGAAGAGAGCTAACTAGCTCGAAATAGATCTATACTAGTCTCCCTTATTTATTATTTAAAAATTATCAGCTTAAAAACCTTACACACATGTAAACAAAAGGCAACGAAACAAATAGCTTTCTGTCGGTATGGTCTCTGGTGATGAGCCGAAAGACAGAAAAGAAAGCAGTATGCTTTCTCCCTTAATTGGGGCTTAACAGGGTGTTGTAATACAAAGTATATACTTATTCCCCTGCCTGAGCTGATAAGGAGAGAGCCAGTGGTGTAGAGGCAATTACAACTGCCTCACATGTAATACTTCCCTGGTTCGAATCCCAGTAAGGGTATGGCTAGCTGAAGAGAGCTAACTAGCTCGAAATAGATCTATACTAGTCTCCCTTATTTATTATTTAAAAATTATCAGCTTAAAAACCTTACACACATGTAAACAAAAGGCAACGAAACAAATAGCTTTCTGTCGGTATGGTCTCTGGTGATGAGCCGAAAGACAGAAAAGAAAGCAGTATGCTTTCTCCCTTAATTGGGGCTTAACAGGGTGTTGTAATACAAAGTATATACTTATTCCCCTGCCTGAGCTGATAAGGAGAGAGCCAGTGGTGTAGAGGCAATTACAACTGCCTCACATGTAATACTTCCCTGGTTCGAATCCCAGTAAGGGTATGGCTAGCTGAAGAGAGCTAACTAGCTCGAAATAGATCTATACTAGTCTCCCTTATTTATTATTTAAAATTATCAGCTTAAAAACCTTACACACATGTAAACAAAAGGCAACGAAACAAATAGCTTTCTGTCGGTATGGTCTCTGGTGATGAGCCGAAAGACAGAAAAGAAAGCAGTATGCTTTCTCCCTTAATTGGGGCTTAACAGGGTGTTGTAATACAAAGTATATACTTATTCCCCTGCCTGAGCTGATAAGGAGAGAGCCAGTGGTGTAGAGGCAATTACAACTGCCTCACATGTAATACTTCCCTGGTTCGAATCCCAGTAAGGGTATGGCTAGCTGAAGAGAGCTAACTAGCTCGAAATAGATCTATACTAGTCTCCCTTATTTATTATTTAAAAATTATCAGCTTAAAAACCTTACACACATGTAAACAAAAGGCAACGAAACAAATAGCTTTCTGTCGGTATGGTCTCTGGTGATGAGCCGAAAGACAGAAAAGAAAGCAGTATGCTTTCTCCCTTAATTGGGGCTTAACAGGGTGTTGTAATACAAAGTATATACTTATTCCCCTGCCTGAGCTGATAAGGAGAGAGCCAGTGGTGTAGAGGCAATTACAACTGCCTCACATGTAATACTTCCCTGGTTCGAATCCCAGTAAGGGTATGGCTAGCTGAAGAGAGCTAACTAGCTCGAAATAGATCTATACTAGTCTCCCTTATTTATTATTTAAAATTATCAGCTTAAAAACCTTACACACATGTAAACAAAAGGCAACGAAACAAATAGCTTTCTGTCGGTATGGTCTCTGGTGATGAGCCGAAAGACAGAAAAGAAAGCAGTATGCTTTCTCCCTTAATTGGGGCTTAACAGGGTGTTGTAATACAAAGTATATACTTATTCCCCTGCCTGAGCTGATAAGGAGAGAGCCAGTGGTGTAGAGGCAATTACAACTGCCTCACATGTAATACTTCCCTGGTTCGAATCCCAGTAAGGGTATGGCTAGCTGAAGAGAGCTAACTAGCTCGAAATAGATCTATACTAGTCTCCCTTATTTATTATTTAAAATTATCAGCTTAAAAACCTTACACACATGTAAACAAAAGGCAACGAAACAAATAGCTTTCTGTCGGTATGGTCTCTGGTGATGAGCCGAAAGACAGAAAAGAAAGCAGTATGCTTTCTCCCTTAATTGGGGCTTAACAGGGTGTTGTAATACAAAGTATATACTTATTCCCCTGCCTGAGCTGATAAGGAGAGAGCCAGTGGTGTAGAGGCAATTACAACTGCCTCACATGTAATACTTCCCTGGTTCGAATCCCAGTAAGGGTATGGCTAGCTGAAGAGAGCTAACTAGCTCGAAATAGATCTATACTAGTCTCCCTTATTTATTATTTAAAATTATCAGCTTAAAAAACCTTACACTGAGCAGGCATCATAACATAAGGGAGAATAGCTTTAAATGTGTGTAAGGTTTTTTTTTTTTTTAATATACGTTAATACATATGGTCTTCCATTCTCAGGGTTGAATAAGTATATCACTTTGTATTAAACACCCTTTAAGCCCCAATTAAGGAGAAAGCCTACTGCTTTCTTTTCTCTTTCGGCTCATCACCAGAGACCATACTGACGAAAGCTATTTGTTTCGTTGCCTTTAGTTACAGTGTGAAGGTTTTTTTTTTTTTTTTAAGCTGATGATTTTTAAATAATAAATAAGGGGACTAGTATAGATCTATTTCAAGCTGTTAGCTCTCTTCAGCTAGCCATACCCTTACTGGGATTCGAACCAGGGAATATTACATGTGAGGCTTGTAATTGCCCTACACCCTGGTTCTCTCCTTATCAGCTCAGGCAAGGGATGTATACTTTTGTATTACACACCCTGTTAAGCCCCATTAAGGGAGAAAGCTACTGCTTTCTTTTCTGTCTTTCGGCTCATCACCAGAGACCATACTGACAGAAAGCTATTTGTTTTCGTTGCCTTTTGTTTACATGTGTGTAAGGTTTTTTAAGCTGATAATTTTTAAATAATAAATAAGGGAGACTAGTATAGATCTATTTCGAGCTAGTTAGCTCTCTTCAGCTAGCCATACCCTTACTGGGATTCGAACCAGGAAGTATTACATGTAAGGCAGTTGTAATTGCCTCTACACCACTGGCTCTCTCCTTATCAGCTCAGGCAGGGGAATAAGTATATACTTTGTATTACAACACCCTGTTAAGCCCCAATTAAGGGAGAAAGCATACTGCTTTCTTTTCTGTCTTTCGGCTCATCACCAGAGACCATACTGACAGAAAGCTATTTGTTTCGTTGCCTTTTGTTTACATGTGTGTAAGGTTTTTTTAAGCTGATAATTTTTAAATAATAAATAAGGGAGACTAGTATAGATCTATTTCGAGCTAGTTAGCTCTCTTCAGCTAGCCATACCCTTACTGGGATTCGAACCAGGGAAGTATTACATGTAAGGCAGTTGTAATTGCCTCTACACCACTGGCTCTCTCCTTATCAGCTCAGGCAGGGGAATAAGTATATACTTTGTATTACAACACCCTGTTAAGCCCCAATTAAGGGAGAAAGCATACTGCTTTCTTTTCTGTCTTTCGGCTCATCACCAGAGACCATACCTGACAGAAAGCTATTTGTTTCGTTGCCTTTTGTTTACATGTGTGTAAGGTTTTTAAGCTGATAATTTTTAAATAATAAATAAGGGAGACTAGTATAGATCTATTTCGAGCTAGTTAGCTCTCTTCAGCTAGCCATACCCTTACTGGGATTCGAACCAGGGAAGTATTACATGTGAGGCAGTTGTAATTGCCTCTACACCACTGGCCTCTCTCCTTATCAGCTCAGGCAGGGGAATAAGTATATACTTTGTATTACAGTATGGTCAATTAAGGGAGAAAGCATACTGCTTTCTTTCGTCTTTCGCTCATCCAAGACAGAAAGAAAGCAGTATGCTTTCTCTGCCTTTAGTTTAATTGGGGCTTAACTGTGTTTAAATAATAAAAGTATAATCTATTTCCAGCTAGTTATCTCTTCAGCTGCCTGAGCTTACTGGGATTCGAACCAGGGATTACATGTAGGCAATTACACCTGCTCATATATACTTCCCTGGTTCGAATCCCAGTAAGGGTACTGCTTCCTTTTCTGTCCTTCGGCTAGCTGAAGAGAGCTAACTAGCTGAAATAGATCTAGGTATCGTTGCCTTATTTATTATTTAAAATCATCAGCTTAAAGGGAAAAAAAAAACCTCGCTTACCCACTGTAAACTAAACGGCACGAAACATATATAGCTTTCTGTCAGTATGGTCTCTGGTGATGAGCCGAAAGACAGAAAAGAAAGCAGTATGCTTTCTCCCTTAATTGGGGCTTAACAGGGTGTTGTAATACAAAGTATATACTTATTCCCCTGCCTGAGCTGATAAGGAGAGACCAGTGTGTAGTGGCAATTACAACTGCCTCACATGTATACTTCCCTGGTTCGAATCCCCAGTAAGGGTATGGCTAGCTGAAGAGAGCTAACTAGCTTGAAATAGATCTATACTAGTCTCCCTTATTTTTTATTTAAAATCATCAGCTTAAAAAAAAAAAAACCTTACACACATGTAAACTAAAGGCAACGAAACAAATAGCTTTCTGTCAGTATGGTCTTGGTGATGAGCCGAAAGACAGAAAGAAAGCAGTATGCTTTCTCCCTTAATTGGGGCTTAACAGGGTTTGTAATACAAAGTATATACTTATTCCCCTGCCTGAGCTGATACGGAGAGAACCAGTGGTGTAGTTGGCAATTACAACTGCCTCACATGTAATACTTCCCTGGTTCGAATCCCAGTAAGGGTATGGCTAGCTGCTTAAAAAAAAAAAAACCTTTACACAAGAGAGCTAACTAGCAGGGTGTTGTTGAAATAGATTATACTAGTCACTCCCTTATTTTACTTGATAGTTAAATCATCAGCTTAAAAAAAAAAAAAAAACCTTACACTATATATATATATATATATATATATAATATATATATATATATATATATTATATATATATATATATATATAATATATATATATATATATATAGTAGGTTATCAACCTAACACACATTAGAAGACACCTAAAAAGTAACTTCATAATCATGACCATATTTTCTGGGTGTATTTTTAAAGCCAAATGTTTATTTCCTATAGTAATATCTGTTATCTCTTTTCTTTTTCTGTCTCTGAAATTTTAGCTTAAGAATTTTTGAGATGGAACTTATTATTACCTTTACTGTAGAATACATGTGTACAATGAGATTGGCTGAGCCTCCCTTCGTGCATCCCCCAACACAACTCAGTGAGGACAGAAGTCTCTAACCCAGTCCCATCTTATTACATATGTGACCTTGTTGCACAACGCGCCGGCCCTACAAGCCTATCATACTATGTTGAGATGAAATTATTTTCTGTTCAGAAGTCTGACAGCACACAGGTAGAAATTGTTCTTCAGCCTGTTGGTGCAGCTGGCTATGCTTCTATATTTCCTACCCAATGGTAGGAGAGTGAAGAAGTGCTGACCAGGATGTGAGTTGTCCCTAAGAATTTTCCTCACTCTTCTAAGGCAGCAAGCCATAGCGATTCATCTAGTAGTATCAGGGAACAGCCCCATGATGTTTTCTGCTATGTTCACCATCCTATATAATGTCTTTCTATCCACGGCTGTCAAGCCAGCATACCACACCGTAATGCAATATGTGAGGACGCTTTCTTCTATTGTAGACTGGTAAAAGGATTGTCATCACTGGATACAGTGGCTGTTAGTAAAAACTAAGTTTCCTAATGCACACATCAACAAAAAACTAAAGTTTAAGAGACAGACACCACACTATCAGGAAATAAACATTTGGCTTCAAAAATACAACCAGAAAATATGGTCAGGATTACTTTCTTGAAATAAAACCATGAGAATCTATTTTTTTCCCATCATCTTACTGAGATGTAAAAAGGACATTATGGTAATTTGATGCACCAATAGCAAACATTATTGCATTACTGCAATCAAGTAATACTGCATCAAGTAATACTGCAATGCAGCAAGAAAGAAAACAATGTGTAATTCCAACATGTGTGTCATGTGTCTGAATTTGAGAGAGGATACTTCTCTGATAGACTATATATTTAATTAGTAAAAAGTCCAAAGGTCCTCAATCTGTCCTCTCAATATAAGGTTAGTGAAATGTTTGAACTTTGTTCTTTGTAAATGTAAAGTATAAATTATGATTGAATGGTCTAATCAGGTAACCGATTGCTGTCTGAAATACAGTACTATTCATATACATTATTTCATATTTACATACACTGTAGTTTGCAATAATCTCTTGAATGTGTAAGTTAAATCTATTGAAAAATATGCATTCAAACTTACTGCGGGAAGGCTGCAGCAAGCAACCTTATACTGTACAAAGCATATATTTCAATGAAGTAGCAACTGACTTAGCTTTTAACAGGAAATAATAATTCCCCTTCCAAATAGAACTAATCACCAACTTATTGTCTCTGGCAAAAAACATGTTTTGTAGGTAAAAGACATTTGTATGCATGCTCACATTTAGCATGCTGATTAAAGTTTATTGCAGGATGTTTGAAGGGTTTTCCTGATAGCAATTAAAGAATAGCTTCGTTTTTATTATTTATTTCAGTTTAGTTTATAGATCTTGGATATATCCTTTGTGGACAGTACAATAACCTGGTCTGAATTTCAAAAGTTGTAGGTGTTCCACCACTGGAAGCTTTAAAGAGATTGGACAGCCACTTGTTTGGAAGAGTCTCCTGCTTCAGCAGAGGATTGGATTATTTATTTTATTTGGTTTGTCAATTTCTTACAAGATAATAGGCATAAGTAAAAACATAAAATATATTATAAAATATATATATAAAATATAAGTAAAAACTAGATAGAAGCCCTCAAAGGTTCCTTCCAATTCTGTTCTGTTAGTCCTTCGTTTTTTTTTCAGCTTCCACTGTTGGTTAGATGCTGCCACCTACCTGGGGAACACAAAGTGAATGGGAGAGGAGGAATAGAACTCAGCTAGTGGAATCAGAATGCAGAAATCTTATAACCCAAAGGCACCCATTCACCGATCCCGCCTTAAAAAAAATAACAGATAAAATGACATGGATGCGGTTTCAATTTCACACGGCACGGCAGGATTTAAACTACAATGTTTCTGCTTAATAGTACATTTTACTATTACTATTACTTACTAAGCCCGGATGGGAGGATTACTTTTGTTTAAACGCACCCTAGGTTTGAACTACGTCGCTGGCGGTGAACGATCAAGTAGCGAATAAGTAACCCGCCACTTTCGCAGGGCAAGATATACAACAATGCGCCCTGCGAGATCTCTCTCGCCACAATAACGCCTCCTTCTTCACATGCTCTCCGCGTCTTTTCCTCCGATTGGTCAGCCTTCTTCCCTTCTTCCGCAAAACGGGCTGCGGTCATTGGAAGGCTGTCAGAACGTTTGAGCCGTCATCGCCGCGCTCCGGCGGCCGCCCGATCGTAACCACGGCAGGGCGGCGTAAGGTATCAATCTCGGAGCGGCGACCAATAAAGGGGCGGCTCTCCCCGAAAGCCGAATGGTTGATGTGGCTGGCTCAGCCAATGGGAGCGACGATAGCCTGCTCGTGCTGCTTTCGCGGCAAAAAGGATTTGGCGCGCAAACGTGTGCGAGGCCGGGACCAGCTGGAACAATAACAGTGCCTGAGTTGAGCGCGAGCGGATCGGCTGAGCTCGCTGGTGGAAAAGACGGGCGGGAAAAAGCTTCAGTTGGATTTCGGCCGGGGCGGGGAGAACCTCGGAGAACCCGACTGGAACAAGGCTGGGCAGCTGGGAAGATCGGCACTGGCCCGAAGAGCGTGGATGGAAGCGTGCCCTGCGATGTGCTAGCTGTCTGTAACCCCCCCACCCCCGTCCCCTTCCCCTTCCCTCCCGAGCGGCGCCCAGACAGGACTCGCCGATGTCCTGCACAGCCGCCCTGGTGCTCTCCCTCCTCGCGCTCCTCGCCGTTCCACGTACGGCCTTGGCTGGACAAGCCATTTCCCGGGCCTCTGTTCTTAAAAAGAGGATGGGCGTGTTCCATCCTACAGCCTCTGCCATCCCGGTGTCTCCCTCCACCGCAGCGGCCGGGACGATGGCATTAGTCCGCTGAGCGACTTTGATTCCGGGTGGAGGGCTCAAGACAGGGGGGGTAGTTTTGATTTCCTGCGGTGTGTGGAGATGAGGGGCCACTGGGGCTCCCTCCCCCCGCCCTGCCTTCTTCCCAAGTTCTCGGCATGTGAGTCCCAGCGCTTTGTGCCATGTCTCTGGAAGGGCTGGAAGTAACTCAGATGTGGCAGACCTGGAAGCCTTGCCTGAGGGGAGCGGAGGCCATCCATGTGATGGAACAGCAGATCGTGATCATTTCCACTCCAGACCAGCTCCCCGCGTCCGAAGGGAGACAACGACAACCGAGCTGCTGCTCTTTGCCACTCCACAGCCCGCCAGATTGGAGACCGTAACGCAGAGGCCTGCTCTGGAACGGCCACCGGTAATGCCACCAGCGTTTTTCCTGTAGCTGCCTTCCAGGAAACTAGGCGTTTTGCCAGCGGCGAAACGTGCTGCTAAATGTGCAAAGTGTGTCACGCGTGTAGCATTAATGCATTAGCGTGTTCATGATTGTGTGCTGTGAATGGTATTGGGGGGGGGGGTGTTCTTTTCATGCTAGCCAAATAATGTGTAGCCATTTGTTTAGCGCTGGTGGGACCTGATTCTGGAGCATTCTCCAGCAAGCTGCAGGAGTGCTGTGGCGGTGCTGGGTGCAGAAATATATAAATTATTCTATCGGGACAGTAAAAACTGCGTTGGACTAGAATAATGGACAGTCGTGATAAAATGAGGTTGTGATTATTTTAAACCCTATAGTAAGAATTCAGTGGTTACCTTATTGTCTCTTACTTTGTATAAGATTCAGCTTACTTCTATTTGAATCTGAGCAATGAGGGCCATTATATTAGGGAGGACCTCTTTCTGAGTTTCAAAGTTAGAAAATAGCAGGATATGCTAGCAGTTGTATCTCTGAGCTGATATAATTGTTTTTAAAAACATGCATGCCTTTGTCAAGACTTTCTGGACGACTATAATTATAGGAGAGTTTTCAAACTTGTGACTGAAATAGTGCTGCTTAAACGTGGCATATGCAGCAAACTTGCGGGAAGGGCAGAGTGCTCATGAAAACATGCAAAGAAATGATTAACTAAAAGGCCTAGGCCTCAAAATGTGAAATTGTAGAACTTAATCCTGCAAGATGTTCCTCTCTAACCCTGCATAGTTATATTTTAGTCTGATAGTAAATTTCTTATTTATAATTGTTTGCAAGTTAACTGAATTATAGTTGGCCGCCTCTTTCTTACAGAGCAATAGCCTGCAAATGTTGTTAATGAGGCAGCTTCACTTCCTGTTACAGGATGTTAAGGGCTGAGTTCTGTGCAATTTGTTCTTGCAGTAACAAAAGCAAATGTTTGGCTTTGGTTGTGCTATATGTTGCTTTCTGTGGAGCAGCATACTGCTTGATCTTATACAAAAGAGAAGAGAATTCCAAAAGCAATAAACTTGCCATGGCATGCAGAGGACATAAAATGGCTTCAGCAATGCAAGTCTCATTGCTATTCTGTCCTGGAATTAAAAGTGTTTAAGCTGGAAAAAAAGCCTAAGGATGTTCCAGTATTATTCACATACAAAACTATAGACACATTTTTATACAAGCATATTCATATAGAAATAATGTCAACATTAATTTTTGTCTACTACTTTTATCAATGGCTGATGGCACTGTACATTTTTTTCTTTAAAACACTTTGGAAGAAAAAACAAACCTGGAAAAATAAGATTTAAAAATATTTTGCATACTATTGTGCACGTAATGTATATACAAAGAAATAAACAGGTTCTTTCAAGGGTGCTGGAGGGAGAAGGATTTTATAATTCTGATCATAACATGGGTATAAGTGCCATCTGGACTTAGATTTCTGCACCACAGACTGTCTAAATTTAAATGTGCGGATCCTTTGGGTACAACTTCTGAGAAGTTAGACTAAACATTTCTGTTTTACTGGACCAGTACTTGCTTTGTTTAAAGCTAATACACTCTTCATGTCTACAACATGTTCGTCGGCTGTGGCCCAATGATAGAGTGCCTTGTTTGTGTGCAGAAAAGGTCAAAGTTTAGGAAAGGAAGAAAAAAACCTATGCTTGGAATCTTCCTGAAAGAGACAGTAATCTGACTTGGTATAAGGGAACTTCTTGTTCCTTCATGCTCTTAACTACCTATGCGGTGGTGTATCTGTGACCCCTTTGTTGAAATGATGAAGAATTATATTGTAAGCCTAGCCAAAAATGCTGGTCAGAAGTGAGAGTTCTTGTTTCTAACTGAAATGAAGGAATGAGGTGGAAAAAAATATGCTTGGCCCTGAAGTTGCCTACAGTTGTTTTATAAATGTTATCAGGCAAACTATTTCAGTCATATTCTTCCACATATTATGGTGATGGATATAAAGGGACTGTGTGCACCAATTCTATCTTTAGTACCCACGTGTTTATTATGTTTGCAATGGAGTCAGCAGTAATGCATGTGCAAACATGGCACTAAAATATGTAATGTCAGGTATGAGATTAGGGCTTCTGATAACGTACTGTAGCAGACTGATATAAGTGTACATATGTATTTCACATATACAACTGTATACTAAGTGTGGATGCAAACCCTTCAGAATTATGTTTGACTCCCTAATGTCCCTATCTGTATGTTTTACCAGCCTTTCAATTTTATTTTTAGGACTAGTTTAAACTTTTAATTTTGTAATTTTTTGTTTTATTTTGTTAGCTGCTTTGAGCTTTTGTTGATTAGAAATATGGGCTATACCTTGAATGTACCAGTAATAAATAGGTGTGCAGGGGTAAAACTGGCAGAATGCCATCTCTCTTCTATAGATTGGTAGACAAATGGAGAATGATTGAAAAAATTTCAAATGAATTGTCTTGTTATTTATACAAAAGAAAACCATTTCAGCAGATCAGTTTGCTTCCTACAAAAAAGTGTAGTCTAACTTTCCTCCATTAACTATGTAAATGTTTTTTTGTGTCTTTCATAAAGAATGTTACAGCTTTCAAATGCCACATTGTAAACATTCGATTTAAGTATTATTGCTTCTGTTTCTATGTCTGTATTAAGAAATGCTGTTCCTGTTGAACTTTGGTCATTATGTAGAAGGTAAAATGATATTATCTTTCCAAAGAAGAAAATGGAAGCTTTCCTGTAACTCCTTTCCCTGCTTTCTCATCAAGCTGTTTCATTTAGCATTATGCAAACTTACACTTGTTATTCTGTTAAAACTATCATTTGCTGTATTGCTTACTTAGGATTTTCTTCCTTAGTGGTCCACCACTGGTGAACTCGAACTCTTGGAGTTTCCTTGTGCAAGAGTTTTGATGGACTAGTGTAGCAAACATTGTTGCTCTTTCTCAGCAGGCGGAACAAGAGAGGTGATGCTTTTTTGCTAGCTTGACATCCTCCTTCCACAGAGGCCCTTTCTGTCAAGGAGCCTACAGTACATGGAAGCTTTACAGTTGATTCTTTGTTTTAACTGTGGGTATCTGCTGTTTGGGTCAAGAATCTGTAAATGAACTTTCACTCTGTTGTCTCATGGGGTATCTGTTATTCAGAGAAAGATTGAAAATATCTGATTTATACCTCATGTAAGTTATTGAGTATTGGGCTTGAGGGCTTGACCTATAAGGAACGTAGGATGCCAGTGTCCTAGAACATTATTTACTTGACTTTGTGGCTGACAAGAAGTGATATGGAGAATAAGGAAGGAAGTTCTCTTAAAAAAAACCAGAGTATTTCTGGATTAAATCTGGAAAAATATTTCTTATTCTAAAGTATTCAGTTTAAAGTTTTGACGTGTTAGTAATAGCTTTTTAGATTAAAGCATCTTCCTGTTTTTACATGATTAAATGCTTTTTTTTACATTAATAGATATATGTAAAATCTCACTGATGGGTTTCCTTTAATAATGGACAATCAGTAGAGTTCAGCATGGCCTTATTGATTGTTTGACATTCATGCTACCTTTCCCACCCATGTGCTCAGCATGGCTCAAAAACTGGAGATGCCAGGTTATGTAACAGCATAGCCAAATGTACACTGAAGCCTCTCAAATTTAGATTCTACTTGAATATTATTCAGATTACCCTTGGTGTTTTAGTAATGTGTAATCATTAATTAACATAAGTTTTGGGGGGGCTCCCACACAGTTGTTTATATATAAAAATAGTATCAGTACACTTTTGTACCTCTTTTGATGAAACAAGGGATATTCTACTGGAAGCACCCAATTGAACACTATTCAATAACTTATGGAGGGATAAATAGACCCATAGTTTCTACATTCAGGCTCATCTGGGATTAAGGATACAGGTCTCCTGATTTGTTGAATGGATGTTCATTGGTGAAAAAATAGCAAGACTGGCCACAGTGCAATAGGGCCTCATATTATTTTCCTAGTGGTGCATTTTTGGCCACTGTTAATTCATTTAAAATGAAAATATGTCTTTTTCTCATTTCTTTGCAGTGATGATACAGTGCTTATATTTTTCACACAGACTTACTTCTGTTTGTGCTGGTAAAAATGCCATGCCTCTTGCAAGCTAGGAAGGGAGAAGCTGGTTGCAAACATTTTATGGCATAATGTGACAGGAAAAGACAAGCTCATAGACAGATTGTTCATATTAAACCAGTAATACCTCTCATGACTAAATTAAAAATTATTGTCTTATTCATTATATAGTTCATTAACCATATTCACTAGTTTCAAGTCTCACCCTCATTCAGAAGGGCATTCTTGGCATCGGGTTTCCAGTATCCATATCTATTCTGCAGATCCAAACTGGTTTATTACTGCAGGCTTTTCACACAGGCTTCTAGAAATTCTGGTTTTATGATGATGTGAAGTGTTTTTAATTTATGCTGGGTTCATGATTCCTTTTATTGTGGGAACTGCCTGGTTTCTAAGATTTCATTCAGACATGTGTATAAATTACTCCCTTAAGTATTTTTATCATGCTTTGAGATCCTCTGAAATAATTCTCATATATTGTGAAAAATATCTACCAGTCAGATGTATAAGAATACATTTGATTAATGTTAAACCAAACCAATTTGCCCAGTTTATTAGTTATTGCCTCTTATTTTAGCTGCCTGACTTATTAGGATTCCAAATGTGTTATACACAAAGCAAGTAGATATATATATTCAAAGGGCTGAAGGGTCTCCTCACAGGTGGGAAGGGTGAAATTTAGTTACATTACTTACCTCTTTCATTAAGATACTTCTGTAATACTCTATAGTTGTAAATAAAGCCCAATTTTGCAATCTAAAATATAGAAACTGGGTTCAATCCCAGCAGTATCAATGACAATTCCAGTGCCAATTCAGGGAAACCATTACATCTTTCTTTCTTAGCAATGATTTTAAGAATGGTCGTATTAACCAGTCAGTTGTGGTCTGATTCTTGGCAACTTTGTAGGCTCTCCATGCTACCTGCCAGGCACACAGAGGCATCAATTCTTCAATCAGCCATTCTCATGGTCTTAACTCTCACATCCATACATTATAATAGAGGTTGCTCTACATAGCCTGCGTTTTGTATTTACTGTAGGTCACTATCTCTGTTTTTCCAGAATCTGTGCTTCATGTTAATAACATTTGTCGTATGGCCTAAGGTTATCCTGTGTTTGATTCAGGTATAAAACTGCCATCTTGAACAATTTTTAAGCCAAGGAAGATAAAATTCTTGAACTACTTCAATTTCCAACTTGTTGATTTTAAAGATCTTACATCAATCTGTTTTAAAAATACGATGCTTAAAAATAGGGGGGAAAGATAGTTGGGACTGTTTTAGAAAATTAACAATATGGCATATAAATACAGGGCAAAAGGCGATGACACTGCTTTAAATTCTGGAATTGGGAGTATGCACTTTTCTCTTTGCTTTATCTTCGCCATCTAATTTTCATCTTGAGATAAGCTTTAAATATATTTTTTGTGACCAAATAATTTCTTTAAGGCATTAGGACAATATAAACAAAAGAGAAGAAAGTATAGAACATAGCAGTGTATCCTGAGATTGACATTTGATGAGTGTCATTGGTCCAAGAGAACTAAGTCAGCAGTAAAAGAAAGAATAATGCATATTCCCAGTGGCTTACTCACTGTTAGTTTAATAGACAAGGTTGAGAACTGTGAATAGGAAAGAAATTCAACAACGCATTCTTCGATCAAATGGAGGTCAATCTTAGCTGAGCTCCATCTGAAACACCTGATCTTGGTGTTGTCTTAAGTGGCAAAAGGACAAAAAGGAATTAGGTTGTCCTTTTCTACAACTATGGGTGGCTATGAGTATAAGGGAAAAAACAAAAAGAGAAGTTTCTTCTTAACAATTACAGAAGCAACATTAACACATAGTATAACAAAATGTAACAGAAATAGAAATACAACATTTCCCATAACCATATACTATCTGTAACTAACTGTGTGATCAGGTTATATTTTAAAAATCTTATAATCTTATAATCAAGGCTTATTAAATATACCTACCTGTTCTATTACAGTTAGTATGTGTAAAAGAGATTTGCTTTCCTATAGAAGCAAAGATGTCTTTAAAGAACAGTATCTCCAGCTAGTTATTGCTTGTTGTGGCCATGTGTTGTGGTTATTGAAGATACTGGCTTATAATGTACTTACATAGTTGAATGATTCAGCAGAAAGCCTATTTCAATTTGTGGGAAATTATATAGCAAGAAAAAATATGAGAGTTTGGAAGTGTATACAAAATAATTTATGTTTGAAGACATCAAACTCCATTTCATTTCCAATGTACCGATTTATCATTTGTCTGAAGTGGTGTAGGGTTTCCTGACTAAGTAGGGGGTTGGTCTAGAACGACCTCCAAGGTGCCTTCCAACTCTGGTATTCTAGTTTATCAATAATTTGTTACTTTCTTGAATTCTCCTAGCCTCTATTTCCTTCTGTTATCTGGATCAAGGTTTCCCCTGCCCCCCTCCAAACCTTGGTACATACCTACTAAAGGTTATCAATTATTCTAATTATATTAGCTAGTAATTTCATATAATTGTTGTAGGAAAACATAAAATTATCTTGCAACAATATTGTAATTATGGGAAACTAAATGCCTGAAAGTTAACAGGAAAGAATAAGGTGATTATGCCTAAGCTAATTATTTTCATTGAGCAAGCTACTGTTAATTGATGTAATGCATTGAAACAAGTCAGGAACTGTGTTTTAGAAAGGATCTTCATCTCTTGTGCTTCCCCAGAAAGAGCAGGTTTCACATCTGGGAGCCTCCTGGAATCCTAGCTCTTGGTCAAGGAACAGGTAGAAGCTCCAATCAGGAGAGCCTTTGTCTAGCTTCAGCTAATATGCCAGTGGTGCCCTTAGCTTTAGTAATAATTGCTATTGAGTTGAAAAAGTACAAAGATAAAAAACTAATACAAAATAAGAAAAATTACAGGAAAAAAAGTGCAGAGGAAAAAAAAGGGGGGGAATATATAAAAATACATAAAAGACTTTTCACTTCATCAATGTAAGTACAATTTCAGTAACCTATCACATCCTTCTCATTCAACCTAGAAACCTTCATCCTATATCTTACCTTTATCTCTTAGCAATGTTATATTTAAATTATATATAAAGTATATATTGGTAAATTTAATATATATTAACCTTATTCTTTTTTTCTAGAAATACAAATATCTTCTCCCAGTATCTTAGATCTATAAATCTTTAAAGCTTTATCATTCAAAGTTAATCACATAAGATTTTATTAAGAACTACCACAAACATCAACATACTGAAATGTAATCCCATTAAATGCTATCCCACAAATTACATTTCTTCTCTTCATCTCCTTTTAGAAACTCCTTTTGCAAGTTTGACATTTTCCTTCAATTTTAATACCATAGCTAATAACTTTCTCTAAAAATACAAGAAAAAAAATATTTTCCTATATCTTTATCACATCTTTTAAAGCTTCCTCATTCAGTCTTGGTCAAATACCCATTAAAAGCTGCTAGAAAAAAATAATAATTTTAACCTTAGTTGAATGAACCAACTTTTTAAATCTTGTTATTTTTTAAGTCTTGATGTTTATTCCTTTTAAGTAGTGTCCCAGAAACTGGTTTTTGTTTCATTCTCTCTTTATCTTTTCTCAGGAACTCCTTCACACATCTCTTTTGTAAGTTCAAAATAAAAAGTATCCAAGACACTCTTCTGAACTGAAATCCACACCTCGAAGTCTCTCTTCTGATTTATTATTTGTGTGTCCCTTTTGCTACTAAAATATCACCAGTTTCATTTTTAATCCTTTATATAACATCCTTGTCAATGTCATTCTTGTATGCTGTCGATTTTAAATCCATATCCAAAGCAGCCTGATTCTGTTTCTCTTTTGTCTCCTCTTTTGAACCCATTTCTATAGAAATGGACAATCTTAAAAGAAAGTTCTACATTTTTGCAAAATATCCTGGAATTATTCTAGAGTTAAAGTACTTTTCTCCATTCTATATTAACGGGTCTCCTCACCTAGACTGAATACTCTTAAGGACAGTGATGTGCGTATCATTTGCAAATTAGATTTAATCTACAATTAATTTGATCAACAAAGGACTGCATTTTAAGATCACCTAAAAACTTCAATTGACCGGCGTGCAATGGCCCTCTTGCTTCCTGTCCAGTCACATTCCTGCAGCACTCCTTGCCAGTCTGTTTCCAAGTACAGTAAAATTCAAAATATTAATTATTGCCTTTAAAGCAGAGTGATCCCCAGCCTTTTGGGACTGGCGGGGGGCATTGGCAATGAGGGGGATAGGGGATGATTCTGTGCAAGTGGCGTGAGTGTTCAAAGGCTCTATTTGCACAAATGAAGCTTTACATGTGAGCACACATGCTCCCCACTTGTGCAAATGGAGTTTCCTCTGCTTGCCTGCTGCTTGTGTGGCCCAGTTCTTAATGGGCTGCAGCCTCAGGATTGGGGATCACTGCTTTAAACCACATATGCCTTCCAACCTGCTTACCTAAGACAATAAAACATTGCCTTTTCTCTATAAATTCTGCTTATCTGACTGGGATGGTTAGGACTGTGTACTCCCCAACTAGAGTGTGCTATGGGAGGTGATTTGATGGTAGATGTTCTTGGTGGTAGCTTGCTTCCTATGGAACATCCTTTTCCTTAAGATGACAGTTTTCCTGCGGCATACTAAAATGAAATGGTGGGAATGGTTTGCCACAAATGGACACAATGAGGGGATGTAAGATAGGAGATTATCCAGAAGGTCAACAGTTGGTATAGAATTGGTCACTGTTTGTCAGTCACTGATGTGACAGCAATGGCAGAAATAGAATCAGCAGAAGTTCCAGAACCTCATGATAGTATTTGATGAGTGGAAATAGTTGCTCTGGGTATCAAATGTGCTAGATACACCCTCGGAATGGCCCCCACTCTCTTGACTTTGTAGGGGCTATTAAAATGACTGAATAATATCAGCTAAACTTCATAGACAATCATTATGATAGTCATCTAAGTTTATTAATCCAACCACTAATGCAATAGAGGAGGGATTCTGATCAGAGTTTTATTATCAGGTTCAATCAGAAACAGAACAGCAAGCAAGATGAGTTGCTTGGAGATTGGAAAACCAAAGTTGCTGCTAATTTTTGCTCTTAATATATTTTAAAATTGAGGAAATGGACATATTTTAAATATGTTTATCAAAAATATATCAGTTATTTCAACTAATTAAATGTAATAATTAATTTTCCCCAAATCCATTATTTAATATTTATTTAATTCCATATTTTTGCGGTGTAGCTCTCATCATACCATCCGTCTGTGTCTACAGTATCTATCATCTATCTATCATATAATTTTATTTATTCCGTCCAATTTATTTGTCACCCAATCTCATGGTTCAGGCTACTCTGAATGGCTTACGTTTAAAGGCAGCCCTTAATAAAAGTAAGATGTATAAATACGCTCCTAATTTTACATGATTGCTTCTTGTTTAACTAGAGCTTAAGTGGTGTGGTTTTTTACAAATCTCACTTATTTTCCAGGTAAAACGGAAATTGAATTTGGAGACTGACCATCAATACATTGCAGAGAGCGCTCAGGTGGTTCGAGGAAAAGCAAAAAATCCTATAAAAGGTACCAGTATATAGATGGGAACTCTGGTACTTTAATTTCTTTAGCTACTTCAAAAATCCTTGTCCTAGTGGCTAAATAATGCCAGATTCTCAATACAATTATTGAGATACACTGAAATTGATCCAGTAAAATCTCAAAAATGACTGCTAGTACTGGGATACTGGAGTATTGATGCTTTTTCAAGCTTTTGAATTCATGAGGGAAATGGCTTTTGTTTCTAAAATGACATATATTGTGCAAAGTTGGTTTTGGGGTTTCAGAATTTAGCACCCTAAAAAATCAGATTTCATTTTTAAAGGGTTAATTTCCTTGAAACACAGACATTTGTTTTAACTCACGGCTGAGGTGAAAGTCTCATCTGAATTCACAATTGGGTTTGGCAAATGATGCTATCTTACCCACAAATGTCCATTAATTCATTCATTGGAGTGATGCGGTGGCCTAGAGGTGGAGCTCTTGTCTCACAGAAATCAGGTGGCTGTGAGTTTGATCCTAGGTAGAGTCAGATATTTCTCTGGCACATTGAGAATATGTCTTCTGAACAAAATTCTGCATTGGTGATAGGAAGGACATCTGGCCATTAAACACACTTCTAGCTCTGTTCAGTTTTCCCAGACTCCACCCCACAAGGGAATATGGGGTCATTAAAAGATGATCATTCGTTTGTTTGTTTGCTCGTTCATTCATTCACACACACACACACACATATGTATGTATGTATTTTCTTCATTTTATTAAATGTATATGCTGGCCATCTCACACTTAAAAGAAAACTTTGGGTGGTTTACAATGTACAATCCATCCAAAATATCTAACCAGATTCAATTCCTTTAATAGTACAATCCATTTTTCATATCCCTACAACGTATCTTGACAAAATACTTGGTCAGTGTGGGAAAAGTGAGTGGTGTTTCTTCCTCTCTTTCTATTTCTAGGGTAGTCATTGCAGCTTTTAGGCTAGATGAGGCTTGAAAAAAACGATAGAAATGCTGAGCCTTTCTCCAACACCATTGCTTTCTTTTCTTGTCAAATGAATAGTGCAAGCTGAGCACATTGATGGTTTAAGTTTGGAATTTATTTAAGAAAAAAATGCAGCTGCTTTGCTAGTTGTAATTAAGCCCTGATTCATCCCCAGGTTTAAAGTCTCCTGGAGAGAAATCCCGCTATGAAACTTCTCTCAATTTGACCACCAAGCGCTTCTTAGAGCTGTTGAGTCAGTCTCCTGATGGTGTTGTGGATCTCAACTGGGCTGCTGAAGTACTAAAGGTGCAGAAGAGGCGTATCTATGACATAACGAATGTCCTGGAGGGCATCCAGCTCATCACCAAGAAATCCAAGAATCATATCCAATGGCTGTAAGTAGAATGTCACCTGTCTATCTGCCAGCTTTTAGTTCTGACGATGTTCTAATTAGTTCTGATAAATGTTTGTTTGGCTCCACTACAATGTAACCCATTCATAAGTAGAGTACCGTCTGTACTTAGTGACATATTAAATTGCCACAGTTTCCATTTAAGTTATTGGTATGTGGTTTTTTTTTATAAATAGCTTATAGATGATAGATTCTTTGTATGGCTATGCCTATATGTGCTTTCAGTCAAGAGAACTAGAACATGATAATCTGAATTATCCTACATCAAAATTACATAGTATTGTATATGTGTAAGATTACTCTTTTATAACCTTAGACACTTCTGCAGGTTTGTGCATTTTCTGGAAGTATACTATAAAATAATATTTGTCATTTTTTTTATTTACTTCAAAGCAGTAGTGCAGGGAAGAAATTTATTGCAAGGAAAAAATCATATTAATAACATTAGACCAATGAAAATATGAATAACAGTTCATTAATCTGTGCTCAATTTAGTTAAAAGTGAGACAATAATTGTAGATGAAAGTTTGATCAATTGTGTAAATAATTTTAATTCATCAGTTTCTACATGAATATGCAATTATTGCTTATTGTAAACTTATGTTCTGACAATTTAGTATATTTTGCTGCTTATTATCTGATAGAAATAAATACTTTTAAATATGAAAAGTGAAGCTTTATGGGTTGATGGACTACCCTGTTATGGCAGTAATCCAACATTCTTGCAAAATGACAACATTATTGCATATACTATTGGTACTATGGCTGAAAGATGAGAGACTCGGGGAAATTTTAAGTTTGTAGATGTACAAGAAAACTGGTCACCAACAATATGATATGATGGTTAAAATATTGGATTACAACTAAAGAGTACTCTTATAGGCCATAGAAGCTCACTGAATTATTTTGGTCAGACATTATCTCTTATCCCAGTATATCTTACAGCTTCGTCATTGTAAAGAAAAGTTGGTGGAAGGAATGAAGTGCAATTCATACCATAATGAGATCCTGAAAGAAAGACGTAATATAATTCTAATAAATAAATGAAGTGATCATGCTTGGTGACCAGTGATGAGAAGAAAATGAAATAATTTAAGATGGGAAAGGAATGGCTTTAGGCAAGTTCCTGAAGCTTCCTATTGATAATATACACTACCAGTTCCAGAACATTTTAGAGACAGGAAGTAAGAATATAAAAGCCAAGCCTAAAATAGCTTAAAAGCTCTCAGGATTTATTAGGCATGGTCAGTTGGAAGAAGATAGTTGCTTTTGTCACTACTTTTTAGGCATTTCTCACAGAAAGGTCCCTAAACAGGTCTACTACAAAGGTTAGTCTGATATATTTAAGGAACATTCTCATAAGTCAGCACTGATCTAGTCTTGGAAGCAAACAGATAGCTATACTGTCTCTAGTGACTTTGTAGGACCCTTACCCTAACCAAGAGATTGAATTCTGCACAGGTTTCAAAGGCAACCCCATAAAAACTGAATTATATTAGTTCAAACATGCGATTATTAAGACAAGTATCACTCGATCCAGAAAAAAATCAAGACTTTTAGTTACTGTGACATGTGGGTCTTCAGTTACAAAATTCATTGCTTGGAGTTATTCCTTAATCCATCAGCTGCTGTGAAGGAGCTCAGAATTATCTAGAACTACCTGTCTTCCTAATTCATAAGCTGGAATTCCTTCTCAACAACATTTCAGTCTTGTTAGGATTCAGTCATACTTTTATTGGTTCCCATCCAGCCATTATTCTCCTAGAACATATCCTGCATGGCCTCGTATGCCTATTGATGATACCTTGGTTAAATCTCAGAATGTTTTCTCCCAATGGCTCTATATGGATATTAAAGATTATAGGGGATAACATGGAATCCTATAGCAGGCATAGGATTAGAATACTATGTGGCAAGAATATTTTCTTCAGGTAATTTGTTGAACTTTCCCTTTAAAAAATAACTAATTTACTTAGTTGAGCATTCGTCTGTCTTCTGCTGTGTTATTCTGAAAATGTGAAAGCACACACAATGCAGTTTACTTCTCATCTACCTTAATGCTAAGATTTGCCAAGTTACTAGTCACAGAATATTTCATCTTCCCTTATTCTGTTTTCTAGGGGGAACCGGACTTCTGTGGCGGGCACCAATAAGAGTCAAGCGTTAATGAAGGAACTACAGGATCTTCAAGCAGCAGAACAGCATCTGGACAGCCTCATCCAGATGTGTACTACTCAATTCAAGATCCTTACTGAGGAACCTGAAAACAAGCAATATCCTTCTCTTCAAGATGAATGGGGATTGGATGGCTTTATCCAACCATAGAGCACAAAACAAGTTCATAGGAGTAAATCTTCTGCAGTAACCAGTAGCAGTAAAGTACCATATTCCAAACAGGCAGCTGCACTCCTGACATTCCTGGATTGGGTGTTGGTACTTTAATTTGTACTTCCACACCCTGTGAGTTAATGGAAAATCCCTACCTGGTTGTTGGCTAAGGCTCTGAATTGTCAGTGAGGTGTGGAGGTGTACATGTGTGTATAATATCTCAGAAAGAAAGCAAAAGAAGGGTGGTGGTGCATCTGTCAGATGTTTCTTGTTGATTTTTGCCTGGCAGTTCTGTAGCTGAACCTGTTCCTGATAATGAAATCTGCAATCCACCCTTTCTGGTAAATGAACAGTCTTAACATATGCATGTAAGAGAAAACTTCAGCTATCCTTTCTCTCCTCCCCCCCCCCCATTTTTTCCTTTTGCAGTAACATTCCAATAATATAGGTTTGCAAGTTGCATATTGCAGGTAAGATATATGTGGTAAAGCCTTAAGTGTACTGAATGAAATTGGTTAGATTAATCTCTTCAACACCTCACTTGCACAGGATTAAACTAATGAGAATGCTCATAATTTTGAATAATTGATATCAATTTTCTGACACTACAAACTTGTGGAGAATTTCACAGATCTCAGAAATTGCAAGTCAGAAGACTGAGAGTAACAGTTAATGAGGAACTGTTTTCCAACTAAAAGCATGTGTCCTGAACAAATTGTTTATTACACAGAGGGAAATAATTAAAATAATTAAAATTTGAAATAGACTGGCATCCAAATATTAAAAAGAAAGAAATAGAAACAGGCATATAGACATGGTTATGATTAACTCTTCATGGCCAGATTAATTGCATCCTGAAATTACGGAAGTAGTTAATCTAAAGCTATTGTAAATCCTGAATGGTTGTTAAGTGACCGTTCATAAATCAAGGACTTCTTGTATGCCTCTTTCCCAATAGGTAATGATTTGGGCCTGACAGTTGTATATTGCTATTCTAGTTTTGTGTCTTGACACATATCTTGTGATATTTCTGACAAAACTTGACTGACCATACTTCAGCTTATGTGACTTGCCAAGATCTACGCAACATTGCAGACCCCTCCGAGCAGCTGGTGATGGTGATCAAAGCTCCCCCTGAGACACAGATGCAAGTCTCTGATCCTGCAGAGGTAACCTCCCTATTTCTAAGAATTACAGGGACCATTTGGGGCCTCTCATAGAATACTTACACACTTAATTTTCAGAATCCAAATCTTCCTTATTATGTTTATCCTTTCCATTCCTCATTAGATAGGAATGATTTATACAAATCTGTTTAAGTGTAGTATATCTTGAAACAGTATCATGAAATCTTGCCACCAGTATGACAGATCCAGGAAAGCTTTGGTTTTAAATTGCAAGATTCTGTATATGTGATTGCTGATCTATTTATCCATTCATCCAATTTCTATAGCTGCCCAGCTCAACCACTCTTTGACATATTGAACTCAGTCTCTTTGAATACAGTTTAACTGTATGTCATTGGGTTACAGACACTCTGCAATATTTACAATAATCAACTGGTACAATATAATCTTATATCCTAGATTAGTTAAATGGTGGATAAGCATGAATCCTATCCAATTACTGTGCTGTCCTATAAGAAAATGTCCTTTGTAGGACAAAACCACCTGAACTAATGTTTGTGCCTAATCTACCAAATATAACTGGTGAGGTTTGTTGATATAGTGAGGAAGTTTGGGGCATGTGAAATAGAGGTTATATACCTTGGATTACTCTAATAGAATAAGTTACTCTCTATTTGGAGCCAAGAATGATGCATAGAATAAAGGCTTTTGCAGTTCTTTGTTACCTAAGCGGTTATTGTCTAGGTAGATGCAGTGCCTTGTTAACTCATGAATAGCAATGTTAAACCAAGATATAACAAGATAGATTTTACTATTTAATAGTAAATAATTTTACTATTTTACTATAATTTTACTGTGTTTCATTTAATAATTTTTTTTTCTACAAAGTATTAAAACTATGAGCGGACATCGTTACAAAATAGAATGTTTTTCACTCGGATACTGAGATGTACTGGACTTCTCAAAAATTTCCTTGCAGAATTTAGGAACTGTCTGCTGCTATGAGTAATAGTTGTCCCGACAGTGAACAAGGCAAAAGAGTTAGACATTTCAATTTTTTTTTGTCATCTAGTCACAAAGAGATAAAATTCTGAAGATTTTATAAAACTGATGTTCCCAAAATGTTCTTCATAGAAAAGAACTACAGAGGTTTGCTTACCAGTACCACCTTCACAACAAAAGTTTGTGCAGTCTTCTATATGTCTCCTCAATGTTCTTTTTCTCCATCTCTGTTAGGCTTTCCAAATTGCTGTGAAAAGTACTCAGGGCCCTGTTGATGTGTTCCTGTGCCCAGAAGAGAGTTCTGGTATCTGTAGTCCCACCAAGAGTCCATTGAAAATGGCTTCTGAGGAACCTTCTTCAGAACCTTCACAAACAACACCCTCTGCGCTTCTACACCCTTCTCAGGATACAAGTTTGCCATTGTTGAGTGGAGACCAAGGTATGTGAATTGTTGCCTTAAGAATTGGCACCCAAAGTAACTCAGGCCAGCAAGCCTTTTTAGTCAGATAATTCTGTGTCAAGTTTGTGTTTGACTATTGTAGCTATGCATTTTCTAAAGTATGGCCTTTTAGTAGCGAGTGTACATATAACTGAGAAGAACACAAAAGTATACTGATAATTGTTTTATCTACAGTGTTTCATTTTGTAGATATAATGCATCATGGTATCTGAATAGTTTTTTTTCTGAAGCCTTCATTACCACCCTATCAAAGGGAAAAAATCTTGATTTCTGTTTCTTTTACTTTTTGATAGTCCATCCTAAAAGCAAAAAATAAAAAAATCCACCACTTCAATATCATCATTGTCAAATTTAAGGCCGATTGCTGTACCTGTTGTCATTAGTTTTGTCTTCTTTATATTTTATCTTAGCCCTGTTTCTTCCACTGAACTTAAGTTACATTACTGGGGCTTCCAGATCATTTGCCCTTTAGCTGTCAGAGTAGCACAGTGTAGATTATTGATGCTTCGTCTTCCGGTTTTAAAACCATGCTCATCTTTTTCCAATCCAGCTTCTCTCAGTATATATATATATATTCAGAATGTGGGTTGAATAATAAGAAGATAGTACAGGTAGTCCTCGACTTACGACTTACTGAGCCCACGTGAAACATTTATTAAGTGGGTTTTGCCCCATTTTATGACCTTTCTTGCCACAGTTGTTAAGTGAATCACTTCAGTTGTTAAGTTAGTACACGGTTGTTAAGTGAATCTGGCTCCCCCATTGGTCTTGCTTGTCAGAAGGTCACAAACAGTGACCACATGACTCCAGGACACTGCAACCGTCATAAATATGAGTCAGTTGCCAAGTGTCTGAATCATGTGATGATCATGTCACTACAGGCATGTTACAACAGTCATAAGTGTTAAAATTGTCATAAGTCCCTTTTTTCAGTGCAATTGTAACTTCGAACGGTCACTAAATGAACTGTTGCAAGTCAAGGACTTCCTTCAGTTTGTTTCACTGTATTCCATCCAGGCTGGGGCTTTCTGTCCTGACTGTAGGTTTCTCAAAGGTTACTGAGATGTAATGGGATTTCCATTTTCCTAAAAATATTCCACAGGTTGCCATGGCCGACACCATCAAGCCTTTTCTATAATCAGTGAAGCACATATTGGCTTCTTCTTGGTATTCTTTAGTTTTCTCAGTTATTCAGCATGCATCCAAAATAATACCTCTTGTTCTCTATTTGTTTCCTAAATACTAGCTTAAATGGCTGGTATCTCCCTTCTCATATCTGGTTCTAATATGCAATTGGATGATCTTCAGCATTATTTGCTAGGAGATGAAATTAAGGATGTTGTACAGTAGTTTGTGAACTCTGCTAAGTCTCATTTTTGTTATTATTGGTATTTAGACTGATCCCTTTCAATCTGTTGTTACTCTCTCATTCTTCAAATTTGCTGGCACAGTTTTGTTCAGGCTGAGATTATACTGCCAAAATTGAGCTGGAAATGACTGTGCTAAGCCTCTGTTAGGCAAAACAAATTCAGCCTTCAAATCTGTCCAACTTCCAAAACAAATAATTTTGCTCGGTGGCAGTTATAAATGTAAATTACGGCCCTAGTTTGAAGAATCATGGCCATTTTTATCTTTAAGAGAAAGGAATTCCTGTATCAAAATGGCATAAAGGAGGACATTCTATTCTGCATTTTTATGTCATAGCATTTGCAATATACAAATATACTAGATACAGAAAGGCTTCCACAATTGATCTTAAATTATCAGCAAGAGCAAGCCAGATTTTCAAATACCCTGGCTCAAAAGCAAATACATCCTTTTGCAACATGTATGCAAGTTTTGGTTAGTCTTGCATTGTTGGTTCTGCACTTCTGTGGATATGATTATTTGAATCTTTTTGGCAAAGATGTGGAATAAAGGGAGAAGGCATAGAGACAGATGGCATTAGGGGAGAATGATATACAAGTAACCAGATCCAATCTAGTGGGATAGAGAAGCATTGAGAAAGGTGACAAAAGTTGTGTTTTTTGCTAACATACTTCTACAAAGGCTCTATCTAGAAAGGCTTGATGGGGGGAAAAAAAAAACTACAAATGGGAAGGAAAGGCAGCATTTCTTGGTACATTCCTGTACCAAGTGAATTTCTCTCTCAAGAGTTTTCTACGAAAAGGTTTTTACATTTTGTTTCATATTATATGTAATATATTCCTATTTTGTGATAGAGACTATGTCAGATATTTTGTAGTTGCAGCTAAGCCATGAAAATTGTTTATACAATTTTGGAAGAAACATTGTATATATATATAATTGGAAGATTAAGCAATTTTGTTTTATGTACAGAGAAGGTTTTATTTGGGATATTCACTTGGGATTAAAGACACAGGTATATCTATTACGATGGCTGCTAAGTCTCTCCTTTATCTCTTGGCAGAACCTTTGTTATCTGGAGAGACTACGCTGCCTCTGAAGTGTCCCGGGGATGATGTAAACCTCTCACCACTGGCTTCCGTGGATGCCTTGCTTCTGCAGGGCAAGGATGACTTCTCAAGTTTTCTGCCCTCTGAATTCATTGCACTTTCACCACCCCCAGACTCAGGACTATCATTTTGGGCTCGAGGAGGATGAAGGCATCAGTGAGCTCTTTGACTCTGACTTTGGAGATTTCACCTCCTTGGATTTCTGAATATCCTCGGGTTGGGGAAAGGGGAGTGCCACCTGGTCAGCTCTACCCCACCACGGGGGTGGGGGGGGAAATCTTTTTTGCAGCTGACATCTGAATATAATTCCAGGGCTAGTTGTCACCTTCAGGCCAGTGTGCTGTAAATCAGATGCCAGGGAAGGAAAATGGCAGGATGTGGTCTGGTATCAGTGACAGTGGGAGCACTCAGCTCCTGGAAGAGCTGCCTTTTGCTGGCCCTCTCCCTGTAATTGAGGGAGATGGCTGTGAAGCTAATTGCTGCTGTGAATGTTGCAAGCTTGTTTTTGTGACCTGATTGAAAGAAAGCAGGCATCACCTCAAGCCTGCTGTGCCCAGGCCCGGAGTAGTAATAATACTTAGGAATAGGTGAGTAGGGTCACCTTGATTCTCTGGTGCCATGTTTGGAATCTATAGGGATAGCTTTAGAGATGCTGTTGCAGCAGCCTAGTTATTCTTGTTGAACCACTCCTTTCCCTGAATTTCACTTTAGACAACACTTGGCTGTGGGCGGGCCCCTTTTTATCAGGTGCTTAATTTTCTATGTTGTGAGCAATTTCTCAATCTTGGCTTAGAAAAAACATGATGGTCAGAAGCTATCCTTAGAAGAGGGGGGCCCTCCATTCCTTCTCAGCAAACTGGGTCATGTGGCAGAAGCACTGAGCACATTATTGTGAGGGACACCTTTCTGCCAGGCAGCGGTAGGAGAAGGTGACCAGAACGGTACTTCTCAGAACAGTCATTGATCTGAGATGGACTCTTGCAGTCCATCCCTACTTGGTTGGCTGGCATTTTTACCTTTATCTAGGACTGGGAAAATTCTGTATGCTGGCAAATGATAAACCAGAGATTTGCAACTCAGTATCAAAGAATGGTCAAGTAGAAGAAAGAAAACCAACTGGATAGGATGGATGATATAATGGGAGCCTTTTGTTAAACATGCTGCTCAAACTAGTGAAAGTTAATGGGTAATTGGATGCGTTAGAAAAGTGGGTAAACTTTTTTTGCTCTTTTTTAAAAAATGTTCTGGTTGAAAAGGAGAAACTGGCTTTCAAATATGAGGCACCAAGAATGGTGGGGTGAATTGTTTCTGGATGCCGATGCAAACATATTTTTTTTCCTCGTAAGCCTCACTATAAAGCTTTAAGGAGGGTCCTGTAAAGATTATTTATTTATTTTGGGTGTTCCTCACCTCCCACTATGGATATTATTTTGTGGAAAGTCTATTCCCTGGTAGAATACATATATATCTTATCTGGGGATGGGATGGGTTTTTATTATGGTGATTTTTTTTAATAGTGAGGTGCTCAGTCTGCTCAGCTGTCTTTAGGTTTAGAGCAGACAGCCAACAATGCAGAGGGGACACTGCTTGTCGTAGGAAATGAAGTTACTGGAACATTTTGCTTCAGCAGGAGGAATGGGAGGATTGCTAGCTATTTTCCATGATAGTAAGGGAGGTTAACCCTACAAAGTAGTGTCAGACAGCAAGCAACCAATGTCTTTGTTTACCCCTTTCCTGTAAAGTGAAGGGAAAACACAGGCTTTCTCCTTATTATCCCAATCCCTGTGCTAAGCATAAGATGCACCCAGAAATCATGGATTCATGTTATTTATTTATTATTTATGTGGCTCCATCCAGTGTTCCTGGAAGATAAAGGATAGTGTCAGAGGAATATGGGTGCATGAACTCAACATGTCCAGGTATGTAGAAAGAGACCCTTTAGGTATCTGATTAGTATTGCTGATCTAGCAAGTGGCAGCAGAGAACCTGGGAACAAGTAGATTGTGGTTAAAGAGCCTTGAATAGTGAAGAGATTCAATGTCTCATCAATATGTTGAGAGAGTATGACTGGTCAAGACAAGTGAACTGAAATGCTATTTATTCATAGAGGATGGACAGCAGGTTCATCTTGTAGAGCAGTATTTCTGAACTTCAATAATTTTAAAGTGTGCAAATTTCAACTTCCAGAATTCCTCAGCCATTGTGCTGGGAATTGAAGTCCGCACATCTTAAAGTTGCTGAGGTTGAGAAACACTGCTGTAGAGAATATTTTGGTATGTTGAAAGGGAGGGTGGGAAGGGAAATACACACTGTGGTAGGATAAGAGTTTGTGGAAGGAATAGTTTTATTCCAGGTTTATTCATTTTGAGAAGTAGCTTTAGTTGAAGGAATGGGGCTTTAGCAGCAGGTATGAATGCCATCAGCTTGACTAAGAGTTGTTCCTAGTGCATCACAAAGCAGTAATTGGTGCTGTCCCTGAGGTGCCTTCTTAGTCCTTTAAGTATTATTTACTGGAACTCACCAAAGTGTGCTCCTACATGTTAGGAGTGTATTTTGCTTTATGGAAAGGTAACCATGACTCAGTGTGTGGCTTTGTGTATTAGTGTTCTTAACAGATGAGAGAACTACTAATGTAAAGCATTGTGACACCCAGTCCCAAATAATTTAAATTTCACTGGAGTTTTTTTTTGGACAAGACTGAACAAAAGCATCTCTTAACTGGGTCTTCTTCAGGCAACACATATAAATATGCTTCCTCAAATCAAAATTCATCAAGCAGCAGGTGGTTGTATAAACATAGATACACAATATGATTCCCGTTCTCTCTTCTCACTTTTCAACTGTTTCTCAGGTTGCCAGTTCCTAAAGCTGAATCAAGTTAAAAATTATCCCTGTGTTGCTAAGCTCTACATAAGGAGAAACAGCAAACACCGCATTTCCCAAGTTGGACATTTGCAACTAATTTGTTCTCAAGAAACTTAATGCCGTGTTCTTATAGACTGCACTACTTCAGAATAATAGCTGGCAAAACATGTTCTCTGTAACCAAGGTACATCTTATTTCTTGTTTCAGATACAAAGAGGAGAGCAATTTGATCATATTCACATTAATTACTGATCTCTAAGTGAGCCTTATCTGGATGCCTTCTGGATTTCCTATAGTATTAAATGTTAGCCAAGTTGGCTGGGGCTGATGGCAGTTTTAACTCAATTCATCTAGGCACCAGGGTTACAGGTCTGGATTGCATTTCTGTACATAGGTAATCTTAACTTTCTGACACGTTTATCTTTTTGTAATGTGGATATCTCCCTCAGTAGTTGCAGCAAACAGAGACAATCTATTCCAAAGGATTCATTGATTTATACTTTTTGATATATCCATACTGAGCACATCTTGCTTTCACAAGTGAAGACCAGTACTGCTTTGGCTAGCCTCTTCTGATGCAACTCATACAAAAGTCACTGTAATGTGCCAGATATTTTTTCTCTTTAGTTTACCTAGTGCAGAATACAAGCCCTCCTTCAGAAAAAAAAGCCTGGTTGCTAGAAAATAAGGGAACAGATTCTCTAAAGATCGTGTTGATATTTGCCTACTGGAGTATTCCAATACTTTCCTGAATTGATGTTCCATCCTTACTGGTTGGGAACAAAAATAATAAGGCTATAATGTCAGGGCCCAGTTTTTGGATATGTCAAAGCAATAAACCATGTTATATTCTTTACATTTTAGATAATTCTTGAATGTATTTTCTTTTTGATAGTTACCTAGAATGTAAGGAGTACAGCATAATTACCTATGGTAGAAAGACAAACATGCCATAATTATTACTAAAACGTTGTCCTACAAAAGTCCCTGAAGAGACTTCAACAAAATGCAGTATACTGTATGGTTCAATAAGCTGAACAGTGTTTCTATAATAACAAGTCAGGATTTGAACCCTGTTCTGCTGCCTGCTTGGGATTGGGGGGGGGGGAGAATTATGCATGACTGCATAACTATTTCCTATAGACCTCTCAAGTTACCCTCAATTCAACAGTTAAGATGGCTGCTGTCTTCCCTGATAATTTCAATTTTCACTTCTACATTAAATGCTGTTTGATGTTTTCATCCTTCAACTTCAGCATCACCTGCAACAGAAAGTTATTCATAATTTTTCAAGTCATGATCTTCACATCTCATGCCTTCTTACCTTACCTACCTCAGTGTGGGTAACCCTCCTGGCTAAGATATTGGGATGTTGTTTGAAAGAAGGACGATTTGAGGAATTCCAGCCCTTCTATTTAAAGCAGTGGATTGGAAGATCCTAAATAACCTGATGAGCACCATTGATAGCTGAGGAAATAATCAATGGTCAAAAGCTTCAGTCTGAGAAAAACAATCTAGATTAAAAAAAAAAAGACACAACTTGAATAAAGGATGGAATGGAGAGGTATGTTGCAGGCAACCAATGAGAAGAGCATGATTTATGCAAGTTGGCCTTGCACAGCAGAACTGAACATTCTGTAATGGATTGGAATGGTGACCTCCAGATATTTAGCAAGAATTTCTAAGCACTTAAGAATAAAGATCTGAGATAATTTGCTGCTGTTGTGATTTAAATGATTTTTGGAGAATTAGGTACATGTATGAACAATAATGCCTGTTGCACCAGAAGCCTATTATAAGAAAACCCATCCACCCTGCCCCCTTCCTTCTAACAAGGTATCTTGATTCTGAACATGGTGACCATATGCATCCCAGATAATGTTGCTGCTATCAACCTAAGAACCAGGGAGGATTGGATCCAGAGAGCTCTGGTACCTTAATCCGAATGGGAAGCACTTAGTATAGCTCATAATGCAAATAGTTCTGCAAAGCCTTAAAATCTATTGGATCAAAGAAATAAGCCTAGAGTGCACATGATTCTCCTTTCAGCAAACTTCTAGTGAGGAGCATGAGAAGTCCAGTTGGGCAAGTTCTTTTATTAAAATTGAAAGCACAACAGAGAAGAAGGTGCTGCATCTGTACCCCAGCAAGAGAACTAAGAGTGCCCTGTAAGTGATGTGGATTCGAAGCATTATCTGGAAAAGTTGAGGGATCTTGTTGAGGTGCCTAAAGGTTGCTGAGATATTGTTATAGTTCTTAAGGATTGCAACTACTTTGGTAAGTTTCCAGGACAGACACCCAAGATCCTTTGGCAACTGAGTGACCAAATGTGTTGCAAAACCTGCAGCATTTTCCAGGTGCCTGAACATTGAGGGAAGTGCACGTTTTTGTCTGTGCCTATTTTTAATAACAAGCCTTGTTCATGATTGTGCCTTTAGTTTTAATAAACATTTCTAATAATTTCCACTTGATTTACTGTCTTTTAATTATTTAAATATTGCTTATATAAATAATGGTAAGGACTTTGGACTGGTAGGCACTTACTTTAAGCATGTCCTGAGACAAAGCTTCTGCATTCACTTCTATGCAGATAACTATTTGACTATTGTTTGCCTAGCAGTTGGGGAATTTACACATCAAAGTAGTAATAACAGCATCAGTTACCTAAGGCAGATCAAGGATAAAGCAAGTGTTGTGCTGCAAGATATCAAAACTGCATAATCCATAAATGTTTCTCAGATCGGCTTCTACAAAGCCTCCATACAGCATAATTGTCTAGAATCTGGTGTAAGAGGTGAAATTACAGGATCTATTTATTGAATTTACCAATTTGCATGATTGTCCTTTCAAAATAAGGATATTCATGTGATGTGGAGCCAAAACCAATGAAACCTGATTGGGCATTCCAGAGGTTATATATAACCTCCAAAACACTCGAATCATGTGGACAAAATTTAGTGATTTGTGGGTCAATGCAATTTTTGTTGGGAAGATAAGCAAGTTATGGATCTACTTAGCCCCTTCCCTGCACCATGTCTTCAGGATGCAAACTCCTGCTAATTTCAACATTAAACCCTCCAAAATAGGAAAACTAGGTTCAACAAATGTTGGTCTTGCTCTTGTAATGTCACCAGAATGATTTATACAATCCAGTAGCAGGCTTGGAGAGATCAAGTAGTGGCCCTCAACCCAAAACTATTTTCTACAATAAATTTGTTCTACAAGGATTGGGGAGAAAACACCAAAGCTTCATAGAAACACATTGTAATAGGTATTACTACACCCCAGAGATGGAATTCAGTTCTGGAGAACCGGTAGTGGAAATTTTGAGCAGTTTGGAGAACTGACAAATACCACTTCTGACTGGCCCCGCCCCCATCTATTCTCTGCCTCCCAAGTCCCAGCTGATTGGCTGGGTCTTCTTTTGTTGCCCTGCACAGGAGAACAGAACTGGAAAGCAGGTTAGTGGGATGGGGAGAGAATGGGATTTTGCAGTATCCTTCCCTTGCCATGCCCACCAAGCCACGCCACGTCCACTAAGCCACACCCACATAACCGTTAGTAAAAAAATTTGAATCCCACCTTCTGCACCCCAATCCCAATACCTACCCTTTCTACTTTTGACTTGTTGAAAAAGGGCAAAGATTTCTGTCAAGATGCAAAGCCAAGACAACTGATAAAGGTTCTGGATATCTTGGGGGAAGGGGAGAATGAGGTACTAATCAAAATATTTTTTTAATCAGTATACTACTCAATATAGATAATGGAAGACTAGATTATTTAGGTGCTAATTATTATCTGAACAAACTCCACCAAGGACTTTCCTGAATGATTGAGATTAATCAGAAGTATAAATAATCCTGTAACACAATCTTACCATGTGGACCCTTTGCATGGAGATCCACTTGTGGACAGAAGATAGGAGGATTTGTCTCAGGTCCTCAAAGGTCCAGGTGATTGTCTGAAAAGGCTTATGATTGTCCCCTGAGATAGTTCACTGAGGGTTAAAAATTATAATTTAATAGTCCAACAGCTACTTAAGCAATCATATTTAATAGTTCTAATTAACAATAGCTTAAAGGGAATTTCCAATGTGTTTTAACATTTTAATAAATTGGATAAGGGTGTACATGGAATTTTAATCAAACTTACAAATGTCACAAAGCTGGAAGGGGTGATTGGCATATGAGATGACTGAATCACAAGATTCCACGGGCTGAGTTACAACTAATCCATATTCACAATATGGCACATCTAATAAAACGATTTTTAAAATCCACAATTTTAACTTTATCATACCACAAATATCTATGCCCTCCAAACCTCAGGTTGTCATCTTCTAATTCCAAAAGCCTTCTATTTCTTAGCAACACTCACTCATACAGACCAAACAAGCTGCGAAATTAAATTTCAGATTTAGTAACCCAGTTCTTTTGCATTTTGTCAGACTTTATAGTAAACTCATGGTCGTCGTCCCCCCTTGCCATAGAAGTGATTCTTAAATAGTTAAAAGCTATTATGGGGAAGGTGAAGGAGGGTCCTTTGTTTTAGCAGTGGAGCAGAAAATGGCAGAAATTGACTGCCTATTAAAACAATCACAACAATTTGAAGTAGACCCACTGCAATTAGTGGGATACTTGCTTGCAGGGAATACTGCAGAAGTAAGCAGAAAGTGGGAATGAATTGATGTGTTCGGATATTATTACAGATAAAATATATAGTAATTATAATATCCCTTTTACAATAAACCAATGGCAAAGGCATCAGCATCCATAGCAGTGGTGGGATTCAAAATTTTTACTACTGGTCCTGTGGGCATAGCTTGGTGGGTGTGGCTTATTGCAAAATCCCCACCCCACTAACCTGCTTTCCAGCTCTGTTCTCCTGTGCAGCCAGGGCAACAAAAGAAGATCCAGCTGATCAGCTGGGATTTGGGAACAGAGACTAGATGGAGGTGGGGTCAGTCAGATACTCAAAATTTCCACTACCAGTTTTCTAGATTGATCAGAACCTGCTGAATACCACCTCTGATCCCTAGGCTATGCTGAATTTATAAATTGGAGCCTCTCTGAAAACATTAGTTGACTGGCTGACCTTGAAAGGCAAAGTAAGTTTGAACCTGTTCAGTATTTGAATTGAACATCATCAGGAAATAATAGAACAGCAGGCTAGACCCAGCAAGTCAAATAAGCGTCTCTGAAGAAAACAAGAAATGAATATGTCTCTGAATGATGAGCAGTTGAGCTTGACTAAGGAGACTTGGTCTTACTAATTTTCCCAAACAGGTCAAAACATTTTTCTGATCACATTTCTGTTGAGAAGAAATTTCATCCTTAATATTTTGTCACTATTAAAGTGCCTATTAACCGAAAAGAAATATAATTAATTATTTTAATTAATTAAAATAAACATGTTATGCCCCATTTCTTTGCTCCTGGATGGAGAGTTCAAAGTTCAGTTGCCTCTAAGGATGCAACCTGGCGGTAAAGAGAAAGATCATTACAGATAGTTCTGTGTCTCTCTCTATGAGGAAAAAAATGTCTCTATGCAGTGAGAATATAGTGCAAGTTGAAATCTCCACAGGTCTTGCTTCCAGTCTTGTTCTGAAGATCATCTAGAAGTAGCCAAGGAATTAGCAGTTGTTTCCTAAACCAATCTTATATTAACAACATGTACATCTGGTTAATCTATAATAAGAACAAGAAAAGGTTGAAGCTTCCTAGAATTTTGGTATTAATTAAAATATTTTTGAATTAGTATATTATAGGGCAGTGATGGTGAACCATTTGGGCCCTGAGTGCCCCAAAGCACGTGTGTGTGCGTGCGTGCAAACCAAAATGCAAGTTGTGCCCTCCACATACATGTGCCCCTGCATGCGCCCTATCCCTGTGCATGCATCCCCACCCCTACCCCCACACATGTACCCTGCCCCCACACATGCATGACAGAGACCCAGTGGCCAGCTGGCTAGTGGAAGGCATGTACGCATGTGGGGTGGAGCTGAGCTGGGGCAACGGCGTGTGTGCCCACAGAGGGGGCTCTGCATGCCACCTGTGCCATGCATGCCATGGGTTCTCCACCACAGTTATAGGCACTCCTTCATGGGCCATGATTTTTGGAGACTCACAATGCAAAGCAGAAAAAAATGGATACATATAAATCATTAAAAAACATTAAAGTAACACAAAAGGTATAGTATGCTATATATTAAAATGATTACAAATATATGCTGAGTGTAATTAAAATGTGTCAGAGAACACAGAATTCCCCACCCCCAATTCCTAAAATATATAATTAAAGACCCATTAGGTTCTTTTTACAAGAAAAAAGTCATTCTGCTAACTATCAACTGTAAGAGTCAACGAAGGTGATAATGTCTATTGTGGCATTATCTGGTGATGTAGTATCCTTGAGTTGTGTTGAACCATAATTTCCCTAAATCCAGACATGGTAACCTTTAAGGAATATGGGAGGTGTGGGTGTTCATAGGGAGGATGGGTCAAAAAAACGAGACCTCTGGCAGGGGTATGTATAGTGGTGGGGTTCCAATTTTTTTTCCTATTGGTTTTATGAGAGAGAGTGCACAGCGCTCAAAAAACTCCCTTTCTGTCAGCGCTGGTGAGCTGAACTGTTTTTTTAGCTCAGCTGAGGTACTGCAATCCGCTCTGCCACGCGAATCAGCTGAGCTAAAAAACAAAGGAATATAGGACAGGAAATGGCGGGGTGGGTGGGATGGGGGTTGGACAGGGCCAGCCAGAGGTGGTATTTGCTGGTTCTCTGAACTACTCAAATTTCCGCTATCAGCATGCCAGAACCGGTCCGAACCGGCTGAAAACCACCTCTGGGTATATATCATCATTAGGTTGCCTAGTTTTGCATTATAAGAAAGCAGATGCATTCAGTAACTTGCACAATAGTTTTATTGTGATAAGAGTGGTAGAGCTGAGGTAAATAGTTGTTTACACCATATTATAGCAAGGGAGGCTTTCACATACTGTATTGCCTAATTAGTTTCTCCCCTCTAGTAGCCTAATGGCTTTAGAGGGGAGAAACAAGATTATGATATTGAGCAAACAAAAGCCAGAGAACCCTGTCTTCTAGAGTAGAGGTGGCAAAGGTTGACCCCTTTATGACTTGTGGACTTCAACTCCCAGGGAGGTGAAGTTCACAAGTCATAAAAGGGACATCATTCTGTTGTAGACGGATCGTTTGAGGAAAAATGCAACAAGCAACTCATTTGTCATGGAACTAAAGGTTAGAGCTTGTATTCTTTTTATGTTGAACATTATAATCAGAAAAAGAGAAGGGGGAAAACACACACACCAAACCAATAGCCATAATGTTGACTAAGTGTCTGTATTTTTTTTTCTTTTTTTAAAAGGATCAACATTATATACACTGGTATTTTTCTGCTCAGTAAAGTGTAGGGTTTATTTATTCAAAGAAAAGAAATGCAGGATAGGCGTAATTCCAGCAGGTGGCAGAAGAAGGAAGCAAGGAAAAGTTTTTGAAACGAGAACAAAATATTCCCTAACCCTGATTCCAATATTTGCAAAATGGATTCAAAGCTCTAGTTTAATGTTTCTGTTATTTTAACTTAATCCCCTAATGCATGGTTCCTGTGTTAATTTTGAAATGTAAATCGGGTTATCCATTTAGCTCTGTTTTATTGTTTTACTGTAGAAGTCCGGCATCTTGCGTAAAAATCTTTCCCCTCGCCAACTGATGCTTTGATCTACACACATAAAAGCAATATAAAGTACTTGGCAACTTTAAGATTGGAGGACTTTATGCTGGCTGGGGAATTCTGGGAGTTGAAGCTCACACATTTTAAAGTTGCCAAGTTTGAAAAATACTGATCTAATACTTTTCATGTGCACTTGAAAATGCATCAACAATTCAGGATGAGAGTTTGCCTATAGAAAGTGAGCATTTTCTGTGATTCTAATAGGGACTGGGGTTTTGAGAGTTCAGTGCCTACCACCATTTGAAATCACAGCATAATTTAACTCTATTGAATCTCTGCAGGAAATGAATCTGCCTATCATTAAAAGTAAAGATTTCCCCTGTCCAGTCCAATTCTAAGGGTCAATGCTGATCTCTGTTTCTTAGCTGAGGAATCCAGTGTTGTCCAAAGACATTTCCCTGGTCGTGACTATACACTGAGGTACACAGAATGCTGTTACCTTGCCACTTGAAGTGGTACCTTATATATCTACTTGCATTGCATGCTTTTGAAAGGCTAGGTGGGCAGGAGCTGGGGTGAGTGACGGGAGCTCACCCCATCACACAGTGCTTAGGTCTTGAATCTGGGCTGTCAGTTTTCTAGTTGACAAGCTCAGCATCTTTAACCATTGAGCCATCATGCCTCCTGCTTATCACCAGCAAGTAGCAAATAATGTAAATAAATAAGCCTTCCATGTTTATATCAAATGTCATTAGAAAGAGGACAGGTTACCTAGAACATAATAGGATTAACTATTAGAATGATGATTTGTTACGAGTATTTTCTGCTGTTTTCTCTGCATTGATTTTATGGATTTTGATAGTGCCAGACAACTAATTAATAAGTTTCTTCTTGTTAAATCTCTGCCAAGAGAGGAGCCTGCATACCAGAATTATTCTTTAGCACTGTATTGTAAGACTTTAACATTTCCTTCTTTCTGCCTCTGCCAAGTCAAAAGCTGGTGAGCTTAGCTACTGGTAAGAAAAAGATTGGAGGCTGCTAGATTTTATGTCTTTAGAGCTAGAGGGAATCAACATTTGATTGGCCCCACAATAAGTGAAACCTGCCAACAGTTGCATCTAATGGCAACAAACTATTCTGTTTGTGAACATCTTTAGAATTAATCTAAATTAGAGAGCAGGTAACTACAACATCAAATTCATTTTTGTATTGTTTTTTTCCCCCATTTCCTTCTGTTTGGAAAATCTTACCTGATGATGCTGTGTTGTACAGCAACAATCCCCAGCCTTTCTGGCTTGGGGGCCTGGCAGGGGAGGAAGAGGGGATAGTTCCTTGTGAGTGGCAGATGGGCGCATGCAAGCATGCACAGCTTGATTTATGTAACTTGTGGGCCTATGTGCCCACAACTCGCACAAAGGTAGCTTTGCACATGATGCAAATGGCTGCGGCTCATGTGAGGGGAGCGTCATACACTCTTGCAAGTGGCCGCCGCTTCCACAAGGGAAGTGTTTGCACGTTCACGCAAGTGGCCACCACTTGCGCAAGGAGAGTTTCATGCATGCACATTGGCTAGTCCACTGCTTAAGTGGCCCACTTCCAAACAGCCACAGCCTGATAGTGGACCATGGCCCGGGAGTTGGGGATCTCTCTCTTCTAGAGAACTCAAAGATTCACAAGATCCTCTTGTAATTTTAGCTGATCGTAATATTGCCCGAGCTCTTTGATCTAGACATGCTAGAGCTGCAATACATACATTTTACCACCAAGTTATAGTTTTCTTTGCCTACACTTGCAGCTATGTAACCACTTAGTAGCATAACCAGTTATTAAATTATGGCCTTCTCAGTTAATTCCTCCCCATTTCTTGAAACTTCAAACTAAAGAGAAATAAATTAGTATAATATTGCTTTGTATGAAGATGCAGAGATGAATATAGCTTTCTTTTATTCTGTAGCTTCAATGGATTCCTCATTATTGTTATTGTATTATTTGGCAAATCAATTTTCTTGCTATCCTCTGGTTTACATTCATGGAACATAAATTCATTGTCTGTTTACTAAAAATGTCAGAAGGAATGGAGAAATGTTAAGATATGCAAATGCTGGTAGAAAGTAGGACATGATATGTTGTGAGGAAAAGTGATTTTGAAAGAAATATAAATAACTGCATGAAGGCATACTTCTGTCCACATTGTTATATGGAAAGAGAGTTGGGTAGGTCAGATGAAACATCAGAGAAAGTTGAATAGAGTAAGATTGGATACTTAGAAAAGTATATGTGGTAAAACAAAAAGAGGTAAATTCAAGAATAGGTGCTGAATGGATGTGGACTGAATACAAAAATGAGCAATCAGAAAGTGAGCAATCAGTATGAAAGAAGAGTTTGTGATAGTTTGGTTAAGTAGAGAGATTGAATAACAAATTGTGAAACAAATGTAGAAAGGAAGTAAGGGTCAAGAGAGAGAAAAAATCAAGGAATTTGTCCTTGGGTGGTGATGATGGGAACCTCAGAGAAAAGGTGAGAAATAACTTGGTAGCCTTATTTAGCAGGTTTCATAACTTTTGGAACTAACACATCTTATTTTGTAGTACATAATTTTTGGAGCTAAAGCCACATTAGTCTTTGATTGGCAAGTACAAATAACAGAATATGGTCAGAACAATTAAATGCATGTTGCTATTAATTCATTCAAATTACCCAGTTCTGCACTTCTCATGTACTTCTCAAGACCGTTTCCTTCCTTTGTATTAAATTGTTTAATATAATTTTATAATTATACTTTTATGACACAACTATAAATTACTAAGTTTCAGATGGAGATGAATTGATGAATAGCATATTTATATTCCAGTTTATTGAAATAAACTGTTCCATGAAATTCTGGACCAAGGCACACCTTTTGTCACATAATTAAACAGTTGTTTATCTTTTTGCCTGAATCAGTTAATTCTCGTAGTGGCAATATTCTCTAAGATTAACTATAATTTTACACTTCCCTTCCTCAGCAAACCAAGGCCTGTGGGGGAAGTAGTTTCCTATGTTTTGTGCAATGATTTTTAGAGACAGATGATCCTGTGGCATGTTCAAAAGAAGCACTATGAAATGCAACCATAAATAATGAATAATAAGAGACAGATGAGATGATGAATAAACCACGAGTACTTTATGATGTACATTCTTTGCTTCA